>JABWPP010000050.1:142993821-143593821 GCA_016920855.1 Puya raimondii
GGGGGGGGGGGGGGGGGGGGGGGGGGGGGGGGGGGGGGGGGGGGGGGGGGGGGGGGGGGGGGGGGGGGGGGGGGGGGGGGGGGGGGGGGGGGGGGGGGGGGGGGGGGGGGGGGGGGGGGGGGGGGGGGGGGGGGGGGGGGGGGGGGGGGGGGGGGGGGGGGGGGGGGGGGGGGGGGGGGGGGGGGGGGGGGGGGGGGGGGGGGGGGGGGGGGGGGGGGGGGGGGGGGGGGGGGGGGGGGGGGGGGGGGGGGGGGGGGGGGGGGGGGGGGGGGGGGGGGGGGGGGGGGGGGGGGGGGGGGGGGGGGGGGGGGGGGGGGGGGGGGGGGGGGGGGGGGGGGGGGGGGGGGGGGGGGGGGGGGGGGGGGGGGGGGGGGGGGGGGGGGGGGGGGGGGGGGGGGGGGGGGGGGGGGGGGGGGGGGGGGGGGGGGGGGGGGGGGGGGGGGGGGGGGGGGGGGGGGGGGGGGGGGGGGGGGGGGGGGGGGGGGGGGGGGGGGGGGGGGGGGGGGGGGGGGGGGGGGGGGGGGGGGGGGGGGGGGGGGGGGGGGGGGGGGGGGGGGGGGGGGGGGGGGGGGGGGGGGGGGGGGGGGGGGGGGGGGGGGTGGGGGGGGGGGGGGGGGGGGGGGGGGGGGGGGGGGGGGGGGGGGGGGGGGGGGGGGGGGGGGGGGGGGGGGGGGGGGGGGGGGGGGGGGGGGGGGGGGGGGGGGGGGGGGGGGGGGGGGGGGGGGGGGGGGGGGGGGGGGGGGGGGGGGGGGGGGGGGGGGGGGGGGGGGGGGGGGGGGGGGGGGGGGGGGGGGGGGGGGGGGGGGGGGGGGGGGGGGGGGGGGGGGGGGGGGGGGGGGGGGGGGGGGGGGGGGGGGGGGGGGGGGGGGGGGGGGGGGGGGGGGGGGGGGGGGGGGGGGGGGGGGGGGGGGGGGGGGGGGGGGGGGGGGGGGGGGGGGGGGGGGGGGGGGGGGGGGGGGGGGGGGGGGGGGGGGGGGGGGGGGGGGGGGGGGGGGGGGGGGGGGGGGGGGGGGGGGGGGGGGGGGGGGGGGGGGGGGGGGGGGGGGGGGGGGGGGGGGGGGGGGGGGGGGGGGGGGGGGGGGGTGGGTGGGGGGGGGGGGGGGGGTTTGGGGGGGGGGGGGGTGGGGGGGGGGGGGGGGGGGGGGGGGGGGGGGGGGGGTTTGGGGTTTTGTGGGGGGGGGGGGGGTTTTGGGGGGTGGGGGGGGGGGGGGGGGGGGGGGGGGGGGGGGGGGGGGGGGGGGGGGGGGGGGGGGGGGGGGGGGGGGGGGGGGGGGGGGGGGGGGTGGGGGGGGGGGGGGGGGGGGGGGGGGGGGGGGGGTGGGGGGGGGGGGGGGGGTTGGTTAGGGGTTTTTTGGGTGCTGGGGCATTGTTGGGGGTGCGTTGTGAGGGGGGTGTAGGGGGGATGGGGGTTTTGGTTGGGTTGTTGTTGGTGTTGGGAGTGGGGGGGGTGTGTATGTTGGGTGTTTTGTTGTGATAATTTGTGTTTGATGACTTTTTTGAGTATGTGTTTTTTAATTTAGATGCTGTGTTTTTTTATGTGGGTGATTTATTTGGTGTTGGGTTGAGTGTGGGGGGTGTGAGAGAGGGTTGGGTGAGTATGTTGTTTGTGGGTATGTAAAGAAGTAATGAGTTGTGTTTGTTTTATGTTGATGGTGTTGGAAGGAATTAAGATTATTGATGGGTTTTTGTAATGAAGGGGTTGGTGTATTTAAGATAGTAGTGTGTTGTAATGTGTGGTATTATTTTTTGAGGAATGATTTGTGGTTCATGGTTGTGTGAAGGGGGATGTTATCGGTTGATGTGTTTGTTGATGATGTTGTACTGTTGTGATTTGAAGGTAAGTTTATGTGATTGGGATCTGCTGTGGTAGTCGTAGGGGTGAAATGTTTGTTGTTATGTAAGGGTGATAATGTAGTTTGTGGTTACATTAATGGGGTGGGTTGGGTTATGGGTTGTTTGGTGGTGGTGGGGTGGGTGGTGTTTGGGTTGATTGTTTGTGTGGGGTGGGAATGTAGTGTGGTGGGGAAGATTAGGTTGATATTTGGGTTGTTGTATAAATGTTTATAGGAGGTTGTTTTAGGTGTGGTATATATTGGGTTTTTTGAGGGGAGAGGTGTAAGATGTGTTTGTAAGTGTCATTTGTTGATATATGTTATGATGTATGGAATTAATTGTTGGTTAATATTGGTAATGGGGAGTGTGTTACATTGATTGGGGGTGAAGGGGTGGGGTATATTGTAATGTTATGTGTGGAAGTTGGGGGGGTGAGGTATGGTTGAAATTGATTAGATTGTATGTGTTATTAATGTGATGTGGGATGTTTGTATGTGTTTTTGTGATTATAAATTTGTATGTATGTTTAGTATGGATTCTGTACTGTGATGTTTTGTCGTAGGAAGATGATTGTTTAATATGTTAGTGTGGTTATTTATTTATGTTATAATATAATTATGTGGGTGTGATTGTGTGAGCTTTAGATTTGATGATTACGGTGGTTTTGTTGTGATGGGGTTTGATTGGTTTGTGGTATTGAAGTGTGGTGGGGTATGGGGCTGTTTATTTGTTGAGTGGTTATTTTTGTCGAGTATTTGGTAATTGAAGAGGGGTGTGTGGTGGGGTGTATGGATTGTGTATGTGTATCTAGGGTTGGTATGTCCTGGAATTTGTTTATTTTGTTTTATTTAAGATTGTTATTTTTTAGGGGGGGGGGTATGTGTAGGTTTTGGTTATTTGATTATTATTGGTATTTATGTGTTATATGTTGTGTAATAGGTGTGTGTTGTGTGATATTGTTGTTTGAAATAATTATTATTGTGATGTGTTGTGTATGGTTTAATTGTAGTTAATGTGAATGTTGGTTAATTGTTGTTTTGGTTGTATTATGTGTGTGGAATGCTTGTCTTTAATATTGATTTGTGTATGTTTGATGTTGTAAGTTGATGGGGGATTGATATGTTTGGTGGTATGTTTGCTGTATGTTGTGTAGTTATTTGATATGGCCATCGTCATTGTAGGGTTTGATTGATTGTGGATGTTGTAATATAATTGGGAGGGTGATGTAGTGTTGTTGGGTTTTGAGTGGTATGGTTGGGTTTAATACGGGTGAGTTGAGTGGTGATGCGCTCATTTTGGTGGTGTAGTGAATAGGGTGTGTTTGATTTTGATGGTTGGTGTATTTAGATTTAATTGTGTATATATGTGCCTTGGTTGGGGATTAGTAGATGTTATACGGTTGAGGAGATGTGTTAATGTATTGGAGTAATATTGGATTTTGAGAGGATTGGAATGATTTATTTGGTAGAAGTATGTGAGCTAAGTGTATGTCTGAATGTTATTTGTGATTTGTTTGGGGTTTTGTTTTTTTGTATTGTTTTTTGTTATTGGTTGATAGTATTATATGTTTTGTTGGTGTGTTATGTGTGATTGTTGATTTGATGTGAATGGGATCCTGAATTTTAGGGTTTGAAGCTTAAGGGGTCGTTAAGTGTATTAGTGTGTTATGTTGGTAATAATGTGTTGTATTTGGTATCCTTTTTTTGGTGTATTTTTGGTTTGTTATAGGGTAGTATTGGGTGAGTGTAATAATTGATTTTGTTTTATTTGTTGGTGAGTGATAATTTTGGGTTGGATGTGTTATGGGGTTATTGAAGGGAGTTAAAATGTTGTTGGGAGTGTATTTATGTTTGAATGTAGGTGAGATATGTTGTTTTTTGAATTATATTATGTTGAATCTATGTTGGGTAGATTTGTGTGTTGATATGATTTGTTGGTGGTAGGTTTGTAGATGAATAGATGATGGTTTAGAGGAAGTGGGTGTGGTGTATGTGTTTGAAATTTGTGGTAGTTTATATGGAGGAGTGGTGTGATGTTATTATATTTTAGTGAAAATTTAATTAATGGGGGGGGACTATAGGGATAATTGCAATTATTGAATAATCACATGTGACCTTTCTTATGTTTGGTAGTTAATTTGTGTTTTAAAGTTTAATCTGATTGTTTATTGCGGATGTTGATTTGCTAATAAAAAGAAGGAAAGATTGTATGTAATGTCTTTTGATAGTTTTAATATTTAAGATGATGATTTCATAATTTTGATTACATGATAACTATTACCAATAGTATCTAGATCTTTAATTGTATTGTAAATTTTATAGCAGTTGATAGATTTAATATGGATTATGTATGATAGTTTTGATTTGATTGTGTAATTAGATGTTTATATTGGACATGATACCTGTTGTTTTATGTGTTTATTTTGTCAAGTTTTATATTTTTTGTATGTGTTGTGATGTAATCGAAAATGTAAAAATTGATTTATGTTTATGGGCGTTTTGATGTTTGATGATGTATATTTAAATGGAAGATCAAGGCGTTGAAGTTGAATTATAATTGATGCATTATCTATATGAGATAATGTAGGTTAGATTATTTATTTAGAAGTTAATTTTTTTTAATAGAAGGATTTGTATTTAATAAAATTTATTGTAAAAAAAAAAGAATGATAGAAAAGAGGTGCAGTTATATTGTTATTATGTTAATACTTGAAATTGATAAGGTTATGTTTATTGGGATATGAAGGATTGTGTGATTAATAAAAGCCATATATTTCTGGGACTGTTTAGATTGTGATCCTTTATGTTAAATATATGGTATATGAATGCAAGATATATCTACCAATACGATTTTTGTTCACGGCGCGCGAGACCCATGCCATAGTTGTTTACAAATGTTTGTTGTTCAAATTGTAGCCCATGATTATTGTTGAGCCGCAACGCGCTGCTATTTTTCTCCCAAAACAGTTCTTTGCTTAGCTGTTGTCCCTCCAATACTGTGATTTCGCCGTACTGTTGTTTACCTTCCCTCCTGACTTCTCAGTACTGCCGCGCCTTTAATCGTCCCATTTGGGTTGTGCCCAATCATTGATAATTCAAGAGGCCCACCCCGCGACTCACTCGACAACAGTGGCCACCTTGCATAAAGTTCATCTTTGTTGAACGCATGTGAGTTTTACTTTGTTGAAACAACCAAGCATGGTTGTTTTTTTGTGCTGACATTATTGACCTGCTCTGAAATAGATGTGTGTTACGCTCACCATTCCTCTATAAAACTTTTAGAGATTTATATGAAATATGAAGAGAAAAAAAAAAAAGATAGCGCAAGAAAATGATAAAAGATAGAAATATGTGCTTAAATGTCCTTTTCTGTCTGATTGGTTCTTTCCCGTTTCGTCGTCCTGTCTCCGATTTCCCGACCGCTGACAAAATATTTATATCCCGCTAATGTGTTAGAATGCGTATAAGGCGAGACCATGTTATGATGTTTGTTTTATATCAATAATTCCCTGAACTCCTTATATAAAAGCCACAAAAGTTTATGTGATCTGTCTATATATAGAACATGTCAAAACCCCTATCCCCTATGCAAGTAGTAAAAAATCTTCCACTGATCGACCCAAAAACATTCATATCATCACAACATATCAACTCCATGGTCATCGATATCATACACTAACCACATTAACACAGATTGTAATTCAAAAAGTTTCGCGTTAGACAAATTATCAATAGCACAATACATCATCATGTCTTGATAAGTTGCTATCTGATTTCCCTACACCCAAAGCTATTGATTGTTGATTACCCACTAATACAACCATTGTTAGTGCATTGCTTATTGTTCTGAGGAAAACAATGTATTTTATAAGAGAGGTGATGTTTGATTGTGATGTTGTTTTTGAATGTGATGTGTTTATATTTTTTTGTTGTTTTTTTGGACTTTGATATAAGGTGGGTTTTGATGTTTTTGTTAAGTGATGTCTGTTTTGATTATTGTTTTGTGTAATAATATGTTTGTGTATTCCTGTCGGGACCTCATGACGCTTACTTGGTGGGAGGTGGAGACACTTTTGGAGAAAAACGACCTTTCCTAAAATAATGTATAGATGGATCGGATTGACAATGAGTTTGTCTTGAATCGACAACCAAACCGAACGAAACAAAATCGTGAGTTTGATAATTCGACAGTGCTGATCGCGCTGGTTCCTCCGTTCGCGAATCTGGTGAACGGATCTCTTGGAACTGCATCATGTTCGCGATGGGGTCGACGTTCACAAAATGGTAATTTTGCTAAAGTCCCAATATTTTATGGACCAATTCGCGTGAAGTCGAAGGTATGGGTGCATTCGCGCGTATTTAACGCGCTGTGAGGGACCTAGGAGGGAAAACTGAGTTCTTTGTGGGCTTTTGTGCAAATGAGCCAAGGTGCATAAATGAACCCTAACCCTAAGCCGCCTCCTCCCTCCACAGCAACCCTAACCCTTTCCCCCACCTCGTGCCCAACTTCCTGCGCGCCGGCCGCCAGCCGCCGGCCGGAACTGCTGCCAGGATCCTCTCCTCACCTACACCTTCCTCTCCCTCCCTCGTATCACCTCTTCTCGGGTCAGATCTACCCAGGAGGTGGTTCAAGAGTTCCTGCGGGCTGCCGGCGCTGCCACCGACCTCTGGTGCGTCGTCCCGCTGTCCCCGGCCATCCCCGGCACCACTGCTGCCCCGGGAGCCCAGCCGTAGCCGCCTGGAGCTTGTGCGGGCTCGAGTTGCCCCAGCGCCGCCGCCGCCGCCTCCTGTAGCCCCTGGTCGACATCCATCGGCTCCCTGGTACCACCGCGCCCGACTCCGACGATCGCCACTCGCGTGGAGCGCCGCCGCGGCCGCGCCTGTGGCCGGATCTGCTAGTGCGGCCGTGCGAGCTTGCGTACCACCGCCCCAGCCCGGATCGGCTTTCCCTTTCTCCCTCGTGACCCTGGAGAGACCCCCGTCGCCGTCCGGTGTCGCGCCGTGCCCGCCGTCGCCGGAGAGGCCGACCCGAGCTCCCCTCGGATCTGTGCGGGCTAGGGCATCACCGCCCGTCGCCGGCGCCGCACCCCGCCGCCGGCCAGCACCTCGACCGGTTGTCCCCGGCGGGCCGCACCCTACCACCGCCGGCGCAGCCGCCGCCGTAGCCGCCGCCGGCCGGATCTCTCTCCCTGCCCTCTGGCTTGCCCGGTTAGGGCTTGTTTTGGGTCGTCTCACTGTTCCGGCGACCCGGAGCATCCGCGACACCTCGGAAGGTGAGCCCGAGCATCCTGGCATGATGCTGAACACCAAGCTCACCT
The DNA here is from genome assembly GCA_016920855.1 of Puya raimondii. NCBI lineage: Eukaryota > Viridiplantae > Streptophyta > Magnoliopsida > Poales > Bromeliaceae > Puya > Puya raimondii. Next base: position 143,000,972 of record JABWPP010000050.1, read on the forward strand.
GTTCCGCTGTCAGAGAGGCTCAGAACATCAAGTTCTTGAACGTCGCTCCCGATTGACCTTTACGATCGAGATTTCGAGTGATCCAGCATGCTCCTCGGCTGTCCGCTGTGCTCCGGACAGCGAGCACGGCCTCCGCCTCATCGAGAATTAACAGGATGTGTCTCGGTGGGCCTCGAAAATGCTCGGATCAAGGTATCGGCCCATAATCTCTCTCTAACGCATGTTATGTTGCAATATTATTGAATGTTTAGGGGCTTTATACAATTTAGTCGTTGTGGGCAGCGTTTTCACGCTACGCGTGACCTGTGGAGTGATTGTCCAAGGTCCGCTGCCCTTCGTTCCTCCGAAAAAGAGTTTTCGGAGCGTTTTCCGACGAAATCCGTCGGCGGAACGCAGTTTCGGTTAGGAGTTCATCCGACACTGTGTGAATGTGTTTGGGTTCACCGCTGAGCCTTGTTGGCTGGTTCTCTGGGCCGTCTCGTGTGTTCGGAGACGTCCGGAGAGCAGCGGTGGGTTCCGGTGTCGAAATCGTCACTTCCGGGAACCCGGATTGGAACGATGGTCCGAGACTAATTAATAATGATGTTTGAGCTTATGTTCGCTGTCGGAACATACAAATGGCTGTGTTCCGGGTCAGCGGTCGACTCATGGAGTGAGTCGGTGCCTTTCGGTACTGTTTGTGGGTCCCGGGGACATCCCGGTGTGATTTCGGGACTTTCGGCAATTTACGGAGATCGGTTTTGGGAAACCGAGTCTCGGGATTTGTGGGTTGTGTGTTTGTGTCTTGTTTGAGTCATTTGTGATTTGTCCCTGACTCCGTGCACCTGTGGTAGATCCGGTTGATTCGCAGTGCATTCCGGATTCCGACGCGATCTTTACAGGTGGGTACTTCGATCCGAAGTTGGTCTAGTGGTGCATGCTCGGTGACGTTCCTTCTACCCTTTTCTTTTCGTTTCCTTACATGAGTATATGTGATGAGTTGAGCCGGCACCTTGTGATCTCTACTTGCATTCTTTACTTGTTCTACCAGTAGAGTAGATATGATTATATCCGTACCTGAGATGATGTTCTCGTGACCTTCTTGGTCGGTTTCTTGACACGGTTGTCTGATGACCTATACGGTCGGTATACCCGGAGGGGTGGATTATTGGCTGTTTGCCAACATTTATTGGTCATACTTGCATTGATCGCCATTACTCTTACGCATTTCGCGAACACCAGCGGTTGATCCCCGCAAGAGGGTGTTCTTTTCCGGAAAAGTGGTCGTACGTCCGACCCGTGAGCTCAGTTGGGCACTTATATGCTGGCAGAGTAGGAGTGGCATGAGCCTGAGGTCTGCGGACCGTCGTGGCATGTTTAGATTGGGTATATTTGCTATATTCATTTGTTGATGCATGTCATTTACAGTAGCACTAGCGTAGTTGTACCTTGTTTCCCTTCTTTCATTGCTACTGTATTGTTATACCTATCTATCTCCTGGTTATCAGTGTGTACGCTTGCCTTCGTCGGCTTGCGGTACCCACTGGGAGGAGGAGACATGTTTACATGTTCTCACTCCCCCCACCTTGTTGTTTTCAGGTGATCCAGCTAGTTCGAGTCGGGGCGAGACGTGAGGCACGTCATTTGCGGTCATTAGAACTCCCGACCCGGTCATTGGTTTAGTTTTTCTTTACTTGCATTATGAATAAATAACTTTAGAATTATGGTTCAGTTTTATTTACTCTTTGGACATGTAGTTTTATTAATGCTTAATAAAATACTTGTGATAAGATTTGCAAAACCCGTCTCCTACCCTTCGTGGTAGCTTTTCTCTAAACTGAAAGGATCTTTCTGTTGGTGATACGTTTGAATTATTGATGTGAATGAAATGAATGTGTTGTATATGTACTTGTGCGACGCCGTGCAGATACAGGGGAGGTTCTGTCCGAGTGAACAGTGGACTCCCTGTGTTTGTGGCGGGTCTGCCGTCTCTGGGGTCAAGATTTTAAAATAATAACAAAAAGAAAAAAATTATCCTGTATTTTTCCGCTGATCTTTTATAAACTCTAAATGGACCCCCGGGGCGTGACAGCCCTCCTCTTCTTCCACGCCGGTGCGCCCCGAGGAGGTCGACGTGGTGCGAGGGGGCCCAGCTTCGACCAACTGCTACCGTCCAAACCCCCTGCAACTCCAAAACCTCTCCCAACCCTCCTATACTATTATGCCTTTGTGTTGGAAGAAAAAATAATATTTTTTATAAAGAGTTGGGCTATTTCTCAAATTCATTGCATCTATCCTCCCCCACAATTCACGAAAAATTCATGGTTGAATACAATAAAAAAATAAAAATATGGCGGGGGCTCCAACGACGGCGCGATCCCGTGTGCTGGTGCCTTCACACCACGTAAGTATATTGAAATCTGCAGCCATACGCTATAGTCCTTTTTTATTACTTTATTTTTCTCCTTCAACTTTATTTTTATAATTTTGGAATAATAGAGTCTTTACTTGATTAATAATTTCTATTGTTTAATATTAATAGCTCAATTTTTTTTTAGATAATGATCCAAAATAAAAAAAAGTAGAGTACGGTGGATGGATATGCACGGAGCTTATCTAGTTGAGCTTTTGCAAGAATATAATTCACCTGAATGGCGAGGTCAAAATGGATGGACTAAAGAAGTATTCTAATTGCTCATTTTTGAATTTACAACTTTATAACGGCTAATTTTCAAATTTGCTAGAAAAAAAACTCTATGGAATTTTTGCTTTATCTATCCAAACGGGGCCTAAATATTTATATCTAACATCATCACCTCAAATTGGATACAACCCAAACATAAGTATAACCCCCAAATAAGGACACAACTCTAGTACAAGTTTATCTTCCAAAATGAAATACAACTCTAATAGATGTCTCCCAAATACAAATAAGAACTAGTCTAGTTTATATACATCATCGCCCTCTCACACATACTCTCCTACAATGTGAAACATGTAGGTTATAAGGACCCTAAGATCTAAAAGGTATAAGCACAATTACAAGGGGGTGAATAGGTGTAAACAATCACGAAGAAATCCACTAAGAAAGAGTTGAGTGTAAAGTGATTTATCGAATCCTCGACTCAACCTTTACCTTAGACTCGAAGTATATCGTCTTCGTCGGTCCCCAATCGATTGAACTCCTCTAATCGATCACGCCGCGACTCCTCGCAGCAACAACACCCCGAATCAGCGAGCGTCCACCAAATCCTCGGCCCTTACGCGAAGTCCACGCACGATCGCTCCGTCCGGAGCTCGTAGAAAGATTGTTGGTGGTGATTTCAATGCTTAGAAATTCATAAGATATGAGAGAAAACTTTCTAAGCAATCATCAACTTGATTCTTAAAAGAATATCAGGATTTAAAAAATCTAAGAATCAAATTGATGAAAGAAAGAAAGAAACTTGCTCTTGGAAGATGATCGGAAAGTACCGAAACAAGTTTCTAGGATTTTCGTAGGATATTCTATCTTAACCACGTTTTAGAAAAACCCCTATATTTTATTTATAGGCTTAGGAGACATTAGAATTAGAGTAGGATTGAAAAAAGAGGTTCTCGAAAACTCATGATGGGTTCAAGGTTCGGACCTTACATCCGGGTCCGGACTTTGACATGCCCAGCGTTTCATAGTCCGAACCGTGACCCCAGGGTCCGGACCGTGACCCCAGGGTCCGGACCGTGACCCCAGGGTCCGGACCTTCCCTGTGTGATAGCCAGGGAGGCTTACGGGTTCCGGACCTTGCACCAGGGTCCGGACCCTGAAACATGAAAAAGTTTCGTTTTGTAAAATTTAACAATTTAAACCTATTATCATGTCTCCCAAACACTTAAACATGTGCAAAAATCACTATTAACAATATATTAACATACCTGGGGGTTCGCGAGCTTTATAGACGAGTTTGTGAGCCTTTGAACTTGATGTCTTCGTCTTCGACCCTTCACGACTCCATAAACTCCACAAAATCTGCCAACATAATCCGTAACAATCTTCCCCTTTGGCGATTTCGTGATAAAACAAGAATACATAAACAAAGTTCACCTAGCTACAAAGATAAAAGAAACGGAGTTTGTCGCAATCACCAAATGACAATCTCCTAGCATGACCGATCCAAGAAAAATCAAAATACATTCATCACAACTCCTAATACAAACTCTATGACTTAGACGCAAGACGCAAATATGAGTCTTGAAGTCTTGTACTCCCTACAAAAAGGCAAATTCTTGACAAAAAAATTGTGCGTTAGGAACCACGAATTTGAAAGCAATAATAACAAGGAAGTAAAAGACAGAATCACAACTTCACTACGTATCATCATGAAAGAGTTAGGTTTAGAGCAGTGTACAATCAAAACGAAACTAGCACTAAGCCTCCACAATCAAAACGAAACTAGCACTAAGCCTCCACAAACACCTGCACTAACCTACCCTAAAACTCCTCCCTAAAACTAAAACAACTAAAACATCTCCCTCTTTTTGTCACAAAAGAGTCGAAACGGAACCATGAAAGGGAAATGCACGAAGGAACACAAACATGCATAAACCAAAACAAACATGATGCATGATCAAGGGAAATGCACGAAGTCAAACACTTCATCTAGTCAGAATCGTCATCGTGAGGAGGAATATCCGCTTGACAGCAGCCTAGTGGAAGATGACTTTCATGATTCTGGAGAGTTTGTCAAGCTTTTTAGTGATCCATGCTTACTCTGTCCCAAGACGCTCCTGCTCAGATGTGATGCGCTGGATCTCAGCAGAAATCCGCTCTTGTTCAGACGAAAGGCGTTGCTGCTCTCAATAGATGGAACTCACTGAAACGTCCTCTTCAAAAGCCTCGTCAGGTGGGTGAGAGGAACCAGGACCCCCGGGAGGTGGAGTGGAGCACCGGGGAGGTCGTGACTTGATGAGAGTCGTCTCATTTATCTTCCCAAGGCTGTGCTCATATGAAGTGCAATGAGTATCCACTCCGAAGTTCTTCAAAATCCACATAATGAGCTTTGGATAAGGTGTAAGTTATGGGGAACCCTAAGGATCTATCTAGATACTATCAATACCTAAAGGGGGTGAATAGGTATGACGGCCAAACCACTATCACGCCCCGCCGTGCCTTAACACCAAGTAGGTGGAAGGACAAACCGCACGAGCGCGTGCCCCAGACCCCTTAGTCTGTCACGCCCCGCCGTGCCTTAACACCAAGTAAGTGGAAGGACAAACCGCACGAGCGCGTGCCCCAGACCCGCCGAACGGACAGAGTCTCCCCTACCCGCCCAAGGCGTCACAACACAAGCATTTCCACGATGTTCCAATTAGGAACGGAGTACAAGAGTTGCACAAGGAAATCATCAACATAAAGAAGTTCTACTTGTATTACATCACATTTGCACTTTTATACATGCCCAATTTTTTTCCTTTTCCTTCGTTCCCATTCCATAAATCAAGATCCAAAACTATGGAATTACAAGTTGTATACATTTAATAAAAACTCCTAGGCTACCATTGTCCAAAACTCGGGGTACAACTATACATGACACCAAAATCGAAGGGCCGCTATCTACAGAGCCAAACCCTTGCCTCGCTCCGCCGCTTCACTCGCGGAAGGACCTGAAAAACGTGGGGTGAGAACTATAAACATAGTTTCCAGTGGGTAAGGCCACCCAAGAGAGAAGCTCGACCCACCAGGACCAAAGAAACACCATAAGCATAAGTTAGATTTCAATTAACTATGCATACAAATATTTACATGCTTGTAAATAAACATAAAAGATGCAACCAAATAAAATGACAACTTTCATTTTCTCCTAGGTTCATCCTATATCTCCACCATTCATTCATCCCAACAGCACATCAACACAACGAGAGATTCATACAGCTAACAGTCCTTAACCTGTATGAATCTAAGCAAATCCTTAAGCGAAGGATGATGCAATGCACAAGCAACAATCATTCTAGAAAGCTGCTCCTTACCCAGAAGCTTTAGTTTGAAACCCTAATCTCAATCATTGAAGAAGCCTTTGAAAACTGTTCTCCACACGAGAACTCTCTTTTTGAAATCACAAAACCGAGCAATCAGAAATCCATTTGAAAACCGTTTCCCACACGGAAACCTTGTTTTACGACGCTACCACGAGGGGTAGAAAACCGAAATGCTAGATAACGAAACGATTGAAAAACAAGGATACAATCAACTAGTCCAAGCATGCAGTCATCACACAAGCATATAGAATGAATCCACAACATAAGCATGCTAGAATTTACAACGGGGTAACTGAACCACACATTACATCTATCAAATAGAGGTAGGGGAATAACCAAATCTGGGGATGTAGCCTCACGAGTCGGAACCTCTAGAGCTACTATCTAGGCGTGCCTCGCAGCGTCCCGACACTCACCACCCTGCTCACCTGAAACCTGTAATGGGGGTGGGGGGTGAGAACATGCACGCATGTCTCCCCTCCCAGTGGGTACCGCAAGCCGACGAAGGCGAGGTGTACACACCGGCACGAGGGTCAACAAAAGATAGATATGGTAAACAGTAGCAAAAGTAAATATGAGGCTGAACCTATAACAGAAATAACAATGCTACTGTAAGCAACTAGTATGCATCAAAGGGGATAACCACAAAGTGAACCCAATCTATAGCCACCAGGGGGTGGCCCTGGCACTGTCACCCTGCTCAATCCAACGGCACCATCCATCCCGACGCAATGGTCGGGGCCACGGGTCGGTAGAAATTCACGACCCTTTTCCGGAAAAGAACACCTCTAAACGGTGGATCAGACCGCGGTGTACGTGAAGTGCGGGAAGAGCTGTGACGATCGATGCATATGCTCAATCCACAGAACGGCAACAAGCCGAGAAGCAACCAATAAACCACAACTAGGATCGCTCGGAACAACAGGCGATCACCTCCGACCAACTGGGTCGTCTCAAGGAATATGCAAGCCACACTAGGATCGCTCAGACTGACAAGCGATCCCCACCGACCGACTGGGTCGTCTCAAGAACATGCAAACCACACTAGGATCGCTCAGAATGACAAGCGATCCCCACCGACCGACTGGGTCGTCTCAAAGAACATGCAAACCACTCTACTCTACTATCCAAGCACGCATATGAGTAGAGTCTACGGGAGTCAAGTGAACTACTAACAGAAATGCAAAGGAAGGGATAGAAAGGTATCACCGTAGTCCACTGAACCGACTCCGGGTCGAAGTACCCACCTGTAGGTAAGATCCAATCTAACACCGACGGCTCTCGGGAACCGCGACAGGACCTACGAAAGACTCATAGGGTCAAGATCCACCAAGTCGACGCTAAACACAAAGCTCTCACATCCCGAAACCGGCGGATCGCCCGGGAAACCCACCGGGACGATCCCGAAATCACACAAAGCCCCCGAGGGGTACCAAACAGCCAACATGGTCCCTCGCTGTCCCCGAACACACGAAACCAAGTGACGGGACAGCGAGCACAAGCTCGGGGTGCCACGAACATCAAATGCACCCGTAAAGGCTTCCCGGGTTCCCGAAAAGTGCCAATTTGGCACCGGAACCCCACATCACTCATCCGCTGTCCTCGGAACTTCGGGACAGCGATGAGGAACAGCCAACGAGGCTACACGACGAAGCCGAGTCGCTCGCGAAAATAGCGGGCAAGTCGCACCCCTAGAAACGCGCGTTTTGCCGATTATTTCATCGAAAAAACGCGTCGGAAATGAATCCGAAACTCTACGAAGGGCGAGGGGGTTGGACAACCAGTCCAGAGGGTCCTCAAGACCATCCCCTTGCTGCCCACAGCGTCGCTACGCTGCCACAAACGCCACAAATCCATAACGAGCAACATAAACATACATACATTCACTAAAATAAGTCGATTGAGCAATCCGTTCATCCGCTCAACCTTCCGCGAGTACCAGCGGATAGGTATCGACGTCACGGAGACCGTGCTCACAGCCCCGCTGCGACAGGACAAGTCGCGGGTCGGGAAAAAGCATAAAAACAGCAAGACATACAAGCATCACAATCATAGTTAAGGCCATTCGAGCACTCCGCTCGTCCGCTCAACCTCCCGCAAGCACCAGCGGATAGGTAACGACGCAACGGAAGCCGTGCTCATGGCCTCACTGCGACAAGGCGAGTCGCAGGCCGGGAAATTGCATAAAAACAGCGAAACAAGCATGCAAACGGCTCGACCAAGGCCGAACCGCAAATCGGCTCGAGCAAAAGCAAAACAGAGGTGAGCATGATGATCAGCATGACGCCGTGATCATCGTGCTCACCTCTCCGGACCTCGGGGAGCAACAGAGGCTCCGGGCAGCTCGGCGCGGCCAAACAACACAAAACAGCCCCTCCCGGCCGGAGCAACTAGCTCCGGCCGGCTGCCGGCGGGCAAACAGGGCCGGCGGCGGGCAGGGTTGGCCGAGAGGGTTGCAAGGAAGGGGAAGCTCACCCTGGCTGACGGCAGGAGGCGGCGGCGGCGGCGGCGCGGCGAAGCTCCCGGCTCTCGGGTAAAACTAGGCACACGGCGGCGTGGCAACGGCCGGCGACGATGGTCGGCGGCGAGGCGAGCACCCTCAAGAGGAGGTCGCCGGCCACCGGTTGGCCGGTGACCGCGACAAAAAAGGTGCCGGGAAGCGGCGGCGGTGCAGGCGCGGCCTCGGGTGCCCTAGCGGCCCCTCCGGAGCATACGGCGGCAGCGGCGGCGCTCCGGCGGTACGGCGGCTGCCGGGGAGGAAGGGAGCGGCGCCGGAGCTCACGGGGGTGACGATGCTCACCCTCCTGAGCTGCGGGAGGCGGCGGCGGCCAGAGCCCACCAGTCTCGGCCAGAGGCTGCTCCAGCAGTGGCCGCAGGGCTGGTGGCGGCTCCCGGCGGCTCCCGGCGGCTCCCCGGCGGCAGGGCGCGAGAGGAAGGGGGTCGTGCCACCTCAGGGGACTCCGGCGTGGGTAACCCCTGGGTGCACACCCTCGGGAAGGAGAAAAAAGAAGAAGAAGGGGAAGAAAAAGGGAAAAAGAGGGAGAGTGGGGGTCCGGGGAGCTCCGGCCAGCAAGGAGGGTCGGCGGCGGCCGGAGGTGCACAGGGGGGGGCTCAGAGGCAGAGAGAGGGCAGGGGCTCTGGCCCTGGCTGAGGAGAAGAAAGAGGGAGAGCGTGGGAAATCCTGGGAGAGAGAGAGAGAGAGGGTGGAGTGTTCAAATGGATAAGGGGGGGAGGGGGTGTCAAATCTCATAAAACCTTCACCAACCCCACCTACCCCCCTCCCTCTCAGCCACTTATATACATATATATATATATATATATATATATAAATACCTATATATATACGTATACTGATCAAAAACACAGTAACAGGGGAGTGCAACACAGAAATTTCAAATTTCCAAAATTCGAATTCTCACATCACTCCCACCTAACAAGAAGTTTCGTCCCCGAAACTTACCCACACACCATCCGCGAACAACAGCGGATACCTCTCACACGAAGCAGACTCCAGCGCCCGAGAAGTCTTGCACTCCAAGTGACTCGTCTACGCAGTCACACAAACAGGAAGCTCTGATTCCCCAACTGCTTCACCTTGCGAGCAAAAACCTCACAGGCACCTCACCGTAGCTGAGATCCTCCCTCAGCTGAACCGTTGTCGGCCGATCACACGACGCTCACCCACGTCAACCAAACAGAACGGTGATCGACAACGACTTCCACAAAACGCCTCGTGCGGTGCCAATCCAATGCTCGCTAGGAAGCTGTAGAACGAAGCAAGCTCCATCAAGGAAGGATACCTGAACCAATCCTCACCAAAAATCCAAACGCATGCCCGGAGCATAACTTCGAGAGTCTAGAAGACTCGCTCCGACTGCCCAACACTCTGAGGGTGGTAAACCGAGCTGAAGTTGAGCCTCGTCCCCAGTGCCTACTGCAAGCACCTCCAGAACTGGGAAACGAAGCGAGAATTTCGATCCAAAACGATCGACACTGGCACTCCAAACAGCCCGACGAACTCATCCAAGTAGAGCTGCGCCAGTCGATCCCAAGACTAATACGGATGTACCGATAGGGAGTGAGCTGTTTTCGTCAGACAATCCACCAAACCCAGATCGCAACATGACCTCGCAGAGAACGAGGCAACTCGGTGACGAAAACCATGGTGATCCGCTCCCACTTCCCTACAGGTATATGTAACGGTCGAAGCTTCTCTGATGATGCACAGCCTTCACTTGCTGACAAACCTGGCACAGTGCCACATGCTGAGCTACAACCAGAAACTCTACCACAAGTCGCGGTACATCTTCGTCTCTCCAGGATGAACGGTGTACGGCGACTGGTGTGCCTCAGCCAAAACTCTTACCTCAAATCCTAAACTCTGGGCACACAACTCCGTCCTCGAAGGAAACCAACAGCATGTAGCACGAAGTCACCTTTTCTGTCCAGCTCGCACTCCCTACCAGTGCGGATCCATCAGTCGTCCACCGAAAATCTGATCCGTCGAGGTGGGTAGCACCTCCAAGGGCAACAACTGAGCGGTAGCTCCACAAGGAACAGTCTCAAAAACTCGAGAGCGAACACCACCACTGCTAACACAAGATCGAGCGCTAGATAGATCTTCTTACAGTCCATCAACTAGCGCGGAGCACAAGCGATATCCATCTCATGCTGAATGAGCACGCACCCCAATTCTATCCAAGATGCATCGCAGAAGACCGCAACAATCGCACCAGGCTGCGAAAATGCTAAGATAGGGGCACGGGTCAAACAGTCCATCGGCTCCAAGACGCTCAACGGACAAGCGGGAGTCTAGAGAAACGACGCGCCCTTCCTCGACAGTTTGCTCAAAGGGGCGGCGATCTTGAGGAGGACCCTCAACAATTCGCCGGCATCAACGCCCAAGCCGAGGAAGTTCCTAGACTCAGCCACAGAAGTCGGAACGGGCCAAACCACTACAGAGCCCTCCTTCCTTGGTTCCCCCACAAAAACAACCCACGTCACGATGCGAACCAAGAAGGAAACTCTTTGAAGAGATCAGTATGTAATGTCGTCAAAGGAGACCACGACAACTGATCCAAGAACTGCCGAAACCCAGTTCAACAAGTCCAAAAAGCTGCCGGGACGTTCGCTTAACCGAACGGCAAAACCGTGACCTCGTAAAGCCCGTGACGAGTCCGGAAGGCCGTTAACGCAACGTCCTCAGTCTTGATCCTCAACTAAGGATAACCTGGCCGCAGAACACACTTCGAGAAAACTGAGGCTCCCTGGAGCCGGTCGAAGAGCTCAGAGATCTGCGGTAGAGGGTACAAAGCAACACCGACCAACGGAAACCTTGCGAGTCCATCACTCAGGTGTACAGGGCTGCCAATCGCAGCAAGCGATAAAAAACACCTACGATGCCGAACATCAGATCAAAAAGATCGGACACGTGCTCCAAGGCACGGCTACGAAAGACGCGGCGAAAACCCTGCACGCAAACACAGCTCGGAGCCAACAACCAGGCTCCCGTCATCCCGAAACCGAGCTAAAAGGGCACCCGGACTCAACCGGAGTCAAACCAACGGCAGTGATGGCAAATCAACTGCGCAAAACCACGCCAGGATTAGCTCAAGGTTCACCACTAGAACGGGGATGACCAACACACAGCTTTCCGCAAGACGGCCAAGAGCGAGAAGAAGTCTTGCGAGGGAAAGCACCGACCCAATCCAGAAGGTCCCCAAGAAGGGATAGGGTATTTCGTCCTAACTTTCGACACTACGTTGTCTGCAGCCAACGTACTTATCAAAAGAAGACGAAATATCCTAAGGTCAAAGCCAACAACCAGTTGGCAACACCACAAAGGCGTCAGGTCCACCAACTCCAAAGCTGGACCAAAGTCACAGACGATTCACCGAATTAACGGGAAAAACAACCCGACCCACAAAACAACGTCTGCCCTGAGCCAACTCCCTAGGAGTCATCGGCTTCCAACAACGAACCGGCGGCTACAGGCGACAAAGGGTCGTCAACCACACGAACCAAACCGGAGGCAGAACAAAACCAGCGTCGACTAACCAACGTCGAACGCGGTGATATCTCCAACAAAAACCTGGAAGATCTCGCGGCAACACGGAAACCTACAAGTACCACCAGGAATCCCATAACACACCAATTTAGGCGTTAGGATAGCCGCAAACCACGTAGGCACCAACAAACACCCGACACTCAACAGTGTCCACTCAGTCTAGTACACGTCAGTTCGACGCCAGAACTAGCCAATGGTCGAAAGACCAACACTGACGATGCCACCAGCAAGACGTTAGAGGGGTAGGTTTCACCGCCCTACCCAACAAAACAGAGAGGGGAAACACCCAAACTGCGGTCGAAACTGCTCAAAGCACCGTCTCCGTAGAGACGCTCGCAGAGGCCCTCGTGCTCAACACGAAAAGTGGGGACAGGGCAAGAACAGCCCAAACAACAACACAGATCCACCGAGTGACGTTTCCCAAGCCCACAAGGGCTACCACCTACCAATGAGTGGTTACACAAGGGGAAAAGGCACCCTGCCACTTGGGATCTGTAAGGTACTCCACCACCACTACTAGAAGGAGTACGAGCCTGCGAACAAGGGCAGATCAAAACTCAGGAGATCCGCCCAAACACGCTCGGATGTGGCCACCACCCCCCCCCAAACACGGGGTCGGCGTCCACGCGCGAAACAGCCGACGGAGTCGCTGTTGTCGTCACGGTCGTCGCACAACGGTGTGGGTGCCACAGGAGGGTCTGCAGTCATCGGGGCACACGGCGAAGGAGTAGGAGGGGCTGGAGCGGCAGCTGCCGTAGCCTGTTGCTGCAAAAACCACCGGAACAAGCCGGAACATGCCGGAGAGGGTCGCCAACTGACCCCTCGCCTCGGCCTCAAGCACACAGGGTACGGCCCACACCAGGCTGTCCGCCTCCTGCCAGCTCCTCACTCGTACCGGCCTCGACAGCCCAAAACAGAAAACCAGCAGACAGCTCCGCAGGCGCACGCCCACAACCACGACCCGGACGAGGAGGTCTACCAAGACCACAAACCAACTGCAAAAGCAGAAACCAGCGCAAGAGAAAAGGGGTCGGCAACTCCCACAAAACACAAGCCGAAAACAAACCCCTCGAGCTCGCGCGCCTATACATCCTAGGTCTTCCTAGGGGTCAGCCTAACCAGTGGTTCAGTTACAAGTTGATGAATGAACGAGTGTTTGTTCCCTTTACGCTCTGATACCATCTTAATCTGTCACGCCCCGGGCTAGTTCAAGATGCGGAAAAAAACGTGCTAATTAATTTTTTTTTGAAAAGCCTAGCCCGCGCCACGTACAGACCCGCCACAAATACAGGGTCCACTGTACACACGGACAGAGCCTCCCCTGTATTTGCACGGCGTCCAAAAACAAACAACAGGATCACAACCACCATTCATTTATCCCAACAGCACATCAACACAACGAGAGATTCATACAGCTAACAGTCCTTAACCTGTATGAATCTAAGCAAATCCTTAAGCGAAGGATGATGCAATGCACAAGCAACAATCATTCTAGAAAGCTGCTCCTTACCCAGAAGCTTTAGTTTGAAACCCTAATCTCAATCATTGAAGAAGCCTTTGAAAACTGTTCTCCACACGAGAACTCTCTTTTTGAAATCACAAAACCGAGCAATCAGAAATCCATTTGAAAACCGTTTCCCACACGGAAACCTTGTTTTACGACGCTACCACGAGGGGTAGAAAACCGAAATGCTAGATAACGAAACGATTGAAAAACAAGGATACAATCAACTAGTCCAAGCATGCAGTCATCACACAAGCATATAGAATGAATCCACAACATAAGCATGCTAGAATTTACAACGGGGTAACTGAACCACACATTACATCTATCAAATAGAGGTAGGGGAATAACCAAATCTGGGGATGTAGCCTCACGAGTCGGAACCTCTAGAGCTACTATCTAGGCGTGCCTCGCAGCGTCCCGACACTCACCACCCTGCTCACCTGAAACCTGTAATGGGGGTGGGGGGTGAGAACATGCACGCATGTCTCCCCTCCCAGTGGGTACCGCAAGCCGACGAAGGCGAGGTGTACACACCGGCACGAGGGTCAACAAAAGATAGATATGGTAAACAGTAGCAAAAGTAAATATGAGGCTGAACCTATAACAGAAATAACAATGCTACTGTAAGCAACTAGTATGCATCAAAGGGGATAACCACAAAGTGAACCCAATCTATAGCCACCAGGGGGTGGCCCTGGCACTGTCACCCTGCTCAATCCAACGGCACCATCCATCCCGACGCAATGGTCGGGGCCACGGGTCGGTAGAAATTCACGACCCTTTTCCGGAAAAAAGAACACCTCTAAACGGTGGATCAGACCGCGGTGTACGTGAAGTGCGGGAAGAGCTGTGACGATCGATGCATATGCTCAATCCACAGAACGGCAACAAGCCGAGAAGCAACCAATAAACCACAACTAGGATCGCTCGGAACAACAGGCGATCACCTCCGACCAACTGGGTCGTCTCAAGGAATATGCAAGCCACACTAGGATCGCTCAGACTGACAAGCGATCCCCACCGACCGACTGGGTCGTCTCAAGAACATGCAAACCACACTAGGATCGCTCAGAATGACAAGCGATCCCCACCGACCGACTGGGTCGTCTCAAAGAACATGCAAACCACTCTACTCTACTATCCAAGCACGCATATGAGTAGAGTCTACGGGAGTCAAGTGAACTACTAACAGAAATGCAAAGGAAGGGATAGAAAGGTATCACCGTAGTCCACTGAACCGACTCCGGGTCGAAGTACCCACCTGTAGGTAAGATCCAATCTAACACCGACGGCTCTCGGGAACCGCGACAGGACCTACGAAAGACTCATAGGGTCAAGATCCACCAAGTCGACGCTAAACACAAAGCTCTCACATCCCGAAACCGGCGGATCGCCCGGGAAACCCACCGGGACGATCCCGAAATCACACAAAGCCCCCGAGGGGTACCAAACAGCCAACATGGTCCCTCGCTGTCCCCGAACACACGAAACCAAGTGACGGGACAGCGAGCACAAGCTCGGGGTGCCACGAACATCAAATGCACCCGTAAAGGCTTCCCGGGTTCCCGAAAAGTGCCAATTTGGCACCGGAACCCCACATCACTCATCCGCTGTCCTCGGAACTTCGGGACAGCGATGAGGAACAGCCAACGAGGCTACACGACGAAGCCGAGTCGCTCGCGAAAATAGCGGGCAAGTCGCACCCCTAGAAACGCGCGTTTTGCCGATTATTTCATCGAAAAAACGCGTCGGAAATGAATCCGAAACTCTACGAAGGGCGAGGGGGTTGGACAACCAGTCCAGAGGGTCCTCAAGACCATCCCCTTGCTGCCCACAGCGTCGCTACGCTGCCACAAACGCCACAAATCCATAACGAGCAACATAAACATACATACATTCACTAAAATAAGTCGATTGAGCAATCCGTTCATCCGCTCAACCTTCCGCGAGTACCAGCGGATAGGTATCGACGTCACGGAGACCGTGCTCACAGCCCCGCTGCGACAGGACAAGTCGCGGGTCGGGAAAAAGCATAAAAACAGCAAGACATACAAGCATCACAATCATAGTTAAGGCCATTCGAGCACTCCGCTCGTCCGCTCAACCTCCCGCAAGCACCAGCGGATAGGTAACGACGCAACGGAAGCCGTGCTCATGGCCTCACTGCGACAAGGCGAGTCGCAGGCCGGGAAATTGCATAAAAACAGCGAAACAAGCATGCAAACGGCTCGACCAAGGCCGAACCGCAAATCGGCTCGAGCAAAAGCAAAACAGAGGTGAGCATGATGATCAGCATGACGCCGTGATCATCGTGCTCACCTCTCCGGACCTCGGGGAGCAACAGAGGCTCCGGGCAGCTCGGCGCGGCCAAACAACACAAAACAGCCCCTCCCGGCCGGAGCAACTAGCTCCGGCCGGCTGCCGGCGGGCAAACAGGGCCGGCGGCGGGCAGGGTTGGCCGAGAGGGTTGCAAGGAAGGAAGCTCACCCTGGCTGACGGCAGGAGGCGGCGGCGGCGGCGCGGCGAAGCTCCCGGCTCTCGGGTAAAACTAGGGCACGGCGGCGCGGCAACGGCCGGCGACGATGGTCGGCGGCGAGGCGAGCACCCTCAAGAGGAGGTCGCCGGCCACCGGTTGGCCGGTGACCGCGACAAAAAAGGTGCCGGGAAGCGGCGGCGGTGCAGGCGCGGCCTCGGGTGCCCTAGCGGCCCCTCCGGAGCATACGGCGGCAGCGGCGGCGCTCCGGCGGTACGGCGGCTGCCGGGGAGGAAGGGAGCGGCGCCGGAGCTCACGGGGGTGACGATGCTCACCCTCCTGAGCTGCGGGAGGCGGCGGCGGCCAGAGCCCACCAGTCTCGGCCAGAGGCTGCTCCAGCAGTGGCCGCAGGGCTGGTGGCGGCTCCCGGCGGCTCCCCGGCGGCTCCCCGGCGGCAGGGCGACGGAGGAAGGGGGTCGTGCCACCTCAGGGGACTCCGGCGTGGGTAACCCCTGGGTGCACACCCTCGGGAAGGAGAAAAAGAAGAAGAAGGGGAAGAAAAAGGGAAAAAGAGGGAGAGTGGGGGTCCGGGGAGCTCCGGCCAGCAAGGAGGGTCGGCGGCGGCCGGAGGTGCACAGGGGGGGGCTCAGAGGCAGAGAGAGGGCAGGGGCTCTGGCCCTGGCTGAGGAGAAGAAAGAGGGAGAGTGTGGGAGAGAGAGAGAGAGGGTGGAGTGTTCAAATGGATAAGGGGGGGAGGGGGTGTCAAATCTCATAAAACCTTCACCAACCCCACCTACCCCCCTCCCTCTCAGCCACTTATATACATATATATATATATAAATACCTATATATATACGTATACTGATAAAAAACACAGTAACAGGGGAGTGCAACACAGAAATTTCAAATTTCCAAAATTCGAATTCTCATAGGCAGCGCAGGGGGCGGCGGCGCTGGGTGAGGTGGATACCCTACGGTTAGGGTTCCAACCCTCCCCTACTAAGAATATATATTATATGGCTAAATTATAAAAAAACGCCCTATCATTACCCGCTTTTCCACTTCCCCCCTTGTCATTCAAAACCCTACACTTTGCCCCCTTAAAAAATGAAAAAT
This sequence comes from Puya raimondii, assembly GCA_016920855.1. Lineage (NCBI taxonomy): Eukaryota > Viridiplantae > Streptophyta > Magnoliopsida > Poales > Bromeliaceae > Puya > Puya raimondii. Next base: position 143,018,126 of record JABWPP010000050.1, read on the forward strand.
ATTCACAGGGGGGGTACGGTGTGACAAATTGACCAAATTGCCCTTATCTTCTTCATCTCCTCCTCCCCAATCTTGCTCATCCCGGCGGCGGAGGAGGGCAAGGGCGTGTGTCTGGGCATGGACAGAGGGGTAGGCGAGGGCGAGGCGGCGGAGGGCGAGGCGGCGGCGGAGGGCGAGTGTGTGGGCATGGATGAGGGTTTCATGGGTATTTTGGGTATAAAAAATAAGATATAAACGGAACCCTAACGGAACACTGACAGCGGGGGCCGAAGTGAACATTTTTTATTTTTTAAGGGCGCAAAGTGTAGGTTTTTGAATGACAGGGGGGGAAGTGAAAAAATGGGTATTGATAGGGAGGTTTTCTATAATTTAGCCATATTATATATATATATGTGTATATATATATATATATATATATATGTGTATATATATATATATATATATATATGTGTATATATATATATATATATATATGTGTATATATATATATATATATATATGTGTATATATATATATATATATATATGTGTATATATATATATATATATATGTGTATATATATATATATATATATGTGTATATATATATATATATATATTGTATATATATATATATATATATATATGTGTATATATATATATATATATATGTGTATATATATATATATATATATATATGTGTATATATATATATATATATATATATATATATGTATATATATATATATATATATATGTGTATATATATATATATATATATATGTGTATATATATATATATATATATGTGTATATATATATATATATATATGTGTATATATATATATATATATATGTGTATATATATATATATATATATATGTGTATATATATATATATATATATGTGTATATATATATATATATATATGTGTATATATATATATATATATATATGTGTATATATATATATATATATATGTGTATATATATATATATATATATATGTGTATATATATATATATATATATGTGTATATATATATATATATATATGTGTATATATATATATATATATATGTGTATATATATATATATATATATGTGTATATATATATATATATATAGATAGATATATAGATACATACAAGTACCAGCACTCATATAATCTCTTGTATATTTTAAATAAGTCCTTCTAGTTTCCAACTCCTTCGCTCAGTCCCTAGCTAGTATGCAATAATTGCACCTAGGCCCCACCTCGTAAACTCCCGTGCGATTTTATACCTCAATCTCGTGCCTTTTTACGAAGAAGCGCTCCGGTCAACCTCCTTTCTCGATTTCATTTTATTGCCAATTTGCGCAGAAAATTTTGAATTACATGAAACTCGATTCGGCGTGATCGCCTGAGTCTATTTTCATACGAAATCCTCTGCCTGCCAAAACTGTGAAATTTTTCACATAAAATGATAACCCCTTTGCAAGGTGATCCAATTTCACATTTTGCAAAAATTACAATTAAGCCCTCCAACTCTTGAATTTCATATCGAAAATTCATCAGTGCGTGTATCGTGCCTAATGGCACCTTTTCATGAATTTTCACAATTCGACACATAAAATGTCGCATCTTTTGCCATAAGATTCGATTTCCACAAATCGTCCACTTGCCGTACTTTGCCTTAAACGACACTTTAACCACGCAGAATCTGAAAACGGACTACACCACGACTTCTGGCACTGCTAGACATTGAGAGTGGTAGTTTTCATTTCACTGAAAACTATTCCGTTTTGCAGAAATAGCCTACCCATTTTCTAATTTATTCAGTTATCCCAATTTTTTCAAAAACTTGGAAATTGAAAAAATTTCGGTTTCTACATCACTCTCTCCTGAAAGGAAGTTTTCGTCCCCGAAACTTGACTACTCACCTACCATAATCAAACTCGGATATCGTTGCACCATTGTGGTTACCCTTTGAGTAGATTGATGCTACTCCAGATTCACCTATCTTGTCTTAAAATTGAAACGATCTAACTCCGTAACGGAGTTTCCTCCGGTACCTGAATCCGCTTCGGAGCTCCCTTGAAGCTCAGATCCTCCCAAATAGTACAATACATATTTCAACCACTGGGGATGGATCAAGGATCTACCTCTGAAGTAGAGGAGCAAGAAACATGCGATTTCATCCGGGCAAGACGAAGGGAAACGTATCAATCCTAAGCCTACGGACCAATACCCACCGAGATCACAACCGTCCAAAAGCCTACGGACTAAACCTGTACAGCAACCAGGACCACTCGATCCCATACCTGCCAAAAACCTGAGAAATAAATGCTCACCAACCTGAAACTCTAGGTCAACCAACATTGGTCCGCATATCTTTATCCAACTTGATTAAGTCGAGAGCCTATGCCTTACTATCCTCGAACAAAACCACGAATCCCCCCTTCCGTGTCTAGCCCAGTTACTGGGCGCACACTCGCATCAACACCCAAGCCTAGAGTATGTTCCCAAGGGCCGGAACGACACACTCCAACTAGCTGACTTCGTCAACCAGCTCACCACGAGCTAATTTGTATGGTTTCCCTGGGGCAAACGAAGCCAACCGACGAAGTTCCACGTGATTCATTCTCACTTCCGCCCTAGCACAAGGGGTGGGACCTTTTTTGCCGACCGCTGATACACAACTTTTATTCGCCAATGCACCAAGCAGAGCGATAGTGCCGTGCCATCAATGCCCTTAATTCTGTGTTAGCAACACTCGCCTCGGAGGCTACAGCCTCCCACCAGTCTATATTACAAACTACCAAAGTCAATCCTTTATCATCGAAAACCCACCGACGGCATTCGACTCCCCTAGGTTCAAGACCTAACCTTTCGCCTGAGCCAAAAGGTCCAATGCCGCCACTACCAATTGAGCTCGACAATTTAGCCTACTCAATGCCCGTTCGAGTACATTCGATTCGACATATACTCCTTTCATGTCCATCACTAGGTGAAAAGGGTTGTCAATTGCAACAAGGAATCATAACCACCAGTGATGCCCAACCTCTATTCAACGAGACCCTGTCACTGCCATCCCCAAAGGTACCCTAGCGATCGATGTCCCCAGCAACACTAAATTTCGATCTCAATGAGACCCTGGCGAGCCTGCTCCAAGTGACCAGAATAGCGTTCCACTCCATGATATTCATGATTAGCCATGTCGTATACCTTGTACGCTGTCGCGTGCAACGACTCTTGAGCCAACAACTATGTTCAGGCCACTTACCAAGCATGATTTCACACTTTGCGGTAACGCGACCTAGATTGCATTACCTATCACACCGCTTAGCTGTGCATGGCACAACTACCTTGCTGGTATGCAACTAGGCCCACCCCAGAAGATATACCATTTACAGTGTTGATAAATCAACTGCACAAGTACCGCCTGGGAATTACCGAAGTCTTACTGCATGGTCGGAGATGACCACGACTCTAGCATTCTCACAAGACAGTCTATAGAGATTGTCTTGCAAGGAAACCCACCGACCCAATCCTGATAGTCCCCAAAGCGGGGTAGGGCATTTCGTCCTAACTTTCGACATTATGTTGTCTGCATCCAACGTACTTATCAAAAGAAAGGAAAAATACCTGCAGATCCTTCGCTAATGACAAGTTGGAGACGTGACACATATACCAAGCCAACCGATACCTCTGTACCGCACTGAAGTGCACCAACCGAGACCAGACACTAAAACTGTCTTAACCAGCTCCATCCCACGCTAATTGACATATGAACCAGCAGAAGGTCGAAACACCCGTACTGATGATTCAACCAGCAAAAACCTTCCGACACATCCTAAGAACGCCAAACCATGTGTGCCTTTTTTGAAACACGAATGGAATTGCAGTTAACGAGTGGGGCGAACTCCCGCTCGTACACTAGCACTGACCTATTACCCTGCCCGTGACTCTTCGAGGGCCTTACCATATGTAGTACACTGAATTTCAGTGCATCGTACTGAACTTCTACAAATTGTAGAGTTCTAGTGAGAAAATGGCATGAGAGGCTATATGTGAGGCTTTGGCCAAGTTCGGGACTGTGCGAAGTGTTTTCGGCGCAATTGAGGAGCGAAAATGAACTTCGAGAAGTTAAAAACTGCGAACTTGGGAAGTCTGCACTGGATTCTGGTATGTGAACTCCAATACCGGAATTGGAGCTTGGTATACCGGTATGTGAAATGGTATACCGGAATGCCGTGTTGAAACCGAGAAACCCAGCTCTCGGGTTTGAGGGATTTTTCAGGGTATACCGGTATGTGAAATGGTATACCGGTATACGATGGTCTAAACAGTGAACCTAGCTCTCGGGTTCTGCGGAATCCCTGAGGTATACCGGAATCAGCACCCGTATACCGGTATGCAAATGCACATACCGGTATACAATGTCCAGATTTTGGCTGGTTGTTGTGTTGTTTGTGGAGAGGGGCATTTTGGTCTTTTCACATGCGTGGGGGTATTAGAAAGGCTGGGAACACTCCCCTTTCTCAGAGATCACCTCCTCCACTTCTCCTCTCCATCTCTCCCACTTTCTCTCTCTAGAGATCTCTCCAAAACTTGGAGAAAAGGTGGATTGATCTTGGAAAAAGCTTCCAAAGGAGAAAAGAAGCTTCTTGGTGCAAAAAAGAGCTTGGGGATTTCGTGATTAAGGTTAGTACCTCACGTTTTGGGTTCAAACCTTGGATTTAATCCTTTGAAATGAGGTTTTTGGGAACCCTTGGCAATCTAAACCACAAATGGTGGGTGTTTGGCCATGAAATCTAGGGTTTGGCTTGCATGCATGCAAACCCTAGGTAGAATGAGGGCTTTTGCAATGTGAGGTTCTAAAAATATTTGGACCTTCGATAATTGCAATTGAGGCTTAGGAAATCATGTTGGAGCACTTGATTTCATATATTGAGTTGATTTTAGGGTTCGTAACGAGTAACGTACCGTTTTCTTGTAGAAGCTTGGGTTGAAGCAAGAACTCTAGGCTTGGACACTTAGGAGCTTGAAGAATACCAAGATTTGAAAGCTCTTGAGGTGGGTTTGTGTTTACCGAAGTGATTAGGTCACTTCCATGTCTAGGGTAATTATCCATTTAAAATAAAATGGTATGTGTTGAGAACCCTAGCATTTTGCATGTTGGCAAAGGTAAAATCATGATAGGTAGAACAATGAACTCCTATTGCATGATGGATATTTCAAGTACAATTCAATTATTTATACTTGTTGCATAGTTGCATGTGAGATTTAAACCTAGTGTCATTGAACATAGGTTGGAACGTGTGAGATTTAAACCTAGTGTCATTGAACATAGGTTGAACATGTGAGATTGAAACCTAGTGTCATTGAATATAGGTTGGACATGTGATTGGAACCTAGAGTCATGGAACCTAGGTTGGCAATGAGAAAGTAAGCCTAGTGTTATCAAACATAGGCGAGACTTAGTGACTTGAACCTAAGATCATGAGATTTAGGTTGGCAAGTAATGTGAAGAATGGGATGTGCGACGATTTTGCTATCCCGGGTATGCGACGATTTCGCTACCATGCCACGAGTTGGCGGTGCCGACATGGGATAGGCGACGATTTCGCGATCCCGGGTATGCGACGATTTCGCTACCGCGCCACGTGTTGGCGGTGTCGAGGGGGATGTGCGACGATTTTGCTATCCCGGGTATGCGACGATTTCGCTACCATGCCATATGATGGCGGTGTTGAGACGGGGTATGCGACGATTTCGCTATCCCGAGTATGCGACGATTTCGCTACTCGAACTAGGAGGTGACAAGCTCACTCCTTGAATGTTGGAACAAATATGGTGAGACGGCGATTCCGAAACCATAAGTAAACGACAAGTAAAAAGAACTTGGTCATTGTGAGACATAGGATGAACCTAGGAGAGAATGATAGATTATATTTCATTTGGTTGCATCCTTTATGTTTATTAACTAAGCATGTAAATAATTGTTGCATAGTTATATATGATCTAACTTATGCATATGGTGTTTCTTTGGACCTGGTGGGTCGAGCTTCTCTCTTGGGTGGCCTTACCCACTGGGAACTATGTTTATAGTTCTCACCCCACATTTTCCAGGTCCTTCCGCGAGTGAGGCGGCGGAGCGAGGCAAGGGTTTGGCTCTTTAGATAGCGGCCCTTCCATTTTGGTGATGCATAGAGTTGTACCCCTATTTTTGGACTATGATAGCATAGGAGATTTTCATATGATGTATGAATGTTGTATATTCCATAATTTTGGAACATGATGTATAGAATGAAAGTGAAAGAAAAGACAAATTTGGTATGTATAAATGTGAAATGTGATGTAATAGAAGTAGAACTTCTTTATGTTGATGCTTTCCTTGTGCAACTCTTGTACTCCGTTCCTAGTTGGAACATTGTGGATAAGCTTGTGTTGTGACGCCTTGGGCGGGTAGAAAGGACTCTATCCGTTCGGCGGGTCTGGGGCATGCGCCCGTGCGGTTATCCTCTCCACCTAGTTGGTGTCAAAGGGCCGGCGGGGCGTGACAGACTGAGGTGGTATCAGAGCGTAGAAACGGTCTAGGTTGACCTAAGAAACCCTAGGATGGAAATGACCTAGGAGTGTAGGCTCGTGAGTGACGAGATCTTTGATGTGGCGAAAGATAAGTGATTGGGTTATGTCCTTATGCCTCTAGTTGGAACTAGAGGTAGATTCGAGGTGTGTCTTATTCTTCACCAAGTGTGTTCATGTTGGCGGCCGACAACATGAAAACCAAGTGAGGGGAATAAGGACCCTTGTGTGACTTTCGCCTAGATTGGGTTCACGTTTATTTTCGTGAAATATAATATCGCGAATGACCTTGAATGTCATGAAATGACCAAAGTCATTGTGTTTTCAGGATAATGGTACGTGGACGGCCTCCTCCTCCGGGCCCGGCTCCCGAACAACTCGGGGAGGGCGAGAACTCGGGTCTTCGTAATGAGTTGACCGAGTTAATGGGCGTGGTTCGGCGACAGGCCGAAGCCATGCAGCGACAGGAGGAGCAGATTAAAAGGCTCCAAGACAATATGGCGCAGCAAGCGACTGCGATTAGGGAGGAAAGGTCCGGAGTACCTCCGGCCTCTGCTTCGGCACCGGCCGAGGAGGCGACACCGGCGCCGGCCGTGGTGCCACCTGCGCCACCGGTTGTAGCCGAGGGGTCGGGTGCCCCTATACCCGATTCCGACATGGAGGATGCGGAGCGAGAGCGCGCACTTGCGGCTCTCATGAGGTTCAAGAAGTTCAACCCGCCTATCTTTAGCGGGGAGAACGTGGATCCGTGGGACGTAGAGACATGGATCGACGCTATCGAGACGCTCTTCGAAGACCTTTATACCTTGGAGAGGGACAAGGTGCACCTCGCCGTTCATTGTCTAGAGCGGTCGGCGAAGGTGTGGCGGAAGGGGGTCCGACGTGATCGACTCTCTAGCCTTCCGCCACCATCGTGGGAAGAGTTTCGGGGTATGGTGTTCGCCACCTATTTCCCCGATAGCGAGAAAAGGAAGCTTCAAGAAAGGTTCCGCAAGTTGAAGCAGGGGAACCGCTCGGTGCGCGAGTACGAGAGGGAGTTCTCGTACATCATTAGTTGCGTGCCGCACGTTGTCCGCGGAGAGTTGGACAAGGTCGATTGTTTCGTGCGCGGACTTCGACCGGATATCTTTCGGGCGGTGCACGCCCTCAAACTTAGGACCTTTGCGGAGGTCTTGGACCGTGCTCTTTGGGTGGAGCACGGGAATGCATGTGCGCGCGAGGAGCGCGAGTCGTGGGAGAAAGAAAAAGATAAAGAGAAGGGAAAGAAGCGACCGGCGGGTGGCTCGGGAGGACAATCTAACTCTAAACGGCCCCCGAAGCACTCGCAGCCGCAAAATCAATCCCGAGGGTCCGAACGGAACCGACCCTCAACCCAATGCCCAATTTGTAGCGGCCCCCACGGCCCTCAACAATGTGACTATCGTGAGGGCCGGTGCTAAAAGTGCGGACAGCCGGGTCACATGCGGTACAACTGTCCGATGGATGATAGCCGAGCACCGTCGTCGGCATCGGCGTTTGCGCCACCGAGGCAGCTTGCGGGCATCCCACCCGCGGCAATGTCGGCAGGCCGTACACAGCCGCCGAGACCATTGGAGGGCCAGCGGCCAGCACCCAGTGGACGAGTAATCGCCTCTCAGGTGGAGGAGCCTTCTACCCAGGAGGACGTCGTGGCAGGTATTGTGTTAATTAAAGGCATTCGATGTAGAGCTTTGTTTGATACTGGTGCATCGCATTCATTCATTGCTCGATCATTTGCTATTGCACATGGAATAGAAATCATAGATGCCACACATGCAAGAACGGTGCAAGTACCTGAACACACTTTTTGCGTACATCACGCGTGTGTAGATTGCCCCGTGAGGGTTGAAAATTGGATCATGCCAGCTGATTTGCTGGTATTAAATCGAATGAATGAATATGATTTGATCCTAGGAATGGATTGGCTCTCTAAGTATCACGCTACTATCGATTGTGAGAGCCGGATAGTGAAGTTTAGAGAACCCGGGCACAAAGAGTTTGTGTACCGTGGGTGTAAGAGTTCGCTCTTTGCTTCAATGGTGTCCACGTCGCAAGCAAGAAAGCTCATTGCTAGTGGTTGCATTGCCTACTTGGCGACGGTAGTGGATGACCGTAAGGAAGTGTTGGGGCTCGAGGACATTCCTATAGTCCAAGAGTTCCCGGATGTGTTTCCGATGGAGTTGCCCGGAATGCCACCGGATCGGGAAATAGAATTCGTGGTAGATTTGCTCCCGGGTACGGCGCCGATCTCTAAGGCCCCGTACAGGATGGCACCCGCGGAACTGAAGGAATTGAAAGCACAATTGCAAGATTTGATGGACAAGGGTTTCGTGAAGCCAAGTGTGTCACCTTGGGGAGCCCCTGTTCTATTTGTGAGGAAAAAGGACGGTTCGCTGCGGTTGTGTGTGGATTACCGCGAGTTGAATAAAGTGACCGTCAAGAATAAGTACCCGTTACCGCGAATTGATGACTTGTTCGATCAGTTGCAAGGGTCTCGGGTGTATTCAAAGATTGATTTGCAATCCGGTTATCACCAATTGAAGATTAAACCGGAGGATGTGCATAAGACCGCGTTTAGAACGCGGTATGGACATTATGAATTCACGGTTATGCCTTTTGGGCTTACTAATGCCCCGGCAGCGTTCATGGATTTAATGAACCGTGTGTTCAAACCACTATTGGATCAATTTGTGGTTGTGTTCATAGATGATATTCTTGTCTACTCTCGGAGTGAAGAGGAACATAGGGAGCACCTAAGGATTGTGCTTCAAGTTCTTCGAGAGAACAAGTTGTTCGCCAAATTGAAAAAGTGCGAATTTTGGATCCGTGAGGTCGCTTTCTTGGGTCACGTAATTTCCGCAGGAGGAGTAGCTGTGGACCCTATGAAAGTAGAGGCAGTCAAGGATTGGCCTCGCCCGACCAATGTCACGGAAGTACGAAGCTTTTTGGGTCTTGCGGGGTACTATCGGCGGTTCGTGGAGGGATTTTCAAAAATCTCCGGTCCACTAACGCGTCTTACCCGCAAGGGAGCCAAATATATTTGGAGCGAGGAATGCGACCAAAGCTTTAAGGAGCTAAAGGAAAGGTTGACTTCGGCTCCGGTACTCGCCTTGCCGATTGCGGGGGAGGGTTATGTGGTGTATAGTGATGCATCACGTCGTGGTCTTGGGTGTGTGCTTATGCAAAGAGGACAAGTAATAGCATACGCCTCTCGACAGCTGAAGAGCTATGAGCAGAATTATCCCACCCACGACTTAGAGCTTGCGGCGGTGGTCTTCGCACTTAAGTTGTGGAGACACTACCTATACGGGGAGCATTGTGAGGTGTACACGGATCACAAAAGTTTAAAGTATTTATTCACTCAGAAGGAGTTGAACTTGAGGCAGCGGAGGTGGTTGGAGTTGATAAAAGATTACGACTTAACCATCTTGTACCACCCCGGTAGAGCCAATGTGGTGGCCGATGCGCTCAGTAGGAAATCCGTGGAGAACTTCGCAATTGAGATGACGGGACAAATGCCGTTAATCAAGGAAATGGACCGATTTGACTTGGAAGTCGTGGCCCCGGGCGTCCCCGCTAAACTTATGAGTCTCGAGGTGTGGCCGACCTTGTTGGAGCAAATAAAGGAAAAGCAATCCGGTGATCCGGAGCTCCAAAAGGCGCGGGGTACTATCGAGAGCGGGCGCGCCGGTGATTATCATGTAGATTCGATGGGCGCAATTCGATTTCGAAATCGATTGTGCGTGCCGAAAGTTGAGGACATTCGTAGGGAAATCTTGAAAGAAGCTCACACTTCTCCCTATGCGATTCACCCGGGCGGCACCAAAATGTATAAGGACCTCAAAGTGCATTATTGGTGGCCGGGGATGAAACTTGATGTGGGACGCTTTGTGGCACAATGCTTAGTATGCCAACAAGTAAAGGCCGAGCGTCGCTTTCCGGTGGGAAAATTACAAGGATTGCCTATTCCAGTTTGGAAGTGGGAGAATATCGCGATGGATTTTGTCGTGGGCTTACCTCGATCGCTAGGTGGCCACGATGCGATATGGGTGGTGGTGGATCGTTTGTCAAAGTCGGCACACTTTTTGCCAATCCACACCACTTGGTCGGGAGACAAGTTAGCCCAAGTCTACCTGGACGAGATTGTGCGGTTGCACGGGGTTCCGACCTCGATAGTTTCAGATCGAGATCCCCGTTTCACATCGCATTTTTGGAAAAGCTTGCAAGAAGCTTTGGGTACACGACTCGATTTCAGTTCAGCATTTCATCCTCAAACTGACGGTCAATCGGAAAGGACAATTCAGATTTTGGAGGATATGCTACGAGCGTGTGTGTTGGACTTCAAAGGTGCGTGGCCTACTCACTTGCCGATGGCTGAATTTGCTTACAACAATAGCTATCAAGCTAGCATCGGTATGGCACCTTTTGAGGTTTTGTATGGAAGAAAATGCCGCTCTCCTATTCATTGGAGTGAAGTCGGCGAGAGAAGGGTCTTAGGAACGGACGTGTTGCGTGAAGCGGAGGAAAAGGTCCGCTTGGCACGCGAACGCTTATCGACGGCGCAATCTAGACAAAAGAGTTATGCGGATCGGCGTCGACGAGATTTGGAGTTCGCGGTAGGAGACCGCGTCTTCTTGAAAGTATCACCCATGAGAGGGGTGAAGCGATTTGGTGTTCGGGGTAAGTTGAGTCCCCGTTACATTGGACCTTATGAGGTTTTGGAACGTGTGGGATCCGTGGCATATCGGCTAGCCTTGCCGCCGAAACTTGCGGGGATACACAATGTGTTTCATGTATCGACCCTCCGCAAGTACGTGTATGATCCGGCGCACGTCCTCGAGTATGTGCCTATGGAGCTTCATGAGGATATGACTTATGAGGAGTTTCCCTTGTGTATCATGGATCGCGAGGTGAAAAGTTTGAGGAACCGTGAAATTCCTTATGTAAAGGTACAATGGACGAATCACGGTGAGCGCGAGGCTACATGGGAATTGGAAAGCTCGATGAAAGAGCGGTTTCCTTACCTCTTCGCTGAGTCCAGCTGAGGTATGATTTTAGTTTCGCGGCCGAAACTCTCTTTAAGGGGGGTGGAATGTAGTACACTGAATTTCAGTGCATCGTACTGAACTTCTACAAATTGTAGAGTTCTAGTGAGAAAATGGCATGAGAGGCTATATGTGAGGCTTTGGCCAAGTTCGGGACTGTGCGAAGTGTTTTCGGCGCAATTGAGGAGCGAAAATGAACTTCGAGAAGTTAAAAACTGCGAACTTGGGAAGTCTGCACTGGATTCCGGTATGTGAACTCCAATACCGGAATTGGAGCTTGGTATACCGGTATGTGAAATGGTATACCGGAATGCCGTGTTGAAACCGAGAAATCCAGCTCTCGGGTTTGAGGGATTTTTCGGGGTATACCGGTATGTGAAATGGTATACCGGTATACGATGGTCTAAACAGTGAACCTAGCTCTCGGGTTCTGCGGAATCCCTGAGGTATACCGGAATCAGCACCCGTATACCGGTATGCAAATGCACATACCGGTATACAATGTCCAGATTTTGGCTGGTTGTTGTGTTGTTTGTGGAGAGGGGCATTTTGGTCTTTTCACATGCGTGGGGGTATTAGAAAGGCTGGGAACACTCCCCTTTCTCAGAGATCACCTCCTCCACTTCTCCTCTCCATCTCTCCCACTTTCTCTCTCTAGAGATCTCTCCAAAACTTGGAGAAAAGGTGGATTGATCTTGGAAAAAGCTTCCAAAGGAGAAAAGAAGCTTCTTGGTGCAAAAAGGAGCTTGGGGATTTCGTGATTAAGGTTAGTACCTCACGTTTTGGGTTCAAACCTTGGATTTAATCCTTTGAAATGAGGTTTTTGGGAACCCTTGGCAACCTAAACCACAAATGGTGGGTGTTTGGCCATGAAATCTAGGGTTTGGCTTGCATGCATGCAAACCCTAGGTAGAATGAGGGCTTTTGCAATGTGAGGTTCTAAAAATATTTGGACCTTCGATAATTGCAATTGAGGCTTAGGAAATCATGTTGGAGCACTTGATTTCATATATTGAGTTGATTTTAGGGTTCGTAACGAGTAACGAACCGTTTTCTTGTAGAAGCTTGGGTTGAAGCAAGAACTCTAGGCTTGGACACTTAGGAGCTTGAAGAATACCAAGATTTGAAAGCTCTTGAGGTGGGTTTGTGTTTACCGAAGTGATTAGGTCACTTCCATGTCTAGGGTAATTATCCATTTAAAAATAAAATGGTATGTGTTGAGAACCCTAGCATTTTGCATGTTGGCAAAGGTAAAATCATGATAGGTAGAACAATGAACTCCTATTGCATGATGGATATTTCAAGTACAATTCAATTATTTATAATTGTTGCATGGTTGCATGTGAGATTTAAACCTAGTGTCATTGAACATAGGTTGGAACGTGTGAGATTTAAACCTAGTGTCATTGAACATAGGTTGAACATGTGAGATTGAAACCTAGTGTCATTGAACATAGATTGGACATGTGATTGGAACCTAGAGTCATGGAACCTAGGTTGGCAATGAGAAAGTAAGCCTAGTGTTATCAAACATAGGCGAGACTTAGTGACTTGAACCTAAGATCATGAGATTTAGGTTGGCAAGTAATGTGAAGAATGGGATGTGCGACGATTTTGCTATCCCGGGTATGCGACGATTTCGCTACCATGCCACGAGTTGGCGGTGCCGACATGGGATAGGCGACGATTTCGCGATCCCGGGTATGCGACGATTTCACTACCGCGCCACGTGTTGGCGGTGTCGAGAGGGATGTGCGACGATTTTGCTATCCCAGGTATGCGACGATTTCGCTACCATGCCATATGATGGCGGTGTTGAGACGGGGTATGCGACGATTTCGCTATCCCGAGTATGCGACGATTTCGCTACTCGAACTAGGAGGTGACAAGCTCACTCCTTGATTGTTGGAACAAATATGGTGAGACGGCGATTCCGAAACCATAAGTAAACGACAAGTAAAAGAACTTGGTCATTGTGAGACATAGGATGAACCTAGGAGAGAATGATAGATTATATTTCATTTGGTTGCATCCTTTATGTTTATTAACTAAGCATGTAAATAATTGTTGCATAGTTATATATGATCTAACTTATGCATATGGTGTTTCTTTGGACCTGGTGGGTCGAGCTTCTCTCTTGGGTGGCCTTACCCACTGGGAACTATGTTTATAGTTCTCACCCCACATTTTCCAGGTCCTTCCGCGAGTGAGGCGGCGGAGCGAGGCAAGGGTTTGGCTCTTTAGATAGCGGCCCTTCCATTTTGGTGATGCATAGAGTTGTACCCCTATTTTTGGACTATGATAGCATAGGGGATTTTCATATGATGTATGAATGTTGTATATTCCATAATTTTGGAACATGATGTATGGAATGAAAGTGAAAGAAAAGACAAATTTGGTATGTATAAATGTGAAATGTGATGTAATAGAAGTAGAACTTATTTATGTTGATGCTTTCCTTGTGCAACTCTTGTACTCCGTTCCTAGTTGGAACATTGTGGATAAGCTTGTGTTGTGACGCCTTGGGCGGGTAGAAAGGACTCTATCCGTTCGGCGGGTCTGGGGCATGCGCCCGTGCGGTTATCCTTTCCACCTAGTTGGTGTCAAAGGGCCGGCGGGGCGTGACACCATAACATTGATCCATTCTCCTCGATCCTTAGGCCGGGAGTCTCGCCTCTGAACTAGGCGGGTCTTATTTCTCGAACTCACCAAGTTCACCGTTGTCCGAGTTCGCTCCATCGTCCGTGAATCTCCGCCACCAGCAAAAATAGGAAAAGGGGTAGGCATCACAGCCATACCCACAAAGCCTAAGTGAGCAACACCCACAGCTACCGGTGTAGCACTAGCAGTCACCAACATCGCAACTGCCTAAGCGGCCGCTACCGGAACCTCGGGCTGCAATCCAGCAACACCCGAAATAGCCGCGGTTGTACCCGCTTTGTGTGCCGTCTCCATGGAGATGCCCGCAGTAGCTCTCGTGCTCTACGCAGGAAGTGGGGCTTAGGTGATGTTAGCCAAATCGATTTGCATAGGCCTAGTAAGTGCCGTCATCCGGCCCGTTGCCTGTCCATGAGCGGCTATACCTGGTGAATCTCACCCTGCAATTCGATGCGTGCCTAGTAATCCGCCACCACTCCCAGTAGAAGCACGCGCTATAACTGTAACACAAACGTGGGGTAATAAAATAACCATATACCTGTAGCAGAAAACACAGGGTAATAAAATAGCCATATGCCTCGAGACTATTAAAGCTCGACCAAAATACCGGGACTTAATCCCAACAACCCCGCGCTTTCACGTGCCTATAAGCCTTAGGTCTTCCTATGATCAGCCTAGTGTGTGGTTCAGTTAGAAAACCTGTGAATATAGTTGTAGTTGTTGTCGCTCTGATACCATCTTAATCTGTCACGTCCCACGGCCCGTTTTGAAAAGCCTTAATATTAAAGGTGCCGTTTAAAAATCAGAGTTGCAAAAAATTGCACAATATTTTTTATTTTAACCAGCCTTGCCCACCAGACGCACAGATCAGCCACAAATACAGAGTTTCTCTATCCACACGGATAGAGTCTTCCCTATATTTGCACGACATACCAACATGTACCTCCACATTACACAACTCACAACGTACATACACCACAATCTGCAAACATCCAACCAGATGACCAGATGTATGTATTCATACAGCCCTTATGAATGATGCATGCTCTACACACTGCTTAGGCGCTGGATGATGCAATGTATAGTACATCAGACATTCTACCATTTGAAAGTATTTTTCACATGGAAACTTTATTTTAAAATCCTAGATAAAGAATAATTTGAAAACTGTTCTGAAAGCTATTTTGAAAATCGTTTCCCACACGAAAAAATATCCTTTGAAAACAGCTACCACGAGGGGTAGAAGACCATTTTCCATATACCATGAAAAACCTTAATGCCACGAAGCCATAAAACCATAAAAGCTTTTGCCATAATGCAAGTAAACCAAATCTAAAGAAATGCCATAAAGTAGCCATAAATCCAGTATCTCAATTATCCAGCATGATATAAATTCGTCTAACTGAATCACTGAACATCCACCTATCGAAATACGAGAAATAGAAGAGATAAACCAGAGGGGGGGACCGCTAATGCGATCTAACTAAATCGTATCCTCGCGCCGTGCCTGACCTGCCTCCCGACCTAAGTCACCTTTGGAAATAGAAAGGTGAGAAACCAACCTGAGATTTTTCAGTGGGTACGACAGAGCCATGAAGGCAAGCCGTACTCACCGAAAACGAGTCAAAAGAGATATAGAGATATATATGATAGCAAACCTACAGTAGCAAGAGATATATATAAAAATAAAAAAATAAATCAACATGCTGCTACTGTAAAGAACCTATCTCTATATGCCTTGAAGGACAAATAATCTAATGCCTGTACCCAATCCACAACCTGCCATATGGTCAGATGAAAATCATGCCTATAGTAGTAAGGAGTATATATGAATAGAATGTATGACTAGAATCCGCTACTGTAAAAGAGAAACTATCCAACTAATATGCCTCAAAGATAAAAAGTCCAAGTCAGAACCTAATCCGTAATCCGCCAAATTGGTCCGTCGACCTCAGGCAATGCCCGTCACTATAATGCACTAGCCTTCATTCACGCGTCACGATGGACGACCTATTCGAAAAAGTACATCCCTTGTCAGTGGCCAAACCGACCCGGTGTCTAGAATACTCCCCAGCGCAGCGACAAATCAATGAGGTGATCAATCAAACGACGATGTGAAGTTAACTGCCTTAGCGCATAGGCGCCGATAATCGTGGCATAAAGCTGAATGTCTTGGCATATGAACGCTGATAACTGTGACCAAATGATCAAATCATGATGTATATAAAAGTGTCGTGCTGCCTGGACATGATGGTCCCCAGATAGTCAAGATGTATAGAAACCTACTCTACATGTCAACGTCTACCACCATATAAGGTAGTAAAAGTAAATGCCAAAAATGAAAAAGAAGTGCCAACATGTAGAGTTAAGTTAAGAGAGTATAAATACAGGAAAATAATTTACTCAAAGTAAAGGAGTAGAAAATTGAGTAAATACTGTCTCCCCGACTACCAGCTCGAAGCACCCACCTCTACCGTAGAATAAAGCCGGGTCGTCAACCCCCTGCCGATGCTTCTCGCTACAATCCTGACCTATGCAAAGTCCCATCCGATAACCGTAATTAGCCAAAACCTGCTAATTAGAAAAGCCTATGATTCTATGTGAATCCAAACAGGCGAACAATCGGGTTTCTGGATCTCGCTCAGTGGTCACTGAATGATCACCCGATTGTCGCACCGACTTATTGGAATGTCACCCCAACCCACGAGGTGTCCCAAAACAAGCCAAATACATAACCCACCTTGTTCGCTGTCCCAAATTCCTAATCTTCTGCCATTGAGATGGCCGCATGAAAAGTGCACCAAAATAAGAAACCGAGATCCCGAAAATCACTAGCTTGGCTCCCGAAATGACTTCGGCACCGGAACCACCCGTGGCCCTCTTGCTAAAACCAGAGGTGTCAAACCTCATTCTACAACCAGCCAATAAGGTTACAACACCACTGCAAATAGCAACAACTTGCGCGAAACGAAACCGCGCATGAAACTGCTCGATTTCTACATTTTGGGTCCGGATTAGCCCCGAAGTGTTTCGAAGCATGCCGAAAGTCATTTGACCACCCTCGTTTTCCCAAAACACTCACTTTTGGGTATCGGAATAGCCACATACTAAGTGGTGCGATCCGGGTGCGAAATCTCCAAAACCTGCCTTTTCGGGTTTTCAGAAATTGCCCTTTTTGGCTCCAGAACCCAATTATGGTCGCTTGCTGGTCCAAGCTTTGTACCAGCGAGTCTCCAACCAGAAAACAATGACTACTTACTGCTGCGACCAACAGCGACCACTCGCTCCACGAAAACGGAGCCAAAAACATAATAAGTATATTCCAATATGCCGTTTTGTGTGTCGATCGCCGCGAGGTCTGACTAAGGGATCCCCAGGCTTCGAACAAACACTCTAAAGCCAAGCCCTTGCTGTTTGGGATAGGTACAATGTGAAAAGCATCAAAGCGGCATTTTGCCGAACACCAGGCGGGCGCTAGATGTATACAAAGTACATTGATTAAGGACTTACCGACGATTCCGCGACCTTGGAATCCGAGCGAAGTTACCTTCCAGATAGTTTTGACGTTCCGGACATCGTGCTCACTGTCCGGAGCGAATCCGATGACCGAGAGAGATTTCGGAGCAAGTTGTCCGTTGAGCCAAAAGGTCCCTAGGGAGCGACATTGCAAATACAGCAACCGGAAGTCCCCGACCGCAAATGAGGTGAGCACGATGGTGTACTCATGCTAAGGATGACCGTGCTCCCCTGCGGTGAAGTCCGCGGTGTCTGGATTTGCCAGAACAATGAACTTAGCTAGGAAGAACCCCATCCCGAGCCCAACCAAAGAGTAGCAGAAGCTGCAATGTTCTTCCCACCCTCCGTACGGCCCAAGGGTGGCCGGCATCGGCCAGAATGCATGGTCCCAGACAGGAGGGAGCCCTGGGGAGAGATGGCCGGCGCCGAAGGTGCGGTGGCAGCGCCGTACCCCAAGTTGCGGCCAAAAGTGCCTCCTCTGGGTTCCGTTTCTGTTGGAACCCGAGCACGGAGGAGGTGGCTTGGCGGCAGTGCAGCGACGGATGGGGTTGCCTGAGTCCTCCATGGCCGGTAGCAGACGAGGCGACGGCGGTGGCAGAGGACTCGGGTCCATGGATGTCACGCCCCGGGTTACCTCTTCCCAGGCACATGACAAGATCCGCCGCATACACAGTATCTCTACCATGTATACGAAGCGAAAACAACAACAATCACCTCAATCACATCTTCATCTTCCTCACACTCCCTCTCCCTCTCTCCTCACTTTATCTCTCTAGTGAATCTCTCCAGTGTGGCTGGAGACAGTGAAGGATTTGGCCTTGGAATAGCTTCTAAGGTAGATTTGGGCTTCTTGGAAGCCATGGAAGAAAGCTTGGTTGAGTTAGGGCTTTGAGGTGTTTTTTGTGGTTTTGGGGTTAAACTCCTTGGATTCAATCCTTTAGCATGAGGTTTTTGGGAGACCTAGGCAATCTAAACACAAAAACGTGGAGATTGGCCAAGAGATTTATGGTTTCACAATGCATGCATGTGAAACCTAAGTAGATTTGGGGCTTTTGCCATGGGAGGTTCTAAAAATGTTTGGACCTTCGGGAATTGCCATCGAGGCATGGGAAATCATGTTAGAACACTTGATTTCACATGTTGAGTTGAATTTAAGGTTCATAATGAAGTAACTTGTCCCCTCTACACCATCTTTTCACTTTGTAGAAGCTTGGGTGCTGAAGCAAGAAAACTCAAGGCTTTGGACCTTAGGAGCTTGAAAAGAATACAATGATTTTGAAAAGCTCTTGAGGTTGGGTGGGGTTTCGGTTTGTGTTTACGCGAAGTGATTAGAATCACTTTCCATGTGTAGGGTACATATCCATTTAAAGATAAAATGGAATGGTGTGTTGTGAACCCTACAACTTGAATTTGACATGTTGGCAAAAGTAGAAAATCATGATATGCATTGAACAATGAGATCCTATTGCATGATGTATTTATTTCAAGTATAATTCAATATTAATACTTGTTGCTTTGGTAGATGGTTGCATGTATGGTTAAACCTAATGTTTAAATTGAACATTAGGTAGGACTAAGTATGAGGATTAATACCTAGTGTTATTGAACATAGGTTGGAACATGTGGAGATTGGAAAAACCTAGTGTCACAATTGAACATAGGTTTGACCTGAGATTGGAACCTTAGAGTTCATTGGAACCCGCAGGGATTGCCTAATGAGAAATGTTAAGCCTAGTGTCATTGGAACATAGAGTGAGACTTAATGATTTGTCACTTAAAGGTAATTGAGACTTAGTGTTAGTGCTCAAAAAAGGCGTCTGACAACGGGGATTGTGCTGACGATTTTGCTTATTCCCGTAGTAGGACACGATTTCGTACCATTGACCATGCGTTGGCAAGTATTGGATGACGGGATGTGCGACGATTTTGCTATCCGTGGTATGGGCGGACGATTTTCGCTACATGCCTATGACGGTTGGCCGTATTGAGGGACGGCGATGTGATCGACGATTTTGCTATCACCGGGTAGGCGACGATTTTCGCTACCATGCCATGTGTTGGCGTATGGACACGGGATGTGCGACGATTTTGACTATCCCGGGTAGGCGCGATTTCGCTTACCACGCCTATGAGGTTGGCGCCGTGCTTGTCGAAGATGGGATGCGCGACGAGGTTTGCTAATCAGGATACTGCGACGAGTTAGCTATCCCATGCCATGTAATGGCCGTGCATTGTTGAGTCGGGGTAGGCGACTATTCTTCGCTATACGCGTGTATGCGTCGTGCGTTCAGCTACTAGTTCCTAGGAGCGGTGACGCATGTGTCACTCCATTGAATGTTGGACCATACAATTATGGTGAGTCGGCGATTCCGAAACCATATGTAGACTGACAAGTTAATGAACTTAGTCATTGTGGAAATTAGGATGAACCTAGGAGAGAATGATAATTTTATTTCTGTTTGGTTGAGCAATCCTTTATGTTTTTTTAAAAGCTGTATATAATGTTGATAGTTTTATGTGATCTAACTTATGCATATGGTGTTTCTTTGGACTGATGAGGTCGAGTTCTCTCATTGGGTGGCCACTGGGAAATATGTTTATTGTTCTCAACTCCACATTTTCAGGTCCTTCCGCGAGTGACGGCGTGTCCGGAGACGAGGAAGGGTTTGGCTCTTTAGATAGCATCTTAAGATATAGCGGCCCTATCTATTTTGGCTGTGTATGTAGGTTGTACCCTATTTTTGGAATTTGTTAGTTATAGGGATTTACTCTTCCTTGTATGAATGTTGTATATTCCTAGTTTAGGAACATAATGTATGGAATGGGTGATAAAGAAAAATTTGGGGAATGTTTTTTGTGCCATGTGTATGTATTAGAAGTAGAACTTCTTTTTGTTGTGCTTTCTTGTGCATACCCTATTGTACTCGTTCCAAGTTGGAACACTTGTGGACATCTAGCTGGTGTGATGTGACGCCTTGGGCGATAGAGAAGGACTCTATCCGTTCGGCGCGGTCTGGGTGCATGCGACCGTTGCGGTTATCCTTTCCAGCTTGTTGGTGTTTAAGGCAAGGCGGAGGCGTCCGACAAAAATAACGTGCAACTTTTTGTAGCGTTTGAAAGCCTAGCACGCGCACGTGTACAGATACCGCCACATATCTCTAGGGTCCACTGTACAAACGGACCAGGGCCTCACCAACCTGTATTTGCTAAATGGCGTCCATACACATAAAAGGCATCACAACCAGTCCGTTTCTTTAATCACAAAAACTCTACAAACAACACATGAGATTAATTCAGCTAACAGTCCTTAAACCTGTATGAATCTAAGCAAGTCCTTAGGCAGAAGGAGGATGACAATGCTCATTACAGTGCCAGACTCATTCTAGGGAAAAACTGACTCTTTCACACAGAAGCTTTATTTTGTAACCTATTCTCAAACATATGCAGAATCATTGAAAACTGTTATCCACCACGAGAAATTCTCTTTTGAAATCTCAAAGTCGATCGATTCTGAATCTTCATTTGAAAAATGTTATTCCACAACACGAAAAAACTGTAATTTGGAAAACTCTACCTAACGAGGGGTAGAAAACCAATGATGCGGCAATTTTAAAGCCATAATGATAGATCTGAAAACATCTACATCCAAANNTTTGGGCAACCTCGCACTTCATAGGCCGTAATAGAACACTCTCAAGGACGGTATTCACAAGATCCCCATCGAGGTTCGTAAAATCTCGTTACGAATTACTTGAAGCAATCTTACTCACCGTGGCACAAAGCTCTCCACTCTTTGGGCGTAATAATAGGAATAGAACTCTACAATGGGGTTATTCAATCCTCGATCCCATTTCGTCATAAATCTCCCGCCCGAGCACATGTTTACTCACGGCAAGCCTCTGCACTCGATTGGAACACGTAAATAAACAGAGAATCGCGAACTCTAATGTGGGGTCATGCCTAACATCGTGGCAGAATGCCTCGCAACCTCATTTGTGGGCGTAAAATACACGAACTTCCTCGTCATCGTGGGGAATATCAAGTCAGCTATTCTCGTGCTCAACTCTGCACCTTACGCTATGCGAATAAACAGCACCAATATCAATAATGGTTTTAACAGGTCGTTAAGATGACGAAAAACGACAGCCTCATGTAACGAGGTGTTCTATACAACAATCCTCTCTGACTCGCCTAAACGAATCAAAGTCTCGAGCAATCATTGCGCATGTGAACTCGTTCAACACACTCTTCCCTCGTTCCAACTCTGGTCGAATCTGAGCTATGTACACGTGGCAAGCTCGCCCCTTATGGCTGCGGTAAATAGAACGCCTCTCATCGGGGCTTCGTCACACTCCTACTCCTCGTACTTGCGACTTCGCATCCTCGAGGCATGACTCGCTACCCCCCCCCCCCAAGCTCACATCTCTTAATTAGGCCCGTACCCCTAATAACGCTCCTCATTGGGGAGTTTTCACTAATCACCTCACGTTCGTTCGTAATATACGCAGACAACGCTACCGTGTGAAAGCTTCCCCACCTTTGGGCGCATGTACTTAGCTGCTGCACTCTTAACGCCCGGCGTTTTAGAACGCTCTCCATCGGGTCGTATTCAAACTGTCAATCCTAACATCGCCTCCCTTCGGGTGTCGAATATCACAATGTACTCGTGGCAAAAAGCTCCGCACTCTTTTGGGCGTCGCATAAATGACTATCTTCCTCGTCTCTCTCACGTGTACAGGCCATAAACCTCAACGTTCAGTCTTGGGAATTACACGGTAGGAACCTGAACGTAATGGCAACGCCAAAATCACCTCTCGTTCGAATCTTGGGCATTTAGATTCGTGGCATAGCCTCGCACTCTTGGGCGTAATAGAACGCTCTCATGTGGGATTCTTCTTCTTGGCCCTCAATCCTCGCTTCAACTCGTTCGTTCGAATCTATGAGCATGCGTACTCGTGGCAATGCTACCGCACTCATTCTTTGGGCGTAATAGAACGCTCTCATACAGGGGCTTCAATCCTCGTTCGTTCGAATCTTGACATATGCGGCATGTACTCCGTGCATAGACGCCTCCTTCACAAGGCCTCCTAGAACAAGCTCGTCCAACCTAAATGTGCCAAAACAAACGCTCTCTACGGAGGTCTTCTCAATCCTCCTTCTGTCTCGAATATCGAGTAGTACAATCACGTGTGCAAGACACGCATGTACTCTTGGAGGCGTAATAAGAACTCGCAACTACTTAGAGATAAAGCGTAATAGAAAACGCTCTCTCAGGGGTTGTTACCGCTTCTCAATGGGTTGACTCCTCGCAGTTCGTCAACGTCAATCAGAGAGAATCTTCTGCTATGATAGTTCGTGGGCATCGAATCTGCTACTAGGTATCAGTTGGTCAGGATAGCTCGCGTACTGTCTTTAGGTCTTAATTTGAACACTGCTCTCATTGGGCTATCAATCCTCGTTCGTCGAACAACTGCAAACACAAGCCATTACTCGTAGGCAGCACCGTACAACCTCGCAACGTCTTCACTGGTAGCGACACTAATAGAACCCTCGCCTCATGGGGGCGTATTCAATCCCTCGTTGTAGTCGATGAATGCCTATAGGACTAATCAATCGTGGTCAAGCACGCACATTCGCTTGGGGTATTGAAAGCCCAATCCTGGCAGTCTTACTCTTTCACCAGCACATTAACTATGCGCAACTCCCTACTCAACCAACGCATAGCTATAGGGCTAGCTATCCTATACACTACTACTGTAGCCACAATGCTCATAACGTTAGAGCATGATATCACTCCCGTACGAGGCAAGCTCTGCACTCGTTGCACAACAATACAACGCATCACATGGAAACTTCACATACTCTTCCATCACTACGTAACACGTTTTAATCTGGAGCATGGTTACTTTTAATACTCAAGAGACCTCAATTTATTATGAACAAGAATAAGTACGCATCTTACAGACCTGTTTCAAACTCCTGGAGTTCTGAGTACAACGTTCAAGAACTCATAATTGAGCATGGTACAACCGTGAGGCAACGTTACACGCACATCACTCTGGATTGGCATAATTAGCATGGCACTCACAATGGGGCGTCAATCCTCGAAGAACGCTTCTCTCACTAACGCTCCTGAGCCAAAAATCTGATGGCTCCTTCAATCGATCAGTCTTAACTTTTGGGTCGTAATAGAAACGCTCTCATGGCCGCACGTAAGTTTCTGAATAGAGACGTATGAAGTGCACATATACTTTGCAGTTTGGGTAATCATAGTGCAAGCCCTCACAATCTTTGGGAGTAATAGAACGCTGAACTTGGGATGGGACCTCTCAATCTCGTATTCGTAGTCTAATATCGAACAATTTGAGCACTTGTACCTCGTTCGGCAAGCTCGCCAGCGACTCTTTGGGCGTAATAGAAACGCTATCATGGGGTTTCAATCCTCGTTCCAACGATAATTCGAAAATATTTTTGAGCATCGTACTCCGTGGCCAAACTCGGCACCTCCCCTCTTCTTTAGGCTGTAATAGATAAAGAAATAGGCACCTCGCAACTCTATGGGGTCTTTTTTTTAATAGTAAGTCCCCTCGTTCCGGTACACGAATCTGAGTATACGTGGCAAAGGCTGCACTATACTAGGTCTGTCATTTTTTCTCAGAATCTCTAATAGCAAAACGCTCTCATGGGGTTTTTTTTCAATCCTCGTCTCCTTGTGACCTAATCGAAAATCTGAGGCATGTTGGACTCGTGGGCAGAGGGCTCAGGCACTCTTTTATTGGCGTAATAGAAGCGCTACTCAAGGAGGTTTCACAGTCCTCGGTGGTTCGCTTACATCGACATCTGAGGCATTGTATTCAGCGGGAAATCCTCATACTCATTCTTAGGACGTAATCGATTATCTGAGCATGCTAGCTCTCATGCAAGGTTTCAATCCTCGTTCGTTCGAAATGAGCATGTACTCGTGGCAAGCTCTTTAGCACTCAGAACTCTTTGGGCGTTAATAGAACGCTCTCATGGGGTTTCATCAATCCTCGTTAGGAATAGGTTGAGCATGTCGTTATGGAAATCTCGTACAGATCACTTCGATGAGTCATGTACTGTACCTGTCGTCGGGCTCCAGCTCCGGCACTCTTTGGGCGTAATAGAACGCTCTATCATGGGTTCTATCAATCATCGTTCTCGTGAAAATTTCGATTTCCGTTCGTTCAAATCTGAGCATGTACTCGTGAGCAAGCTCGCACTCCCGCACTCTTGGGGCGTAATAGAACGCTCTCATGGGGTTTCTTCATCCTCTCGTTCAATCGTTAATTCCGTTTCGAATCTGAGCATGTACTCGTGTGGCAAGCTGCTCGCACTCTTTGGGCGTAATTAGAACGCATCTCTCATGGGGCTTCAAATCCTCGTTACGTTTCGAACTCTGAGGCATGTAGCTCGTGGGCAAGCTCCTTCTCTTGGGGGCGTATCTCAGAGCTCTCAATCATGGGGTTATCCAATCCACGTGTTCGCTGGAATCGGAGCCATGTACTCGCGTGGCAAGCTCGCACTCTTTGGGCGAAATAGAACGCTCTCTCATGGGGTTTCACATCCTCGTTCGCTGTTTCGAATCCAGAGGCATGTACTCGATGGCCAAAGCTCGCACTCTTCTTTGGGCGTAATAGAACGCTCGTCCACCCATGGGCAGCTTCAATCCTCGTCTCGTCCCCACAGTTCGAATCTGAGCATGTACTCGTCAGGCATGGCAAGCTCGCACTCTTTGGGCGTAATAGAACGCTCTCAATGGGTTTCAATCCTCGTACGTGTCGTCAGGTCGAAATCTGAGCATGTAGTACTCGTGGCAAGCTCGCACTCTTTCAGGGGCGTAAACAATAAAAACGCTCTCCATGGGGGCTTCAAACTCCTCGTTAGAGTTGGGTTCAGGATAAACATAAGTTCGAATCTGAGGTGCATGTACTACCTCGTGGAGCATAGCTCGCACTCTTTGTCGGCGTAATAAGGAACGGGCTGCTCATCCACTGGGTGCTTTCAAAATCCTCTGTTGACAGTCGTATTACAATCGAATCAGTGAGCACATATGAGTTATAGTGGAGCAAGCTCTGGAGATCCTTGCTATGAATCTCAAAGAACATTTCGCTACTCGCCACTAAGGTGCATATAAAAAGTAATGCTAAAAAAGGACAGTCGGGCGAAACACTGAGCAATATCCGCATGAAGCATAGAACGCCACTCTCATAAGGGGCTTCAAATCTCGTCGTTCGAATTGTTCGAATCTGAGCATAAATACTGTACGAAGTGCGCATAAAATGCTCGCATATCTTTGGGCGTAATAGAACGCTCTCACAGGGTCAAAAATCCTCGTATCGTAGTCGCCAACAGAATTCCAGAATATGACAAACTCGATTGGCAAGCCCAGTATACTGTCTATTCCACAAACAAAATCGCCACACAACTCTTATGGCTCGCTATTTCTACCTATTATGAGGCTTTGTTCACGTTACCAACCACCCCCCGCTATACCCAACGAACTCCAGTGAGCATGTACACAAACCCGTTGAACCAGTGGCATTAAGCAGCTTCAGCACTGTTGGGTGCCGCGTAATAAAAGAATAGCACCTGATCCAAACCTTCATGGGGCTTCTTGACGGCCTCATACCGATGATCATGCCGCAGGTAATCGGGGTTGCGACGCTTCTCATATCAAAACAAAACGGTCTTGTAGTTAACACTACATGAACTCCACGTGGCGTTCGGCTTACAGACAGTGCGACTCGTCGGACATGCGACTCGCTTACATCGATCTCCATGGGCGGTAACTGATAACGCTCTCTCATATGGGGGCAACTTTCAATCCGCTCCGTTCGTTTTCGAATCTACTACGGATCCAGCGAGCCATGGAATCCTTTCGTCGAACTAATTAAAACTGGAGTTAGTCTCATGCAGTGGAGTCGCAGGCTTTTTCACTAGGATGAGGCGTGAATAATGAGTCATGTATGGACAAAACAAACTCGTGCCTACACTCTCTATGCTGGGCGGTTTAGCAATCGCTACCTCTTTGGACCCTAGCGAGTATCTCACTCCTTCAGTCTCGTCCCACCCCCATGAGCACTTGTACTCGTGTGGCAAGCTCGCCACTCTTTGCAGGCCCAAATTTAGAAAACGCCTCTTATAGGCTTCGCTCATTCCTCGTACTCGTTCGTCTGACTGCTGCATCCGTAAAATCCACTTGGCTCGCACTCTTTGGGCGAGTCCACCAGTAGTGTGCACAAATCAGCAGAACTTAGCCCATTCCGAAGGGTTCTTCCCAATCCTGCGGATGTGGTGTCCCCCCCCCCCGCATAGCGCGCTCACGGAGAGGAGCTGGGTTCCAAGTCCTGGGGCTGTACTCCCCCGAAGTCCCCGCCGTCGGTCGTGATATGAGCATGCTACTCGAGTCAGCACAGCCCGAAGCCTCGCACTCTTAAGGGGCAGTATATGTAGAACGCCTCTCTCGGCCGGGCGGTTCAATCCTACAATCCATCGTATCCGTTCGCAATCATGAGCTATGTACTCGTGGCAACCACACTCGCCACTATATTAGGCGTAAATAGCTCGCTCCACAAGCTCCTCTTGCGGGCCTTAAAATCCTCGTTCCAGACCCCCCCCCTCGCCACCAACCCCCCCACGGCAAACTCTCCACTTCATGGAGCGTAACAGCGGTGTAGCCACGCTCCGTCCTCGTCAATCCTCGTTCATAGTTTGTTATCTTTGCGGCATGCACTGATGCTGTAGACGTCATCGCCTTACTCGCTCAAATGGGTTTCCCAATCCTAACGCTCCTCTCTTGGCAGCTCACCAATCCTATTCGATCGAACTTACTGCCGCATTTATATGGAGACCTGCGGTAACATCTCGATGTGCTCGTATCACTCCCTCTTCATGGGGCTGGGCCACCTCGTTCTTTCAGCATCTGAGCATGTACTTCGTGCGACAAGCACCCCTCGAACTCTCAGACGTCGCTCATCATACGACCATCAGCTCTCATGGGGTTTCGCAATCCCCTCGATTCGTCTATAACCCAATTTTCCAATCCTGAGGCATTTAGTACTCAAGTAGCAAGACTCATGCACTCTTATTAGGCGTTTGTATTGAAACGCTCTCATGGTGGCGGAGTGGAGCTTCTCAAATCCAAGTTCGTTCGATTCGCTATACATAAGCCACTCGCTAATGCTCCGTGCTAAGCTACCGCACTCCTATGGGCGTTAATAGCCGAAAGCATTCGCTAGCTTGGGGTTTCCCCACCACTATCTAACTAAACATCAATCCACTGCGGTCACGTATATCCCCAACACTCACACCACCCCCCCCCCCCCCTCGGGGCATTTGACAAGCTGCGCGACTACAATATCGGTATCCCTCCCCCAATAGTAGCACCGCTTCGGTCTTTGACCGGCTCTCCATCCGTATGTTCATGGTTCGTAATGCGAACCCAATGTTACACGCTCGTCGGAAAGCTTCGCTACTATGGGGGCGGTTTGCCCGTATAGATGCTAGTAATCGCGTGATCTCCATGAGGGTCTGATTATTCCAATCCATCGTTCGTTTGTATAGCGTGGATCTGAGCGCTGCACTTGGGGCATACACGCGTGTTCGAGCCTGGGCACAAGCTCGAAACTCTTGGTAGCGTGAGTTGAGGCATGATTGGTAGCGCTGGCTTTTGCGAGCATCTCTGATACGGAGGTTAGTGTTCCATATCATCGAATGTATAGCGCTTTCGAATACATCCGTAGCATGCGACTACTGCGTGAGACACAGACCTAGTGGGACCTCCTGCCTTCTTCTTTGGGCTGTAATATATCATTTTGTTCGGTCCCCTCGGGAGTATCCTAGTGCGACACGCTCGGTCCCTAAATGGCGGTCGTCTTCACCTGATTGACACGCACTGTTCGTGCTTCGCAAAATATCCGCTATCTGTAGCCAGTTATTGTGGCCCCCCTACTCGTGGCCAATGCTCTACCTAACACCTTTGCGCGTTATAGATCGAATCTCTGTATGGTGCCAAGGTCATATTTCTGATCCCTGTTCGCTGTGGGAGTATACAGAACGCTCGATTGGGAAGCCTATCAATAGCCGCAGATCGTCTAGCGTCCTGATCGCCGGCTCAACTCATGCAAGCTCGCGCATCTTCATCTAGGGCGTTTTATAATGACGTTTTATAGAACGCTTCACAGGGGAGGGGAGTTCTTTCAATCTCGTCGATCGTCTGCTTCCTCTCGTAATCTGATGGACCATTGCTGTGTACTCTGTGGGCAAGACTTCGACATCTCTTTATACTGCAGCCCGCCGATGTCAGATTGAAAGACTCTTCCGCATAGGCTGTTGTGTTGCATCGCGTTTCGAACTCCCTCGTGCACACAGTCGCTGTGTGTGTGGAACTTCGCATAACCTTAGGTCATGTACTCGCAGGGCATCATAGCTACACTAGCGCTCACGAAATGTTTAGGGTCAGTCTTTTGGCCCCCCGTCTCTTGGTAGCTGAGATTTCTTCATTATTAGTCCACCCATTTTCGTTATTAAATTCTATACTACTGATGAGCATTCGATACTAGTGGCACCCAATAGAAAAGTCGGGTCGGTCAAGACTGTTTGGGCTTTATAGTACTGATTGGTCCCATGCCGGGCTTGGAGGCTGAGATGCCTCGTCGCACAGCGATCGTTTCTAGAGCTGGGACAGGCGCGCAGCAAGTTATGCACGACCGATTCGCTAAGTTTCTTTTTGGGACGAGTCAAATACGAATCGACGGTATCTGGCCGTGGAGGGCGCAAGTCTCATACTTCACTCAGTGCCAATCAGTTCTGATAATTCTTCTGAGACATCGGTACTCCCCCACCCCGTGGCACAGCAAGCCACACCTCGTCTGTAGGCGTTTTAGCACTAGATAAGCTATGATTTGACATATTGCTTGAAGAGCGTTCCCAATCAATCGTTCGTCCCCTCGGAATTCTTTAACATATCGTATGAAGCATTCGTAACTACAGTGGCCATCTATAAATGCCTCGACACTTTTCTTGGCAGACTAAATGGACTAATAGAACACTTCTCATGGTGCGGCTTCCAATCCCACACGTTCGTTCGAATCCTAAGCCCATGTGCTACTCGTGGCCCCAAGATCTACGCCCAACTCTTAGTGCCGCCAATGGATAGCTCTCCATGGCCGGAGATTCTTCAATCCTCGTTACTAGCTTCGAATCTGATGCATGTCCCCCCCGTGGTAAGCTCCCCCCCTTTCTTGGGCGTTAATTGGCACGCTCACAACGGGCTTCAAAATTCTCGTCGTTCTGATTTTGAGCAAGTTCCCTTGTCGCTATGCTCCCCGTAACCCTTCTATTTGCTCCGTATTAGATTCGCCCTCATTGGGGCTCTCATCATTCGGCAGTTCGTGTTTCGAGATCATTTTCCCGCGATTGTTCTCGTGAGCTACATTTGTCATCTCTGTGTGGCTGATATAGCGGCGTCACACCTATTGGGGCTTCAATCCTCGTTCGTTAGAAACGACTCTGTGCATCTACTCGTGGCTAAACTCGTACTCTACTTGGGTCCTACTTTATTCAGATTCTCAGGGGGGTGGAATTGCAGCATTCGTTACGCTCCTCGTTTCGGGTGCGTTTGGACATGTCCATGCAGCACTTGTGCAATGCGTAGGGAACACTCACGATCTTTGCGGGCTGCAAAGAAATGCTCTCGACTGCTCGTCGTTCGCAATCTATTCGCAGCTTACGAGCACCTGTACGCCGTGAGGTAGAGTCGCTCGGACATGGGGTTGCATGGTCCTGCCCCCCCACCCCATCTTAGGCGCATTGTTCTTGGGGCGTAATTAGAAATATGAGCATCGAAATGGGAGGCTTCTCAATGAAACCTCCGTGCGCTCAGTCGTGCCGTCGAATCTGCCAGCACACTGGTACTCGTGGGCAAGCTCCGACCACTATTTTCTCAATTCGGCCCCATAATATGAACGCCCTCATCACGGGGCGGTCACCAGTGTCTCGTTCGTATCGAGAATCTGAGGCCAGTACTCGTGGCAAGAAGCACGCACTCGGGTTTTGGGTGTACAATAGAGTCGCCTCTCATGGGGCTTCGAAATCCTCGTGTTCGTTCGAATTCTGGAGCTTTTTCCTCTCCGTGTAGGACAATCTTCAGCACTTGTTCAGGGTAATAGAACCACTATTTTGAGGGCCTATCACAACGCTTCTCAGATAGGGTTTTCGTGCCTCGTGGGATCGTGACATGCCACCGAATACTCAAGAGCATGTACTCGTGGCCAGTGGTCAGCTGCCTCTACTGGAACGTGGGGGGGGGCGTCAATAGAACGCTACTCAATGGGGGTTAGGAGCTCTCACTCATCGTTCGTTCGACCTCGATCTGAGCAAAAAAAGGGGGGGTTACTTCGTGGGGGGCAAATGTCTCCTCGTTTTTTTCGGCGTTTGTAATTGAATGCATACTCTCTGATGGGGTACTTTCAAGCTCCTCGTTCGCCTATTCGAATCTCATCCGCGTGCATCAAGACTCATGCTACTTCGAATCTTGAGGCATGTAAGTCGTCACAGCCTCTGCACTCTTTGGCCGTAATCCAGTAACGCTTCTCGTAATCTTGGGCTCATCAATCCTCGTCATAATCCCTCGAATATGAGCATGTACTCGTGGGCAAGCTCCGCTCGCTCACTTTCCCGGCGTAATTAGAACCGCATCTCTTGGGCTTCAATCCCTCGTTCGTCTCGAATCTGCAGCATGTACTCGTGGCAAGCTCGCAGTGCTCTTTGGGCGTAATAGAATCGCTCTCATCCATGGGGCTTCAATCCTCGTTCGTGGGTTCGAATCTGATGCATGTACTAGTGGCCAGCACGCTCTGCCTTCTGTTAGGCGTACCCCCCATAGAACGCTCACAGCTTCATGGGCTTGTCAAATCCTCGCTTCGTTCGAATCTCGGAGCATGTCGACAACTACTCGTGGCAATGCTCTCGCACTCTTTTGGTGGGGCGTAATAAGAACGCTCTGCTTAGGGGTTTTCACTTCTGTTGTGTTCGAATCTGGAGCATGAACTCGTGGAAAGCTTCGCACCTCTTTGGATAATGAAGAGGCCTCGCCACTATTTGGACCGTAATGTCGAATAATAGAATGCCTCTGGAAGCAATTTTCGAATCACACGGATGTACTCGTTGGCGAAGCTCGCACGCATGTACTCTTTGGGCGTCGAAAGAACTGCATCTCATGGGCTGACAAGTCCTACTCTGTGCTGTGTGGATGAGTATAGGGGAACTGACGAATTAGCTGGATAGAGCAAGCTCGCACTCTTTGGGCGTAATGTAAACGGCTACGATAAAATAAAAATGGCCTTCAATCCATCGTTCGTATAATCGAATCTGAAGCATGTACACAAATCTGTATGCATTGGTATAGCTGCCAATACCCCTATATTCACTCTATGCTTTGAAGCGTAAAAATAGATAGAATCGCTCTCATAATGTATGGAGCTTCAAATCACTCCTCGTGTCGATAAGCTTGATACGCAATCTACAAGCATGTACTACCTTTGGCAATGCTTCGTACACTGCTCGTTTGGGCCTTACTAGCACGGAGGTGCTCTTGTTTATGGGGTATCTTGGAAAAACTCCCTCGTTCGAATTTGAATCTGAGCATGCGTAAACTTGTGGCAAGCTCGCGACACTTGTGAGCGCGCGTTAATTATGAAGACCCTCTCATGGAGGTTCTTAGCTCTGATCCCTGCGAGGACGTTTCTAAACAGCCACAAAGAGGTGCGAGCTGTACACGAAAATCTGAAAGCTTTCGTCATCGCTGCCAGCATCCACTACTTTGGGTTTGTAAAATAGAACGGCTTCTCACTGCCATGGGGCTTCAATCCACATCGTCGTTCGTCGAGGGGGTTTGACACTATCTAAGCAGTGTCACTCAACCCGTTCGGCAGAGCTTCTGCACTACTTGTGAGGAGCGTAATAGAACGACTCTCAATGGGCTGTCAACAATCCTCGATCATTCCGTGTCTATTCATCGAAAGCAACGATTACTTCTGGCAAGCTCTTGTACTCCGTGGGCGTAATCGATCTCACCCTCTCATGGTGCTTAATCATAGAATCGCGTTACGATTATGTTCGAAAATCTGAGCAAGCGTAATGACATACTTGACTATGTGTCATAGCTCGTGACTCGAATCTGGCGGAATAGAGACCTTTCAATGTTTCAAATACTCGTCCGATCACTTAGAGGTGCGAATCTTCTGAGACTTGTACTTCGATGGAAAGAACCTCGCACTCTATTTGGGCGTAATAGAAAACGGCATCTGCAAAATGGGGCTTCCAGATCCTACAGCTCGTATCGACAATCAAAGGATGAAACTCGCGTGGCAAGTCCTGTGGCCTCTTCAAAGAACTTCCTCATTTCGTGGCACTTATAGCTCGCTCACATGGAGGTTTCACTCCTCGTGTCGACTATTAAAACATTTATAGAAACTGACGTACTCAAGCTACGGGGCTTCAATTCTCGTTCGTGCGGAATCGAATCCTCCGAGCACAGTACTACACAAGGCAAGCTCGCACTCTTTGGGTGTAATAGAAAACGCTCTCATAGGGGCTCTCACACAACACCTCGTTCGTATAACAAAATCGAATATGAGCCCCGATTAATGTACTCGTGAGGCTCATAGCTCAGCTAATCTATATCGAGTGGCTATTGCTTGCTAGCCATTCGCGACGTAGCATACAGCTCTCTCTCCGCCATTTCTTATTTGGAGAGTAAATTGAATGCATATCATTGGGGCTTACATATCCTCGTTCGTGTGTTCGACATCTGAGCATCGTACATTGCGGCCTGGCAAGAGCTCGCATTTTCTTGGGGCTGTGAGTTAGAGCGCTCTCAGTGGATGGATGCTTCAATCTCTCTCGTATTGGGCTCGTCCTATCGAATTTGAGCATGTACTCGTAGGCATAGCATAACACGTAATATCGTGTGCAATCAATACGGACACTGCACTTATTGGGCTCCCGTCAATTGCCACCGTTCGATCAACTTTGTTTAGGGCGCGTCAAGTAATGTGCAATTTGACTTGTTACTCTCGGATTAGAAAGGTGAACTGGGCTTCAGCAACTCTTGGGGTGGTTTAACTAGACACTTCTGCGTTCCATTTCTCGTAAGTGCTTCATACCACGGATAGACAATTTGTCTCTAAGCTACGTGGTGCTCGAATCTCTCGAGCTATGTACTCGTGGTGCAAGGCGTCACACACTTTATCATTCAGCGAATACGGAATTCTTTCATGGAGAAGTTCTCAATCCGGTTCGTTTCATGCATTCGATATCTGAGCATGTACTCGACGGTTTAGCTCGCACTCTTCAGGAGCATTGGATAAGAACAGACTCTCAGGGGCTACAAGTCGTCGTGCAGTTCCGTAATTTGTTGGAACCCGGGAAAGTAGATGAATAAGCGAGATCTTTTATTCGATAGTGTGTAATGTGCTACTACATCGACTTAATGCGTAATTTGAACATCTAGAGAATACCTCCTATTTTGGGCGTAATAGAACGCTCTCATGGCTACTCAATCCTGAAGAGTCGTAGATCACGACATCTGATCGCATCGTACTCTGACAAGCTACGCACTCTGTTCGTCTTCATATAGAAGCTCTCATGGGGCAGTATCAATCACTCGTATCGTTGTGGCGTGTAGTGGAACCGATCTTCTCAAGTAGGGAGTTTCTCCAAATCTCGATCGAATTTTCACTAGTCGTCCGTATCGTATGTGTGCATGTTGACTTCTTGTGGGCTATATCTCACGCAAGCGATCTTAGGCGCGATAATTAAATTAGCTCTCATGTGGAACTAGTCGCGAAACCTCGTTTCGTCGAGTTGACCGTTCATTTCATCTCATAGTCATACGATTTTTCGCGTTCTGAAAATCCGACGCATAGCTAATACGTATGGCTAATTCAGTGCTTCGCAATAACATCTTTTAGTCGTAATATTTAGGGATCGCATCTCTTTGGGTGTTTCACCTGCTCGTTCGTTATTTCGCAGTTCGATCCTGGAGCATGTACTCCGTGGCGCGCACCGTCGCACACACTGTGGGCTAGTGAGCTAAGAGTCGTCGATCTGTTCGTTTTGTAGCGGGTCATGTTAGTGTGGTCTCGTAACCGCGATCGCTTCTAGATGCGGTTCTCTTCGTGGGGTTTTTTCTATGAACTCTTAACATTGTTACACTGCGTTGGTCTCTATACGCGTCGCTCTAAACTCTGAGGATGGGCGTGCGTACAACTGGGAGAATATCGCTATTTTTCTTCCTTCAATTGGTGTGCCCTCAATCCGTCGCACGGTCGTAGGGGGGGGGTCCGAATCTTGGAGCAGGTACGTTCCGTTGGCTTGCTCACACGTCGTTATGGGCTTACTAGGACGCTCATCATTTGTTTGCTTCAATCATCGTTGTCGTTGCGGGACATTAAACGTTAGAAACACAGAAGTCGAATAACTTTGGGGGCGATATTTTAAAGGAATGCATCGCTCTGTAGCATTTTAATCTATACGGGTTATGAATCTGAGGATGTACTTCGTGGAAAGTTGCTCACGGCAACCGCTTGGGTCGTCGAATAAAGACAACACATGCTAGCATTTGGTGCGCTTCAACCTCGGTAGTCTCGAATATGTTGATCCTAAAGTCGATAGGGAAGTCTCTGCTAGTGAATTTGAGAATCGGCGTAATACGTACGGTCTCTTCATGTTGGCTTCAATTCTTCATTCGTACAAATCACGCGATCCCGAAAAAAACCCAGCAAGTAACTCGTGGCAATCTCAGCACTCTATGAGTGCATTAAATAGCAAATGCTTCTCATATTGGGGTGTTCTCCTTCCGAATATCCGTCGTTACGTCCCTGGGCGGTTGTGCTACGAATCCATAGGCAGGCATGTTACATCCGTGGCATTAGCTCATCACGCACTCTTAGGGCAAATAGAAAGCTATCATGGGGTTCTCCATACTCAAAGTTCTCTATCTGTAATCATTGGCAAGTGTAAATCGTCGGTTTCTCAATTGACCTCAGCTCCACTCTTCACTGGTGGCTCATCTAACTTAGATACGGCTTATCGCAACATTTTGTGGTGTCGTTTTTACTCTTCTCAAAGTCATTCCTGTTTGTTTTTTAATCGCATCATAGTGTCATCTACTCCGTGGCAGATCGCCACCTCTTTAGAGAAATCCAGAAAGCTCTAATGGGGTTTCAATCTCGCGATTCCGTTCGATTAACTGTAGAAAATAGCTCTTTGTTAAGCAGTTGGTGTATGCTCATAAAATACTCAACTCTGTTTTGTCTTCGTATTGTAAAATCTTTGACGCTTATGCACATGTTGTATTCGTTCGGCGAGCTTACTCTGTGAATGATCATCGCTGTAATGTTTCGTACTACATCTCAATCCTGTAGTTTTAGAGCGCGCGCAGACGCGACGAGCGGTAGTAAATATTGAGTGTGCTCTTTCATCATTGAGAGCGATTTCAAATTATCGTAATCGTGGCGAGGTCCATATACTGAGCATCGTCACTACGTCGGCAAACTCCGAACTCTAAAAGCTTAATTAGAACCGCGCTCATGTAGTCGACGCTTCTCAATCGCACGGCTTTCGTACGCACGCGTAGGTCGAATGCTCCTTGCGGCATCGGCTTTAGAGAGTATGGCCAATGAGCTCAGCGACTCAGGTTGGGGTTGTTTTTTAACGTCTCTCATAGGGCTTCACAATCATTGATCGATACCAGTCTTGAGACTCGTTTGACTGCTATGACTGTATCCTCGTGGCACGCTCACACTCTGTTGCGGGCCGTCTACGAGGAACCTCTGCATGGAGTGTTTTCTTATCATCGTTCGTTCGAATATATTTTTACATAGCATTGTAATCACGTGAGATCTTAACGGCTTAGACATACATCATTAGTTGTCGTTCATTCGATTTAAGTTATATAGTCTGAACTCCCATCGTGAGGTGTAACTAATTATTCGCCAATTCACTTTTTACACATTTCCTTCGATATCGGTAGCATGTTATCTTACGATATGGCGATGAATCTCGCTCATATACGCTCATCAAGGCTGCATTCCCTTAGAATGTATACTTCCATTGGTGGTTTCTGTACATCTACGGTGGTCCAAACTCAGGCTGCGCGCGTTTCGCTTTTTGGGACGTTAATATACAAGCTTACCTCCCTCTTGGGGCTTCAAAATCCTCGTTCGTTCGAATCTGAGCATGTACTCGTGGCAAGCTCCAAAGCTCGCACTCTTTGGGCGTTAATAGAACGCTCCTCATGGTGGCTATTCAAACCTGTTGTTCACATGTGAATCCCCTCGTGAGCGTGTTCGCAAATCTAGGGGCTCCGCACTCTTTGGGCGTAATAAACGCTCTCATGGGGCTTCAATATCCTCGTTCGTTCGAATCTGAGCATGTACTGTTACTCGTGGCAACCTCGCACTCTTTGGGCGTAATAATAGAACGCTCTCTCATGGGGCTTCAATCCTCGTTCGTTCGAATCTGAAGCATGTACTCGTGGCAAGCTCGCACTCTTTGGGCGTAATAGAACAACTGCTCTCATGGGGCTTCAATCCTCGTTCGTTCGAATCTGAGCATGAACTGAGCATGTTACTTCGGGCGTAATAGAAGCTCAATAACATACCGGGCACTCTTTCGCGCAAACTGTGAGGCATCTTCAAATAGAACGCTAGAAACTCATGGGGCTTCAATCCTCGTGTTCGTTCGAATCTGAGCATGTACTCCAACTCGGCAAGCTTCGCACTCTTTGGATGGGAGTAATAGAACGCTCTCATGTGGGCTTCAATCCTCCGTATCGTATCGAATCTGAGCATGTACTCGTGGCAAGCTCGCACTCTTTGGGTCCGTAATAGAACGCGGGCTCATGGGGCTTCCAATCCTCGTTCGTTCGAATCTGAGCATGTACATTTACCGTGGCAAGCTCGCACTCTTTGGGCGTAATAGGAACGCACGCTCTCTCAGGGCATTTCAATCCTCGTATCGTTAGTTCGAATCTGAGCATGTACTCGTGGGCAAGCCTGCACTCTTCTGGCGCAATAGAAGCTCTCATTGGGGTATTCTAACTTCAATCCTCCTCGTTGTTCGTTCGAATCTGAGCATGTACTCGTGGCAAAAGCTCGCACTCTTTGGGCGTAATAGAACGCTCTCTATGGGGCTTCAATCCTCGTTCGTTCGAATCCTGAGCATGTACTCGTGGCAAGCTCCGCGCACTCATTGGCCGAGTTGGGCCTCTCATGGGGCTTCAATCCTCGTTCGTTCGAATCTGAGCATGTACTCGTGGCAAAAGCTCGCACACACTTTTGGCGGCCTAAATAATGAACGCTCTCATGGGGAAATCTTCAATCCTCGTTCGTTCGAATCTGAGCATGTACTCGTGGCAAGCTCGCACTCTTTGGGCGTAATAGAACGCTCTCTCATGGGGTTTCAATCCTCGTTCGTTCGAATCTGAGCATGTACTTCGTGGCAAGCTCGCACTCTTTTGGGCGTAATAGAACGCTCTCATGGGGCTTCAAAATCCTCGTTTCGTTCGAATCTGAGCATGTACTTCGTGGCAAGCTCGCACTCTTTGGGCGTAATAGAACGCTCTCATGGGGTTTCAATCCTCGTTCGTCCTCGAATCTGAGCATGTACTCGTGGCAAGCTCGCACTCTTTGGGCGTAATAGAACGCTCTCATGGGGCTTCAATCCTCGTTCGTTCGAATCTGAGCATGTACTCGTGGCAAGCGCGCACTCTTTGGGCGTAATAGAACGCTCTCATGGGGCTTCAATCCTCGTTCGTTCGAATCTGAACAAGTACTCGTGGCAAGCTAGCACTCTCTTTGGGCGTAATAGAAACGCTCTCATGGGGCTTCAATCCTCGTTCGTTCGAATCTGAGCATGTACTCGTGGCAAGCTCGCACTCTTTGGGCGTAATAGAACGCTCTCATGGGGTTTCAATCCTCGTTCGTTCGAATCTGAGCATGTACTCGTGGCAAGCTCGCACTCTTTGGGCGTAATAGAACGCTCTCAATGGGCTTCAGTCCTCGTTAGTTCGAATCTGAGCATGTACTCGTGGCAAGCTCGCACTCTTTGGGCGTAATAGAACGCTCTCATGGGGCTTCAATCCTCGTTCGTTCGAATCTGAGCATGTACTCGTGGCAAGCTCGCACTCTTTGGGCGAAATGGAACGCTCTCTCTCATCCTTTTCAATCCTCGTTCGTTCGAATCTGAGCATGTACTCGTGGCAAGCTCGCACTCTTTGGGCGTAATAGAGAACGCTCTCATGGGGTTTTCAATCCCTCGTTCGTTCGAATCTGAGCATGTACTCGTGGCAAGCTCGCACTCTTTGGGCGTAATAGAACGCTCTCATGGGGCTTCAATCCCTCGTTTCGTTTCGTTCGAATCTGAGCATGTACTCGTGGCAAGCTCGCACTCTTTGGGCGTAATAGAACGCTCTCATGGGGCTTCAATCCTCGTTCGTTCGAATCTGAGCATGTACTCGTGGCAAGCTCGCACTCTTTGGGCGTAATAGAACGCTCTCATGGGGCTTCAATCCTCGTTCGTTCGAATCTGAGCATGTACGTACTCGTGGCAAGCTCGCACTCTTTGGCGTAATAGAACGCTCTCATGGGGCTTCAATCCTCGTTCTCGAGCATGTACTCGTGGCAACTATCGCACTCTTTGGGCGTAATAGAACGCTCTCATGGGGAGCATGTACTCGTGGCAGCATGTACTCGTGGCAAGCTCGCACTCTTTGGGCGTAATAGAACGCTCTCATGGGGGTTTCAATCCTCGTTCGTTCGAATCTGAGCATGTACTCGTGGCAAGCTCGCACTCTGGGCGTAATAGAACGCTCTCTCGTGGCATGGGCTTCAATCCTCTCTTTTGGCGAATCTGAAGCACATGTACTCGTGGAAAGCTCGCACTCTTTGGGCATGGAACGCTCTCATCATGGGTTTCAATCCTCGTTCGTTCGAATCTGAGCATGTACTCGTGGCATCTCGCACTCTTTGGGCGTAATAAGCTCTCACTCTTTTCCTCGTTTAATCGAATCTGAGCATGTCTCATGGGGCAAAAAGCTCGCACTCGTTGGGCGTTGGGCGTAATCGAACGCTCTCATGGGGCTTCAATCCTGTTCGTTCGAATCTGAGCATGTACTCGTGGCAAGCTCGCACTCTTTGGGCGTAATAGAAACGCTCTCATGGGGCTTCAATCCTCGTTCGTTCACGAATCTGAGCATGTACTCGTGGCAAGCTCGCACTCTCTTGGGCGTAATAGAACGCTCTCATGGGGCTTCAATCCTCGTTCGTTCGAATCTGAGCATGTACTCGTGGCAAGCTCGCACTCTCTTTGGGCGTAATAGAACGCTCTCTCTCATGGGCTTCAATCCTCGTGGTAATCGAATCTGAGCATGTACTCGTGGCAAGCTCGCACTCTTGGGCGTAATAGAATGCTCTCATGGGGCTTCAATCCTCGTTCGTTCGAATCTGAGCATGTACTCGTGGCAAGCTCGCTCGCACTCTTTGGGCGTAATAGAACGCTCTCATTGGGGCTTCAATCCTCGTTCGTTCGAAATCTGAGCATGTACTCGTGGCAAGCTCGCACTCTTTGGGCGTAATAGAAACGCTCTCATGGGGTTTCAATCCTCGTTCGTTCGAATCTGAGCATGTACTCGTGGCAAGCTCGCACTCTTTGGGCGTAATAGAACGCTCTCATGGGGTTTCAATCCTGTCCGTTCGAATCTCGAATCTGAGCATGTACTCGTGGCAAGCTCGCACTCTTTGGGCGTAAAATAGAACGCTCTCATGGGGGCTTCAATCCTCGTTCGTCGTTCGAATCTGAGCATGTACTCGTGGCAAGCTCTTCACTCTTTGGGCGTAATAGAACGCTCTCATGGGGTTTCAATCCTCGTTCGTTTCGAATCTGAGCATGTACTCGTGGCAAGCTCGCACTCTTTGGGCGTAATAGAACGCTCTCATGGGGCTTCAATCCTCGTTCGTTCGTTCGAATCTGAGCATGTACTCGTGGCAAGCTCGCACTCTTTGGGCGTAATAGAACGCTCTCTCTCATGGGGTTTCAATCCTCGTTCGTTCGAATCTGAGCATGTACTCGTGGCAAGCTCGCACTCTTTGGGCGTAATAGAACGCTCTCATCATGGGGCTTCAATCCTCGTTCGTTTCGTTCGAATCTGAGCATGTACTCGTGGCAAGCTCGCACTCTTTGGGCGTAATAGAACGCTCTCATGGGGCTTCAATCCTCGTTCTCGTTCGTTCGAATCTGAGCATGTACTCGTGGCAAGCTCGCACTCTTTGGGCGTAAATAGAACGCTCTCATGGGGGGGTTTCAATCAATCTCGTTCGTTCGAATCTGAGCATGTACTCGTGGCAAGCTCGCACTCTTTGGGCGTAATAGAAGAACGCTCTCATGGGGGTTTCAATCCTCGTTCGTCGTCGTTCGAAATCGAATCTGAGCATGTACTCGTGGCAAGCTCGCACTCTGCACTCTTTGGGCGTAATAGAACGCTCTCTCATGGGGCTTCAAATCCTCGTTCGTTCGAATCTGAGCATGTACTCGTGGCAAGCTCGCACTCTTTGGGCGTAAATAGAACGCTCTCATGGGGTTTCAATCCTCGTTCGTTTCGAATCGAATGAGCATGTACTCGTGGCAAGCTCGCACTCTTTGGGCGTAATAGAACGCTCTCATGGGGTTTCAATCCTCGTTCGTTCGAAAATCTGAGCATGTACTCGTGGCAAGCTCGCACTCTTTGGGCGTAATAGAACGCTCTCTCATGGGGGCTTCAATCCTCGTTCGTTCGAATCGAATCTGAATCTGAGCATGTACTCGTGGCAAGCTCGCACTCTTTGGGCGTAATAGAACGCTCTCATGGGGGCTTCAATCCTCGTTCGTTCGTTCGAATCTGAGCATGTACTCGTGGCAAGCTCGCACTCTTTGGGCGTAATAGAACGCTCTCATGGGGTTTCAATCCTCGTTCGTTCGAATCTGAGCATGTACTCGTGGCAAGCTCGCACTCTTGGGCGTAATAGAAACGCTCTCATGGGGGCTTCAATCCTCGTTCGTTCGAATCTGAGCATGTACTCGTGGCAAGCTCGCACTCTTTGGGCGTAAATAGAACGCTCTCATGGGGGTTTCAATCCTCGTTCGTTCGTTCGAATCTGAGCATGTACTCGTGGCAAGCTCGCACTCTCTTTGGGCGTAATAGAACGCTCTCTCATGGGGTTTCAATCCTCGTTCGTCGTTCGAATCTGAGCATGTGTACTCGTGGCAAGCTCGCACTCTTTGGGCGTAATAGTAACGCTCTCATGGGGCTTCAATCCTCGTTGGGTTTCAATCCTCGTTCGTTCGAATCTGAGCATGTACTCGTGGCAAGCTCGCACTCTTTGGGCGTAATAGAACGCTCTCTCATGGGGCTTCAATCCTCGTTCGTCGTTCGAATCTGAGCATGTACTCGTGGCAAGCTCGCACTCTCTTTTGGGCGTAATAGAACGCTCTCATGGGGTTTTCAAATCCTCGTTCGTTCGAATCTGAGCATGTACTCGTGGCATGCTCAAGCTCGCACTCTTTGGGCGTAATAATAGAACGCTCTCTCATGGGGCTTCAATCCTCGTTCGTTCGAATCTGAGCATGTACTTGTACTCGTGGCAAGCTCGCACTCTTTGGGCGTAATAGAACGCTCTCATGGGGTTTCAATCCTCGTTCGTTTCGTTCGAATCTGAGCATGTACTCGTGGCAAGCTCGCTCGCACTCTTTGGGCGTAATAGAACGCTCTCATGGGGTTTCAATCCTCCTCGTTCGTTCGTTCGAATCTGAGCATGTACTCGTGGCAAGCTCGCACTCTTTGGGCGTAATAGAACGCTCTCATGGGGGTTTCAATCCTCGTTCGTTCGAATCTGAGCATGTACTACTCGTGGCAAGCTCGCACTCTTTGGGCGTAATAGAACGCTCTCTCATGGGTTTTTCAATCCTCGTTCGTTTTCGAATCTGAGCATGTACTCGTGGCAAGCTCGCACTCTTTGGGCGTAATAGAACGCTCTCATGGGGTTTCAATCCTCGTTCGTTTCGAATCTCGAATCTGAGCATGTACTCGTGGCAAGCTCGCACTCTTTGGGCGTAATAGAACGCTCTCATGGGGGGTTTTCAATCCTCGTTCGTTTCGAATCTGAGCATGTACTCGTGGCAAGCTCGCGCACTCTTTTGGGCGTAATAGAAACTCTCTCATGGGGCTTTCAATCCTCGTTCGTTCGAATCTGAGCATGTACTCGTGGCAAGCTCGCACTCTTTGGGCGTAATAGA
The DNA here is from genome assembly GCA_016920855.1 of Puya raimondii. Classification (NCBI taxonomy): domain Eukaryota; kingdom Viridiplantae; phylum Streptophyta; class Magnoliopsida; order Poales; family Bromeliaceae; genus Puya; species Puya raimondii. The sequence continues at coordinate 143,061,262 of JABWPP010000050.1, forward strand.
ACGCTCTCATGGGGTTTCAATTTCAATCCTCGTTCGTTCGAATCTGAGCATGTACTCGTGGCAAGCTCGCACACTCTTTGGGCGTAATAGAACGCTCTCATGGGGTTTCAATCCTCGTTCGTTCGAATCTGAGCATGTACTCGTGGCAAGCTCTCGCACTCTTTGGGCGTAATAGAACGCTCTCATGGGGTTTCAATCCTCGTTCGTTCGAATCTGAGCATGTACTCGTGGCAAGCTCGCACTCTTTGGGCGTAATAGAACGCTCTCTCATGGGGTTTCAATCCTCGTTCGTTCGTTCGAATCTGAGCATGTACTCGTGGCAAGCTCGCACTCTTTGGGCGTAATAGAACGCTCTCATGGGGTTTCAATCCTCGTTCGTTCGTTCGAATCTGAGCATGTACTCGTGGCAAGCTCGCACTCTTTGGGCGTAATAGAACGCTCTCATGGGGTTTCAATCCTCGTTCGTGTTCGAATCTGAGCATGTACTCGTGGCAAGCTCGCACTCTTTGGGCGTAATAGAACGCTCTCATGGGGCTATTTTTCAATCCTCATTCGTTCGTTCGAATCTGAGCATGTACTCGTGGCAAGCTCGCACTCTTTGGGCGTAATAGAACGCTCTCTCATGGGGTTTCAATCCTCGTTCGTTCGAATCTGAGCATGTACTCGTGGCAAGCTCGCACTCTTTGGGCGTAATAGAACGCTCTCATGGGGTTTCAATCCTCGTTCGTTCGAATTCGAATCTGAGCATGTACTCGTGGCAAGCTCGCACTCTTTGGGCGTAATAGAACGCTCTCATGGGGTTTTCAATCCTCGTTCGTTCGAATCTGAATCTGAGCATGTACTCGTGGCAAGCTCGCAGCACTCTTTGGGCGTAATAGAACGCTCTCATCATGGGGCTTCAATCCTCGTTCGTTCGAATCTGAGCATGTACTCGTGGCAAGCTCGCTCGCACTCTTTTGGGCGTAATAGAACGCTCTCATGGGGGTTTCAATCCTCGTTCGTTCGAATCTTTCGAATCTGAGCATGACTCACTCGTCGGCAAGCTCGCACTCTTTGGGCGTAATAGAACGCTCTCTCATGTTGGGTTTGGGGCTTCAATCCTCGTTCGTTCGAATCTGAGCATGTACTCGTGGCAAGCTCGCACTCTTTGGGCGTAATAGAACGCTCTCTCATGGGGTTTCAATCCTCGTTCGTTCGTTCGAATCTGAGCATGTACTCGTGGCAAGCTCGCACTCTTTGGGCGTAATAGAACGCTCTCATGGGGTTTCATTTCAATCTCGTTCGTTCGTTCGAATCTGAGCATGTACTCGTCGTGGCAAGCTCGCACTCTTTGGGCGTAATAGAACGCTCTCATGGGGTTTTCAATCCTCGTTCGTTCGAATCTGAGCATGTACTTGTGGCAAGTTCGCACTATTTGGGCGTAATAGAACGCTCTCATGGGGTTTCAATCCTCGTTCGTTCGAATCTGAGCATGTACTCGTGGCAAGCTCGCACTCTCTTTGGGCGTAATAGAACGCTCTCATGGGGTTTCAATCCTCGTCGTTCGTTCGAATCTGAGCATGTACTCGTGGCAAGCTCGCACTCTTTGGGCGTAATAGAACGCTCTCATGGGGCTTCAATCTCGTTCGTTCGTTCGAATCTGAGCATGTACTCGTGGCAAAGCTCGCACTCTTTGGGCGTAAATAGAACGCTCTCATGGGGTTTCAATCCTCGTTTCGTTCGAATCGAATCTGAGCATGTACTCGTGGCAAAGCTCGCACTCTTTGGGCGTAATAGAACGCTCTCATGGGGGGTTTTCAAATCCTCGTCTCGTTCGTCGAATCTGAGCATGTACTCGTGGCAAGCTCGCACTCTTTGGGCGTAATAATAGAACGCTCTCATGGGGCTTTTCAATCCTCGTTCGTTCGAATCTGAGCATGTACTCGTGGCAAGCTCGCACTCTTTGGGCGGGCGTAATAGAACGCTCTCATGGGGCTTTTCAATCCTCGTTCGTTCGAAATCTGAATCTGAGCATGTACTCGTGGCAAGCTCGCACTCTTTGGGCGTAATAGAACGCTCTCATGGGGTTTCAAATCAATCCTCGTCGTTCGTTCGAATCTGAGCATGTACTCGTGGCAAGCTCGCACTCTTTGGGGCGTAATAGAACGCTCTCTCATGGGGTTTCAATCCTCGTTCGTTCGTTCGAATCTGAGCATGTACTCGTGGCAAGCTCGCACTCTTTGGGCGTAATAGAACGCTCTCATGGGGTTTTCAATCCTCGTTCGTTCGTTCGAATTCGAATCTGAGCATGTACTCGTGGCAAAGCTCGCACTCTTTGGGCGTAATAGAACGCTCTCATGGGGCTTCAATCAATCCTCGTTCGTTCGAATCTGAGCATGTACTCTCGTGGCAAGCTCGCACTCTTTGGGCGTAATAGAACGCTCTCATGGGGTTTTCAATCCTCGTTCGTTCGAATCTGAATCTGAGCATGTACTTCGTGGCAAAGCTCGCTCTCTTTGGGCGTAATAGAACGCTCTCATGGGGCTCGCACTTTCAATCCTCGTTCGTTCGAATCTGAGCATGTACTACTCGTGGCAAGCTCGCACTCTTTGGGGCGTAATAGAACGCTCTCATGGGGTTTTCAATCCTCGTTCGTTCGATCTGAGCATCTGATCATGAGCATGTACTCGTGGCAAAGCTCGCACTCTTTGGGCGTAAATAGAACGCTCTCATGGTTTTCAATCCTCGTTCGTTCGTTTCGAATCTGAGCATGTACTACTCGTGGCAAGCTCGCACTCTTTGGGCGTAATAGAACGCTCTCATGGGGTTTCAATCCTCGTTCGTTCGAATCTGAGCATGTACTCGTGGCAAGCTCGCACTCTCTTTGGGCGTAATAGAACGCTCTCATGGGGTTTCAATCCTCGTTCGTTCGAATCTCGAATCTGAGCATGTACTCGTGGCAAGCTCGCACTCTTTGGGCGTAATAGAACGCTCTCATGGGTTTCAATCCTCATTCGTTCGAATCTGAATCGAATCTGAGCATGTACTCGTGGCAAGCAAGCTCGCACTCTTTGGGCGTAATAGAACGCTCTCATGGGGTTTTCAATCCTCGTTCGTTCGTTCGAATCTGAGCATGTACTCGTGGCAAGCTCGCACTCTTTGGGCGTAATAGAACGCTCTCATGGGTTTTTCAATCCTCGTTCGTTCGAATCTGAGCAGCATGTACTCGTGGCAAGCTCGCACTCTTTGGGCGTAATAGAACGCTCTCATGGGGTTTCAATCCTCTCGTTCGTTCGTTCGAATCTGAGCATGTACTCGTGGCAAGCTCGCACTCTTTGGGCGTAATAGAAACGCTCTCATGGGGTTTCAATCCTCCTCGTTCGTTCGAATCTGAGCATGTACTCGTGGCAAGCTCGCACTCTTTGGGCGTAATAGAACGCTCTCTCATGGGGTTTCAATCCTCGTTCGTTCGAATCTGAGCATGTACTACTCGTGGCAAGCTCGCACTCTTTGGGCGTAATAGAACGCTCTCATGGGGTTTCAATCCTCGTTCGTCGTTCGAATCTGAGCATGTACTCGTGGCAAGCTCGCACTCTTTGGGCGTAATAGAACGCTCTCATGGGGTTTCAATCCTCGTTCGTTCGTTCGAATCTGAGCATGTACTCGTGTGGCAAGCTCGCGCACTCTTTGGGCGTAATAGAAACGCTCTCATCATGGGGTTTCAATCCTCGTTCGTTCGAATCTGAGCATGTACTCGTGGCAAGCGCTCGCACTCTTTGGGCGTAATAATAAAACGCTCTCATGGGGCTTTTCAATCCTCGTTCGTTCGAATCTGAGCATGTACTCGTGGCAAGCTCGCACTCTTTGGGCGTAATAGAACGCTCTCATGGGGTTTCAATCCTCGTTCGTTTCGAATCTGAGCATGTACTCTCGTGGCAAGCTCGCACTCTCTTTGGGCGTAATAGAACGCTCTCATGGGTTTCTTCAATCCTCGTTCGTTCGAATCTGAGCATGTACTCGTGGCAAGCTCGCACTCTTTGGGCGTAATAGAACGCTCTCATGGGGGTTTTCAATCCTCTCGTTCGTTCGAATCTGAGCATGTACTCGTGGCAAGCTCGCACTCTTTGGGCGTAATAGAACGCTCTCATCATCATGGGGTTCAATCTCTCGTTCGAATCGTTCGAATCTGAGCATGTACTCGTGGCAAGCTCGCACTCTTTGGGCGTAATAGAACGCTCTCATGGGGTTTCAATCCTCGTTCGTTCGAATCTGAGCATGTACATGTACTCTCGTGGCAAGCTCGCACTCTCTTTGGGCGTAATAGAACGCTCTGGGGTTTCAATCCTCGTTTCTCTCATGGGCACTCTTTGGGCGTTTCAATCCTCGTTTCAATTCGTTCGAATCTGAGCATGTACTCGTGGCAAGCTCGCACTCTTTGGGCGTAATAGAACGCTCTCATGGGGTTTCAATCCTCGTTCGTTCGTTCGAATCTGAGCATGTACTCGTGGCAAGCTCGCACTCTTTGGGCGTAATAGAGAACGCTCTCATGGGGTTTCAATCCTCGTTCGTTCGTTCGAATCTGAGCATGTACTCGTGGCAAGCTCGCACTCTTTGGGCGTAATAGAACGCTCTCATGGGGGCTTCAATCCTCGTTCGTTCGCGAATCGAATCTGAGCATGTACTCTTTCGTGGGCAAGCTCGCACTCTTTGGGCGTAATAGAACGCTCTCATGGGGTTTCAATCAATCCTCGTTCGTTCGTTCGAATCTGAGCATGTACTCGTGGCAAGCTCGCACTCTTTGGGCGTAATAGAACGCTCTCATGGGGCTTCAATCCTCGTTCGTCAATCGTCGTTCGAATCTGAGCATGTACTCGTGGCAAGCATGGCAAGCAAGCTCGCACTCTTGGGCGTAATAGAACGCTCTCTCATGGGGTTTCAATCCTCGTTCGTTCGAATCTGAGCATGTACTCGTGGCAAGCTCGCACTCTTTGGGCGTAATAGAACGCTCTCTCATGGGGCTTCAAAATCCCTCGTTCGTTCGTTCGAATCTGAGCATGTACTCGTGGCAAGCTCGCACTCTTTGGGCGTAATAGAACGCTCTCTCATGGGGGTTTCAATCCTCGTTCGTTTCGAATCTGAGGCATGTACTCGTGGGCAAGCTCGCACTCTTTGGGCGCGTAATAGAACGCTCTCATGGGGTTTCAATCCTCTTCAATCCTCGTTCGTTCGAATCTGAGCATGTACTCGTGGCAATGGCAAGCTCGCACTCTTTGGGCGTAATAGAACGCTCTCATGGGGTTTCAATCCTCGTTCGTTCGAATCTGAGCATGTACTCGTGGCAAGCGCTCGCACTCTTTGGGCGTAATAGAACGCTCTCATGGGGCTTTCAATCCTCTCGTTCGTTCGAATCTGAGCATGTACTCGTGGCAAGCTCGCACTCTTTGGGCGTAATAGAACGCTCTCTCTCATGGGGTTTCAATCCTCGTTCGTTCGAATCTGAATCTCTGAGCATGTACTCGTGGCAAGCTCGCACTCTTTGGGCGTAATAGAACGCTCTCATGGGGTTTCAATCCTCGTTTTCGTTTCGATCTGAGCTGTACATGTGTACTCGTGGCAAGCTCGCACTCTTTGGGCGAATAGAACGAACGCTCTCATGGGGTTTCAATCCTCTCGTTCGTTCGAATCTGAGCATGTACTCGTGGCAAGCTCGCACTCTTTGGGCGTAATAGAACGCTCTCATGGGGTTTTCAATCCTCGTTCGTTCGTTCGAATCTGAGCATGTACTCGTGGCAAGCTCGCACTCTTTGGGCGTAATAGAACGCTCTCATGGGGCTTTCAATCTCGTTCGTTCGTTCGAATCTGAGCATGTACTCGTGGCAAGCTCGCACTCTTTCGGCGTAATAGAACGCTCTCATGGGGCTTCAATCATCTCGTTCGTTCGAATCTGAGAGCATGTACTCGTGGCAAGCTCGCACTCTTTTGGGCGTAATAGAACGCTCTCATCATGGGGCTTCAATCCTCGTTCGTTTGAATCTGAGCATGTACTCGTGGCAAGCTCGCACTCTTTGGGCGTAATAGAAACGTTCTCATGGGGTTTCAATCCTCGTTCGTTCGAAATCGAATCTATCGAATCTAGCATGCACTCGTGGCAAGCTCGTACTCTTTGGGCGTAATAGAACGCTCTCATGGGGCTTCAATCCTCTTCGTTCGAATCGCGAGCTTGAACTCGTGGCAAGCTAACGCTCGCACTCTTTGGGGTAATAGAACGCTCTCATGGGCTTCAAATCGTTCGTTCGTTTCGAATCTGAGCATGTACTCGTGGCAAGCTCGCACTCTTTGGGCGTAATAGAACGCTCTCATGGGTTTTCAATCCTCGTTCGTTCGTTCGAATCTGAGCATGTACTCGTGGCAAGCTCGCACTCTTTGGGCGTAATAGAACGCTCTCTCATGGGGTTTTTCAATCCTCGTTCGTTCGAATCTGAGCAATCTGAGCGTGGCATGTACTCACACGTGGCAAGCTCTCGTTCTCTTTGGGCGTACTCGTAGAAAGCTCTCACTCTTTGGGGCGTAATAGAACGCTCTCATGGGGTTTCAATCCTCGTTCGTTCGAATCTGAGCATGTACTCGTGGCAAGCTCGCCGCACTCTTTGGGCGTAATAGAACGCTCTCATGGGTTTTCAATCCTCGTTCGTTCGAATCTGAGCATGTACTCGTGGCAAGCTCGCACTCTTTGGGCGTAATAGAACGCTCTCATGAGGTTTCAATCCTCGTTCTTCGAATCTGAGCATGTACTCGTGGCAAGCTCGCACTCTCTTTGGGCGTAATAGAACGCTCTCATGGGGTTTCAATCCTCGTTCGTTCGAATCTCGAATCTGAGCATGTACTCGTGTGGCAAGCTCGCACTCTTTGGGCGTAATAGAACGCTCTCATGGGGGCTTCAATCCTCGTTTCGTTCGAATCTGAGCATGTACTCGTGGCAAGCTCGCACTCACTCTTTGGGCGAATAGAACGCTCACATGGGGCTTCAATCCTCGTTCGTTCGAATCTGAGCATGTACTCGTGGCAAGCTCGCACTCTTTGGGCGTAATAGAACGCTCTCATGGGGCTTCAATCCTCGTTCGTTCCAAACTAAGCATGTACTCGTGGCAAGCTCGCATTCTTTGGGCGTAATAGAACGCCTCACATGGGCTTCAATCCTCGTTCGAAAATCGAATCTGAGCATGTACTCGTGGCAAGCTCGCACTCTTTGGGCGTAATAGAACGCTCACATGGGGCTTCAATCCTCGTTCGTTCGAATCTGAGCATGTACTCGTGGCAAGCTCGCACTCTCTTTGGGCGTAATAATAGAACGCTCTCATGGGGTTTCAATCCTCGTTCGTTCGTATTCGAATCTGAGCATGTACTCGTGGCAAGCTCGCACTCTTTGGGCGTAATAGAAGCTCTCTCATGGGGCTTCAATCCTCGTTCGTTCGAATCTGAGCATGTACTACTCGTGGCAAGCTCGCACTCTTTGGGCGTAATAGAACGCTCTCTCATGGGGCTTCAAAAATCCTCGTTCGTTCGAATCTGAGCATGTACTCGTGGCAAGCTCGCACTCTTTGGGCGTAATAGAACGCTCTCATGGGGCTTCAATCAATCTCGTTCGTTCGAATCTGAGCATGTACTCGTGGCAAGCTCGCACTCTTTGGGCGTAATAGAACGCTCTCTCATGGGGCTTCAATCCTCGTTCGTTCGTTCGAATCTGAGCATGTACTCGTGGCAAGCTCGCTCGCACTCTTTGGGCGTAATAAGAACGCTCTCTCATGGGGCTTCAATCCTCGTTCGTTCGAATCTGAGCATGTACTCGTGGCAAGCTCGCACTCTTTGGGCGTAATAGAACGCTCTCATGGGGCTTTCAATCCGTTCGTTCGTTCGAATCTGAGCATGTACTCGTGGCAAGCTCGCACTCTTTGGGCGTAATAGAACGCTCTCATGGGGGGCTTCAATCCTCGTTCGTTCGTTTCGAATCTGAGCATGTACTCGTGGCAAGCTCGCACTCTTTGGGCGTAATAGAACGCTCTCATGGGGTTTCAATCCTCGTTCGTTCGTTCGAATCTGAGCATGACTGTACTCGTGGCAAGCTCGCACTCTTTGGGCGTAATAGAACGCTCTCATGGGGGCTTTCAATCGTTCGTTCGTTCGAATCTGAGCATGTATGTACTCGTGGCAAGCTCGCACTCTTTGGGCGTAATAGAACGCTCTCATGGGGTTTCAACCTCTTCGTTCGTTCGAATCTGAGCATGAACTGAGCATGTACTCGTGGCAAGCTCGCACTCTTTGGGCGTAATAGAACGCTCTCATGGGGCTTCAATCCTCGTTCGTTCGAATCTGAGCATGTACTCGTGGCAAGCTCTCGCACTCTTTGGGCGTAATAGAACGCTCTCTCATGGGGCTTCAATCCTCGTTCGTTTTTCGAAATCTGAGCATGTACTCGTGGCAAGCTCGCACTCTTTGGGCGTAATAGAACGCTCTCATGGGGGCTTTCAATCCTCGTTCGTTCGAATCTGAGCATGTACTCGTGGCAAAGCTCGCACTCTTTGGGCGTAATAGAACGCTCTCATGGGGTTCTTCAATCCTCGTTCGTTCGAATCTGAGCATGTACTCGTGGCAAAGCTCGCACTCTTTGGGCGTAATAGAACGCTCTCATGGGGCTTCAATCCTCGTTCGTTCGAATCTGAGCATGAGCATGTACTCGTGCCAAGCTCGCACTCTTTGGGCGTAATAGAACGCTCTCATTGGGTTTCAATCCTCGTTCGTTCGAATCTGAGCATGTACTCGTGGCAAGCTCGCACTCTTTGGGCGTAATAGAACGCTCTCATGGGGCTTCAATCCTCGTTCGTTCGAATCTGAGCATGTACTCGTGGCAAGCTCGCACTCTTTGGGCGTAATAGAACGCTCTCATGGGGCTTCAATCCTCGTTCGTTCGAATCTGAGCATGTACTCGTGGCAAGCAAGCTCGCACTCTTTGGGCGTAATAGAACGCTCTCTCATGGGGTTTCAATCCTCGTTCGTTCGAATCAATACTCGTGGCAAGCTCGCACTTTGGGCGTAATAGAACGCTCGAATCATGGGCTTCAATCCTCGTTCATCGAATCTGAGCATGTACTCGTGGCAAGCTCGCACTCTCTTTGGGCGTAATAGAACGCTCTCATGGGGTTTCAATCCTCGTTCGTTCGAATCGAATCTGAGCATGTACTCGTGGCAAGCTCGCACTCTTTTGGGGAGAAACGCTCTCATGGGGGTTTCAATCCTCGTTCGTTCGTTCGAATCTGAGCATGTACTCGTGGCAAGCTCGCACTCTTTGGGCGTAATAGAACGCTCTCATGGGGTTTTCAATCCTCGTTCGTTCGAATCTCTGAGCATGTACTCGTGGCAAAGCTCGCACTCTTTGGGCGTAATAATAAACTCTCTCTCATGGGGCTTCTTCAATCCTCGTTCGTATCGAATCTGAGCATGTACTCGTGGCAAGCTCGCACTCTTTGGGCGTAATAGAACGCTCTCATGGGGTTTCAAATCCTCGTTCGTTCGTTCGAATCTGAGCATGTACTCGTGGCAAGCTCGCACTCTTTGGGCGTAATAGAACGCTCTCATCATGGGGTTTCAATCCTCGTTTCGTTCGATCGAATCTGAGCATGTACTCGTCGTGGCAAGCTCGCACTCTTTGGGCGTAATAGAACGCTCTCTGTTTCAATGGGGTTTCAATCTCTCGTTCGTTCGAATCTGAGCATGTACTCGTGGCAAGCTCGCACTCTTTGGGCGTAATAATAGAACGCTCTCTCATGGGGGGGTTTTCAATCCTCGTTCGTTCGAATCTGAGCATCTATGTACTCGTGGCAAGCTCGCACTCTTTGGGCGTAATAGAACGCTCTCATGGGGGTTTCAATCAATCGTTCCTCGTTCGTTCGAATCTGAGCATGTACTCGTGGCAAGCTCGCACTCTCTTTGGGCGTAATAGAACGCTCTCATGGGGCTTTCAATCCTCGTTCGTTCGAATCTGAGCATGTACTCGTGGCAAGCTCGCACTCTTTGGGCGTAATAGAACGCTCTCTCATGGCTTCAATCCTTTCAATCCTCGTTCGTTCGAATCTGAGCATGTACTCGTGGCAAGCTCGCAGCTCGCACTCTTTGGGCGTAATAGAACGCTCTCATGGGGCTTCAATCCTCTCGTTCGTTCGAATCTGAGCATGTACTCGTGGCAAGCTCGCACTCTTTGGGCGTAATAGAACGCTCTCATGGGGGGCTTCAATCCTCGTTCGTTCGTCGAATCGAATCTGAGCATGTACTCGTGGCAAGCTCGCACTCTTTGGGCGTAATAGAACGCTCTCATGGGGCTTCAATCCTCCTCGTTCGTTCGAATCTGAGCATGTACTCGTGGCAAAGCTCGCACTCTTTGGGCGTAATAGAACGCTCTCATGGGGCTTCAATCCTCGTTCGTTCGAATCTGAGCATGTACTCGTGGCAAGCTCGCACTCTTTGGGCGTAATAGAACGCTCTCATGGGGCTTTTTCAATCCTCGTTCGTTCGTTCGAATCTGAGCATGTACTCGTGGCAAGCTCGCACTCTTTGGGCGTAAATAGAAACGCTCTCATGGGGCTTCAATCCTCGTTCGTTCGAATCTGAGCATGTACTCGTGGCAAGCTCGCACTCTTTGGGCGTAATAATAGAACGCTCTCATGGGGTTTCAATTTCAATCCTCGTTCGTTCGTTCGAATCTGAGCATGCATGTACTCGTGGCAAGCTCGCACTCTTTGGGCGTAATAGAAGAACGCTCTCATGGGGCTTCAATCCTCGTTCGTTCGAATCGAATCTGAGCATGTACTCGTGGCAAGCTCGCACTCTTTGGGCGTAATAGAACGCTCTCATGGCTTTCAATCCTCGTTCGTTCGTTCGAATCTGAGCATGTACTCGTGGCAAGCTCGCGCACTCTTGGGGGCGTAATAGAACGCTCTCATGGGGCTTCAAATCCTCGTTCGTTCGAATCTGAGCATCTACTCGTGGCAAGCTCGCACTCTTTGGGCGTAATAGAACGCTCATGGGGCTTCAATCCTCGTTCGTTCGAATCTGAGCATCTACTCGTGGCAAGCTCGCACTCTTTGGGCGTAATAGAACGCTCTCTCATGGGGTTTCAATCCTCGTTCGTTCGAATCTGAGCATGTACTCGTGGCAAGCTCGCACTTTGGGGGCGTAATAGAACGCTCTCATGGGGCTTTCAATCCTCGTTCGTCGTTTTCGAATCTGAGCATGTACTCGTGGCAAGCTCGCACTCTTTGGGCGTAATAGAACGCTCTCTCATGGGCTTTCAATCCTCGTTCGTTCGAATCTGAGCATCTGAGCATGTACTCGTGGCAAGCTCGCACTCTTTGGGCGTAATAGAACGCTCTCATGGGGCTTTCAATCCTCTCGTTCGTTCGAATCTGAGCATGTACTCGTGGCAAGCTCGCACTCTTTTTGGGCGTAATAGAACGCTCTCATGGGGCTTCAATCCTCGTTCGTTCGAATCTGAGCATGTACTCGTGGCAAGCTCGCACTCTTTGGGCGTAATAGAACGCTCTCATGGGGCTTCAAATCCTCGTTCGTTCGTTCGAATCTGAGCATGTACTCTCGTGGCAAGCTCGCACTCTTTTGGGCGTAATAGAACGCTCTCATGGGGTTTCAATCAATCCTCGTTCGTTCGAATCTGAGCATGTGTACTCGTGGCAAGCTCGCACACTCTTTGGGCGTAATAGAACGCTCTCTCATGGGGCTTCAATCCTCGTTTCGTTCGAATCTGAGCATGTACTCGTGGCAAGCTCGCACTCTTTGGGCGTAATAGAACGCTCTCATGGGGCTTCAATCTCGTTCGTTTCGTTCGAATCTGAGCATGTACTCGTGGCAAGCTCGCACTCTTTGGGCGTAATAGAAACGCTCTCTCATGGGGTCTTCAATCTCTCGTTCGTTCGTACTCGTTCTCGAAATCTGAGCATGTACTGTGGCATTCAACTCGTGGCAAGCTCGCACTCTTTGGGCGTAATAGAACGCTCTCATGGGGTTTTCAATCCTCGTTCGTTCGAATCTGAGCATGTACTCGTGGCAAAGCTCGCACTCTTTGGGCGTAATAGAACGCTCTCATGGGGCTTCAATCCTCGTTCGTTCGTTCGAATCTGAGCATGTACTCGTGGGCAAGCTCGCACTCTTTGGGCGTAATAGAACGCTCTCATGGGGCTTCAATCTCGTTCGTTCGTTCGAATCTGAGCATGTACTCGTGGCAAGCTCGCACTCTTTGGGCGTAATAGAACGCTCTCATGGGCTTCAATCCTCGTTCGTTCGTCGAATCGAATCTGAGCATGTACTCGTGGCAAGCTCGCACTCTTTGGGCGTAATAGAACGCTCTCATGGGGCTTCAATCCTCGTTCGTTCGAATCTGAGCATGTACTCGTGGCAAGCTCGCACTCTTTGGGCGTAATAGAACGCTCTCATGGGGTTTCAATCTCGTTTCGTTCGAATCTGAGCATGTACTCGTGGCAAGCTCGCACTCTTTGGCGTAATAGAACTCTCTCATGGCATCAATCCCTCGTTATCGTTCGAATCTGAGCATGTACTCGTGGCAAGCTCGCACTCTCTTGGGCGTAATAGAAACGCTCTCATGGGGTTTCAAATCCTCGTTCGTTCGAATCTGAGCATGTACTCGTGGCAAGCTCGCACTCTTTGAGCGAATAGAACGCTCTCATGGGGTTTCAATCCTCGTTCGTTCGAATCTGAGCATGTACTCGTGGCAAGCTCGCACTCTTTGGGCGTAATAATAGAACGCTCTCATGGGGCTTCAATCCTCGTCGTTCGTTCGAATCTGAGCATGTACTCGTGGCAAGCTCGCACTCTTTGGGGTAATAGAGAACGCTCTCATGGGGGGTTTCAATCCTCGTTCGTTCGAATCTGAACATGTACTTGTGGCAAGCTCCAACTCTTTGGGCGTAATAGAACGCTCTCATGGGATTTCAATCCTCGTTCGTTCAAACCTGAGCATGTACTCGTGGCAAGCCTGCACTCTTTGGGCGTAATAGAACGCTCTCATCGGGCTTCAATCCTCGTTTGTTCGAATCTGAGCATGTACTCGTGGCAAGCTCGCACTCTATGGGCGTAATAGAACGCTCTCATCGGGCTTCAATCCTCGTTTGTTCGAATCTGAGCATGTACTCGTGGCAAGCTCGCACTCTTTGGGCGTAATAGAACGCTCTCATGGGGCTTCAATCCTCAATCCTCGTTTCGTTCGAATCTGAGCATGTATGTACTCTCGTGGCAAGCTCGCACTCTTTGGGCGTAATAATAGAACGCTCTCATGGGGTTTCAATCCTCTCGTTCGTTCGAATCTGAGCATGTACTCGTGGCAAGCTCGCACTCTTTGGGCGTAATAGAACGCTCTCATGGGGCTTCTTCAATCCTCGTTCGTTCGAATCTGAGCATGTACTCGTGGCAAGCTCGCACTCTTTGGGCGTAATAGAACGCTCTCATGGGCTCTCAATTTTCTTTCAATCCTCGTTCGTTCGAATCTGAGCATGTACTCGTGGCAATCTCGCACTCTTTGGGCATAATAGAACGCTCTCATGGGGCTTCAATCCTCGTTCGTTCGAATCTGAGCATGTACTCGTGGCAAGCTCGCACTCTTTGGGCGTAATAGAACGCTCTCATGGGGCTTCAATCTTCGTTCGTTCGAATCTAAGCATGTACTCGTGGCAAGCTCGCACTCTTTGGGCGTAATAGAACGCTCTCATGGGGCTTCAATCCTCGTTCGTTCGAATCTGAGCATGTACTCGTGGCAAGCTCGCACTCTTTGGGCGTAATAGAACGCTCTCATGGGGCTTCAATCCTCGTTCGTTCGTTCTGCATGTAATCTGAGCATGCTCGCACTCGTGGGCAATAGAACGCTCTCGCACTCTTCAATCCTCGTTGGGCGTTCGAATAGAACGCTACTCGTGGCAAGGCACTCTTTTCGTAATAAACGCTCTCATGGGGTTTCAATCTCGTTCGAATCTCGAATCTGAGCATGTACTCGTGGCAAGCTCGCACTCTTTGGGCGTAATAAACGCTCTCTCATGGGGCTTCAATCCTCGTTCGTTCGAATCTGAGCATGTACTCGTGGCAAGCTCGCACTCTTTGGGCGTAATAGAACGCTCTCATGGGGCTTCTTCAATCCTCCTCGTTCGTTCGAATCTGAGCATGTACTCGTGGCAAGCTCGCACTCTTTTTGGGCGTAATATAGAACGCTCTCATGGGGTTTTCAATCCTCGTTCGTTCGTTCGAATCTGAGCATGTACTCGTGGCAAGCTCGCACTCTTTGGGCGTAATAGAACGCTCTCATGGGGTTTCAATCCTCGTTCGTTCGTTCGAATCTGAGCATGTACTCGTGGCAAGCTCGCACTCTTTGGGCGTAATAGAACGCTCTCATGGGGGGCTTCAATCCTCGTTCGTTCGAATCTGAGCATGTACTCGTGGCAAGCTCGCACTCTTTGGGCGTAATAGAACGCTCTCATGGGGCTTCAATCCTCGTTTCGTTCGAATCTGAGCATGTGTACTCGTGGCAAGCTCGCACTCTTTGGGCGTAATAAAACGCTCTCATGGGGTTTCAATCCTCGTTCGTTCGTTCGAATCTGAGCATGTACTCGTGGCAAGCTCGCACTCTTTGGGCGTAATAACGCTCTCATGGGGTTTCAAACGCTCTCTCATGAGCATGGGGTTGCAAGCTCAATCTTCGTAATAGAACGCTCTCATCTGGGGTTTCATGTCTGAGCGAATCTGAGCATGTACTCGTGGCAAGCTCGCGCACTCTTTGGGCGTAATAGAACGCTCTCATGGGGCTTCAATCCTCGTTCGTTCGAATCTGAGCATGTACTCGTGGCAAGCGCAAGCGCACTCTTTGGGCGTAATAGAACGCTCTCTCATGGGGGGTTTCAATCCTCGTTCGTTCGTCGTTCGAATCTGAGCATGTACTCGTGGCAAGCTCGCACTCTTTGGGCGTAATAGAAAGAACGCTCTCATGGGGCTTTCAATCCTCGTTCGTTCGAATCTGAGCATGTACTCGTGGCAAGCTCGCACTCTTTGGGCGTAATAGAAACGCTCTCATGGGGGTGGCTTCATGGGGCTTTCAATCCTCGTTCGTTCGAATCTGAGCATGTACTCGTGGCAAGCTCGCACTCTTTGGGCGTAATAGAACGCTCTCATGGGGCTTCAATCCTCGTTCGTTCGAATCTGAGCATGTACTACTCGTGGCAAGCTCGCACGCACTCTTTGGGCGTAATAGAACGCTCTCATGGGGCTTTCAATCCTCTCGTTCGTTCGAATCTGAGCATGTACTCGTGGCAAGCTCGCACTCTTTGGGCGTAATAGAACGCTCTCTCTCATGGGGCTTCAATCCTCGTTCGTTTCGATCGAATCTGAGCATGTCGTCGTGGCAAGCTCGCACTCTCTTTGGGCGTAATAGAACGCTCTCATGGGGGCTTTCAATCCTCGTTCGTTCGAATCTGAAGCTGAGCATGTACTCGTGGCAAGCTCGCACTCTTTGGGCGTAATAGAACGCTCTCATGGGGCTTCAATCCTCGTTCGTTCGATCTCTGAGCATGTACTCGTGGCAAGCTCGCACTCTTTGGGGGGCGTAATATAGAACGCTCTCATGGGGCTTTCAATCCTCGTTCGTTCGAATCTGAGCATGTACTCGTGGCAAGCTCGCACTCTTTGGGCGTAAATAGAACGCTCTCATCATGGGGCTTCAATCTCTTTCGTTCGAAATCTCGAATCTGAGCATGTACTCGTGGCAAGCTCGCACTCTTTGGGCGTAATAGAACGCTCTCATGGGGCTTCAATCCTCGTTCGTTCGAATCTGAGCGAATGAGCATGTACTCGTGGCAAGCTCGCACTCTTTGGGCGTAATAGAACGCTCTCATGGGGGCTTCAATCCTCGTTCGTTTCGTTCGAATCTGAGCATGTACTCGTGGCAAGCTCGCACTCTTTGGGCGTAATAGAACGCTCTCATCATGGGGCTTCAATCCTCGTTCGTTCGAATCTGAGCATGTACTCGTGGCAAGCGCGCACTCTTTGGGCGTAATGGAACGCGTAATAGAACGCTCTCTCATGGGGCTTCAATCTCCTCGTTCGTTCGAATCTGAGCATGTACTCGTGGCAAGCTCGCACTCTTTGGGCGTAATAGAACGCTCTCATGGGGCTTCAATCCTCGTTCGTTCGAATCTGAGCATGTACTTGGCTCGCACTCTTCGTAATCCTCGTTCATGGGGCTTCAATCCTCGTTCGTTCGAATCTGAGCATGTACTCGTGGCAAGCTCGCACTCTTTGGGCGTAATAGAACGCTCTCATGGGGCTTCAATCCTCGTTCGTTCGAATCTGAGCATGTACTCGTGGCAAGCTCGCACTCTTTGGGCGTAATAGAACGCTCTCATGGGGCTTCAATCCTCGTTCGTTCGAATCTGAGCATGTACTCGTGGCAAGCTCGCACTCTTTGGGCGTAATAGAACGCTCTCATGGGGCTTCAATCCTCGTTCGTTCGAATCTGAGCATGTACTCGTGGCAAGCTCGCACTCTTTGGGCGTAATAGAACGCTCTCATGGGGCTTCAATCCTCGTTCGTTCGAATCTGAGTATGTACTCGTGGCAAGCTCGCACTCTTTGGGCGTAATAGAACGCTCTCATGGGGCTTCAATCCTCGTTTCGTTCGAATCTGAGCATGTACTCGTGGCAAGCTCGCACTCTTTGGGGGCGTAATAGAACGCTCTCATGGGGGCTTCAATCCTCGTTCGTTCGAATCTGAGCATGTACTCTCGTGGCAAGCTCGCACTCTTTGGGCGTAATAATAGAACGCTCTCATGGGCTTTTCAATCCTCGTTCGTTCGAATCTGAGCATGTACTCGTGGCAAGCTCGCACTCTTTGGGCGTAATAGAACGCTCTCATGGGGCTTCAATCCTCGTTCGTTCGAATCTGAGCATGTACTCGTGCAAGCTCGCACTCTTTGGGCGTAATAGAACGCTCTCATGGGGCATCCTCTTTGGGCGTAATGGGCGTAATAGAACGCTCTCTCATCGCAGGGGCTTTCAATCCTCGTTCGTTCGAATCTGAGGCGTTCGTTCGAATCTGAGCATGTACTCGTGGCAAGCTCGCACTCTTTGGGCGTAATAGAACGCTCTCATGGGGTTTCAATCCTCGTTCGTTCGAATCTGAGCATGTACTCGTGGCAACCTCGCACTCTTTGGGCGTAATAGAACGCTCTCATGGGGCTTTCTTCAATCCTCGTTCGTTCGAATCTGAGCATGTACTCGTGGCAAGCTCGCACTCTTTGGGCGTAATAGAAACGCTCTCATGGGGCTTCAATCCTCGTTCTCGTTCGTTCGAATCTGAGCATGTACTCGTGGCAAGCTCGCACTCTTTGGGCGTAATAGAACGCTCTCATGGGGCTTCAATCCTCTCGTTCGTTCGTTCGAATCGAATCTGAGCATGTACTCGTGGCAAGCTCGCACTCTTTGGGCGTAATAGAACGCTCTCATGGGGCTTCAATCCTCGTTCGTTCGAATCTGAGCATGTACTCGTGGCAAGCTCGCACTCTTTGGGCGTAATAGAACGCTCTCATGGGGCTTCAATCCTCGTTTTCGTTCGTCGAATTCGAATCTGAGCATGTACTCGTGGCAAGCTCGCACTCTTTGGGCGTAATAGAACGCTCTCATGGGGCTTCAATCCTCCTCGTTCGTCGTTCGAATCTGAGCATGTGTACTCGTGGCAAGCTCGCACTCTTTGGGCGTAAATAGAACGCTCTCATGGGGCTTCAATCCTCGTTCGTTCGAATCTGAGCATGTACTTACTCGTGGCAAGCTCGCACTCTTTGGGCGTAATAGAACGCTCTCATGGGGCTTCAATCCTCGTTCGTTCGTTCGAATCTGAGCATGTACTCGTGGCAAGCTCGCACTCTTTGGGCGTAATAGAACGCTCTCATGGGGCTTCTTCAATCCTCGTTCGTTCGAATCTGAGCATGTACTCGTGGCAAGCTCGCTCGCACTCTTTGGGCGTAATAGAACACTCTTATGGGGCTTCAATCCTCGTTCGTTCGAATCTGAGCATGTACTCGTGGCAAGCTCGCACTCTCTTTGGGCGTAATAGAACGCTCTCATGGGGTTTCAATCCTCGTTCGTTCGAATCGAATCTGAGCATGTACTCGTGGCAAGCTCGCACTCTTTGGGCGTAATAGAACGCTCTCATGGGGCTTCAATCCTCGTTCGTTCGAATCTGAGCATGTACTTCATGTCGTGGCAAGCTCGCACTCTTTGGGCGTAATAGAATGCTCTTATTGGGTTTCAATCCTCGTTCGTTCGAATGTGAACTCGTTCGTTCAAATCTGAGCATGTACTCGTGGCAAGCTCGCACTCTTTGGGCGTAATAGAACGCTCTCATGGGGTTTCACTCCTCGTTCGTTCGAATCTGAGCATGTACTCGTGGCAAGCTCGCACTCTTTGGGCGTAATAGAACGCTCTCATGGGGCTTCAATCCTCGTTCGTTTTCGAATCTGAGCATGTACTCGTGGCAAGCTCGCACTCTTTGGGCGTAATAGAACGCTCTCATGGGGCTTCAATCCTCGTTCGTTCGAATCTGAGCATGTACTCGTGGCAAGCTCGCACTCTTTGGGCGTAATAGAACGCACTCATGGGGTTTTCAATCCTCGTTCGTTCGTTCGAATCTGAGCATGTACTCGTGGCAAGCTCGCACTCTTTGGGCGTAATAGAACGCTCTCATGGGGCTTCAAATCCTCGTTCGTTCGTTCGAATCTGAGCATGTACTCGTGGCAAGCTCGCACTCTTTGGGCGTAATAGAACGCTCTCATGGGGCTTCAATCCTCGTTCGTTCGAATCTGAGCATGTACTCGTGGCAAGCTCGCACTCTTTGGGCGTAATAGAACGCTCTCATGGGGGGCTTCAATCCTCGTTCGTTCGTTCGAATCTGAGCATGTACTCGTGGCAAGCTCGCACTCTTTGGGCGAATAGAACGCTCTCATGGGGCTTCCAATCCTCGTTCGTTCGAATCTGAGCATGTACTCGTGGCAAGCTCGCACTCTTTGGGCGTAATAGAACGCTCTCATGGGGCTTCAATTTTCGTTCGTTCGAATCTGAGCATGTACTCGTGGCAAGCTCGCACTCTTTGGGCGTAATAGAACGCTCTCATGGGGCTTCAATCCTCGTTCGTTCGAATCTGAGCATGTACTCGTGGCAAGCTCGCACTCTTTGGGCGTAATAGAACGCTCTCATGGGGTTTCAATCCTCGTTCGTTCGAATCTGAGCATGTACTCGTGGCAAGCTCGCACTCTTTGGCGTAAAACGCTCTCACTCTCAATCCTCGTTGGGCGAATCTGAGCATGTTTCGGGCGTAAAGAACGCACTCTCATGGGGCTTCAATGGGGCTTCAAATCCTCGTTCGTTCGAATCTGAGCATGTACTCGTGGCAAGCTCGCACTCTTTGGGCGTAATAGAACGCTCTTGGGCTTCAATCCTCGTCGAAATAGCATAAGAATTACGCTCTGGCAAGCTCGCATTTGGGGCTTCAATCCTCTCGTGGGGCTTCAATCCTCTTTCGTTCGAATCTGAGCATGTACTCGTGGCAAGCTCGCACTCTTTGGGCGTAATAGAACGCTCTCATGGGGCTTCAATCCTCGTTCGTTCGAATCTGAGCATGTACTCGTGGCAAGCTCGCACTCTTTGGGCGTAATAGAAACGCTCTCATGGGGCTTCAATCCTCGTTCGTTCGAATCTGAGCATGTACTCGTGGCAAGCTCGCACTCTTTGGGCGTAATAGAACGCTCTCATGGGGCTTCAATCCTCGTTCGTTCGAATCTGAGCATGTACTCGTGGCAAGCTCGCACTCTTTGGGCGTAATAGAACGCTCTCAAGGGGCAATCCTCGTTCGTTCTGAGCATGTACTCGTGGCAAGCTCGCACTCTTTGGGCGTAAATAGAACGCTCTCATGGGGCTTCAATCCTCGTTTCGTCGTGAATCTGAGCATGTACTCGTGGCAAGCTCGCACTCTTTTTGGGCGTAATAGAACGCTCTCTCATGGGGCTTCAATCCTCGTTCGTTTCGAATCTGAGCATGAGCATGTACTCGTGGCAAGCTCGCACTCTTTGGGCGTAATAGAACGCTCTCATGGGGCTTCAATCCTCGTTCGTTCGAATCGAATCTGAGCATGTACTCGTGGCAAGCTCGCACTCTTTGGGCGTAATAGAACGCTCTCATGGGGCTTCAATCCTCGTTCGTTCGAATCTGAGCATGTACTCGTGGCAAGCTCGCACTCTTTGGGCGTAATAGAACGCTCTCTCATGGGGCTTCAATCAATCCTCGTTCGTTCGAATCTGAGCATGTACTCGTGGCAAGCTCGCACTCTTTGGGCGTAATAGAACGCTCTCATGGGGCTTCAATCCTCGTTCGTTTCGAATCTGAGCATGTACTCGTGGCAAGCTCGCACTCTTTGGGCGTAATAGAACGCTCTCATGGGGGCTTCAATCCTCGTTCGTTCGAATCTGAGCATGTACTCGTGGCAAGCTCGCACTCTTTGGGCGTAAATAGAACGCTCTCATGGGGTTTTCAATCCTCGTTCGTTCGTTCGAATCTGAGCATGTACTCGTGGCAAGCTCGCACTCTTTGGGCGTAATAGAACGCTCTCATGGGGCTTCAATCCTCGTTCGTTCGAATCTGAGCATGTACTCGTGGCAAGCTCGCACTCTTTGGGCGTAAATAATAGAACGCTCTCATGGGGCTTCAATCCTCGTTCGTTCGAATCTGAGCATGTACTCGTGGCAAAACTCTCGCACTCTTTGGGCGTAATAGAACGCTCTCATGGGGGGCTTCAATCCTCGTTCGTTCGAATCTGAGCATGTACTCGTGGCAAGCTCGCACTCTTTGGGCGTAATAGAACGAACGCTCTCATGGGGCTTCAATCCTCGTTCGTTTCGATCGAATCTGAGCATGTACTCGTGGCAAGCTCGCACTCTTTTGGGGCGTAATAGAACGCTCTCATGGGGTTTCAATCCTCGTTCGTTCGAATCGAATCTGAGCATGTACTCGTGGCAAGCTCGCACTCTTTGGGCGTAATAGAACGCTCTCATGGGGTTTCAATCCTCGTTCGTTCGAATCTGAGCATGTACTCGTCGTGGCAAGCTCGCACTCTTTGGGCGTAATAGAACGCTCTCATGGGGGGTTTCAATCCTCCTCGTTCGTTCGAATCTGAGCATGTACTCGTGGCAAGCTCGCACTCTTTGGGCGTAATAGAACGCTCTCATGCGGCTTCAATCCTCGTTCGTTCGTTCGAATCTGAGCATGTACTCGTGGCAAAGCTCGCACTCTTTGGGCGTAATAGAACGCTCTCATGGGGCTTCAATCCTCGTTCGTTCGAATCTGAGCATGTACTCGTGGCAAGCTCGCATTCTTTGGGCGAATAGAACGCCCTCATGGGGCTTCAATCCTCGTTCGTTCGAATCTGAGCATGTACTCGTGGCAAGCTCGCACTCTTTGGGCGTAATAGAACGCTCTCATGGGGCTTCAATCCTCGTCGTTCGTTCGTTCGAATCTGAGCATGTACTCGTGGCAAGCTCGCACTCTTTGGGCGTAATAGAACGCTCTCATGGGGCTTTCAATCCTCGTTCGTTTTCGAATCTGAGCATGTACTCGTGGCAAGCTCGCACTCTTTGGGCGTAATAGAACGCTCTCATGGGGCTTCAATCCTCGTTTCGTTCGAATCTGAGCATGTACTCGTGGCAAGCTCGCACTCTTTGGGCGTAATAGAACGCTCTCATGGGGCTTCAATCCTCGTTCGTTCGTTCGAATCTGAGCATGTACTCGTGGCAAGCTCGCACTCTTTGGGCGTAATAGAACGCTCTCATGGGGCTTCAAATCCTCGTTCGTTCGAATCGAATCTGAGCATGCATGTACTCGTGGGCAAGCTCGCACTCTTTGGGCGTAATAGAACGCTCTCATGGGGCTTCATCAATCCTCGTTCGTTCGAATCTGAGCATGTACTCGTGGCAAGCTCGCACTCTTTGGGCGTAATAGAACGCTCTCATGGGGCTTCAATCCTCGTTCGTTCGTTTCGAATCTGAGCATGTACTCGTGGCAAGCTAGCACTCTTTGGGCGTAATAGAACGCTCTCATGGGGCTTCAATCCTCGTTCGTTTGAATCTGAGCATGTACTCGTGGCAAGCTCGCACTCTTTGGGCGTAATAGAACGCTCTCATGGGGCTTCAATCCTCGTTCGTTCGAATCTGAGCATGTACTCGTGGCAAGCTCGCACTCTTTGGGCGTAATAGAACTCTCTCATGGGGCTTCAATCCTCGTTCGTTCGAATCTGAGCATGTACTCGTGGCAAGCTCGCACTCTTTGGGCGTAATAGAACGCTCTCATGGGGTTTCAATCCTCGTTCGTTCGAATATGAGCATGTACTCGTGGCAAGCTCGCACTCTTTGGGCGTAATAGAACGCTCTCTCATGGGGCTTCAATCCTCTCGTTCGTTCGAATCTGAGCATGTACTCGTGGCAAGCTCGCACTCTTTGGGCGTAATAGAACGCTCTCATGGGGCTTCAATCCTCGTTCGTTCGAATCTGAGCATGTACTCGTGGCAAGCTCGCACTCTTTGGGCGTAATAGAACGCTCTCATGGGGCTTCAATCCTCGTTCGTTCGAATCTGAGCATGTACTCATGTACTCGTGCAAGCTCGCACTCTTTGGGCGTAATAGAACGCTCTCTCATGGGCTTCTTCAATCCTCGTTCGTTCGAATCTGAGCATGTACTCGTGGCAAGCTCGCACTCTTTGGGCGTAATAGAACGCTCTCATGGGGTTTCAATCCTCGTTCGTTCGAATCTGAGCATGTACTCGTGGCAAGCTCGCACTCTTTGGGCGTAATAGAACGCTCTCATGGGGCTTCAATCCTCGTTCGTTCGTTCGAATCTGAGCATGTACTCGTGGCAAGCTCGCACTCTTTGGGCGTAATAGAACGCTCTCTCATGGGGCTTCAATCCTCGTTCGTTCGAATTCGAATCTGAGCATGTACTCGTGGCAAGCTCGCACTCTTTGGGCGTAATAGAACGCTCTCATGGGGCTTCAATCCTCTCGTTTCGTTCGAATCGAATCTGAGCATGTACTCGTGGCAAGCTCGCACTCTTTGGGCGTAATAGAAACGCTCTCATGGGGCTTCAATCCTCCTCGTTCGTTCGAATCTGAGCATGTACTCGTGGCAAGCTCGCACTCTTTGGGCGTAATAGAACGCTCTCATGGGGCTTCAATCCTCGTTCGTTCGAATCTGAGCATGTACTCGTGGCAAGCTCGCACTCTTTTGGGTAATAATAGAACGCTCTCATGGGGCTTCAATCCTCGTACGTTCGAATCTGAGCATGTACTCGTGGCAAGCTCGCACTCTTTGGGCGTAATAGAACGCTCTCATGGGGTTTCAATCCTCGTTCGTTCGAATGTGAGCATGTTCTCGTGGCAAGCTCGCACTCTTTGGGCGTAATAGAACGCTCTCATGGGGCTTCAATCCTCGTTCGTTCGAATCTGAGCATGTACTCGTGGCAAGCTCGCACTCTTTGGGCGTAATAGAACGCTCTCTCATGGGGTTTCAATCCTCGTTCTCGTTTTCGAATCTGAGCATGTACTCGTGGCAAGCTCGCACTCTTTGGGCGTAATAGAACGCTCTCATGGGGGGTTTTCAATCCGTTCGTCGTTCGTTCGAATCTGAGAATCTGAGCATGTACTCGTGGCAAGCTCGCACTCTTTGGGCGTAATAATAGAACGCTCTCTCATGGGGTTTCAATCCTCATCTCTCGTCGTTCGTTCGAATGAATCTGAGCATGTACTCGTGGCAAGCTCGCACTCTTTTGGGCGTAATAGAACGCTCTCTCATGGGGGTTTTCAATCCTCGTTCGTTCGAATCTGAGCATGTACTCGTGGCAAGCTCGCACTCTTTTTTTGGGCGTAATAGAACGCTCTCATGGGGCTTCAATCCTCGTTCGTTTCGAAATCTGAGCATGTACTCGTGGCAAGCTCGCACTCTTTGGGCGTAATAGAACGCTCTCATGGGGCTTCAATCCTCGTTCGTTCGTTTATTCGAATCTGAGCATGTACTCGTGGCAAGCTCGCACTCTTTGGGCGTAAAATAGAACGCTCTCATGGGGCTTCAATCCTCGTTCGTATTCGTTCGAATCTGAGCATGTACTCGTGGCAAGCTCGCACTCTCTTTGGGCGTAATAGAACGCTCTCTCATGGGGTTTTTCAATCCGTTCGTTTCGTTTCGAATCTGAGCATGTACTCGTGGCAAGCTCGCACTCTTTGGGCGTAATAGAACGCTCTCTCATGGGGTTTCAATCTCTCATCGTTCAATCCTCGTTCGTTCGAATCTGAGCATGTACTCGTGGCAAGCTCGCACTCTTTGGGCGTAATAGAAACGCTCTCATGGGGGTTTCAATCCTCGTTCGTTCGAATCTGAGCATGTACTCGTGGCAAAGCTCGCACTCTTTTTGGGCGTAATAACGCTCTCGCTCTCATGGGGCTTCAATCCTCGTTCGTTCGAATCTGAGCATGAATCTGAGCATGTACTCGTGGCAAGCTCGCACGCACTTTGGGCGTAATAGAACGCGCTCTCAGGGGGGGGGCTTCAATCCTCGTTCGTTCGTTCGAAATCGTTCGAATCTGAGCATGTACTCGTGGCAAGCTCGCACTCTTTGGGCGTAATAGAACGCTCTCTCATGGGGTTTTCAATCCTCGTTCGTTTTTCGAATCTGAGAATCTGAGCATGTACTCGTGGCAAGCTCGCACACTCTTTGGGCGTAATAGAACGCTCTCATGGGGTTTCAATCCTCGTTCGTTTCGTTATCGAATCTGAGCATGTACTCGTGGCAAGCTCGCACTCTTTGGGCGTAATAGAACGCTCTCTCATGGGGCTTCAATCCTCGTTCGTTCGAATCTGAGCAATACTACTCGTGGCAAGCTCGCACTCTTTGGGCGTAATAGAACGCTCTCTCATGGGGCTTCAATCCTCGTTCGTTCGAATCTGAGCATGTACTCGTGGCAAGCTCGCACTCTTTGGGCGTAATAGAACGCTCTCATGGGCTTTCAATCCTCGTTTCGTTCGAATCTGAGCATGTGTGTACTCGTGGCAAGCTCGCACTCTTTGGGCGTAATAGTAATAGAACGCTCTCATGGGGTTTCAATCCTCGTTCGTTTTCGAATCTGAGCATGTACTCGTGGCAAGCTCGCACTCTTTGGGCGTAATAGAACGCTCTCATGGGTTTTCAATCCTCGTTCGTTCGTTCGAATCTGAGCATGTATGTACTCGTGGCAAGCTCGCACTCTCTTTGGGCGTAATAGAACGCTCTCATGGGGTTTCAATCCTCGTTCGTTCGTTCGAATCTGAGCATGTACTCGTGGCAAGCAAGCTCGCACTCTTTGGGCGTAATAGAACGCTCTCATGGGGTTTCAATCCTCGTTCGTATCGAATCTGAGCATGTACTCGTGGCAAGCTCGCACTCTTTGGGCGTAATAGAACGCTCTCATGGGGTTTTCAATCCTCTCGTTCGTTCGAATCTGAGCATGTACTCGTGGCAAGCTCGCACTCTTTGGGCGTAATAGAACGCTCTCATGGGGTTTCAATCCTCGTTCGTCGTTCGAATCTCTGAGCATGTACTCGTGGCAAGCTCGCACTCTTTGGGCGTAATATAGAACGCTCTCATGGGTTTCTTCAATCCTCGTTCGTTCGAATCTGAGCATGTACTCGTGGCAAGCTCGCACTCTTTGGGCGTAATAGAACGCTCTCATGGGGGTTTCAATCCTCGTTCGTTCGAATCTGAGCATGTACTCGTGGCAAGCTCGCACTCTTTGGGCGTAATAGAACGCTCTCTCTCATGGGGCTTCAATCCTCGTTCGTTCGTTCGAATCTGAGCATGTACTCGTGGCAAGCTCGCACTCTTTGGGCGTAATAGAACGCTCTCATGGGGTTTTTCAATCCTCGTTCGTTCGAATCTGAAGCATGTACTCGTGGCAAGCTCGCACTCTTTGGGCGTAATAGAACGCTCTCATGGGGCTTCAATCCTCGTTCGTTCGTTTTCGAATCTGAGCATGTACTCGTGGCAAGCTCGCACTCTTTGGGCGTAATAGAACGCTCTCTCATGGGGTTTCAATCCTCGTTCGTTCGAATCGAATCTGAGCATGTACTCGTGGCAAGCTCGCACTCTTTGGGCGTAATAGAACGCTCTCATGGGGGTTTCAATCCTCGTTCGTTCGTTCGAATCGAATCTGAGCATGTACTCGTGGCAAGCTCGCACTCTTTGGGCGTAATAGAACGCTCTCATGGGGTTTCTTCAATCCTCGTTCGTTTCGAATCTGAGCATGTACTCGTGGCAAGCTCGCACTCTTTGGGCGTAATAGAACGCTCTCTCATGGGGTTTCAATCCTCGTTCGTCGTCGTCTCGAATCTGAGCATGTACTCGTGGCAAGCTCGCACTCTTTGGGCGTAATAGAAACGCTCTCATGGGGGTTTCAATCTCGTTCGTTCGTATCGTTCGAAATCTGAGCATGTACTCTCGTGGCAAGCTCGCACTCTTTGGGCGTAATATAAAACGCTCTCTCATGGGGCTTTCAATCCTCTCGTTCGTCGAAATTCGAAATCGAATCATGAGCATGTACTCGTGGCAAGCTCGCACTCTTGGGCGTAAATAATAGAACGCTCTCATGGGGCTTCAATCCTCGTTCGTTCGAATCTGAGCATGTACTCGTGGCAAGCTCGCACTCTTTGGGCGTAATAGAACGCTCTCTCATGGGGTTTTTCAATCCTCGTTCGTTCGTTCGTTCGTTCGAATCTGAGCATGTACTCGTGGCAAGCTCGCACTCTTTGGGCGTAATAGAACGCTCTCATGGGGTTTTCAATCCTCGTTCGTTCGAATCGAAGCATGAGCATGTACTCGTGGCAAGCTCGCACTCTTTTGGGCGTAATAGAACGCTCTCATGGGGTTTCAATCCTCGTTCGTTCGAATCTGAGCATGTACTCGTGGCAAGCTCGCACTCTTTGGGCGTAAAAATAGAACGCTCTCATGGGGTTTCAATCCTCCTCGTTCGTTCGTTCGAATCTGAGCATGTACACTACTCGTGGCAAGCTCGCACTCTTTGGGCGTAATAGAACGCTCTCATGGGGTTTCAATCCTCGTTCGTTCGTTCGAATCTGAGCATGTACTCGTGGCAAGCTCGCACTCTTTGGGCGTAATAGAACGCTCTCATGGGGTTTCAATCCTCGTTCGTTCGAATCTGAGCATGTACTCGTGGCAAGCTCGCACTCTCTTTGGCGTATAATAGAACGCTCTCTCTGGGGGGGTTTCAATCCTCGTTCGTCGTCGAATCTGAGCATGTACTCGTGGCAAGCTCGCACTCTTTGGGCGTAATAGAACGCTCTCATGGGGGTTTTCAATCCTCGTTCGTTTTCGTTCAATCTGAGCATGTACTCGTGGCAAGCTCGCACAGCTCGCACTCTTTGGGCGTAAATAGAACGCTCTCATGGGGTTTTTCAATCCTCGTATCGTTTTCGAATCTGAGCATGTACTCGTGGCAAGCTCGCACTCTTTGGGCGTAATAGAACGCTCTCATGGGGTTTTTCAATCCTCGTTTCGTTCGTTCGAATCTGAGCATGTACTCGTGGCAAGCTCGCACTCTTTGGGCGTAATAGAACGCTCTCATGGGGCTTCAATCCTCGTTCGTTCGTTCGAATCTCGAATCTGAGCATGTACTACTCGTGGCAAGCTCGCACTCTTTGGGCGTAATAGAACGCTCTCATCATGGGGGTTTCAATCCTCGTTCGTTCGTTCGAATCGAATCTGAGCATGTACTCGTGGCAAAGCTCGCACTCTTTGGGCGTAATAGAAACGCTCTCTCATGGGGGGGTTTCAATCCTCGTTCGTTCGAATTCGAATCGAGCATGTACTCGTGGCAACCTCAGGCAAGCACTCGCACTCTTTGGGCGTAATAGAACGCTCTCATGGGGTTTTCAATCCTCGTTCGTTCGTTCGAATCTGAGCATGTACTCGTGGCAAGCTCGCACTCTTTGGGCGTAATAGAACGCTCTCATGGGGGGTTTCAATCCTCGTTCGTAATCTCGAATCTGAGCATGTACTCGTGGCAAGCTCGCACTCTTTGGGCGTAATAGAACGCTCTCATGGGGTTTTTCAATCCTCGTTCGTTCGAATCTGAGCATGTACTCGTGGCAAGCTCGCACTCTTTTGGGCGTAATAGAACGCTCTCATGGGGTTTCAATCCTCCTCGTCGTCGTTCGAATCTGAGCATGTACTCGTGGCAAGCTCGCACTCTTTGGGCGTAATAGAACGCTCTCATGGGGTTTCAAATCCTCGTTCGTTCGAATCTGAGCATGTACTCGTGGCAAGCTCGCGCTCTCTTTGGGCGTAATAGAACGCTTCATCAATGGGGTTTCAATCCTCGTTCGTTCGAATCTCGAATCTGAGCATGTACTCGTGGCAAGCTCGCACTCTTTTGGGCGTAATAGAACGCTCTCATGGGGTTTCAATCCTCGTTCGTTCGAATCTGAGCATGTACTCGTGGCAAGCAAGCTCGCACTCTTAGGCGTAATAGAACGCTCTCATGGGGTTTCAATCCTCGTTCGTTCGAATCTGAGCATGTACTAGTGGCAAGCTCGCACTCTTTTGGGCGTAATAAAGAGAACTCTCTCATGGGGTTTCAATCCTCGTTCAATCGAATCTGAGCATGGACTCGTGGCAAGCTCGCACTCTTTGGGCGTAATAGAACGCTCTAATGGGGTTTCAATCCTCGTTCGTTCGAATCTGAGCATGTTCTCGTGGCAAGCTCGCACTCTTTGGGCGTAATAGAACGCTCTCATGGGGATTTCAATCCTCGTTCGTTCGAATCTGAGCATGTACTCGTGGCAAGCTCGCACTCTTTGGGCGTAGAAATAGAACGCTCTCATGGGGTTTCAATCCTCGTTCCTCGTTCGTTCGAATCTGAGCATGGACTCGTGGCAAGCTCGCACTCTTTGGGCGTAATAGAACTCTATCATGGGGTTTTCAATCCTCGTTCGTTCGAATCTGAGCATGTACTCGTGGCAAAAGCTCGCACTCTTGGGCGTAATAGAAACGCTCTCTCATGGGGTTTCAATCCTCGTTCGAATCGAATCTGAGCATGTACTCGTGGCAAGCTCGCACTCTTTGGGCGTAATAGAACGCTCTCATGGGGTTTCAATCTCTCGTTCGTTCGATTCGAATCTGAGCATGTACTCGTGGCAAGCTCGCACTCTTTGGGCGTAATAGAACGCTCTCATGGGGTTTCAATCCTCGTTCGTTCGAATCTGAGCATGTACTCGTGGCAAGCTCGCACTCTTTGGGCGTAATAGAACGCTCTCATGGGGGTTTCAATCCTCGTTCGTTCGAATCTGAGCATGTGTACTCGTGGCAAGCTCGCACTCTTTTGGGCGTAATAGAACGCTCTCATGGGGTTTTTCAATCCTCGTTCGTTCGATCGAATCTGAGCATGTACTCGTGGCAAGCTCGCACTCTTTGGGCGTAATAGAACGCTCTCATGGGGTTTCAATCCTCGTTCGTTCGAATCTGAGCATGTACTCGTGGCAAGCTCGCACTCTTTGGGCGTAATAGAACGCTCTCATGGGGGTTTCAAATCCTCGTCGTTCGAATTTCGAATCTGAGCATGTACTCGTGGCAAGCTCGCACTCTTTGGGCGTAATAGAACGCTCTCTCATGGGGTTTCAATCCTCGTTTCGTTCGAATCTGAGCATGTACTCATGTACTCGTGGCAAGCTCGCACTCTTTGGGCGTAAATAGAACGCTCTCATCATGGGGGGTTTCAATCCTCGTTCGTATCGAATCTGAGCATGTACTCGTGGCGTGGCAAGCTCGCACTCTTTGGGCGTAATAGAACGCTCTCATGGGGTTTCAATCAATCCTCGTTCGTTCGAATCGAATCTGAGCATGTACTCGTGGCAAGCTCGCACTCTTTGGGCGTAATAGGGCTCTCTCGTTCGAATGGGGTTTCGCTCCTCGCCTTCGTAATAATCCTCGTTCAATCGTTCGAATCTGAGCATGTACTCGTGGCAAGCTCGCACTCTTTGGGCGTAAATAGAACGCTCTCATGGGGTTTCAATCCTCGTTCGTTCGAATCTGAGCATGTACTCGTGGCAAGCTCTCGCACTCTTTGGGCGTAATAGAACGCTCTCATGGGGTTTCAATCCTCGTTCGTTCTCGAATCTGATCGAATCATGAGCATGTACTCGTGGCAAGCTCGCACTCTTTGGGCGTAATAGAACGCTCTCATGGGGTTTCAATCCTCGTTTCGTGATCTTCGAATCTGAGCATGTACTCGTGGCAAGCTCGCGCACTCTTTGGGCGTAATAGAACGCTCTCATGGGGTTTCAATCCTCGTTCGTCGAATCGAATCTGAGCATGTGTACTCGTGGCAAGCTCGCACTCTTTTGGGCGTAATAGAACGCTCTCATGGGGTTTCAATCCTCGTTCGTTCGAATCTGAGCATGTACTCGTGGCAAGCTCGCACTCTTTGGGCGCGTAATAGAACGCTCTCATGGGGTTTCAATCCTCGTTCGTTCGTCGAATCTGATGCATGTACTCGTGGCAAGCTCGCACTCTTTGGGCGTAATAGAACGCGCTCTCATGGGGTTTCAATCCTCGTTTCGTCGTCTCGAATCTGAGCATGTACTCGTGGCAAGCTCGCACTCTTTGGGCGTAATAGAACGCTCTCTCATGGGGGTTTCAATCCTCGTCTCGTTCGTTCGAATCTGAGCATGTACTCGTGGCAAGCTCGCACGCACTCTTAGGCGTAATAGAACGCTCTCATCAGGGGGGTTTCAAATCCTCGTTCGTTCGAATCTGAGCATGTACTCGGGCAAGCTCGCACTCTTTGGGCGTAATAGAACGCTCTCATGGGGTTTCAATCCTCGTTATCGTAGAAATCGAATCTGAGCATGTACTCGTGGCAAGCTCGCACTCTTTGGGCGCAATAAGAAACGCTCTCATGGGGTTTTTCAATCCTCGTTCGTTCGAATCTGAGCATGTACTCGTGCTCGTGGCAAGCTCGCACTCTTTGGGCGTAATAGAACGCTCTCATCTCATGGGGTTTTTCAATCGTCCCTCGTTTCGTTCGAATCGAATCTGAGCATGTACTCTACTCGTGGCAAGCTCGCACTCTTTTGGGCGCGTAATAGAACGCTCTCATCATGGGGTTCAATCCTGGGGTTCAATCCTCGTTCGTTCGAAATCTGAGCATGTACTCGTGGCAAGCTCGCACTCTTTGGGCGTATATAGAACGCTCTCATGGGGTTTCAAATCTCCTCGTTCGAATTTCGAATCTGAGCATGTACTCGTGGCAAGCTCGCACTCTCTTGGGCGTAATAGAACGCTCTCTCATGGGGTTTCAATCCTCGTTCGAATCTCGAATCTGAGCATGCATGTACTCGTGGCAAGCTCGCACTCTTTGGGCGTAAATAGAACGCTCTCACTCTAGGGTTTCAATCCTCGTTCGTTTCGAATCTTCTGAGCATGTACTCGTGGCAAGCTCGCACTCTTTGGGCGTAATAGAACGCTCTCATGGGGTTTTTCAATCCTCGTTCGTCGAATCGAATCTGAGCATGTACTCGTGGCAAGCTCGCACTCTTGGGCGTAATAGAAACGCTCATGGGGTTTCAATCCTCGTTCGAATCTGAGCAATCGAATCTGAGCAGCATCTTGCTCGTAACTCGTGGCAAGCTTGGAACGCAATCCTCTTTTCGGCGTAATCTGAGCAACGCTCTCTGGCAAGCTCGCACTCTTTTTAAAAGAACGCTCTCATCGTTCAATCCTCGTTCGTCTGAGAATCGAATCTGAGCATGTACTCGTGGCAAGCTCGCACTCTCTTGGGGGCGTAATAGAACGCTCTCATGGGGTTTCAATCCTCGTTCGTTCGAATCTGAGCATGTACTCGTGGCAAGCTCGCACTCTTTGGGCGTAATAGAACGCTCTCATGGGGTTTCAATCCTCGTTCGTCGTTCGAATCTGAGCATGTACTCGTGGCAAGCTCGCACTCTTTGGGCGTAATAGAACGCTCTCATGGGGTTTTCAATCCTCGTTCGTTCGAATCTCGAATCTCGTGAGCAGCTGTACTCTTGTGGCAAGCGCGCATGGGCTCTCTTGGGGCGTAATATAGAACTCTCTGCATGGGGTTTCAATCCTCGTTCGTTCGAATCTGAGCAGCAGTAATCCTCGTACTCGTGGCAAGCAAGCTCGCACTCTTTGGGCGTAATAGAAGAAACGCTCTCATGGGGCTTCAATCCTCGTTCGTCGAATCGAATCTGAGCATGTACTCATCTGTGGCAAGCAAGCTCGCACTCTTTGGGCGTAATAGAACGCTCTCTCATGGGGTTTCAATCCTCTCTCTCGTTCGAATCTGAGCATGTACTCGTGGCAATCGCAATCTGAGCATAATAGAACTCATGGGGTTTCAATCCTCGCACTCTGAGCATGGTACTCGTGGGCAATAGAACGCTTCAATAGGGGTTTCATCATGGTTTCAATCCAATCTCGTTCGATCGAATCTGAGCATGTACTCGTGGCAAGCTCGCACTCTTTTGGGCGTAATAGAAACGCTCTCATGGGGTTTTCAATCCTCGTTCGTTCGAATCGTCGAATCTGAGCATGTACTCGTGCAAGCTCGCAAGCTAGCACTCTTTGGGTAATAGAAATCGCTCTCGTGGGGTTTCGAAATCTCTGGTTCGTATCTCGTGGAAAGCGAATCGCTGTACTCGTGGCAAGCTAGAACACTCTCATGGTTTCAATCCTCGTTTCGTTCGTCTCTCATGTACTCGTGGCAAGCTCGCACTCTTTGGGCGTAATAGAACGCTCTCATGGGGTTTCAATCCTCGTTCGTTCGAATCTGAGCATGTACTACTCGTGGCAAGCTCGCACTCTTTGGGCGCGTAATAGAACGCTCTCATGGGGTTTCAAATCTCTCGTTCGTTCGAATCTGAGCATGTACTCGTGGCAATCGCACTCTTGGGGGCGTAAATAGAACGCTCTCAGGGGGGTTTCAATCCTCGTTCGTTCGAATCTGAGCATGTACTCGTGGCAAGCTCGCACTCTTTGGGGCGTAATAGAACGCTCTCATGGGGTTTCAATTCAATCCTCGTTCGTTCGATCGAATCTGAGCATGTACTCGTGGCAAGCTCGCACTCTCACTTTGGGCGTAATAGAACGCTCTCTCATGGGGTTCAATCCTCTTCAATCCTCGTTCGTTAATCTCTGAGCATGTACTCGTGGCAAGCTGAGCGTAATAGAACGCTCTCATGGGGCTTCAATCCTCGTTTTTCGAATCGTAAATAGAACGCTCTGGCAAGCTCGCACTCATGGGGTAATAGAAATCATGGGGTTCAATCCTCGTTCGAATCGAATCTGAGCATGTACTCGTGGCAAAGCTCGCACTCTTTGGGCGTAATAGAACGCTCTCATGGGGTTTCAATCTCGTTCGTTCGAATCTGAGCATGTACTCGTGGCAAGCTCGCACTCACTCTTTGGGCGTAATAGAACGCTCTCATGGGGTTTCAATCCTCGTTCCTCTCGTTTCGTGAATCATGCACTCTGTAATCTGAGCATGTACTCGTGGGGCAAGCTCTCGCACTCTTTGGGCGTAATACGAACGCTCTCTCATGGGGGGTTTTCAATCCTCGTTCGTAATCGAATCTGAGATCGAATCTGAGCATGTACTCGTGGCAAGCTCGCACTCTTTGGGCGTAATAGAACGCTCTCATGGGGTTTCAATCCTCAATCGTTCGCGTCGAATCTGAGTACTCGAATCTGAGCATGTACTCGTGGCAAGCTCGCACTCTTTGGGCGTTCGTTCGAAATAGAAACGCTCTCATGGGTTTCAATCTCTCGTTCAATCGTTCGTTCGAATCTGAGCATGTACTCGTGGCAAGCTCGCACTCTTTGGGCGTAATAGAACGCTCTCATGGGGTTTCAATCCTCGTTCGTTCGTTCGAATCTGAGCTGAGCACTCGTGTACTCGTGGCAAGCTCGCACTTTTAGGGCGTAATAGAACGCTCTCATGGGGCTTTCAATCCTCGTTCGTTCGAATCTGAGCATGTACTCGTGGCAGCTCGCACTCTTTGGCTAATAGAACGCTCTCATGGGTTTCAATCCTGTCGTTCGTTCGAATCTGAGCATGTACTCGCAAGGCAAGCTCGCACTCTTTGGGCAATAAAAGAACGCTCTCATGGGGTTTCAAAATCCTCGTTCGTTCGAATCTGAGCATGTACGTACTCGTGGCAAGCTCGCACTCTTTGGGCGTAATAGAACGCTCTCATGGGGTTTCAATCCTCGTTCGTTCGAATCTGAGCATGTACTCGTGGCAAGCTCGCACTCTTTGGGCGTAATAAACGAACGCTCTAATGGGGTTTCAATCCTCGTTTCGTTCGAATGAGCATGTACTCGTGGCAAGCTCGCACTCTTTGGGCGTAATAGAAACGCTCTCATGGGGTTTCAATCCTCGTTCGTTCGAATCTGAGCATGTACTACTCGTGGCAAGCTCGCACTCTTTGGGGGCGTAATAGAACGCTCTCATGGGGTTTCAATCCTCTCGTTCGTTCGAATCTGAGCATGTACTCGTGGCAAGCTCGCACTCTTTGGGCGTAATAGAACGCTCTCATGGGGGTTTCAATCCTCCTCGTTCGTTCGAATCTGAGCATGTGTACTCGTGGCAAAGCTCGCACTCTTGGGCGTAATAGATAGAACGCTCTCATCATGGGGTTTTCAATCCTCGTTCGTTCGAATCTGAGCATGTACTCGTGGCAAGCTCGCACTCTTGGGGTAAATAGAACGCTCTCATGGGGTTTTCAATCCTCGTTCGTTCGAATCTGAGCATGTACTCGTGGCAAGCTCGCACTCTTTGGGCGTAATAGAACGCTCTGGGGTTTCAATCCTCGTTCGTTCGAATCTGAGCATGTACTCGTGGCAAGCTCGCACTCTTTGGGCGTAATAGAACGCTCTCATGGGGTTTCAATCCTCGTCGTTCGTTCGAATCTGAGCATGTACTCGTGGCAAGCTCGCACTCTTTGGGCGTAATAGAACGCGCTCTCATGGGGTTTCAATCCCTCGTTCGAATCGTTCGAATCTGAGCATGTACTCGTGGCAAGCTCGCACTCTTTGGGCGTAATAGAACGCTCTCTCATGGGGCTTCAATCCTCGTTCGTCGTCGAATGAAGCATGTAGCTCGCGGCAAGCTCGCACTCTTTGGGCGTAATAGAAACGCTCTCATGGGGTTTCAATCCTCGTTCGTTCGAATCTGAGCATGTACTCGTGGCAAGCTCGCACTCTTTGGGCGTAATAGAACGCTCTCATCATGGGGTTTCAATCCTCTCGTTCGTTCGAATCTGAGCATGTACTCGTGCAAGCAAGCTCGCACTCTTTGGGCGTAATAGAACGCTCTCATGGGGTTTCAATCTCGTTCGTTCGAATTCGAAACATCAATCTGAGCACTCTGTACTGCGTGTGCAAAGTGGCAAGCTCGCACTCTTTGGGCGTAATAATCTCAAACGCTCTCATGGGGTTTCGTAATAATCAATAAAAATTCGTTCGTTCGTTCGAATCTGAGCATGTACTCGTGGCAAGCTCTCGCACTCTTTGGGCGTAATAGAACGCTCTCATGGGGTTTTCAATCCTCGTTCGTTTCGAATCTGAGCATGTACTCGTGGCAAGCTCGCACTCACTTTGGGCGTAATAGAACGCTCTCATGGGGTTTTTCAATCCGTTCGTTCGATCGAATCTGAGCATGTACTCGTGGAAAGATCGCACTCTTTGGGCGTAATAGAACGCTCTCATGGGGCTTCAATCCTCGTTCGTTCGAATCTGAGCATGTACTCGTGGCAAGCTCGCACTCTTTGGGCGTAATAGAACGCTCTCATGGGGTTTCAATCCTCGTTCGTTCGTTAGTTCGAATCTGAGCATGTACTCGTGGCAAGCTCGCACTCTTTGGGCGTAATAGAACGCTCTCATGGGGTTTCAATCCTCGTTCGTTCGAATGTGAGCATGTACTCGTGGCAAGCTCGCACTCTTTGGGCGTAATAGAACGCTCTCATGGGGTTTCAATCCTCGTTCGTTCGTTCGAATCTGAGCATGTACTCGTGGCAAGCTCGCACTCTTTGGGCGTAATAGAAACGCTCTCATGGGGTTTCAATCCTCGTTCGTTCGAATCTGAGCATGTACTCGTGGCAAGCTCGCACTCTTTGGGCGTAATAGAACGCTCTCATGGGTTCAATCCTCGTTCGTTCGAATCTGAGCATGTATGTACTCGTGGCAAGCTCGCACTCTTTGGGCGTAATAGAACGCTCTCATGGGGTTTCAATCCTCGTTCGTTCGAATCTGAGCATGTACTCGTGGCATGCTCGCACTCTTTGGGCGAATAGAACGCTCTCATGGGGCTTCAATCCTCGTTCGTTCGTTCGAATCTGAGCATGTACTCGTGGCAAGCTCGCACTCTTTGGGCGTAATAGAACGCTCTCATGGGGTTTCAATCCTCTCGTTCGTTCGAATCTGAGCATGTACTCGTGGCAAGCTCGCACTCTTTGGGCGTAATAGAACGCTCTCATGGGGGTTCAATCCTGGTTCGTTCGAATCTAAGCATGTACTCGTGGCAAGCTCGCACTCTTTGGGGCGTAATAGAACGACTCTCTCATGGGGCTTCATGGGGCTTTCAATCCTCGTTCGTTCGTTCGAATATGAGCATGTACTCGTGGCAAGCTCGCACTCTTTGGGCGTAATAGAACGCTCTCATGGGGTTTCAATCCTCGTTCGTTCGTTCGAATCTGAGCATGTACTCGTGGCAAGCTCGCACTCTTTGGGCGTAATAGAACGCTCTCATGGGGTTTCAATCCTCGTTCGTTTTCGAATCTGAGCATGTACTCGTGGCAAGCTCGCACTCTCTTGGGCGTAATAATAGAACGCTCTCATGGGGGGTTTCAATCCTCGTTCGTTCGAATCTGAGCATGTACTCGTGGCAAGCTCGCACTCTTTGGGCGTAATAGAACGCTCTCATGGGTTTCAATCGTCGTTCGTTCGAATCTGAGCATGTACTCGTGGCAAGTTCGCACTCTTTGGGCGTAATAGAACGCTCTCATGGGGTTTCAATCCTCGTTCGTTCGAATCTGAGCATGTACTCGTGGCAAGCTCTCACTCTTTGGGCGTAATAGAACGCTCTCTCTGGGGTTTCAATCCTCGTCGTTCAAAATCTGAGCGTTCTCGTTGAATCTGAGCGCTCTGTTTCAATCCTCGTTCGTTCGTGAGCATGAGCAACTCGTGGCAAGCTCGCACTCTTTGGGCGTAATAGAACGCTCTCTCATGGGGTTTTTCAAATCCTCGTTCGTTTCGAATCTGAGCATGTACTCGTGGCAAGCTCGCACTCTTTGGGCGTAATAATAGAACGCTCTCATGGGGGTTTCAATCCTCGTTCGTTCGAATCTGAGCATGTACTCGTGGCAAGCTCGCACTCTTTGGGCGTAATAGAACGAACGCTCTCATGGGGTTTCAATCCTCGTTCGTTTTCGAATCTGAGCATGTACTCGTGGCAAGCTCGCACTCTTTGGGCGTAATAGAACGCTCTCATGGGGTTTCAATCCTCGTTCGTTTTTCGAATCGAATCTGAGCATGTACTCGTGGCAAGCTCGCACTCTTAGGGCGGGCGTAATAGAACGCTCTCATGGGGTTTCAATCCCGTTCGTTCGTTCGAATCTGAGAGCATGTACTCGTGGCAAGCTCGCACTCTTTGGGCGTAAAATAGAACGCTCTCTCATGGGGTTTCAATCCTCGTTCGTTCGAAATCGAATCTGAGCATGTACTCGTGGCAAGCTCGCACTCTTTGGGCGTAATAGAACGCTCTCATGGGGTTTCAATCCTCGTTCGTTCGAATCTGAGCATGTACTCGTGGCAAGCTCGCACTCTTTGGGGCGTAATAGAACGCTCTCATGGGGCTTTCAATCCTCGTTCGTTCGAATCTGAGCATGTACTCGTGGCAAGCTCGCACTCTTTGGGCGTAATAGAACGCTCTCATGGGGTTTCAATCCCTCGTTCGTTCGAATCTGAGCATGAGCATGTACTCGTGGCAAGCTCGCACTCTTTGGGCGTAATAGAACGCTCTCTCTCATGGGGTTTCAATCCTCGTTCGTTCGAATCTGAGCATGTACTCGTGGCAAGCTCGCACTCTTTGGGCGTAATAGAACTCAACGCTCTCATGGGGTTTCAATCCTCGTTCGTCGTTTCGAATCTGAGCATGTACTCGTGGCAAGCTCGCACTCTTTGGGCGTAATAGAACGCTCTCATGGGGTTTCAATCCTCGTTCGTTCGAATCTGAGCATGTACTCGTGGCAAGCTCGCACTCTTTGGGTAATAGAACGCTCTCATGGGGTTTCAATCCTGAGTTCATTCGTATTTGTACTCGTGGCATGTAGCATGTACTCGTGGCAAGCTCGCACTCTTTGGGCGTAATAGAAAACGCTCTCATGGGGTTTCAATCCCTCGTTCGTTCGTTCGAATCTGAGCATGTACTCGTGGCAAGCTCGCACTCTTTGGGCGTAATAGAACGCTCTCATGGGGTTTCAATCCTCTCGTTAAATTCGTATTCGAATCTGAGCATGTACTCGTGGCAAGCTCGCACTCTTTGGGCGTAATAGAACGCTCTCATGGGGTTTCAATCCTCGTTCGTATCGTTCGAATCTGAGCATGTACTCGTGGCAAGCTCGCACTCTTTGGGCGTAATAGAATAGAACGCTCTCTCATGGGGTTTCAATCCTCGTTCGTTCGAATCTGAGCATGTACTCGTGGCAAGCTCGCACTCTTTGGGCGTAATAGAACGCTCTCATGGGGTTTTTCAATCCTCGTTCGTCGTTCGAATCTGAGCATGTACTCGTGGCAAGCTCGCACTCTTTGGGCGTAATAGAACGCTCTCTCATGGGGTTTCAATCCTCGTTCGTTCGTTCGAATCTGAGCATGTACTCGTGGCAAGCTCGCACTCTTTGGGCGTAATAGAACGCTCTCATCATGGGGTTTCAATCCTCCTCGTTTCGTTCGAATCTGAGCATGTACTCGTGGCAAGCTAAGCTCGCACTCTTTGGGCGTAATAGAACGCTCTCTCATGGGGTTTCAATCCTCGTTCGTTTCGAATCTGAGCATGTACTCGTGGCAAGCTCGCACTCTTTGGGCGTAATAGAACGCTCTCTCATGGGTTTCTTCAATCCTCGTTCGTCGTTCTAATCGAATCTGAGCATGTACTCGTGGCAAGCTCGCACTCTTTTGGGCGTAATAGAACGCTCTCTCATGGGGATTTTCAATCAATCCTCGTTCGTTCGTTCGAATCTGAGCATGAGCATGTACTCGTGGCAAGCTCGCACTCTTTGGGCGTAATAGAACGCTCTCATGGGGTTTCAATCCTCGTTCGTTCGAATCGAATCTGAGCATGTACTCTCGTGGCAAGCTCGCACTCTTTGGGCGTAATAGAACGCTCTCATGGGGTTTCAATCCTCGTTTCGTTCGTCTCGAATCTGAAGAGCATGTACTCGTGGCAAGCTCGCACTCTTTGGGCGTAATAGAACGCTCTCATGGGGGGGTTTCAATCCTCGTATCGTTCGAATCTGAGCATGTACTCGTGGCAAGCTCGCACTCTTTGGGCGTAATAGAACGCTCTCATGGGGTTTCAATCCTCGTTCGTATCGAATCTGAGCATGTACTCGTGGCAAGCTCGCACTCTTTGGGCGTAATAGAACGCTCTCATGGGTTCACGTCAATCCTCGTTCGTCGAATCGAATCTGAGCATGTACTCGTGGCAAGCTCGCACTCTTTGGGCGTAATAGAACGCTCTCATGGGGTTTCAATTTCAATCCTCGTTCGTTCGTTTCGAATCTGAGCATGTACTCGTGGCAAGCTCGCACTCTTTGGGCGTAATAGAACGCTCTCATGGGGTTTCAATCCTCGTTCGTCGAAAATCGAATCTGAGCATGTACTCGTGGCAAGCTCGCACTCTTTTGGGGGCGTAATAGAACGCTCTCTCATGGGGTTTCAATCCTCGTATCTCGAAATTCGTTCGAATCTGAGCATGTACTCGTGGCAAGCTCGCACTCTTTGGGCGTAATAGAACGCTCTCATGGGGTTTCAATCCTCGTTCGTCGTTCGAATCTGAGCATGTACTCGTGGCAAGCTCGCACTCTTTGGGCGTAATAGAACGCTCTCATGGGGTTTTCAATCCTCGTTCGTTCGAATCTGAGCATGTACTCGTGGCAAGCTCGCACTCTTTGGGCGAAAATAGAACGCTCTCATGGGGTTTCAATCCTCCTCATTCGTTCGAATCTGAGCATGTACTCGTGGCAAGCTCGCACTCTTTGGGCGTAATAGAACGCGCTCTCATGGGGTTTCAATCCTCGTTTCGTTCGAATCTGAGCATGTACTCGTCGTGGCAAGCTCGCACTCTTTGGGCGTAATAGAACGCTCTCATGGGGTTTCAATCCTCGTTCGTTCGTTCGAATCTGAGCATGTACTCGTGGCAAGCTCGCACTCTTTGGGCGTAATAGAACGCTCTCATGGGGGTTTTCAATCCTCGTTTCGTTCGAATCTGAGCATGTACTCGTGGCAAGCTCGCACTCTTTGGGCGTAATAGAACGCTCTCGTTCATGGGGTTTCAATCCTCGTTCGTTCGTTCGAATCTGAGCATGTACTCGTGGCAAGCTCGCACTCTTTGGGCGTAATAGAACGCTCTCATGGGGTTTCAATCCTCGTTCGTTCGTTCAATTATCGTTCGTTCGAATCTGAGCATGTACTCGTGGCAAGCTCGCACTCTTTGGGCGTAATAGAACGCTCTCATGGGGTTTCAATCCTCGTTCGGTTCGAATCTGAGCATGTACTCGTGGCAAGCTCGCACTCTTTGGGCGTAATAGAACGCTCTCATGGGGTTTCAATCCTCGTTCGTTAAAATCGAATCGAATCTGAGCATGTACTCGTGGCAAGCTCGCACTCTTTGGGCGTAATAGAACGCTCTCATGGGGTTTTCAATCCTCGTTCGTTCGAATCGAATCTGAGCATGTACTCGTGGCAAGCTCGCACTCTTTGGGCGTAATAGAACGCTCTCTCATGGGGCTTTTTCAATCCTCGTTCGTGAAATCGAATCTGAGCATGTACTCTCGTGGCAAGCTCTCGCACTCTTTGGGCGTAATAGAACGCTCTCATGGGGTTTTCAATCCTCGTTCGTCGTCGTTCGAATCTCTGAGCTTGTACTCGTGGCAAGCTCGCACTCTTTGGGCGTAATAGAACGCTCTCATGGGGTTTCAATCCTCGTTCGTTCGAATCTGAGCATGTACTCGTGGCAAGCTCGCACTCTTTGGGCGTAATAGAACGCTCTCAGGGGGTTTCAATCCTCGTTCGTATTCGAATCTGAGCATGTACTCGTGGCAAGCTCGCACTCTTTGGGCGTAATAGAACGCTCTCATGGGGTTTCAATCCTCGTTCGTTCGAATCGAATCTGAGCATGTACTCGTGGCAAGCTCGCACTCTTTGGGCGTAATAGAACGCTCTCATGGGGTTTTCAATCCTCGTTCGTTCGTAATCGAATCTGAGCATGTACTCGTGGCAAGCTCGCACTCTTTGGGCGTAATAGAACGCTCTCATGGGGTTCAATCCTCGTTCGTTCGAATCTGAGCATGTACTCGTGGCAAGCTCGCACTCTTTGGGCGTAATAGAACGCTCTCTCATGGGGTTTCAATCCTCGTTCGTTCGAATCTCGAATCTGAGCATGTACTCGTGGCAAGCTCGCACTCTTTGGGCGTAATAGAACGCTCTCTCATGGGGTTTCAAATCCTCGTTCGTTCGAATCTGAGCATGTACTCTCGTGGCAAGCTCGCACTCTTTGGGCGTAATAGAACGCTCTCATGGGGTTTTCAATCCTCGTTCGTCGTTCGAATCTGAGCATGTACTCGTGGCAAGCTCGCACTCTTTGGGCGTAATAGAACGCTCTCATGGGGGTTTCAATCCTCGTTCGTTCGAATCTGAGCATGTACTCTGTACTCGTGGCAAGCTCGCAATCTTTGGGCGTAATAGAACGCTCTCATGGGGTTTCAATTCTCGTTCGTTCGAATCTGAGCATGTACTCGTGGCAAGCTCGCTCTCTTTGGGCGTAAAAAAACGCTCTCATGGGGTTTCAATCCTCGTTCGTTTCGATCGAATCTGAGCATGTACTCGTGGCAAGCTCGCACTCTTGGGCGTAATAGAACGCTCTCATGGGGTTTCAATCCTCGTTCGTTCGATCGAATCTGAGCATGTACTCGTGGCAAGCTCCGCTCGCACTCTTTGGGCGTAAATAGAACGCTCTCATGGGGTTTCAATCCTCGTTCGTAAATCGAATCTGAGCATGTACTACTCGTGGCAAGCTCGCACTCTTTGGGCGTAATAGAACGCTCTCATGGGGTTTCAATCCTCGTTCGTTCGAATCTGAGCATGTACTCGTGGCAAGCTCGCACTCTTTGGGCGTAATAGAACGCTCTCATGGGGCTTCAATCCTCGTTATCTCGAAACTGAGCATGTACTCGTGGCAAGCTCGCACTCTTTGGGCGAATAGAACGCTCTCATGGGGTTTCAATCCTCGTTCGTTCGAATCTGAGCATGTACTCGTGGCAAGCTCGCACTCTTTGGGCGTAATAGAATGCTCTCATGGGGCTTCAATCCTAGTTCGTACGAATCTGAGCATGTACTCGTGGCAAAGCTCGCACTCTTTGGGCGTAATAGAACGCTCTCATGGGGTTTCAATCCCCTTTCGTTCGAATCTGAGCATGTACTCGTGGCAAGCCCGCACTCTTTGGGCGTAAATAAAAAAGAACGCTCTCATGGGGGCTTCAAAAAATCGCTCTCGTTCGGGGTTGTCAATCCTCGTTCGTTCGAATCTGAGCATGTACTCGTGGCAAGCTCGCACTCTTTGGGCGTAATAGAAACGCTCTCATGGGGTTTCAATCCTCGTTCGTTCGAATCTGAGCATGTACTCGTGGCAAGCTCGCACTCTTTGGGCGTAATAGAACGCTATCATGGGGTTTCAATCCTCGTTCGTTCGAATCTGAGCATGTACTCGTGGCAAGCTCGCACTCGCACTCTTTGGGCAGTAATAGAACGCTCTCATGGGGGTTTCAATCCCTCGTTCGTTCGAATCGAATCTGAGCATGTACTCGTGGCAAGCTCGCACTCTTTGGGCGTAATAGAACGCTCTCATGGGGTTTCAAATCCTCGTTCGTTCGAATCTGAGCATGTACTCGTGGCAAGCTCGCACTCTTTGGGCGTAATAGAACGCTCTCATGGGGTTTTCAATCCTCGTTCGTTCGAATCTGAGCATGTACTCGTGGCAAGCTCGCACTCTTGGGGCGTAATAGAAAACGCTCTCATGGGGTTTCAATCCTCGTTCGTTCGAATCTGAGCTTGTACTCGTGGCAAGCTCGCACTCTTTGGCGTAATAGAACGCTCTCATGGGGTTTCAATCCTCGCTCGTTCGAATCTGAGCATGTACTCGTGGCAAGCTCGCACTCTTTGGGCGTAATAGAACGTTCTCATGGGGTTTCAATCCTCGTTCGTTCGAATCTGAGCAATTACTCATGGCAAGCTCGCACTCTTTAGGCGTAATAGAACGCTCTCATGTGGGTTTCAATCCTCGTTCGTTCGAATCTGAGCATGTACTCGTGGCAGGCTCGCACTCTTTGGGCGTAAAAGAACGCACTCATGGGGTTTCAATCCTCGTTTGTTTGAATCTGAGCAT
Source organism: Puya raimondii (assembly GCA_016920855.1). NCBI lineage: Eukaryota > Viridiplantae > Streptophyta > Magnoliopsida > Poales > Bromeliaceae > Puya > Puya raimondii. The sequence goes on from JABWPP010000050.1 coordinate 143,105,110, forward strand.
GTACTCGTGGCAAGCTCACACTCTTTGGTCATAATAGAACGCTCTCATGGGGTTTCAATCCTCGTTCGTTCAAATCTGAGCATGTACTCGTGGCAAGCTCCCACTCTTTGGGGTAATAGAACGCTCTCATGGGGTTTCAATCCTCGTTCGTTCGTTCGAATCTGAGCATGTACTCGTGGCAAGCTCGCACTCTCTTTGGGCGTAATAGAACGCTCTCTTGGGGTTTCAATCCTCTTCGTTCGAAACTGAGCATGTACTCGTGCCAAGCTCGCACTCTTTGGGCGTAATAGAACGCTCTCATGGGGCTTCAATCCTCGTTCGTTCGAATCTGAGCATGTACTCGTGGCAAGCTCGCACTCTTAGGCGTAATAGAACGCTCTCATGGGGTTTCAATCCTCGTTCGTTCGAATCTGAGCATGTACTACGTGGCAAGCTCGCACTCTTTGGGCGTAATAGAATGCTCTCATGGGGTTTCAATCCTCGTTCTTCGAATCTGAGCATGTACTCAGGGCAAGCGCGCACTCTTTGGGCGTAATGGAATGCTCTCTTGTTGTTTCAATCCTCGTTCGATCGAATCTGAGCATGTACTCGTGGCAAGCACGCACTCTTTGGGAGTAATAGAACGCTCTCATGTGGCTTCAATCCGCGTTCGTTCGAATCTGAGCATGTACTCGTGGCAAGCTCGCACTCTTTGGGCGTAATAGAACGCTCTCATGGGGTTTCAATCCTCGTTCGTTCGAATCTGAGCATGTACACGTGGCAAGCTCGCACTCTTTGGGCGTAATAGAACGCTCTCATGGGGTTTCAATCCTCGTTCGTTCGAAATCTGAGCATGTACTCGTGGCAAGCTCGCACTCTTTGGGCGTAATAGAACGCTCTCATTGGGGTTTCAATCCCATCGTTCGTTCGTTCGAATCTGAGCATGTACTCGTGGCAAGCTCGCACTCATTGGGCGTAATAGAACGCTCTCATGGGGTTTCAATCCTCGTTCGTTCGAATCTGAGCATGTACTCGTGGCAAGCTCGCACTCTTTGGGCGTAATAGAACGCTCTCATGGGGTTTCAATCCTCGTTCGTTTTCGAATCTGAGCATGTACTCGTGGCAAGCTCGCACTCTTTGGGCGTAATAGAACGCTCTCATCATGGGGTTTCAATCCTCGTTCGTTCGAATCTGAGCATGTACTCGTGGCAAGCTCGCACTCTTTGGGCGTAATAGAACGCTCTCATGGGTTTTCAATCCTCGTTCGTTTCGAATCTGAGCATGTACTCGTGGCAAGCTCGCACTCTTTGGGCGTAATAGAACGCTCTCATGGGGGCTTCAATCCTCGTTCGTTCGAATCTGAGCATGTACTCGTGGCAAGCTCGCACTCTTTGGGCGTAATAGAACGCTCTCATGGGGATTCAATCCTCGTTCGTCGAATTCGAATCTGAGCATGTACTCGTGGCAAGCTCGCACTCTTGGGCGTAATAGAACGCTCTCATGGGGTTTCAATCCAATCCTCGTTCGTTCGAATCTGAGCATGTACTCGTGCCAAGCTCGCACTCTTTGGGCGTAATAGAACGCTCTCATTGGGCTTCAATCCTCGTTCGTTGGAATCTGAACAAGTACTCGTGGCAAGCTAGCACTCTTTGGGCGTAATAGAACGCTCTCATGGGGTTTCAATCCTCGTTCGTCGGAATGTGAGCATGTACTCGTGGCCAGCTCGCACTCTTTGGGCGTAATAGAACGCTCTCATGGGGCTTCAATCCTCGTTCGTTCGAAACTGAGCATGTACTCGTGGCAAGCTCGCACTCTTTGGGCGTAATAGAACGCTCTCATGGGGTTTCAATCCTCGTTCGTTCGAATCTGAGCATGTACTCGTGGCAAGCTCGCACTCTTTGGGCGTAATAGAACGCTCTCATGGGTTTTCAATACTTGTTCGTGTAAATCGAATCTGAGCATGTACTCGTGGCAAGCTCGCACTCTTTGGGCGTAAATAGAACGCTCTCATGGGTTTTCAAATCCTCGTTCGTTCGTTCGAAACTGAGCATGTACTCGTGGCAAGCTCGCACTCTTTGGGCGTAATAGAACGCTCTCATGGGGATTCAATCCTCGTTCGTTCGAATCTAAGCATGTACTCGTGCGGCAAGCTCGCACTCTTTGGGCGTAATAGAACGCTCTCATGGGGTTTCAATCCTCGTTCGTTTCGAATCTGAGCATGTACTCGTGGCAAGCTCGCACTCTTTGGGCGTAATAGAACGCTCTCATGGGGTTTCAATCCTCGTTCGTTCGAATCTGAGCATGTACTACTCGTGGCAAGCTCGCACTCTTTAGGGCGTAATAGAACGCTCTCATAGGGGTTTCAATCCTCGTTCGTTCGAATCTGAGCATGTACTCGTGGCAAGCTCGCACTCTTTTGGGCGTAATAGAACGCTCTCATAATGGGCTTCAATCCTCGTTCGTTCGAATCTGAGCATGTACTCGTGGCAAACTCGCACTCTTTGGGCGTAATAGAACGCTCTCATATGGGGCTATTTCAATCCTAGTTCGTTCGAATCTGAGCATGTACTCGTGGCAAGCTCGCACTCTTTGGGCGTAATAGAACGCTCTCATGGGGCTTCAATCCTCGTTCGTTCGAATCTGAGCATGTACTCGTGGCAAGCTCGCACTCTTTGGGCGTGATAGAAACGCTCTCATGGGTTTTTCAATCCTCGTTCGTTCGAATCTGAGCATGTACTCGTGGCAAGCTCGCACTCTTTGGCGCTAAATAGAACGCTCTCATGGGTTTCAATCCTCGTTCGTTTCGAATCTGAGCATGTACTCGTGGCAAAGCTCGCACTCTTTGGGCGTAATAGAACGCTCTCATGGGGTTTTCAATCTCTCGTTCGTTCGAATCTGAGCATGTACTCGTGGCAAGCTCGCACACTTTGGGCGTAATAGAACGATATCATGGGGGTTTCAATCCTCGTTCGTTCGAATCTGAGCATGTACTCGTGGCAAGCTCGCACTCTTTGGGCGTAATAGAATGCTCTCTTGGGCTTCAATCCTCGTTCGTTCGAATCTGAGCATGTACTCGTGGCAAGCTCGCACTCTTTGGGCGTAATAGAACGCTCTCATGGGGTTTCAATCCTCGTTCGTTCGAAACTGAGCATGTACTCGTGGCAAGCTCGCACTCTTGGGCGTAATAGAGAACGCTCTCATGTGGGTTTCAATCCTCGTTCGTTCGAATCTGAGCATGTACTCGTGGCAAGCTCGCACTCTTTGGGCAATAGAACTCTTCTCACGGGGTTTCAATCCTCGTTCGTTCGAATCTGAGCATGTGACTCGTGGCAAGCTCGCACTCTTTGGGCGTAAATAGAACGCTCTCATGGGGTTTTCAATCCTCGTTTCGTTCGAATCTGAGCATGTACTCGCCAGGCCCGTGGCAAGCTCGCACTCTTGCGGCGTAATAGAACGCTCTCATGGGGTTTCAATCCTCGTTCGTTCGAATCTGAGCATGTACTCGTGGCAAGCTCGCACTCTTTGCGCGTAATAGAACGCTCTCATCGTGTTTGAATCCTCGTTCGTTTGAATCTGAGCATGTACTCGTGGCAAGATCGCACTCTTTGGGCGTAATAGAACGCTCTCGACATTTTGGGTTTCAATCCTCTCGTTCGTACTCGAATCTGAGCGGATGTACTCGTGGCAAGCTCGCACTCTTTGGGCGTAATGGAACGCTCTCTTGGGGTTTCAATCCTCACATAGTGTATGGAATGAAAAAGAAAGAAAAGAAAAAATTTGGACATGTATATTGTGCCATGTGATGTAATAAAAGTAGAACTTCTTTATGTTGATGCTTTCCTTGTGCAACTCTTGTACTCCGTTCCTAGTTGGAACATTGTGGATAAGCTTGTGTTGTGACGCCTTGGGCGGATAGAAGGGACTCTATCCGTTCGGCGGGTCTGGTGCATGCGCCCGTGCGGTTATCCTTTCCACCTAGTTGGTGTTTAAGGCCTGGCGGGGCGTGACAGAATCTCTATAAGTCGTTTTTATAAATTGTTACATCTTGATAGTCTTTGAGCCGCTAGATTATTTGATGACTTATTTTTGAAGTATATATGAATTAAGAAATCGTATAATATTTTATCTACATCATGGTGATTGTATAGTAAAATTCTTAATTCTTATGAATTTAGTGAGGATTGAAAGAAGTCAATGTGAACTTATACTCTTCATGCACTAACATTGTTTGACGTTTTTATCTCAAGTGGTTTCAAAATTGAAAAATATTTTGAACTTGTGTTTTATTTGATTTCTCTCTAAACTCTCTCTATTTTTTATGTTTTTCTTTTGGCAATTTTTTTTGACAAAAAGGGGGAGAGAGGTGATTGATATTGAAACCTTTATAAAAAAAACGGGAGATATTGAACGTAGACACATGAACAAAGTGGGAGAGATTTTGATATTTTTACTACTAACTTTGTTCGTGGAGAAAAGATTTTGAACTAAGACGCATAAACAAAGGGGGAGAGATTTTGATATTTTTACTACTAACTTTGTTCGTGGAGAAATTTCTCTGCAGGTTTTTTATGACTTCAAGACTCCATGTGTGTCTAAGTCATAGAGTTTGTTTTAGGAGTTACAATGTCACGCCCCGTCGGGCCTTTAACACCAACTAGGTGGAAAGGATAATCGCACGGGCGCATGCCCCAGACCCGCCGAACGGATAGAGTCTCTTCTACCCGCCCAAGGCGTCACAACACAAGCATGTCCACAAGGTTCCAACTAGGAACGGAGTACAAGAGTTGCACAAGGAAAGCATCAACATAAAGAAGTTCTACTTCTATTACATCACATTAGCACATTTATACATGCCGGCTTTTTCTTTTCTTTCAATTTCATTCCATACATCATGTTCCAAAATTATGGAATATACAAGTTTCATATAATCAATGAAAATCCCCTATACTATCAAAGTCCAAGACTAGGGGTACAACTCTATGTATCACCAAAATGGAAGGGCCGCTATCTAGAGAGCCAAACCCTTGCCTCGCTCCGCCGCCTCACTCGCGGAAGGACCTGAAAACGTGGGGTGAGAACTATAAACATAGTTCCCAGTGGGTAAGGCCACCCAAGAGAGAAGCTCGATCCACCAAGTCCAAAGAAACACCATATGCATAAGTTAGATCACAAATAACTATGCAAGAAATATTTACATACTGGTAAATCAACATAAAGGATGCAACCAAATGAAATGTAAATTTTCATTCTCTCCTAGGTTCATCCTATATTTCACATTAACCAAGTTCAGCTACTTGTCATTTACTTATGGTTTCGGAATCGCCGTCTCACCATAATTGTTCCAACATCCAAGGAGTGAAATTATCATCTCCGAGTTCGGGTAGCGAAATCGTCGCATACCCGGGATAGCAAAATCGTCGCATACCCCATCTCAACACCGCCATCACATGGCACAGGTAGCGAACTCGTCGCATACCCGGGATAGCAACCTCGTTGCACATCCCATTTCAACACCGCCATCACATGGCATAGGTAGCGAACTCGTCGCATACCCGGGATAGCAACCTCGTTGCACATCCCGTCTCAACACCGCCAACTCATGGCACGGGTAGCGAAATCGTCGCATACCCGGAATAGCAAACTCGTCGCACATCCCATTCCAACACCGCCAACTCATGGCATGGGTAGCGAAATCGTCGCATACCCGGGATAGCAAAATCGTCGCACATCCCATCTCAACATTTTACACTTGCCAACCTAAGTCTCATGACCCTAGGTTCAAGTCACTAAGTCTCACCTATGTTCAATGACATTAGGTTTACTTTCTCATTCTCAACCTAGGTTCCATAACGCTAGGTTCCAATTCTCATGTCCAACCTATGTTCAATAACACTAGGTTCCATTCTCATGTCCAACCTATGTTCAATAACACTAGGTTCCAATCTTACATGCAACCATGTAACAAGTATAGATAATATAAATATACTTGAATTCTATAACATGCAATAGGAGCTCATGACTCTACCTATCATGATTTTCATCTTTGCCAACACGCAAGTTCTAGGGTTCACAACACATACCATTTATCTTTAAATGGATATTTACCCTAGACATGGAAGTGACCTAATCACTTCGGTAAACACAAACCCACCTCAAGAGCTTCCGAATTATTGTATTCTTTGAGCTCCTAGGTCTCCAAGCCTTGAGTTCTTGCTTCAACCCAAGCTTCTACAAGAAAATGGTTCGTTACTCATTACGAACCCTATAATCAACTCAATACATGAAATCAAGTGTTCTAACATGATTTCCCTTGCCTCAATTGTAATTCCCGAAGGTTCAAATATTTTTAGAACCTCCCAAGGCAAAAGACCCAAATCTACCTAGGGTTTGCATGCATGTGTAGTACCCCTGGGGCCTAACTGACGGAATGACTGTAGTATCGTAGACTGTTCGACGCTTCTGGAGAAGGTCGAGACAAGTCGGAGTCGTTTCGGCGTCAAATAGACGCGAAAACGGACTCGGAGCACCGAAGCGAGCCAAAACTGAAGTTTTGGGCTTTTGGAGTTTCGGGCGCCCGGATGCTCTGTTTTGGGCGCCAAGTTGTTCAGTGCCCCTTTTCTGAAAACTGCAAGTCATTTCGGATCTATGTTTCGGGCGCCCGAAAAGTGAGTCCGGAAATCCTACCTCGTGAGTATCGAACTGCTCAACACGTGTAGATCGGTTGGTGAGATCCGCCGGACTAGGTTTGGGCGCACCGGACCGCGGCGGAGAGTCCGATGCTCGAGTTGGTGCAGGCTAAAGAACCGGGCGCCCACTTCATGAGTTTCGGGCGCCCGTTTGTGTGGATTTCTGCTGAGGACAGGTTAGATGTATTCTGTTCTTGAGGCTCACTGCACCTTTATCCCTTGTCTATAAAAGCAGTGGACGACCCCCCGGAGGCTCTTTTCTCCCCTCTTCAAGGTGAACTCGGATCTTGCAAGGGAAACCCTCTCTTCTCTCCCAATTTCATCTTCCTCCATTGATGATCTTGGTTTCCTGCTGAAACTGCAACGTCGACCTGGGGTGTTCGTGCTCCTGTGCAGTGTAGGAGTGTCCAAATCCAACGAAACTTGGTTTGTTGGATTGAGGACTCGCAGAGAAATAAGTGGAATCCTTCCAATCGCGATTTGGACAGGTATGTAAGCTACAGTTGATGTTTTACTAGACCCCTGTGTTCTTGAGCTGAAACTTGGGTTTTTCCTTTGATCTTTTGGATCCAATCTCTTGGGAGCTGGGATTTCGAAGTGAAGATTGGTCCTTCCTCATTCCTTGCTGGTTTGGAGGTTCTTCCCACCTGAATTGAGGATTCAAATGTGAGTTCTAGCTCAGATTTTGAGTAATTGCTTAAGTGCTGAATTTTTGGGTCATTGATGGAATTTCTTGGATTTTTAGATCCAGATCTTTGTGAGGATCTTTGGAGAGGTTTTGGATTGTTCCATCACTGTATTTGAGAGATTTGTGACCCTTTTCCTTCAGCTAGATTCGTTGGAATCCCTGAATTCTTGCTGTTTTTGTGAATTGCTTAAGTGCTGGAACTTCTGGATCCATGTGCAGGAGGGTCCAGATGTTGACCTGATTCAGTGTTTAGGCTTTTTGGACATCGAGTCGAGCTCCGTTTTGGCTGAAATTTGGAGGGTTTGTTCTTGAACCTCTGCTGGTGAGTTGAACCAAATTTCACTGCATTTGGACTTAGGATTTGGATTTTATCGCATGTTGAATACATGTGGGTTGTGCTGCCAGGCTGCAGTTCTGGGCTGATGTTATGGCCGCCCAGAACAGTGAGCAGGTGGGTCCGAATCTCGAGGTTGCAGATTTGAGCTCGATTTCGGCCGGTGTTGCTTGGAGGCCTTCCACTCGACTCCTAGCCGTTGTTGGATAGCTTTCGAGGTGGGTTGATGTTACCGAAATCGCCGGATTTCCTCCTAAGTTGTAGAGAGTGCAGCATGCTGTTTTATTATCTGTTTAATCATGTTAGTGGCTCGAATTCGTGAATTTGCATGTGTTTACATGAAATCTGAATTTGGAGTATAAATTGATAATTTATTGACATGACTTTACATGCTAAACTGGGAATTGACTTAGGAGAAAACTCGCGAACATACAACCGTCACTTTTCGAACTGTTATCAGATTTAGCTCTAGGAGCCGTTTCTGTTCTTGTATCACCGCTGTTAGTGCGAGGTGGATACTTAGTTCGTTATAGGACGAGTTTACGCTCGTGCTGGGATGCCGAGCTTGTATTTACAGCTGGGTTAGGCTGTTCTGTATTACCGGGTGCCGTCGGGGTTGACGGTGGACCCAGACTCTTGTTTTAGCTTCTGGTTGTGCTGAGGGCACGTGAGCTTAGAGTCTTTGACCCCTTTTGACCCCTTTGTTCTTTGACTATAGCCGCCGGAGCCTGTTTGTGCTCGACAGAGATACGCGTACTAACTCGGCTGGGTAGCTCCCCCGAGTGCCGCTCCGGAGTGAGGCCTCTTTTGCGTTGATGTCGCTACAGATTGTGGATCTGTTTTGGACCGGCTACCCATTTTGGTAGTGTGCGGTGTGGCTAGGCAGTTGGCTGGACGAGCCCGTTTGGGCGGTTCCGATAGATTGGGTCAGGGATGATTTCTCACTTTGGTGATGCTTACTTGAGAGTTGACATGGATAGTAGTAGGGTAGTGGCATGATAGCTGTAGAGTTTATTCCAGCTTACTTTGTTGTTCTTTACCTACCAGCTATACTGTTAGTCTCGTAGACTTAGTGGGTGGACCGTTGAGGTCGGTATCGGTACCCTCTGAGGACTACTTCTTTTGATAGTAGTTCTCACACCCATTGTTGTCACCTTTTTGCAGAGCCTTCTTCTGTTGCGGCTGCTGCGCCTGTTTCCGCGGATCGAGGTAAGGGAGTCGCGAGCTAGATCCCTACCTGTCCCTGTTGTCCCTAGAGGAGGACCCTACTGGAGATAGTTTATTTTGAGTTGAGCCATGTACATATACTGTGGATTTGTACCTATTTTGGTTGTGGTGTACCTGTTGTACCTTGGACTCTATATGTACAGGTGGCTTTTGTTATTAGTATGTTTTATTTCAGCTCTATATCTCTTGTAGTTGCTTGTATGTTTGTTTGCAAGTTAGCTATCGCTTCGTATACATAGAAATATCTATGTATACGGCGGATCTGTTAGCGAGCCCGGGGAAACGAGTAATCCAGGGCGTGATAGATTAAGTTGGTATCAGAGCTTAGGAATAGGTCGTTGGGACTTAGTAAACCCTAGGCTATGGCAGACCCTAGGAATGCAAGACGTGAGAGACGTGACTTGCCGCGAAAGTCATCGATTTGACTGTTGAACTCATCCTTAAGTGGAGGGAGTGATCGAAGGCGTGTGTCCTTTCCTGTCACGAACTTGCGTTGGCTGCAGACGACGTCAAGCAGCGAGGGAAAAGAGACGACCTTCTGGACTTTCGCTTGATTGGGTCTTGAGTTGTTTTGTGGTTGTTGACTGATCTGTGTGTTGCACAGGTGAGCATGGCGCCTCCCCGACACCGAGGTCGACCCCCGACGCGGGCTACCCCCGCGCCTTCTGTGGTACCTGAGCAGGCGGGACCTAGTGCACCCCCTGATGTGTGTGAGCAGTTGACTGCGCTAGCCGAGTCAGCTAGGCAGCAGAGTGCACTTTTGCGGAGGATGTGTGATACCATTACTCACACGCGGAGTGCAACACCTAGAGCGACGGAGTCGCAGGAGCCACCTCCTGCTGTTCAAGTGGACGTTCCAGCTGCAGCCGTACCCCCAGCAGCGGCAGTTCCGGCCGCACCGGTTGGCGACACTTCCCGGTCAGGTGGACAGATGTCGGAGGCTGAGCAGGAGCGGATGACCGAGAGACTGGCTCGTTTTTGTCGGTTTGATCCACCCCGTTTTGATGGTAGCCACACCGAGCCATGGGTGGTGGAGGCCTGGGTAGGCGAGATGGAGAAGTTATTCGAGGATCTCTTCGTGCCAGAGCGGGAGCGGGTTCACTTGGCAGTTCACTGCCTGACAGGTGATGCACGCATCTGGTGGACGAGGACGAGATCGAGCAGGTCGCTGGATGCGCTGCATTTGAGTTGGACCGAGTTCTGCGGGATGCTGTATGGGTCCTATTTCCCTAACAGCGTGAAGCAGAAACTCGAGGAGGATTTGAAGAGTCTACTCCAGGGAGATCGCACAGTGCAGGAGTATACCCGGGAGTTTACCAGACTCCTGAACTGTGTTCCTTTTGCTGCGAGAGATGAGGCTCACAGAGTTTATTTGTTCGAGCGAGGATTGAGACATGAGATATTTGTCTTAGTTCAGGCGCAGAGGTTGCAGACCTTGGACGCGTCGATTGAGCAGGCGCTATGGGTGGAGCGAGGAGCCTTGACGGCGAGTAAGCGGGCAGCCACTCTAAGTCAGGGTTTGGATAGGAAGCGCCCGACTCCGGAGGACGGAGGACAGACCAGTGGCAGACGCCCGCCGAGACCTCCACGATCACGTTCTCAGGGTCGTGGGTTTTCGGGGCGACAGAGGTCTGATGGATCCCGTCAGCAGGGACGGCAGCAGAGGGGAGCACCGAGATGTGTCATCTGCGGAGGACCACATTGGCCTAGACAGTGCGAGCAGCGTGAGGGCCGGTGTTTTGGGTGTGGTCAGTCCGGACATCTGCGGGCAGCTTGTCCCCGAGCAGCGTCGCCTGTACCATCGATCGCATCGGCACTCCCAGTTCATCAGCAGGCCTATGGAGCTCCACCGAGTCACAGCCAGATGGATCGGGTTTCTGTACCACGCCTGGGTGAGCGGCGGCAGCAGGCGCAGAGCGGCAGAGTCTTTGCGGCTCAACTGGAAGACTCCACGGCGGCTGATCGTGTGGTGACAGGTATCATTTTAATTTCTGGCATTAGAGCTCGTGCATTATTTGATACCGGTGCATCACATTCTTTTATTAGTCGAGCATTTGCGTCCTTGCATGGGCTAGTGATAGGGCCGCTACCTTGTGCACGAGAGGTGCAGATTCCCGAGCACGTTTTGCGTGTGGAGGACTGTTGTCGAGCTTGCCCAGTGCAGTTTGGACCTTGGGTGATGCCCGCAGACCTGTTGGTCTTGGGGCGATTGCAGGATTTTGATGTAGTGCTCGGCATGGATTGGCTGACGCGCTACTTCGCGACGATCGACTGTGGCGAGAGGACCGTGACGTTTCGCGAGCCAGGCCAGGAGGAGTACGCGTATCGAGGCTGCAGGAGCACGTTGTTTGCGACGTGGATTTCATCGGCACGAGCGAGACAGATGATGAGTCGAGGATGTACTGCGTTTCTGGCGACTGTCGTTGAGGTATCTGCAGTAGCACCGGAGCTAGAGGACATCTCTGTAGTCCGCGAGTTCCCGGACGTGTTTCCCCCGGAGTTGACTGAGATGCCACCAGACAGGGAGGTCGAGTTTGTGATTGACGTAGTCCTAGGAACTGCGCCAATCTCAAAGACACCCTACCGAATGGCACCGGCTGAGCTGAGAGATCTTAAGGCGCAGCTTCAGGATTTGATGGATAAAGGGTTTGTGAGACCCAGTGTATCGCCTTGGGGAGCGCCGGTGTTATTCGTGAAGAAGAATGATGGTTCACTTAGACTTTGTGTGGATTATCGAGAGTTGAATAAAGTGACCATCAAGAACAGGTATCCTTTGCCGCGCATTGATGATCTGTTTGATCAGCTGCAAGGATCTTGTGTCTTCTCGAAGATTGACTTGCAGTCTGGTTACCACCAATTGAAGGTGAAGGCCGAGAATATTCCTAAGACGGCTTTTAGGACCCGGTACGGGCATTATGAGTTTACGGTGATGCCGTTTGGATTGACTAATGCCCCTGCCGCGTTTATGGATTTGATGAATCGAGTGTTTAAGCCGTTCTTGGACCGGTTTGTGGTGGTGTTTATTGATGACATCTTGATCTACTCTCGGAGCGATGCTGAGCATGAGGAGCACTTGAGGTTGTGCTGCAACTTATGAGAGAGAAGAAGTTGTATGCTAAGCTGAAGAAGTGCGAGTTCTGGCTTCGAGAGGTAGCTTTCTTGGGCCATGTGATTTCGGCCACTGGAGTAGCGGTGGACCCGCAGAAGATTGAGACTGTGCGGGATTGGCCCAGACCGACGACGGTTACCGAGGTGAGGAGTTTCCTCGGGTTAGCTGGATATTACCGTCGATTTGTGGAAGGCTTTGCGAAGCTCTCCACACCCCTCACTCGTCTTACGAGGAAGGGGATTAGATTTGTTTGGAGTGCTGAGTGCCAGCGTAGCTTTGAGGAGCTGAAGGAGAGACTGATGTCTTCTCCCATCCTTACCCTTCCAGTTATGGGGGAAGGATTTGTGATTTATAGTGATGCATCACAAAGTGGCTTGGGATGTGTGTTGATGCAGCATGGTAGGGTAATTGCCTATGCCTCTCGGCAATTGAAGGATTATGAGAAGAATTATCCTACGCATGATTTGGAGCTGGCAGCTGTAGTGTTTGCACTGAAGCTGTGGCGGCACTATCTGTATGGTGAGCACTGTGAGATTTTCACAGATCACAAAAGTCTCAAGTATCTGTTCACTCAGAAGGAATTGAATCTGAGGCAACGCCGGTGGTTGGAACTGTTGAAGGATTATGATATTACCATCCAGTATCATCCCGGCAAGGCGAATGTAGTGGCAGATGCGTTGAGCAGGAGATCAGTGCAGAGCCTTAGTATGATGATCACTCAGCAGGCGCCGTTACTTGAGGAGTTGAGGCGGCTTGAGCTTGAGGTGGTATCCCCTGGGGTTACTGCAAAACTTATGTCCTTGGTTTTGCAACCCACTCTGTTGGATAGGATCCGAGAGAAACAGAGTGTAGACCCCTACTTGATGAGGATTCGAGATCAGATTGCCAGTGGGCAGACGGGGGATTTTGGTGTTGACAGTTCGGGAGTACTGCGGTACAGGGACCGACTGTGTGTGCCTATGGATTCTGAGATCCGAGAGGAGATTTTGAGAGAGGCACATTACTCGCCTTATACGGTTCACCCCGGTGGAACCAAGATGTATAAGGACTTGAAGGCACACTTCTGGTGGAATGGAATGAAGCGCCATATTGGGAGATTTGTGGCTCAGTGTTTGACTTGTCAACAGGTAAAGGCGGAGCACCGAGTACCTGCTGGCAAGCTTCAGAGTCTCCCAATACCCGAGTGGAAGTGGGACCAGATCGCCATGGACTTTGTCGTGGGATTACCGAGGGCGCAGGCTGGTTTTGACGCTATTTGGGTGATAGTGGACAGACTGACCAAGTCTGCCCACTTCTTACCAGTGCAGACTACTTGGTCCAGGGACAGACTCGCTCAGTTATACTTGGACGAGATAGTGAGACTGCATGGAGTGCCTATCTCTAGTGTGTCTGATCGAGACACACGATTCGTCTCACAGTTTTGGAGGAGTCTACAGACAGCACTGGGTACTCAGCTGCGATTTAGCACGGCTTTTCATCCACAGACAGATGGTCAGTCTGAGCGGACCATTCAGACTCTGGAGGACATGTTGAGAACATGTGTCCTAGACTTTGGTGGAGGGTGGCATCGACACTTAGGACTGGTTGAGTTTGCGTACAACAATAGCTATCAAGCGAGCATCCAGATGGCTCCGTTTGAGGCATTGTATGGGCGCAAGTGTCGTTCGCCCTTGCATTGGAGCGATGTGGGTGAGAGGAAGACTTTGGGTCCCGATATCCTGTTGGAAGCGGAAGAGAAGGTCAAGATGGTTCGACGACGTCTTGAGACCGCCCAGAGTCGGCAGAGGAGCTATGCGGATACTAGGAGACGAGACTTGGAGTTCCAGATTGGAGATCATGTGTTTCTGAAAGTCTCGCCGTCCAGAGGAATTCGCCGTTTTGGAGTTCGTGGAAAGCTCAGTCCACGGTTTGTTGGCCCGTTCGAGGTGTTAGAGCGAGTGGGGCCGGTAGCGTACAGGATTGCCCTACCACCGCGACTTTCTGGAGTCCATGATGTGTTTCATGTCTCGGCCCTGAGGAGATATGTGTTCGACCCCTCCCACGTGATTGACTTCACTCCACTCGAGTTGGCTGAGGACCTGCAGTACGAGGAGCGACCGGTGCGGATTCTTGCTCGCGAGACGAAAGAATTGCGCAACCGAGTCATACCGTACGTGAAAGTGCAGTGGAGTAATCACGAGGAGCGTGAGGCGACTTGGGAGCCGGAGACGGTGATGCGGGAATCCTATCCCTACCTTTTCGAGCTGTCTTCTTGAGGTATGAGTTTGAGTTTGAGTTTCGAGGACGAAACTTTCCGTTGGGGGGAAGGATGTAGTACCCCTGGGGCCTAACTGACGGAATGACTGTAGTATCCTAGACTGTTCGACGCTTCTGGAGAAGGTCGAGACAAGTCGGAGTCGTTTCGGCGTCAAATAGACGCGAAAATGGACTCGGAGCACCGAAGCGAGCCAAAACTGAAGTTTTGGGCTTTTGGAGTTTCGGGCGCCCGGATGCTCTGTTTTGGGCGCCCAGTTGTTCAGTGCCCCTTTTCTGAAAACTGCAAGTCATTTCGGATCTATGTTTCGGGCGCCCGGAAAGTGAGTCCGGAAATCCTACCTCGTGAGTATCGAACTGCTCGACACGTGTAGATCGGTTGGTGAGATCCGCCGGACCAGGTTTGGGCGCACCGGACCGCGGCGGAGAGTCCGATGCTCGAGTTGGTGCAGGCTGAAGAACCGGGCGCCCACTTCATGAGTTTCGGGCGCCCGATTGTGTGGATTTCTGCTGAGGACAGGTTAGATATATTCTGTTCTTGAGGCTCACTGCACCTTTATCCCTTGTCTATAAAAGCAGTGGACGACCCCCCTGAGGCTCTTTTCTCCCCTCTTCAAGGTGAACTCGGATCTTGCAAGGGAAACCCTCTCTTCTCTCCCAATTTCATCTTCCTCCATTGATGATCTTGATTTCCTGTTGAAACTGTAACGTCGACCTGGGGTGTTTGTGCTCGTGTGCAGTGTAGGAGTGTCCAAATCCAACGAAACTTGGTTTGTTGGATAGAGGACTCGCAGAGGAAGAAGTGGAATCCTTCCAATTGCGATTTGGACAGGTATGTAAGCTACAGTTGATGTTTTACTGGACCCCTGTGTTCTTGAGCTGAAACTTGGGTTTTTCCTTTGATCTTTTGGATCCAATCTCTTGGGAGCTGGGATTTCGAAGTGAAGATTGGTCCTTCCTCATTCCTTGCTGGTTTGGAGGTTCTTCCCACCTGAATTGAGGATTCAAAGGTGAGTTCTAGCTCAGATTTTGAGTAATTGCTTAAGTGCTGAATTTTTGGGTCATTGATGGAATTTCTTGGATTTTTAGATCCAGATCTTTGTGAGGATCTTTGGAGAGGTTTTGGATTGTTCCATCACTGTATTTGAGAGGTTTGTGACCCTTTTTCTTCAGCTAGATTCGTTGGAATCCCTGAATTCTTGTTGTTTTTGTGAATTGCTTAAGTGCTGGAACTTCTGGATCCATGTGCAGGAGGGTCCAGATGTTGACCTGATTCAGTGTTTAGGCTTTTTGGACATCGAGTCGAGCTCCGTTTTGGCTGAAATTTGGAGGATTTGTTCTTGAACCTCTGCTGGTGAGTTGAGCCAAATTTCACTGCATTTGGACTTAGGATTTGGATTTTATCGCATGTTGAATACATGTGGGTTGTGCTGCCAGGCTGCAGTTCTGGGCTGATATTCTGGGCGCCCAGAACAGTGAGCAGGTGGGTCCGAATCTCGAGGTTGCAGATTTGAGCTCGATTTCGGCCGGTGTTGCTTGGACGCCTTCCACTCGACTCCTAGCCGTTGTTGGATAGCTTTCGAGGTGGGTTGATGTTACCGAAATCGCCGGATTTCCTCCTAAGTTGTAGAGAGTGCAGCATGCTGTTTTATTATCTGTTTAATCATGTTAGTGGCTCGAATTCGTGAATTTGCATGTGTTTACATGAAATCTGAATTTGGAGCATAAATTGATAATTTATTGACATGACTTTACATGCTGAACTGGGAATTGACTTAGGAGAAAACTCGCGAACATACAACCGTCACTTTTCGAACTGTTATCAGATTTAGCTCTAGGAGCCGTTTCTGTTCTTGTATCACCGCTGTTAGTGCGAGGTGGATACTTAGTTCGTTATAGGACGAGTTTACGCTCGTGCTGGAATGCCGAGCTTGTATTTACAGCTGGGTTAGGCTGTTCTGTATTACCGGGTGCCGTCGGGGTTGACGGTGGACCCAGACTCTTGTTTTAGCTTCTGGTTGTGCTGAGGGCACGTGAGCTTAGAGTCTTTGACCCCTTTTGACCCCTTTGTTCTTTGACTATAGCCGCCGGAGCCTGTTTGTGCTCGACAGAGATACGCGTACTAACTCGGCTGGGTAGCTCCCCCGAGTGCCGCTCCGGAGTGAGGCCTCTTTTGCGTTGATGTCGCTACAGATTGTGGATCTGTTTTGGACCGGCTACCCATTTTGGTAGTGTGCGGTGTGGCTAGGCAGTTGGCTGGACGAGCCCGTTTGGGCGGTTCCGATAGATTGGGTCAGGGATGATTTCTCACTTTGGTGATGCTTACTTGAGAGTTGACATGGATAGTGGTAGGGTAGTGGCATGATAGCTGTAGAGTTTATTCCAGCTTACTTTGTTGTTCTTTACCTACCAGCTATACTGTTAGTCTCGTAGACTTAGTGGGTGGACCGTTGAGGTCGGTATCGGTACCCACTGAGGACTACTTCTTTTGATAGTAGTTCTCACACCCATTGTTGCCACCTTTTTGCAGAGACTTCTTCTGTTGCAGCTGTTGCGCCTGTTTCCGCGGATCGAGGTAAGGGAGTCGCGAGCTAGATCCCAACCTGTCCCTGTTGTCCCTAGAGGAGGACCCTACTGGAGATAGTTTATTTTGAGTTGAGCCATGTACATATACTGTGGATTTGTACCTATTTTGGTTGTGGTGTACCTGTTGTACCTTGGACTCTATATGTACAGGTGGCTTTTGTTATTAGTATGTTTTATTTCAGCTCTATATCTCTTGTAGTTGCTTGTATGTTTGTTTACAGGTTAACTATCGCTTCGTATAAATAGAAATATCTATGTATACGGCGGATCTGTTAGCGAGCCCGGGGAAACGAGTAATCCGGGGCGTGACAGCATGCGAGCCAAACCCTAGATTTCATGGCCAATCTTCCACCATTTGTGGTTGAGATTGCTTAGGGTTTCCAAAAACCTCATTTTAAATGATTAAATCCAAGGTTTAAACCCTAAATCACAAAAACTCACCTCAAAGCCCTAGCTCCCAAGCTTCTTCTTGCACCAAGAAGCTCCAAATCCACCTTAGAAGCTTTTCCCAAGGTCAGTCAAATCCTCCACTTCTCCAAACTTTGGAGAGATCTCTAGAGAGAGAAAGCGAGGGAGAGGGAGAGGGAATGAGAGGAAATGAAGAAGTAATGAGGAGAGAGGTCTCAGCCCTCAATACATAGCCCTCCTCTATACCCCTCACTGGGCATTCTGCCTCAGCCGGGTCCGGACCTTGCAAATGGGGTCCGGACCCCGCACAGGTGACAGTCCACCGCGCAGGCCGGTTCCGGACCTTGGTGTCCGGGTCCGGAACCCGTACGCACCCCAACTCGGAAGCCAGCTCGGGTCCGAACCGTGACATCCGGGTCCGGACCGTAGCTGCCCGCGGACTTCATTGTCCGGACCCCAGCTTTCAAGGTCCGGACCCCGTGAGCAGTTTTGCTCCACTTGGTCCCTTTTTCATAATTTTTCGATTTTCGGGTTTCCACTCGCACCCACAATGTTCCGAAACCTTCGGAACCCAATTCCACACCAGCCATTATCGGCTTCCATCGAACTTTATCAAATTTAGCAAAGTTCGCCACGACGCACCGAAATTCCGAGTGCTACATTCCTCCCCCCTTAAAGAGAGTTTCGGCCGCGAAACTAAATCATACCTCAGCTGGACTCAGCGAAGAGGTAAGGAAACCGCTCCTTCATTGAGCTTTCCAATTCCCACGTAGCTTCTCGCTCACCGTGATTCGTCTATTGTACCTTTACATAAGGAATTTCACGATTCCTCAAACTTTTCACCTCGCGATCCATGATACACAAGGGAAACTCCTCATAAGTCATATCCCAATGAAGCTCCATAGGCACATACTCGAGGACGTGCGTCGGATCATACATGTACTTGCGGAGCGTCGATACATGAAACATATTGTGTATCCCCGCAAGTTTTGGCGGCAAAGCTAGCCGATATGCCAAGGATCTCACACGCTCCAAAACCTCATAAGGTCCGATGTAACGGGGACTCAACTTACCCCGAACACCAAATCGCTTTACCCCTCTCATGGGCGATACTTTCAAGAAGACGCGATCTCCTACCGCGAATTCCAAATCTCGTCGACGCCGATCCGCATAACTCTTTTGTCTGGATTGCGCCGTCGATAACCGTTCACGTGCCAAGCGGACCTTTTCCTCCGCTACACGCAACACATCCGGTCCTAAGACCCTCCTTTCGCCGACTTCACTCCAATGAATAGGAGAGCGGCATTTCCTTCCATACAAGGCCTCAAACGGTGCCATACCGATGCTAGATTGATAGCTATTATTATAAGCAAATTCAGCCATCGGCAAATGAGTAGGCCATGCACCCTTGAAGTCCAACACACACGCTCGCAGCATATCCTCCAAAATCTGAATTGTCCTTTCTGATTGACCGTCAGTTTGAGGATGAAATGCTGAAGTGAAATCGAGCCGTGTACCCAAAGCTTCTTGCAAGCTTTTCCAAATTGCGACGTAAAATGGGGATCTCGATCTGAAACTATCAAGGTCGGGACCCCGTGCAATCGCATAATCTCGTCCAGGTAGACTTGTGCTAACTTGTCTCCTGACCAAGTAGTGTGGATTGGCAAAAAGTGTGCCGACTTTGACAAACGATCCACCACCACCCAAATCGCGTCGTGGCCACCTTGCGATTGAGGTAGGCCCACAACGAAGTCCATTGCTATGTTCTCCCACTTCCAAACTGGAATGGGTAACCCTTGCAATTTCCCTGCTGGAAAGCGACGTTCGGCCTTCACTTGTTGGCATACTAGACATTGTGCCACGAAGCGTCCAACATCAAGTTTCATCCCCGGCCACCAATAATGCAATTTAAGATCCTTATACATTTTGGTGCCGCCCGGGTGAATCGCATAGGGAGAAGTGTGAGCTTCTTTCAAGATCTCCCTACGAATGTCCTCGACTTTAGGCACGCACAATCGATTTCGAAATCGAATGGCGCCCTTCGAGTCCACATGAAAATCACCGGCACGCCCACTCTCGATAGCACTCCGCACCTTTTGGAGTTCCGGATCACCGGATTGCTTTTCTTTTATTTGCTCCAACAAGGTCGGCCACACTTCGAGATTCATGAGTATAGCGGGGACGCCCGGGGCCACGACTTTCAAGTCAAACCGGCCCATTTCCTTGATCAACGGTATTTGTCCCGTCATCTCAATTGCGAAGTTCTCCACGGATTTCCTACTGAGCGCATCGACCACCACATTGGCTCTACCGGGGTGGTACAAGATGGTTAAGCCGTAATCTTTTATCAACTCCAACCATCTCCGCTGCCTCAAGTTCAACTCCTTTTGAGTGAACAAGTACTTTAAGCTTTTGTGATCCGTGTACACCTCACAATGTTCCCCGTACAAATAGTGTCGCCACAACTTAAGTGCGAAGACCACTGCTGCAAGCTCTAGGTCGTGGGTGGGGTAATTCTGCTCATAGCCCTTCAGCTGTCGAGAGGCATATTGTCACGCCCCGGGTTACCACTTCCCAGGCGCATGACCAGATCCACCGCATACATAGTATCTCTACCATGTATACGAAGCGAAAACAACATCCACTATAATCACACAGAGCTAAAGGTATCAACAGAGCTGCTATATAATATATCAAAAGATCACTGTACATACATCATCCATAACTCTCATGTATAACTCTCATATACAACACTGATATCACAATCACACTGTATGTACAAACTCATAACCAGCTACCAAAAATGGATATACCTCTAGCCAAGTATCCGGAGAATAGCTCTACCCGACGGTCTCCTTTCCGCGCTCAGTATGCACAACTGGGGAAGAAGACTCTGCAAAAAGGGTGTCACCAACGGGTGTGAGAACTACTATCAAAGAAGTAGTCCTCAGTGGGTACCGCCACCAGCCTCAGCGGTCTGCCCACTAAGTCCTCAATCTCAAGAGATATGTATAGAGCAATAAAAGAGTAGGAGATATACTACCACTACTAAGCACAAAGCTCAACTGTCAGTATGAATACCAATAAACTGAATATGAGGACTATCAAACACAATAATACCAGCGAACCAGCTAGTACAGGAAATCCGTCTGTACCTAGCTCAATCCATAATATCATACAATACCTCACAATACGATACCTGCGGCCTGATCATGCTCAACCCTCCAGGGAGCTGCTCAACCCTCCAGGGAGCCGACTAGTACAGGAAGCCCGTCTGTAACTAGCCCCTCGTACAACCCTCTGTACGGAATATGCCAACTCTAGAGTGGTACTCGTGGGAGCGACCCAACCGAGCAAAGTAAACCCAAGTATACGCCAAGCACCCGCAGGTATATGATCGACACGACTGGGTCAACAAGGATCATGTGCCCTCGGCACCTCAAAGGATAGTCAACAAGTAAGACCCAATCCACTGTGCCCTCGGCACCACAAAGGATAATCAACAAGTGTGACCCAATCAATGCTCTCACAAAGAATCACGTGCCCTTGGCACAATCAATGCACCAGTGCTCACAATCCATCTCAACTCTATCACAAGAGGAGGCTCTCAACTCTACCACAAAGAGGAGGTACAATAACATAGCACGAGCCACAACATGATCACCTACACTACATGTACAACAACTGGTACAAGGGATGTCAACAGAATAGGTGTAGGTCCAATCATGCAACAAGGATACAAAGAAATGCATGCTCATATATATATCATTAGCACATCTAAGATCATAACATGCCCATGCAGTCTATAGATCAGTCTCAATCTAACATGGCATCCCTAACATAATCTTAGCATGGCATACTATCATAATCCCAATATCATAATCCAATATCCACATATCATAATCCAATTATCATATCATGCTAACATAATCCAAACAACATCATATCATATTATGCTAACATGAGATAAAACACGTAGGAGGAAGTCCACTGAATCTGGCAAACATCAACCCACCTCACAAGCTAATCCAACCACGGTGGGGAAAGAACAGTATCCTCAGATCCAACCCTCCAGGATAACGAACTCCGGCAGCACTCCGATCTGTCTAAACCTCCAAGGAACTGCTAACTCCAGCAGAATAACAGCTTGGCACCAGATCAGATCAGCAGAGTAGAGGAGAGCAAGCTAGGTTACAAACTAATGCCAACACATGGCCCTAAACCCGACTTTCTCTCTCTAGAAAATAGGATCTCGAAGTGGAAATAAGCCCAAAAACCAACAGGGCTCACCTATTTATAGGCTGCCAAAAGTCCACATTTCGGGCGCCCACTTCACAACTTCCGGGCGTCCGGAAACCTTGCAGTCCAGGTGTCGTCGTGCGGTCAAGCGGTCGGTCGGCGGTCAGCAGGCGGTGGGGCGGCGTGTCTCCGGCGATCGACACGTGTCCTGCGTCGCGACACGTGGCTCTCCACGTCAACAGCTCAAACCGGATTCTCTTCCGGGCGTCCGAATCATGCGCCCAGATCCAATACTCGTCATCCACAACCGGATCGTCCACAAAGTCCACTGGGTCCGGAACATTCGAGCGTCCACAACCTCACTTCCGGGCGCCCGAATCCCGCCAAGTCCAGAATCCCTAAATCATAAAAATTTCCGAGTACTACATTCTCCCCTCCTTAAAATAGTTTCGTCCTCGAAACTAAAGTAAAGCACTCACCTCAAGATGTAAACAGGTGGGGATAAGATTTCTGCATAACAGTCTCCAACTCCCATGTCGCCTCTCTATCATCATGAAAATCCCACTGTACCTTAACATAAGGTATGACTCGATTACGCAATTCCCTCGTCTCACGAGCAAGAATTCGTATCGGTCGCTCCTCGTACTGCAAATCCTCAGTAAGCTCCAGTGGAGAAAAGTCTATCACATGGGAAGGATCATGCATGTATCTCCTCAGAACAGATACATGGAAGACATCGTGCACTCCTGCAAGTCGAGGCGGAAGGGCTAACCGATATGCCACGGGTCCTACTCTCTCTAAGACCTCAAAAGGACCAATAAATCGCGGACTAAGCTTTCCGCGAATCCCAAATCTCCGTATGCCCTTCGATGGTGAGACCTTCAAGAAAACATGATCACCAACTTGGAATTCCAGATCTCGCCTCCGATTATCAGAATAACTCTTTTGCCTACTCTGAGCCGTCTCAATATGCCGTCGTATCAACTTAACCTTCTCTTCGGCTTCAAGCAAAAGGTCTGGACCCAAAGTTTTCCTTTCACCAACATCATCCCAATACAGAGGTGATCGACATTTGCGTCCATACAATGCTTCAAACGGAGCCATCTTAATGCTGGCTTGATAGCTATTGTTGTACGCAAACTCTACTAATCCCAGATGTCGATCCCAACCTCCACCAAAATCCAAGACACAAGCTCTCAACATATCCTCGAGTGTCTGTATAGTGCGCTCGGACTGACCATCAGTCTGGGGATGAAATGCAGTGCTAAATCGAAGCTGAGTCCCCAAAGCTGTCTGTAAACTCTTCCAGAAATGAGAAACAAACCTTGGGTCTCTATCAGATACTATTGAGATTGGCACTCCATGCAATCTCAATATCTCATCCATATAGAGCTGCGCAAGTCGCTCACGTGACCAAGTAATCTGCATAGGCAGAAAATGAGCAGACTTTGTCAGCCTATCAACAATCACCCAAATAGTATCATAGCCGCTCGAAGTCCTCGGCAATCCTACGATGAAATCCATCGTAATATGATCCCACTTCCACTCAGGTATTGGAAGACTCTGTAGCTTACCAGCTGGTACTCGATGTTCATCCTTAACTTGCTGACATATCAAACATTGAGCTACAGCTCTACCAATATCCCGCTTCATATCATTCTACCAGAAGTGAGTCTTCAGATCCTGATACATCTTTGTCCCTCCAGGATGTACAGAATAAGAAGAATAATGTGCTTCCTTCAATATCTCCTCTCGAATCTCCATATCCACTGGTACACATAGACGTCCTCTATAGCGAAGAGTCTCAGCATCATCACAAGTAAAGTCTTCAAGATCTCCACTCCTCAGTTGATCTCGAATTTTCATCAGATAAGGATCAACACTCTGTTTCTCTCGAATCCTATCTAACAGAGTGGGCTGTATGATCAGAGTCATCAGTCTCGCCGTCATCCCAGAAGTAACCACTTCAAGGGACAACCTCTGCATCTCCTTCACTAGGACAGGCTGTTGAGTAATACACATACTCAAAGTTGCCACAGCCTTCCTACTCAAAGCATCGGCAACAACGTTAGCCTTGCCGGGATGATACAGAATAGAGATGTCATAATCCTTCAATAATTCCAACCATCTCCGTTGCCGTAGATTCAACTATTTCTGTGTAAACAGATACTTGAGGCTCTTGTGATCTGTATACACTTCACAATGCTCTCCATAGAGATAGTGGCGCCATAGCTTCAAAGCAAAGACTACCGCCGCCAACTCCAAATCATGAGTGGGGTAGTTCTTCTCATATTCCTTTAGTTGTCTTGAAGCATATGCAATCACTTTACCATGTTGCATCAGCACGCAACCCAAGCCACTATGCAAAGCATCACTATAAATCACAAATCCTTCGCCCATCACAGGTAGTGCAAGAATAGGGGCTGTCATCAATCTCTGCTTAAGCTCATCAAAGCATTCTTGACACTCATTACTCCAAACATACTTAACTCCTTTTCTAGTTAGTCGAGTAAGTGGCGTAGAGAGTTTCGCAAAACTCTCCACGAATCGTCGATAATACCCGGCTAAGCCCAGAAAACTCCGTACTTCAGATATGGTCGTCGGTCTAGGCCAATCACGAATTGCCTCAATTTTCTTAGGATCAACAGCTACTCCCGAAGCTGAAATCACATGGCCTAAAAAGGCAACCTCTCTCAACCAAAACTCACACTTTTTCAGCTTTGCATACAACTTCTTCTCTCGCAAGAGTTGTAGCACTAATCTCAGATGCTCCTCATGTTCCGCATCATCACGGGAGTAAATCAAGATGTCATCAATAAAAACTACCACGAACTTGTCCAAGAAAGACTTAAAAACTCGGTTCATCATATCCATAAATGCAGCAGGGGCATTAGTCAATCCAAACGGCATGACTGTAAACTCATAATGCCCATACCGAGTTCTAAAAGCGGTCTTAGAAATATCCTCGGCCTTCACCTTCAACTGGTGGTAACCGGACTGAAGATCAATCTTAGAAAAGACACACGCTCCCTGCAATTGATCGAACAGATCATCGATACGTGGGAGGGGGTATCTATTCTTGATGGTCACTTTGTTCAGTTCCCGATAATCCACACACAACCTAAGTGAACCATCCTTCTTCTTTACAAACAACACAGGCGCTCCCCAAGGCGACACACTTGGTCTGATAAAACCTTTATCCATAAGATCCTGCAGTTGCGCCTTCAACTCTCTCAGCTCAGTTGGTGCCATTCTATAGGGTGTCTTCGAGATTGGCGCGGTTCCTGGTACCACATCAATCACGAATTCAATCTCCCTATCAGGAGGCATCGAGGATAACTCAGAAGGAAATACGTCTGAAAACTCACGGACAATAGGAATATCCTCGAGTCCTGGTACAACAGTAGGCACCTCAGTTACTGTTGCAAAAGAGGCCATACATCCTCTATTTAACATCTGTCTGGCCTTAGAAGAAGAGATCGTCACTGCGAACAGTGAACTCTTACAACCTTCATAAACATACTCCTCATGTCCAGGCTCACGAAAGATTACCGTCTTAGATCCACAATCGATCGTAGCAAAGTATCGAGATAACCAATCCATGCCAAGGATTACATCAAAATCCTGTAATTGTCTCAATACCAATAAATCAACAGGCATGATCCAAGGTCCAATTTGCACAGGACATCCTAAACAACCCTCAGTCACCTGCAAATTATGGTCAGGTACCCGCACCTCCTGTGCCTGGGGTAACAATCCTATCTCTAGACCATGATGCAATGCAAATGCCCTACTAACAAAGGAATGCGATGCACCAGTATCGAATAAAGTACGCGATCTAATGCCATAAATCAAAACTATACCTGCCACCACTCGATCAGCTATCGCAGGATCCTCAATCTGAGCGGCATAAACTCGCCCGCTCGCCGGTGGCTGACGTCGATCCTGCTGTCGTGGCATAGAAGATCGCTCCTGGGAAAATACCGGGGAGGCTCCAGAATACGACGGTGGAGTAAAAGGTACGGATGCCATAGAAGGAGTTGCTATAAGTCTGGGACAAACCCTCCTGATGTGTCCTGGCTGTCCACACTCATAACATCGGCCCTCTCGTCTAACACAGAGATCAGCAAAATGAGGTCCTCCACAAATCACACATCGGGGAGATCCCCTCGACTGCTGCTGCTGCTGTCGCTGCTGGCGATATCCTCCAGACTGCTGGCGAAATCCTCCAGACTGCTGGCGACTGCTGGCGACTAGAAGATCCACGTCCCTGGAAACGCGATTGCTGAGGAGGTCTAGGCGGTCGTCTGCTACTTGATTGTCCTCCATTATCCGGTGCCGGACGCTTCCTTTCCTGACCCTGAGCTGGGTCCACAGGCTGTCCTCTCGTCACAAATGCCCCTCGCTCTACCCATAGAGACTGCTCGATAGTAGCATCCAAAGTCTGAAGTCTCTGCGAGTGGACAAATGGAAAGATATCGGGTCTCAAACCCTTCTCATATAGATAAACCTTCTGTATCTCGTCCCTCGCCGCTGAAGGAACACAGTTGAGTAGTCTCTTAAACTCCCTCGCATACTCCTGTACTGAGCGATTCCCTTGCTTCAGGTTCTTCAAGTCTTCCTCTATCTTCATTTTCACGCTACTGGGAAAATACGCCCCATACATAATCCCCCGAAACTCACTCCAAGACATCTGTAGAGGATTCAAGGACCTATGATCACGGGTCCTCCTCCACCAGACATGTGCATCACCAGATAAACAATGCACTGCCATATGCACCTGCTCCCGTGCTGGCACAAAGAGATCCTCGAACAACTTCTCCATCTCACAAATCCAGGCTTCTACCACCCACGGTTCTATACTACTACCATTGAATCGCGGTGGATCAAACCTACAGAAGCGAGCCAATCTATCCGCCATCCGCTCCTGCTCCTCTTCAGAAAGCACTTGACTAGGCTGAGTACTTCCTTCTCCAGGTTGAGATGTAGTTGGAGTTGTTGGCGCCTGAGGTTCCATAGCTCGAGGCGTAGAGAAAGCATCACACATCTTCTGTAACAAGGCACTCTGCTGCCTTCCAACTGCAGCTATGTCTGCTAGCTGTTCCTGCAAATCGGGCCTTTCACTAGGACCCGTCTGCTCAGGCATATCCGAAGGTGTCGGATGCGCTCGCGTCGATGGTCGTCGAGGAGGCATAATAATAATCCTGCAACAGAATACCCGATTAGGACCACAAACAACTCACGACCCAATCCAACGAAAGTCTAGAAGGACACTTCTTTTCTTCTCAGATTATTATGTCGTCTGCAGCCAACATAATTCATCCGATAAGAGAAGGCATAATCCCTCAATCACTCTTCCTACACAAGGAAGGATTCAAAACCCAATCTTTGACTTTCGCGATCAATCACGTCTCTCTCGTCATTCTTAGGTCTGTTTATCTTAGGTTTCCTAGGCCCTCTTGACCTATTCCTAAGCTCTGATACCAACTTAATCTGTCACGCCCCGGGTTACCACTTCCCAGGCGCATGACCAGATCCGCCGCATACATAGTATCTCTACCATGTATACGAAGCGAAAACAACATCCACTATAATCACACAGAGCTAAAGGTATCAACAGAGCTGCTATATAATATATCAAAAGATCACTGTACATACATCATCCATAACTCTCATGTATAACTCTCATATACAACACTAATATCACAATCACACTGTATGTACAAACTCATAACCAGCTACCAAAAATGGATATACCTCTAGCCAAGTATCCGGGGAATAGCTCTACCCGACGGTCTCCTTTCCGCGCTCAGTATGCACAACTGGGGAAGAAGACTCTGCAAAAAGGGTGTCACCAACGGGTGTGAGAACTACTATCAAAGAAGTAGTCCTCAGTGGGTACCGCCACCAGTCTCAGCGGTCTGCCCACTAAGTCCTCAATCTCAAGAGATATGTATAGAGCAATAAAAGAGTAGGAGATATACTACCACTACTAAGCACAAAGCTCAACTGTCAGTATGAATACCAATAAACTGAATATGAGGACTATCAAACATAATAATACCAGCGAACCAGCTAGTACAGGAAACCCGTCTGTACCTAGCTCAATCCATAATATCATACAATACCTCACAATACGATACCTGCGGCCTGATCATGCTCAACCCTCCAGGGAGCTGCTCAACCCTCCAGGGAGCCGACTAGTACAGGAAGCCCGTCTGTAACTAGCCCCTCGTACAACCCTCTGTACGGAATATGCCAACTCTAGAGTGGTACTCGTGGGAGCGACCCAACCGAGCAAAGTAAACCCAAGTATACGCCAAGCACCCGCAGGTATATGATCGACACGACTGGGTCAACAAGGATCATGTGCCCTCGGCACCTCAAAGGATAGTCAACAAGTAAGACCCAATCCACTGTGCCCTCGGCACCACAAAGGATAATCAACAAGTGTGACCCAATCAATGCTCTCACAAAGAATCACGTGCCCTTGGCACAATCAATGCTCCAGTGCTCACAATCCATCTCAACTCTATCACAAGAGGAGGCTCTCAACTCTACCACAAAGAGGAGGTACAATAACATAGCACGAGCCACAACATGATCACCTACACTACATGTACAACAACTGGTACAAGGGATGTCAACAGAATAGGTGTAGGTCCAATCATGCAACAAGGATACAAAGAAATGCATGCTCATATATATATCATTAGCACATCTAAGATCATAACATGCCCATGCAGTCTATAGATCAGTCTCAATCTAACATGGCATCCCTAACATAATCTTAGCATGGCATACTATCATAATCCCAATATCATAATCCAATATCCACATATCATAATCCAATTATCATATCATGCTAACATAATCCAAACAACATCATATCATATTATGCTAACATGAGATAAAACACGTAGGAGGAAGTCCACTGAATCTGGCAAACATCAACCCACCTCACAAGCTAATCCAACCACACGTGGGGAAAGAACAGTATCCTCAGATCCAACCCTCCAGGATAACGAACTCCGGCAGCACTCCGATCTGTCTAAACCTCCAAGGAACTGCTAACTCCAGCAGAATAACAGCTTGGCACCAGATCAGATCAGCAGAGTAGAGGAGAGCAAGCTAGGTTACAAACTAATGCCAACACATGACCCTAAACCCAACTTTCTCTCTCTAGAAAATAGGATCTCGAAGTGGAAATAAGCCTAAAAACCAACAGGGCTCACCTATTTATAGGCTGCCAAAAGTCCACATTCGGGCGCCCACTTCACAACTTCCGGGCGTCCGGAAACCTTGCAGTCCAGGTGTCGTCGTGCGGTCAAGCGGTCGGTCGGCGGTCAGCAGGCGGTGGGGCGGCGTGTCTCCGGCGATCGACACGTGTCCTGCGTCGCGACACGTGGCTCTCCACGTCAACAGCTCAAACCGGATTCTCTTCCGGGCGTCCGAATCATGCGCCCAGATCCAATACTCGTCATCCACAACCGGATCGTCCACAAAGTCCACTGGGTCCGGAACATTCGGGCGTCCACAACCTCACTTCCGGGCGCCCGAATCCCGCCAAGTCCAGAATCCCTAAATCATAAAAATTTCCGAGTACTACACATATGCTATCACTTGTCCTTTTTGCATAAGCACACACCCAAGACCACGCCGTGATGCATCACTATACACCACAAAGCCCTCCCCCGCAATCGGCAAGGCGAGAACCGGAGCCGAAGTCTACCTTTTCTTTAGCTCCTTAAAGCTTTGGTCGCATTCCTCGCTCCAAACATATTTGGCTCCCTTGCGGGTAAGACGCGTTAGTGAACCGGAGATTTTTGAAAATCCCTCCACGAACCGCCGATAGTACCCCGCAAGACCCAAAAAGCTTCGTATTTCCATGACATTGGTCGGGCGAGGCCAATCCTTGATTGCCTAAACTTTCATAGGGTCCACCGATACTCCTCCCGCGGAGATCACATGACCCAAGAAAGCGACCTCACGGATCCAAAATTCGCACTTCTTTAACATGGCGAACAACTTGTTCTCTCGAAGAACATGAAGCACAATCCTTAGGTGCTCATTATGTTCCTCTTCACTCCGAGAGTAGACAAGAATATCATCTATGAACACAACCACAAATTGATCCAATAGTGGTTTGAACACACGGTTCATTAAATCCATGAACGCTGCAGGGGCATTGGTAAACAGGATGGCCATTATAGAAACACTTGTCCACAAAATACAGAGAGAGCACAACAAGGACGTCGACGTACGACTAGTTACCTAACTTAATAATAATTGTAAATCTTTTCATATTTAACGCGCTTTATGCTAATATGTTACTAATTATCAGTGCTTTAAAATTGCAGATGGCAGATCTAGAGGACGCGGGACCGGTTGATACGTCCGTCCTGACGGAGCATGTCACGCCCCGGCACCGCCACTTTGGTCGGATTCGGGCGCGCCAACAGACCGCCGAACGGACAGAGTTTTCCCTGTACGTCCAAGGCGTTGCAATCAATACAATTCGCGAGGTTCCAAACAGGAACATAATTCATACACAGATTGCATAAGGAAGGTATCGAAAACATAAACAACTACGCTATTACAAGCATTCATTTGCATTCACATTACATATACATTTTTTTTTGCCTTTTTCTTCCAAATACAATCAATTTGTTACATTTCGTTCATTCTTTTCTTTTCTATACCCCTAAGCTATGCTGACTCAGGGTACATCTATCTCTGGTCACAAGTGGTAGGGCGCTATCTATCGAGCTACGCCCTTTCCTCACACCGCCGCGCCGCTCACGTGTGGACCTGAAAAATAGTGGGATGAGAACTATATAAAATAGTTCCCAGTGGGTACGGCCACCCAAGGGAAGAGCTCGACCCACCAGGTCCAAAGGAGGCAACATAAGCAGGTTAGTCCAATATATATAAACATATATCATGTGCAAGTAATAAAATCATCCATGCTTATGCCTCAACTAAATGCAATATGAAATCCATGCAAGTAGATCTATCATTTCTACCTTCTATTTCACTATCCACTTTTATATGCAATTCTCTCCTAAGGTTTTACTTACCTTAGCCAAGTCAAACCCGACTCACTCTTGAGTCAATTATCCACAGCTTACCGCCTTACCTGACTTAGCCACCTGGCGGCGAAATCGTCGCACACGCCAACAATGGCTCAAGTCACTGGGCGGCGAAATCGTCGCACACACCCCGGGTATCCAGCCTATGGCGGCGAAATCGTCGCACACGCCTGAGCTCTGATACCAAGATCACCAAGATCACTAGATGTGCACATCTCTCCATTTCCAAGTCAACCTTTTTAGGTTCATAGTCACATGTCCAAGTGGTCATCCTACCACTATGCTTTCCAACCTATGTTCAATAACACTAGGTTCCATGACATTTCATCTCAAGTGGTCTACCTACCACTATGTTATTCCACCTAGGTTTACCCACCCTAGGTTCATCACCTGATCCAACCTATGTTTAATAACACTAGATTTAATACCATCACATTACAACC
Organism: Puya raimondii; assembly: GCA_016920855.1. Classification (NCBI taxonomy): domain Eukaryota; kingdom Viridiplantae; phylum Streptophyta; class Magnoliopsida; order Poales; family Bromeliaceae; genus Puya; species Puya raimondii. Next base: position 143,136,154 of record JABWPP010000050.1, read on the forward strand.
TATGTTCAATGACACTAGGTTTATTGCCATCACATTCCAACCTATGTTCAATGACACTAGGTTCAATGTCCAATCATGTTATTCGTTATCCTAGTTGTCCACACCTAGGATTCATGACATCTAGCACTTGTATCCAACTTGTCGAGTTCTCTAATCTTCCTAGAGTTCATCGACCTATGTTCACATCCACACCTAGGCATACACACACATATATACATATACACTCATATGTCACCATTTGCCTAGCGTTATACGTCCAATGGTAGATAATTTATCCTAAGTAGCATATAACCTATGCCTACTCATTTACCCAATTAGTCTACCATTACATGCATCAATAAGATAACATTAAACTTTACTCTTTGGCATGGAAGTGACCTAATCACTTCGGTAAGCACAACCCACCTTACGCTCTTCCGATTGCTTGTAGACACTTGCAATCGGGCTCTTTTCCTCGGCTTCAAGCTTGATCTTCAAGCTCCTAGCCCTAACACACATAGGATTCGTTAATCCGAGTCGAACTCAAAACAATTTCGTTTCTTGCAGTTCGACGAAATTGAGTTGTCCCGCGTGTTTCGCTAACCTCTAATTAGGGTTCTACGGGTTTAAACCATTCTTTAAACCCTCGAAATCCAAAACCCTCTTTTACACAAGGGTTTTCCGATTTCTTCAAGAAGACTTCGCAATTTGCGGCGAATCCTTGATTAAACTAGCATAGAATCCTCTAGGGAACTCAAGAACCTCAATTTTGAAGGATTTAGCAAAATCCTAAACCCTAAACCTCAAAATCTCACCTTGGGTCACAAGCTCATCAAGCCTCAAAGCGCGCACGAGCACGATTCACCGTCCTCTACGCATTCCTAAGATCAATCTCCACCAAATCCCAAGTTTTTTTGGGAGAGATCAAGAGAGGGGAAGAGAGGAGATTGTGAGGAGAGGGAGAGCTTCTCTCTCTCTCTTACCATGCGTGTGTGTGTGTTCAGCTGAGGGAGAAGAGGAAATAGGTGGCCAAATTCGTAGGAACCCCCTGCACCTAGTGGAAATTATAGTTTCAGTTCAGTTCAGAATCTGATACTTTTCGTCGGAGTCCTTCTGAATGTTCGTTTGCGCTCAAATTTGACAGTCATGCTCGGTTTAAGTTAATCAGAAGAACTGATCATCACTACTCAGTTTCGGACCATTTTTTGGTCACCGAAAGCTCTACCGACTAAAATCTCTAGCAGATTGTTGTTATATTTTATCTTCACTTTTCGGGTGTCGGAATGACATGAAACTTTTAATCTAGCCTCAGAAAAATAATTCTGACATATCCTCAAATTTTCATAATTTTCTGACACTGTGAATTTTCTGCTAAAAAATCAGCTCTGTTTCTTACAGAAAATTCTAAATCTCCTGTTTTCGTTCCAATTTCAGCACAAGTTACTTACAACTTATATTTTACTTCTCTAAGTCCAATAAAAATAGTATCTCACACTATTTTTATTTTCACTTACTTTTATATTAAAAATTCGGTACACTACAGAGCAGCATCTCCATAGGTCTGGATTTATCAGGACTGAGGTGAGAGGCATAAAATGGAAGTGTCAGTTATTATAGTATTAATAAATAGAAATGTTGATCTAACTAATTTTTTTTTAGTGTAGGGGTATCGTGCTGTTGAGTTCACAGAGCATGGCCGTAAGTTAAACCAGTGGGAACTTGATCATCCAGCGGTGCTCGATCTTCTACGACAGGCTGGATTCTACTATATTTCACGACTTAGGCGCGTGCAGCTGGATCAGTCTCTATTAGGAGCTATGGTCGAGAGATGGAGACGTGAGACACAGACTTTTCACTTCCGCCACGGTGAGATGACGATTACACTTCAGGATGTGGCGGTTATTTCTGGTCTTCGTGTCGATGGAGAGCCTGTGACCGGGACTGCATTGCACCCGTGGTCGGACATTTGTCAGCGGCTTTTAGGAGTTGTGCCAGATGACATCAGAGGGGGTCAGATCAGATTAGATTGGTTATTCCAGCACTTCCACCATATACATTTGGATGCCCCTGCTGGATTAGTTGCAGCTACAGCACGCGCCTACATTTTATATCAGATTGGATGTAGCTTGTTTCCAAACCCCACTGGATATAGAGTTCACCTTAAGTGGCTGCCACTTTTAGAGGATTTTGATGAGTGTAGCGGGTTAGGATGGGGAGCAGCAGCTCTGGCCTATATTTATCGAGCGTTGGGAGCGGCTTCATTGAAAGGAAAGGCCGAATGTTGTTGCTTCGCGACACTATTACAGGTATATTATAATTGTTAGCGTTGGATTCTACCATAAAGCATATTATAATTGTTATATGATGCTTGTCCTCTTTAATTTATTGTAATTTATTTATAGATTTGGGCGTGGGACCATATTCATATCGGCCGACCTACTGGCGTTGGAGCTATTCCCGATATAGCAGATTGCCCTTTGGGTTGCCGGTATGACATATAAATTTGATGCATATTGCATTTCTATATACATTTGCAACTAACACGTATAGTTTTCAAATTTTAGCTGGGCGAACGCTGGTGGGTTACGATTTGGAGCTAATGTTAGGACCACCGATATTGAGTTCTATCGAGATGAGTTAGATCAGCAGAGAGAGTCCCAGGTACGTATTAATGCAATCATCTTTTTCAATATTATAAAAACGTATTAATGCATTAGCTGACAATTGGCTTGTTTACAGATCATATGGAGGCCGTACACGGATACTATTATAGCCGCGCTTCCGGCATTTTGTGTACAGGGCAGTGAGGTCTGGCGATCGAGGACGACGCTGATTTGCTTTCATATTGTAGAGTTGCATGTACCCGATCGAGTCCTACGACAGTTTGGTCTTCTCCAGCATATACCCATTAACGTGGAGACCATCCGTCGTGTCACTTCTCAGGGGCGGCCAGATGAGGATTGGGCAATCTTTCATGCTGCACACATTGAGAGATGGGGACAGAGATTAGAGCACATTTTTGACCAGCTGCCGATTGCCGGTGATGACCCGATACAGGCGGCCTCTATTTATATGCAGTGGTATTGGCAGATAACGAGAAGATGGATTTCTCGTCCAGTACAGCGTCCATCATTGACTTACCAGCCTCGTGGGCAGACCGAGAGAGCTTTGGTACAATCACTTATATATTAATTATTATTTTAATCATATATTAATATAAACCCTAAAAAGTGATTTTTAATCTATAATGCAGGTGGACGCATTACGACAGACTCACCACAGCATCAGACAGCTAGTTGATGATCCCCCTGTGATCCATACGATGCTGGAGTCTCTGACGGGCATCTGTGCCCATATTGAGTCGGTACTGGAGCATGCTCCTGCCATACCTATAGTCACGGATATCGGGGGTCGAGATTTTGGTCATGCCTCGACATCGGGTCATCATATGCGACAGTCACCGTCTCCATCTCATACCGACGTTGGAGTTATGCCCGCCGCCCCTTCACCGTCTCCATCTCATACCGACGTTGGAGTTATGCCCGCCGCCCCTTTACCGTCTCCATCTCATACCGACGTTGGAGTTATGCCCGCCGCCCCTTCGACATTTCATTTCTCGACTATTGACTTGGACTCGCTTCCGCCACCAGTCTCGCGAGCGTACTTTAGATTTATATATTCTCGTCGTCATGGCGCGTCATCATCACAGCACCGCCCAACATCTACACCGGCGACTGTCGAGGGTGATCGACCGGAGCCAGAGGAGACTCAGGCGATTCCGGAGCATCCTGAGGGCATTATTATCGCGGATCTCGATCAGATAGCCGGTATCGAGCCACTTGATGACGTACCTCCTGCTGAGCTCGATGTTGATCGTGGCCGTAGACATGGACGTGGACGTGCACGCGGACGTGGCCGAGGACGTCGAGGGAGAGGAAGATCGAGAGACTGATATTTATATGATTTAGATCGAACACATTGTATAATATTACTACCTCTTTAATTAGTTCACATTTGTATATTTTTCTGTGTTTTTTTTTATATTCCTATGTTATTGGTTGTATCTTGTTGTTCTATTTGTCTTGTTGAAAAATTTGTTCTCGTTAAATTTCTTGCTTCAAATTGTTGCTAAAATCTACTTAAGAAAATGAGGTTTGTGCTGTTTGCACTAAAGGCGGTGAATCATTCACCGCCTTTAATGTATAAACAGTGAAGACGGTGGATGGTTCACCGCCTTCACTAAGACGGTGAACCATTCACCGCGTTTAGTGTAAATCCCCGCTCCAACCAGATTTTCTCCAAGTCCAAATTTTCTCCAAGTCCTGGGGGTGGAACACTGATAAGACGGTGAATGATTCACCGTCTTAGCGAAGACGGTGAACGATTCACCGTCTTAGTAGTGTTCCTCCAGCTGGGGATTAACACTGAAGGCGGTGAATGGTTCACCGTCTTAATGAAGGCGGTTAACCATTCACCGCCTTCAGTTTGTATATGATAAAGGCGGTGAATCGTTCACCGCCTTATCAAAGACGGTGAACGATTCACCGTCTTTAGGTCAAAATTCCACCCTGGCACCCGCGTGGCGAGAAGAGGGTTAGTTTTCCAAATAAATTTTTCAGAAGGTCATTTTGCAAAATACAAATTTTTGGAAGGTCATTTTATAAAAAAGTCCAAGTGAGATGTTTGTGAAAACAAATTTTGAGTGGTTTATTATAAAATGGGTCAATCTATGATTCAAAATCGAATTGAGCCATAAATAGATATAGTCATTCTCGCTCTAGAGTGGAATAACAATCCGAATCTGATTGCTCTAAAACAAACAACTATTGAAATCAATAAATCTTATTTCCATTCCAGAGTCTAAATTAGATAAACCAAACAAAGCCCTAAATATAAAGACATTTTAAGCCCCATGTTAATAAACAAGCTCAATGCATCATATATACGATAATCTAAAATAGCATAAAAAATACTATTGTCAAAAACAGATAACGTTCTAAAGAATTTACTGGTGCATGTAAATTCATGTAAACTCTAAAAAATTCCAGCATCAGAAAAATAAGACGTGTGGCTGAGAAATTCTAGTAGTGCCAACCGTTGCATACTGTAGCACTCTCAAGATTTATGTTTGTTTTCATAGAAGTACAAATCATTAGTTTCTCATTGAATTATCACAACATCTTGTACAATCGATACAAACATTCATCAGAAATAAACAGGGAAAAATTCTTCTTTGCTATAAAATTTAGAAACCACAACTGTCTCACTTGAAAGTGAGATCCACAAAAAAAATTTGCCACACAATTTTTTTAAATTACACTGGATGGGGAACTACATCCAGGAAAGAAAAAAGGGAACTTTGATGGAATGCAGGTGCTGTTCATTTGCTGAGGTATCAATCCTGCTGCCACCTACAAAAAATGGCACATTTAGTTCGCATGATTCTGATGTTCATAGCAGACATCTCTGGAAAAAATTTCCCCACTTTTAGCTTTTCAGTAAGCACGAAGAATATAAATAATGATGACCACATTTAAACTGAATAATGCAGTATGAATATCCAAGAAAATTTGCTGGATGAAACTTAGCTATCGTTTGTTGATAAAATCACTATCTAATAGTAATAAGCATTATTCTTCGAGTTCTTGTTCATAGGTTATTTGTGCAAGAACAACTGCTGTTCAGAATGATTAGAATAGCGACTTCCCCGCACTCTTCTTCCCTGACCCCGAACGTTTGAAGTCTGGATTCCCCCAGAGAAAAGAAAGGGGAAGAAAATCGTGATCAAATCAATTCCGAAAATGTTAATTCAACTTTACATTTAAAGCCCACAACTTTAAAAAGTGCCAAACCTATCCTATCTTGAACAACAAACCATAACAAGCTTATCGACCACTTACCACTAAGACTTGACTCCATTCTAGTTATCCAGCCATTAATAATTCAAAACCAACCAATCATAAAACCTTATCAGCTAAAAAAGATCGAAAGATATGACTCGAGTCATCAACCCAATAAGAAATTTATCTAAATTAGCCAAAAAAAATGACAAATTAAACTTAATTAATCAACAAGTAAAACTCTGATCAAAACCTCAGTAACAAGTAGAGCTAACCTGAACCTGTCCTGCATCAGTCATTCCCTAGGAATCACGGACGCGCACTCGCGTCGGACACGTACGCGGCAAGGACGCGCGTGTCCATGCCGCGTCACGTAATCCGGAGAGGCAGAGAATTAATAAATTAACTTCCTAATTAACCTTCGGAGAATTAACTTCCTAATTAGTTAGGATACGGGATCTTTCCACCTCATAATAAATTAATAAAAAATATATAGTTTAAAAAAAACATCGTATAATTTTAGAAAAAAATATAATTAAAAAGTTATATAGTCCTATTCCTAATAAAAAAATTATCTATTTCTACTTCTAACAAAAAAAAAAATTATCTATTTCATCTTTTGATTTCTACTGAGGTTTCCTTCAACATATCCTCTAGACTAAAGGTACTTTTTTCTATCTTTTTTTTTGCATTAATATTATAATATTTTTGAATAAAAATTTATTTTTAAATTAAGATTATTTTTAATTAGGGTCATAGTATCTCTTTATTTAATTCTTTTTACATTCATGTTAGAATTAAGATGAACTATTATTTTTTTTAATGTTTACATTTTTTTTTCCTCAATGTTGTAGGTGGCATCAAGTAATGAGAATTTGGTAGATTCATTAGTGGAAAATTTTAATTTTAAAACTATTATATTGACTTTCATTCTAAAGTATAGTTTTGTTTGCAAAATTAGTATATTATATATAATAAAAAAGGAATTATTATATTGAAAAATATTATATTTTATTAGCCGTGTCCGTGTCCTTATATTTTGAGCTTTGCCGAGTCGCCGTGTTCGAGCCGTGTCGTGTCCCGTGTCCCGTGTCCGTGACACATAGGTTATTTCCTATTGAGTAGATGGTAGAGCAAATGTTTCCTCACAAATGGCCTCCATAGTTATGATCTAAAGTACTTCTGACAACTACTCTGCGAGCTATTGACCTAGTGCCAAATTCAAAGTGCAAACATATAGGCCTCCTTTGGTATTGTTGCCATTATTTTCCACTATGTGTTTAAATGTACCGCTGGACGAATTTTCCTACTCTTATCATCTTTGGCTAGCTTGCAATGTGTTGGCATTCGGTCAAACCAAATCCGGTGCACCTATGATTAGGCTCGATCTGACGGTTATTATATTGTCCAATTGGACTACATTTAATCTCACTATCAATTTAAAAAGCTAATTAGATATATATTCTAGCCATATTAAGATCGTAATCATAAACCGATTCGTCCCAATCTTCCACTTACCTATAAGAGTGTTGGGATCTCTTATAAATATACGGGCGATTCTCTCAAAAAAGATGAACAAGAAGAAAATAGAAAAATACCTAGAAATTCATGAGAACTTTGTGCGCCATCTTGTGAGAGAGAAAAACCACATCCTCTATTAACCTATTTCTTCTAGAAGATCTTGAATGGTGGATTATAGATTTAGCTCATTCGTAGCTCGATCTACCACAGGTTTGGAGCGTTAGAAAACCTTCGTGGACAATCCGAGGACACGTGAATCAATCTCTACGATCTGAGACTTATCGCGTTCTAGCGCGAGTCGCTTCCGTAAAAGATACAAATGAATACTTCTGCTGCGTTTTACATTGGTATCAAAGCATTATTAGATTGATTTCGTGCCCTAGATGAAATTTTAACAAGATTACATGCATAAATCTAGAGTTGCCACTGTTTAGAGCTCTTCTTGCATGCTTGTGGGTGTTAAAGGCGGATTTTTCTAGAGCGGATATAATTGCATGATATTTACACATCTTATTAATAGTTAGTAATTTATGAGAGGGCTTATGTGCAAATATTGCATTATTAATTTGATATGATCAAATTAGGATTGAGTTCAAGTCGAATCAAATTAGGATTTGATCGATCTAACCAATTAAGGAAGGGATAAATTTAAACATAGATTTATTCTTATCCTTAATGGTTATTATATTATTAAAAGAGGATTATATCCCTCTATATAATATATGGGAGTTTTTAGAAAACCCTAGCCGTCATCTCTCTCAATTTCTCTCTTCTTCTTCTAACAAGAAAGACGTTCTTTGCAAGGGAGCTAGCACCCCGGTGAGGACATCGATTGGATCGTCAACCTCGTGTGGATACCTATAGAGGCCGGACGTGTGTGCGGCTTCAAGAGAACCTAATTCCACGATCATCGGATTGCGGTGAAGAACAACCCGCGCAAAGGTGAAGATTAGATCTTCCTTTCTCGTTTTAATCTTGAATAACATGAGGGATCCTAATTGCGTGGTTTAAAGATTGGATCTCGAAAGTTTTTTAAAATCAAATTTGTTTGATTTTGTTCCGCTGCGCTTTTACCGTACGCAATTTTCTAACACTTATAGTTCTTATGTGATAGATTAAATCTATAAAGTTTGATTTAATTTGGTTTTGTATTTTGTGAGAAAAACGAAATCCTAAATCGAAACTTTGCGGGTGGCTTGTTTGATGTGTAGTGCATATCCCATTGTGGATTTTATATGATTTGGATGAGCTCATCACATGCTTTCTATTGATATATTATTTGCAAGATAAAGTTCCACCTAGAAAGTTTTAAATATTCCATATTTTTCCGTCTAAAAAAAAGGGCTATTATCCTGTGGGGAAGAAACCCCATGCGGGCCGAGCCAGTCCCGACCCATGCGTGTGAGCGCAGTCCCATTCGGACCGGGCCAGTCCTGGCCTGCCTGGGCCGGTTGGGGGCTGACCCGCGCGTGCAGGCCTATGCGGGCCGGGCCAATCCTGGCCCACCCGGCCCAATTGCTGGCAGACCCGCGCGCGTAGGCCCATGCGGACCGGGCCCATACAGGCCAATCAATAAACTATATATTTTTTTTTAAAATTGATTTTTTTAAGCATATTAGATGATTTCATATGCCTTGGTGATGTATGTTGAATGCATTTAAATATTGTGATGATTTTTATTATGCCTTTATGATGTATAGATGTAACTTTTGGCATAATATAAATTAATTATGTATGCTTAGTCGAGTGGGAATTTATTGTGGTAGAATAAATTGTATGTTATACTCCTAATGCTATAATTTTGTGCAACTTAATTAAATAATGAAAAATTAGGCGTTGGGTGTGTGATGTGATTATGAGCACAGCGAAATTTTTCTTTACACACCTATGATCTAATTTTTCAATTTGTTTAATCAGAGATGCGACAAAACTTAATATATGTATTGTGTGCTAATTTTAAAATATCTTTTTCTGCGCACTGTGTGAACTTAGTGAGATAATATGTACTCTAACAAGTTGTTACTGATCTTATCAAAGGTTTGAAATTGGACGGTGACAATTATGATATTTGGCACCGTAAAATTCAATATATTGTCGCTAAGCAGGAGGTCCTGAAAAATTTGAGTCATAAGATGGACCAACCTATAGAGGGCAATAGCACTCAGGCTCGCAGAGAGATGGAAGCTTATAACAATTGGCTTTGAAAAGGATCGCATTACTCGCATTACGTTGCTGAATGGTATGCAGAATGATCTCTTGTGCGAATATGAGCAGTACCCGACTACTTATGACATGTGGGAGGCTTTCAAAACTAAATTTGGTGCGATTTCGGCCACAAGATTGCGCAGCCTGCCTATGCGTTTTAACAGTTATAAAAAACATGTCGATCAGACCATGAAACAGCACGTGAGAATAATGTCAAACATGATTCATGAGTCAAAGTCGATCGGCAGCACTTTGACTGATGAGCAGCAGGCCCAAGCTATAATTCGCTCCCTTCCCAATTCGTGCGAACATATGCGAGTCAATTTGACACATAATGGAAGCATTAAAACCTTTGAGGACGTTGCACGACAACTAGAGTTGGCGGAGCGCATTGAGGCTGCTAGAATCTAAACTGCCAATGCTGCTGAGTCAAACTTTCACATAACATCCGGGTTGAAGCAAAAGAGGACTACTGGGGCTCAAAGCCATAGCGGACCTGCGCCTAAAAAAAATGACGAACACCGAAAGAAAAAGAAGCAAACGAGGTGGCAAGAAGGACAAGTCGGAGATGACCTGTTACAACTATAACCAGCTGGGACACTTCGTGATTGTACTGAGCCAAAAAAGGTAACCATTTATTCTGATTCTCGCTCTTTTGTTTCTTCTAGCATGTTTGTTGCTAAATCTCTCCGTGTGGATTGTAGAATCAAGAGCAACAGACCCGTAGACGGATCAGCTGGGTTTCGTCGACTACCGTGGCGTAGCTGCTGGGAGCAGAAGAGTAAACATAGGGAACAATTCCAGTGTCGATGTATTAGGCGTCGGCACGTACAAGCTGATCATGCGAGGTGGTCGCACGTTGTACCTTAATGATGTACTTTATACTCTAGAAATCCGGGAACTTGTTTTCTATACTTGCCACGCTCCAATCAAGCTTTTCTTTTAGTTTTGAGCATGATATAGTTGAGATTCATCTTGGGACTATTTATTATGGTAGAGTTTATATTTCAAATGGTTTTATGATTTTGGACATTATTTATAATAATAATGATAGTCGTTCATTTTTCTTGCTATCTTCTATTGAGAATGATCACAATGTTTCTATTAAATGGCATGATCGTCTTGGCCACGTTGGGCAAGATAGAATGACTAGATTAGTTAGAGACGAGCTATTGAGCTCGCTCACTTAAGTCGATATGCACACTTGTGAATATTGTCTAGCAGAAAAAGCGTCCCAAAAACTATTTAATAAAGCTTCTAGGACAAAATTTCCTTTACAATTGATCCACTCCAACATTTGTGACCCAATAAATGTGGGGGCGAGGCATAGTGCTTCTTATTTCATCACATTTATAGATGACCATACGCACTTCAGTAATGTCTATCTGATCTCCCATAAGTCTGAAAAATTAGATTGTTTTAGACATTACATTAATGAAGTTAAGAATCAACTAGATATGAAAATTAAAACCTTAAGAACTGACCGAGGCCGCACGTATCTGTCTAAACAATTCAAAAAATTGTGCAATGAAAAGAGAATAATCAGACAGCTGACGATTCTTGGGACTCCGCAGCAAAATGTTGTAGCAGAGAGAAGAAATCGCACCTTGCTTGACATGATTAGGTCAATGATGGCGCAAGCAAACTTGGCTGTCTCTTTTTGGGGAGACGCATTGTTAACGGCTGCCTACATTCTTAATTGTGTACCCTCCAAGTCAGTGCCTTCCACCCCTTATGAGTTGTGGACAGGCAGGAAACTAAATTTTGAGCACCTACTTCATTGGGGTTCGACGGCTTGTGTACACGATACTTCTCACAGGTATGGAAAATTGGGCTAGAGGGAAAAAGTATGTCTTCATAAGATATCTTGAACACACTAAACGATGTGTTTATCGGAAAGCAGCCAGATAAAAGTTTAACTGAGATTGAGCCGCAAGATGTTGAATTCCTCAAGAAGGATTTTTCTTACAGAAGTGAGGTCCGAAATGGACGACTCCGGTATTGGCACTACTGTTTGTTCGGTTGAGGTAGAGGAGGCAACTCCAATTTACCTCCTGGGGATAGTGGCCCCCGACTTACCTTTAGAACAGGACCCTCAACTTCGTAGGAGCACACGTGTGAGTATTCCCCGTCTTCGTTTTGAGATTGGGGAGGAAGCTTTCAGGGTTGTTGTACATGATGATGATAAGCCTAGGTCTTTCCAAGAGGCTCTCTCATCGCCTACTTGTAAGGAATGGTTTGGATGCAATGGTAAAGAAAATACAATCGATGAAATCAAATCATGTCTGGGACTTGGTTGACTTACCGCCAGATCGCAAGACCATTAGGAATAAATGGATTCTAAAGGTTAAGCACAAGGCAGACGGTTCAATCGATAGGTGTAAGGCTCGCCCGGTAGCAAAGGGTTTCACCCAACGAGGTGTTGATAACGAGAAAACCTTCTCTCCTATTGTAAGGTTTGCTTCGAATCGCCTAATCTTGGCCATTGTCGCGCATTTAGATTTGGAACTTTACCAAATGGACATTAAAACTACATTTCTCAATGAAGAGCTGGATGAGATCTATATGGATCAGCCTGCTGATTTTGCTGTAGAGGGTAAGAAGCATAAAGTTTGCAAACTCTAACGATCCATTTATGTATTACAGTCATCCACACAGTGGTACATTCGATTTAATCGAGCCATCACTAAGAATGGGTTTACGATGATTGAGGAAGATCACTGCGTGTATGTTAAACGATTCAAGAAAAAATTTCTAATCCTTTCTTTATATGTTGATGATATTTTATTGGCCGGGAATAGTAAGGAGATGATTGTCGCCACTCAAATGTAATTGTCCTCTAATTTCCAGATGAAGGACATGGGTGAAGCGAATTATGTGCTCGGAGTCAAGATCCAGCGAAATCGTTCAAAGAAACTTTTAGGTTTGTCTCAAGAAACTTACAAGGATTTTAGAACGATTTCATATGCACAATTAAAAACCCATTGACACTCCTGTTGCTATAGGTAAGAGTCTGAATCTTAACAGTGCCTAAAAACTTCTGAAGAGAAAGATAAGATGAATCGGATTCCATATGCTAGTGCAGTCGGGAGCCTGACGTACGCTATGATATGTACTCGGCCTGATATATGCTATGCTATAGGCCTGGCCAGCCGTTTTCAGTCCAATCCAAGATTGGACCACCGGAAGACAGTTAAGAGGATACTCTGCTACCTTAGAGGGACTTTGGATTATGTGTTATGCTATCAGAGTACGAATTTACGTCTCGTCGGTTATAACGATGCGGATTGGACTAGTGACATTGATGAGCGTAAGTCGACCTCAGGATATGCCTTCTTGCTTAATAATGGCGCCATATCTTGGAATAGCAAGAAGCAGACCTGTGTGGCTCTATCCACCATGGAGGCAGAGTTCGTGGGATGCTCTAAGTAGCTCGAGAGGTATTTGATTGAGGAGGTTCCTTCAAGATCTTGGGATTGTCACTTGTGCTTCCATTCCGTGACGATCTATTGCGACAGTATGGCAGCAATTGCATACTCGAAGGATCCTAAATATCATGACAAGACTAAGCATATCGACTTGAAGTATCACTTTCTTCGTGAGGCAATGGCGCAGAAAGAAATAATTCCCGAACACATTTCTACAAGTCACATGGTTGCTGATCCTCTGACTAAACCCATTGTTAAATAATTATTTTTGGCTCATGTTAAAGCCTTTGGACTTCGTAAGATTTGATTGTGTAGACAGTCGATTATTTAGTCTTTTTGTAATATTCTTTGGTTATTTAAATACAAATAATTCTTTTGGCAAACATATTCATTAAGATTAGCACACGTACATATGTATCCTATCTTGTTGAAGAACAGGTTGATAGTATGTCGCAGGCTGATTGGCCCTCTCACGCGGGCAATCATTTTTTTCGGCGCTGTAGAGAGCGAGCGGAAATTGAGGCATTCAAGGAAGCCGCTTTGGTTGGCACCAAGATGAAGTCATAAGCGAGACCGAATACGAAGTCTCGTGATTCATATGGTCTGTACATTTAGAGCCGAATGTGAGCTCACCGTTTGGCGCTTGAGATAGCGAGCTAGACACTCCAAGAGTGACAGAGCTAAAATACATATGGCATTGAGAAAGACATACGCTCATTGAGATTTTCTGTCATAGCATGAATTTCATACTACATATGCATAAGTGACCAAATGAAAAAGATGAGTGAATGGTTCCCTGCTTCCTCATCGTGTGAGTTTTTATGGACATCATTTTGAGGCGATGTCCGGCATATGTTAGATGCCCTTAGTGACTTTTGACTATATCATTAGGTGAAAGAATTGATGTTGCTACTTTGACATGTTTCCTACAGCTAAAGTGATGCGGCTTTACGAGGCAATGTTGGAAAAGCAATCAGTTTCAACTTAGTGGAATTAATGCTCAAGGAAGACCAGCTGGATTACATTGAGACACTTTGACTCGTTGTCGACAGTTGTGTCGCTTCAATATAGCGAGATAATCATGAGTATAATGTCATAATGTGCACAATAGAGGTTAGCATGGCTCTTTAAGGGATTAGAGATGTTAAACCTAATGTAATCTAATGGTCTTGGGCATCTTGGGCATCGCGAGTCTAATATTTTTTGTGGGTTGATGTCTCTATGCTGGCCTTATGCGGTTTCTAATGTAGAGCTCCCAGAATGCAGGTTGACTCGGCGATCTACTGTTCATTTCCCTGTATGAATGGAATCAATAGTGGTGTAATGTTGAGGACGTGGGCATCGATCCCGTTATGTGCGAGTGGGAGATGTTGGCATTCGGTCAAACCGAATCGGGTGCGCCCATGATCAGGCTCGATCCGACGGTTGTTATGTATTCTAATTGGACTAGATTTAATCTCGCTTTTAATTTGGAAAGCTAATTAAAAATATATTCTAACCATATTAGGATAGCAATCATAAACCGATTCGGCCTAATTTTCTACTTACCTGTTAGGGTGTTGGGATCCCTTATAAATATAGGGGCGACTCTCATAAAATATGAATAAGAAAAAAATAGAAAAATATCTAGAAATTCATGAGAAATTTGTGCATTATCTTGTGAGAGAGAAACCACATCTTCTATTAACCTATTGCTTCTAGAGGGTCTTGACCGATGGATTATAAATCTAGCTCGTTCGTAGCTCGATCCACCGCTTACAAGACCTTCGTGAACGATCCAAAGACACGTGAATCAACCTCTACGATCCGGGACTTATCGTGTTCTAATGCGAGTCACTTCTATAAAAGGTACGAATGAATACTTCCGCTGTGTTCTACACAATGCAATGTGGTAGGAAGCCAAAAGGCATTTTTTTTTGAAAATTAAAATAAACAAGAAGAAAATTACAACTAGTTTGTATTTTTTTCTGCCAAATGATCTCCTAGACATATGGATTGCAAGCACTACATCCATCTGCATACTCTATTATTTAGAACTTTTGTTATAAAACAAAGAATGCCAATAATACCAAACAAGGTCTTAGATTTTTATTTCACAGATTTCAAACATAAAACTTGCAGAAATCTCCGAAGCAAAGGAAAATTGTAAAGTGTCCCGGAGAATAATCTACACCATGCGAATAGAAAATGATGCAATCCAAAGTTCCAAAAGAACTTTAAACTGCTTGAAGAAATAAAGTAAATGATAAAGGAGATAAAAGGCCAGAAAGTTTGGCCAATCCAAGCCAAAAAGAGACGAGAGAAAGGATAACAGCCAATCCAAGCCAAAGAGAGGTGGAGAAGAAGATAATTAGTTAAAACCCAAGTCAAAAAATTCATTTATTCAAATCTCTTTCACATTGGCCCTAGTGGGGCTTAATAATGGATCTAAACCTAGAAAATCCCTTAAAATAAAATATTTTACCTAATCCCTCAAAAACTATAATTTGAAATTCAAAAAAATCCAAACAGGTACCTTAAAAAGAGGATATTCTATTCTATCTTTAACTAACTATTATTCAAAATTCAAAAAATAATCACACTAAAAGTGGGATATACAGTTCTAAAATAGAAAGTAAACTAAATAATTTTTTTCTCATCAATAGACTATTATTCACTTCCACTGCAAGCATCGCGTACTTGAGATGTATCCAATCAATGGATCCAATAAAATGCACGAGTTCACGAATAGATGGTGTTGTTTCTCCATTGAATCTACCGCTGGAAGAAGGATATGTGGTGGTGTTTACAGAATTGATTGATCATATGTTGCTTCTTTTTTGTGATCATTTTGCATGTTGACATTGAAATATGGTGATTCAAATTAGAGAATATATCAAGAAGAGTAAGAAAGACAGTAGGAAGATATAGGTAGAAGATCAAGGATAACATTATCTATAAAAAATAATACTATCACACACAGAATCTTTTGCTGGCCCTAATACCAAATTAATCCAATACAAAGTTCGAAAAGAACTTTCAATTGCTTAAAAAAATTAAAATAAATGATAGAGGAGATAAGAGAAATAAAAGGTTTGCCAATCCAAGCCTAGAGAGATAAGATAGAAATGAAAACAACCAATCCAAGCCAGAGAGAGAGGAAGAAGAAGATAATTAGATGAAACCCTATTGGTTCTGGAAACCTCGAGGATCTAAATGGAAACTATCTAATACCTAGAGAGGGGTGAATAGGTATAAAGGCCAAAAACGTAAATCTCAATACGACAAATAAATGCGGAAAATAAAAATCAGCATACCGGGATTTAATGTAGGAAAACTCCAACCAGGAGTAAAAAACCGACGGGACCAGACACGTGATAACAATTTACTAAGAAATAAAAAATTACAAGGTGATTACCGACTCCACGGACTCAAATCTCTCTTTTATCTTCTCTGGATCACGCATACTCCAATGGCTAGTCCATGCCCATGCTCGAACTCACGAACGCCTCTCGAATCCACAAGTTCCACACTTCAAATCCACAAAACGCCTTGATCACGTCGAATCAGCGACGCGCGCTCAAATAAAGTAATATATAAACGTTTGATGGTGATCCAACAAATAGAATATCATTAAGAAACCAAGGAAAAAGTTTCTAAGTGAGAACAGATCAATTCAACACAAAAGTTGAAATCAAAGAACCTTTGAATTGATCTGGAAGAGGCTAATTTGTGGAAGAAACGTTTAGAAGGAAATCTAGCCTCAGGGTTGCTCTCAGATGGATTCTGAGTTAATTCACGTGATTGAGAAATCCTAAGTATATATTTATAGCCTTTGGAATCAATTAGAATCGGATTAGAAGTAATAAAACGAATCAGCATATTGTGTGCCGATACACAAAGCTAAGTTCATGTACTCAAAGACATAACCAGCAGTACCGGTACTCTAGTAAATCAGTACCGGTACTCTAGTAAATCAGTACCGGTACTCAATCTTTGGTACCGGTACGCAGTTCAAATTCCAAAATTGCTACCTCTCAAGTTTTGAGGAACTAATCTTTGGGTACCGGTACTCAGTATAAAAACTAAGGTTTTTCAAATCTGTTTTTGAGGAACTCTTTTTCAGTACCGTTACTCAATGTAAAATTGAGTAATATTAAAAACCTTAGTTCCAAAAACTTTTCTAATCCGGTTTAAATATATTTCATCAATTGCAATGCTGTAAATAGATATGAATCACCATGAAAACATTTAGATTAAACGTGAGCATCGTGAATTCAATTTGTGAGTTTTCCTTGAGTTCTTCGCGGAATCTTCGAGTCTTCAGATATTATAATAACGAACCGAACTCTTCAAAACTTCGACTCAAATCACGAAATATGCCAACACAAAATCCGTAACAAACCCAACTCCAGAAATTCATTCATTCAAATCTCTTTCACATTGGCCCAAATGGGGCTTATTTATAATAGATCTGAACTTAACATATCCCTTAAAATAAGGAATTTTACTTAATACCTGAACAACCATAATTCTATATTAAATCTAAATAAGCACCTTAAAACAAGAGATTCAATTCTATCTTTAACTAACTATTATTCAAAATTCAAAAACTAATCCAACTAACTATGAGATATATAATTTCCTAAAATAGAAACAAAATCGAGTAAATTTTATTTTATTTTTTTATATCTCATTAGTGGACTCCCTCGCATACTAATGGAGTCGGTAAATTAAAAAATATAAAATAAATAGATTTTATTCAATCCAAATCTATTGTAGCTAATGCAGTTAAGTTATAAATGAATGAAAGTTTTGAAGATTAGGGTTTTCCTAATTATCTTCTCTCTCTCTGTCTATTTGGCCTAGATTGGTCGGTATTCTTCTTCCTCTTCTTTTTTGGCGTGGATTGGTCAAGCTTCCCAACTATTTCCTTCTTTATCTTCTACTTTAGTTTTAAGTAATTTGAAGTTCCTTTTAAACATTGGATTGCATCAAACTGGTATCAGAGCTTATGAAGGATTCTAAGCGTCAGAGTATATTGCTTTTCCTAACTTCATCCTTAGTCTTCTGCCAATATCTTCCTACTGTATTTCTTACTTTTCCCAATGACTCTCTTATCTACATCATAGTATCTGATGCCAAAATACAAAATGGTTGTCCAAAAGGTGCAACATGATTAATCAGTTCTCTAAGAAACGTCGCACAACTCTCTAGCAACGATCGAGTCAATGGCGCAACATTTCCTAAACGATTCAAAAGTTGGAATTCACCATCAATTAGCACAGGTGTGGCACTTTATTGGACCCAACAACTGTATACACCTCAAAGGCGCGATGCTCACAGCAGAAGCGATTAATGGAGTCTATAAATTAACAATATAAAATAAAACATTTTTTATTTTGTTACCTTAGAAAACTAAAATTCTAGATATCGTTGGAAGTTTGTAAGTTTCTAATAATTGTTGGTTAAGGAAGACAAAGAATCTCTTCATTTCAAGAATTTGCTTAAATTGTTTACATCTGCTTTATATTTCAAAGGAAGGTTGTTAAAGCGTTTGGTAGAATTCCTTACTTTCAAGGAATTTGTTTCTATTCAGATCTATTATAAATAAGTTCCATTGTATCTAATGCAGCTAAAATATGAAAGAATTAAATTTTTAGAAATTAGGGTTTTCTCAATTATCTTCTCTCTTTCTCTCTCTTTTTAGCCTGGATTCCTCAGTATTCTTTTCTCCCCTCTCAATATGGAAGAATTGGTCAAGCTTCCTAACTCTCTCCTTTATTTTCTAATCCATTCAAGTTTGTAAATACCAAATAGCAGATACATAACGTTTGGGGATTATCAAAGCGGATAGCAGATAGCGGGTTTCTTAGCAGCCACTATGAACTCATAGCAGGACTCATAAGGGACTTATTTATATGCTTTATTCCTAACTGCATTTGTATTTCAAACTGAAAGCATGAGCCGAAAGCGCAGGCCCCTAAGATTTTCATTAGTATTTATAAACAATACACAAGTACAGTCATGTGACAGTCATGTGACTCACTAAACCAATAATACAAAACGAAAATACAAATAAACCCTAACTACGCCAGCATCCCTCCACAATCTGAACATTTCAAGGACAAATGTGAAGATTGGTGCAAAGCGCATAGAACCGAGAGGTAGAAAATGGTTTGTGAAGATGTCGGCGAGCTGCTTGTCGGAAGAAATATGCATTACGGATAAGTCACCCATTTGTACTTTTTTCACAAAGAAAATGATGGTCCAGCTCGATGTGCTCGGTGCGCGCATGTAATATCGAACTGGTCGCAATGTATGTTGTGCTGAGATTATCACAGTAGATAGTAATTGGATGTCGCAGCTGTACACTAAGATCACGAAGAAGACAACGAAACCAGACGGTCTTGGCAAATATCACCGAAGTGAGAAGTTTTCTTAGGCTTGTTGGATATTACCGTCGGTTTGTGGAAGGCTTTGCAAAGATCTCCACTCTGCTCACTCGACTTACAAAGGGGCTATACATTTGGAGCAACGAGTGCCAAAGAAGTTTTGAGGTATTGAAGAGTAAACTAATGCCGGCTCCTATTCTTGCCCTACCGGTTATGGAAAAAGGATTCATGATTTATAGTGATGCCTCACGAAGTGGATTGGGTTGCGTATTGATGCAGAATGATAGGGTGATTGCCTATACTTCCCGACAACTGAAAGAATGTGAAAAGAATCATCCTGCACATGATCTGGAGTTGGCAGCTATAATCTTTGTTCTTCAGTTCGGGCGCCACTACTTGTATAGCGAACATTGTGACATTTATACTAATCACATGATGCGGTGTAGGTGATAAAGGACAAACTAACAATTTGCTCACTTTCTTTCTATCCATACTACTCGGTCAAAGGATAAGCTTGCACAAATTTACTTGAACAAGATTGTGCGCCTTCATGGAGTGCCTACCTTGATTGTGTCAAATCGAGACCCAGGATTTGTATCACACTTCTGGAAGAGCCTAAATAAAGCCTTAGGGGCTCAGTTGAACTTACGTATGGCATTTCACCCACAAACTGATGGACAATCGAAGAGAACAATTCAAATTTTAAAAGATATGCTTCGAGCTTGCGTCCTTAACTATGTTGGTGGATGGCATCGACAAATACAAAGGGTGGAGTTTGCTTACAATAACAATTATAAAGCGAACATTAGAATAGCTCCCTTTGAGGCGTTATATGGAAGAAAGTGTCGATCGCATTTGCATTGGAGTGAAGTTGGTGAGAAGCCAACTTTGGGCCCCGATGTATTGTTGAAAGCAGAAGAAAAAGTAGGAATTGCACGACAACATTTGGTGACAGCTCAAAAGTCGACAAAAGCTCTATTCTGACAAGCGGCGACATGACCTTGAGTTCCAAGTTGGAGATCATGTATTCTTGAAGGTTTCGCCGTCTAAAGGAGTGAAGAGATTTAGGATGTATGGGAAGTTAAGTCCCTGATACATTGGTCCTTTAGAAGTGTTGGAGCGAGTTGAACCAGTGGCATACTAGATTCCTTTGCCGCTCAACCTCGTGGGAGTTCATGATGTATTTCATGTACCAGCGCTACGAAAGCATACATTTGATCTTTCTCATGTCATTGATTTTGCTCCTTGGAGTTGCGTTAAGACTTGAGCCATGAAGAACAACTAGTTCGCATTTTGGCTCGAGAGGAAAAGGAACTCCAAAACCAGACTATACTACTTCATATAATACTTTCTTTGTGTTGATTACTATGTCATGAAATTATGTGAAGTTAACGTGCAAAAAGAGAATTATGAGATCTTGTTGATCATGACATGTGATTATAGCATACAAAAACCAAATTGAGCTCAACTAGTTATTTAGTCGTATTGGGGTCCTCACGAGATGGTCCTCCGGAGGTGTAGCCATGCGGCTATGCGATTGTTCGAGCTGCCTATAGTTGAGAGCCTTAGTGGGTTCATATGCGATTGTTCGATGTCTCACTAGGCACAATGCGAGCTTCGGCGAACTATAAGTCAGTCGTTGGGATCGGATCGCATGATCTTTGCTATTAATTATCACATTTGTTACATAATAAAACATGTAATCCTACCATTGGTATTTCATTTGTATAGAGGCATAATAGTAGCATAGTAGTTGATAGCTTATTATACTCGTCATTTTACTGTTTTGTCTACAGCTAATACTAATGATGCATCGAGTAGACCTAGTGGCGTAGGTCGCCGCTATCGGCGATTGTATCTACTAGAAACTATTTTTCAATTGCCTTTCTTGTTGTTTTTCTATAATATACTGGACCTTCGCAAATTGGCAAGGTCGGAGTATGAGATGATGATTAGTGCTTCTGTAAAGTTCTGGGCTGAGTTGATCTGTTTTTACACGAAATGGACACGAAAACAATACTCGAAAGCGAACTTTACTGAAACTATAGTTTCAGAGTAGTTCCAGATGCCCGAAAGGCGTTGTGGGTGCCCGCAAGTCCAGAATTGAGAAGATAGGTTGATTCTGAGGATCCAGATGGTGGACAGAATGCATAAAATAAATTTTATAAATTTATTTTATAAAATACAAATACATAAATTTTATAGCACCTAAATTATACCATTAACTAGAGGTTCACAGATTATGAATTAATTCAAGTAACAACTACAACATGAAAAATAATGCACAAACAAATATGAAATGCACTTGATTTCCACCAGAATAATCCTGTAAGAGATGGATTCAGCATACGGTCAAGCTTCAAGACAAAAGAATAACTGTCAAGATGCATGTGCATATTGAGAAGACTGCCACTCACCTTGAAGAGGAAATATGCTTTTCAATTGTTTTTTCTTCCTCTTCGTCAAAGGCGAACCACTTGTCTTCATTTATAACCAGGTCCCAGTTCTCAATATCTGCAGAGAGAATATAATGTTCAAATTCACTATTTGTAATTGAATTCCAGGATATCAAATACTTCAGTAAAGAACCTTGAAGCATAATTTTCAAGTTACTGTAGTGGCCTTCCAAATTCCAATATGTATGCCCGTTTCCTTCCAAAAAAATAGGCTCAGTTCTTACAGCGTCTCGTCTTCGTTTCTCTGCAGTTGTAAACAAGGGAAAAAATAATAATAATAATAATAATAATAAAGATATTATCAATACCAATGATCAACTGAATGTTCTCAAGGCTAATGTAACGCGAGAAGAGTTTAAAATGAGAATGTCAAAGTTGATGCGAAGATTATTAGACAAATGAGGAGCATGATACTACAACTCAGGTGTAGCATCCAGAGCATGCAAACAGGCAGAGATGGTCTCGTCGATGAAAGATCATTTGATGCACCAGTAAGAAATGGAATTTCATTGATGTCGAAGGTGATTTAATGTATAGAAAGACCAAAACTAGCATTAGAGGAAGTAGATATGATAACACTAGGTTTGCTCAAATAAGGGGGGAAAAAGAAAAACCACCTAAAGTAGAACTGATAAGAAGAATGGTATATATATTGGGAAAGAATTGATACAGAAGCTAATGGTTAGCCAAAAGTGGTCCACTTTGACAACAGAAAACAAGAATGTAGCAGCACACTTTGGTGACATTAACCCAGTGAAACACTATATAAAATGCTAAACTCAAGCGCATAAACTATTAAAAACATTCTTTTTCTTTATCGACACGTCATCAAAAAAAAATTAATCTTAAACATTTTGTCCGCTAAAAAGACATAATGAGAATAGTGAAAATTTAGTTGACAGTATTCATCCTACTCTATTCAAATAAGTTATGACCCTCGACACTATGCAGGAATTGTAGCCAAGATCAAGCAACTATAAGTAGAATGGAATGTTCTCCTTAAGAGTGAACAAAACCATCATTAATGGCATGGAATGTTATATTTGCTCACCATAAAAGAAATATAGGCTCCTTACCTCCTGGCCCTTCCCCTTCAACCTAACATCAGTTACATAACTTATCATTTAAAAAACCATAATGGCCCCTTGTAATTAGAAATAAACGTTGGAAACTCTAAGAGGAGTTCGTGAATTATACCTTTATAGTACTAAATAGGACATTTTATAATACAATTGTTTCTAGTAGTAGTTGCAGAGTGAAAATAAGCTCTAAGAGGAGTTCATGAATTATGCCTTTATCATACTAAATTGGATATTTTAAAATACAATTGTTTCTAGCAGTAGTTGCACAGTGAAAATAATTGTTTTAACCAATGATCACTATTCTAAGAAGAGTTGTAGTACAATAGACTTTGGCAAATTGCGGAGTCCTAATGAGAGAAATAGTATTTAATACTAATCAGGTGATTTTGGTTGAGTTTGGAGATCATACGAGTGTTTTTGGCGCGAAAACGGACTTCGGAGACCAAAATCTGCAAACTACAGTTTTGTTGTGCACGTGAAGGAGGAAATCGAAGAGTATAGGTAAAGGGCTGATTCGCCTAAGCAAGAGCCCGTGGTCCTGCGCGGCATTCTATGTTAATAATAGAAAGGAGCAAGTGCCGGGGTATGCCAAGGCGAGCGTCCCGCACCCTCAGAGAAAGAAACTCCTAAACCATCACAAGAAAAAGAAGTATGGCGCTCTGTGTCTGACTCTACTAGTCAATTTTTCTTGCTGTTGCGGCCGGTGCTTGTTTGCGTGCACGTGAACCACCCCCAAAGGCGGGCAGTTCTTACATTAGTTTGAGGAGAGATTCCCAGTGGTTGTTTTAGACATTGAATTGGGTCATTATCCTAAGGTTCAATGAAATATAGCAT
This sequence comes from Puya raimondii, assembly GCA_016920855.1. Lineage (NCBI taxonomy): Eukaryota > Viridiplantae > Streptophyta > Magnoliopsida > Poales > Bromeliaceae > Puya > Puya raimondii. The sequence goes on from JABWPP010000050.1 coordinate 143,159,873, forward strand.
TTTTATCTCAAATTGAATTAAAAATGCTTTTACCAACGTTTTTTAGTGTACTGGTGTTGGGAGTGGTGTACTAGTATCCAATAGAGAGATAGTTGGATAAGCTCTCGGGTTTAGCAGAACTGAGAGATGTACCAGTACTGACATTTGGGAGTACCAGTATTGATGTTTGGAGTACTGGTACACAGAAGAAACCAGCTGAGTACAGGATTCAGATTCTGCAGAACTGACCGTGAGTACCAGAACTGGGTGGTGGTGTACCGGTACACTCTTTCGAGTACCAGTACTCAATGCTGCATACCTGATTTCGCACAGTTTGCAATTTTTGGGACTTAGAGGACTTATGGCATTTTGTTAGAGCTTATGTATGCTCCCTTCTTCCTCCTCTTCACTGCCAAACGCAGCAACAGCAGAGAAGAGGTGTGGTTTGCTCTTTCCTTCTCTTTTCTTCCCTTCTCTTCTCATTTCTTTCCTTTTCTTCTCATTTCTTTCCTTCTCCACTTAGCTTTCTTCCCCTTCCTTCTCCATAGGACTAGGAACTTGGTGAGCTAAGTGTGGAGCTTGAGGCTTGGAAAGGGTGTTGTTGGAGTTTCCAATCTTCAACCTCAACGCTTGAGCTTGGGATTTAGAGCTTGATCCAAAGTTAGTAAGCTTCTTAGATTCCTTAATTAGTAGAAATTGAAAATAATTGTTAATATTTCTAGTTTTTGATAAATTAGGGCTTATTTTAGATTCAAATGAGGGCTTTTAAGATGGAATTGATGTGTTTAGAACACTCCTATAGGTTGGTATCGAAGACCCATTGCCTTGATTTGGAGGATTAGCAAGAATTTCTTGCTTTGAGGTATTTTTTACCTATTTTATATGTGATTTTTGGTGAATTTCGTGATGGAGTTCTTAGGAGGTGGTAGCCGCTTGAGAATTTATCTTTGGACTAGGAGAAAATGAGGAATAACTTTAATTTTTGACAACTATCCAATGGATTCGAAATTGGTGAACTCCCCCTAGTCTTCAATCCCTTATGAGTTCAATTAGTGTTCTAGCATGCAAATTAGAATATTTGTTGTTAATTTAGCATGAGACAACTTCACTCTATACATGTGGTATAATCACTCTATAATAGAGGTCATGAGATACATGATGCATACACTTTTTTGTGCATGAGTTTCATTTATAGTAAAGCTATCTACTTAGTTGAGACATTGAGTAGTTCATCTCCTACACTTGCTATAGTAGAGTTGAGATGCATGATATTCCATGTGGTAGTATATGTGCTTATGTTACTTGTGGCAATTCTCCTTGAAAACAGGTTAAGACAATGAAAATGGTAAATTGGACAATGTATACGACAGAAGGGTCAAGTATTAAGATTCTGTCTTTAGACATAATGCATGAGACCACGCTTGCAAGGGCCAATTATGCATATGCATATACGCATATGCTTGAAAGGGTAGCTCCCTATAAATTAGGCACTCCGGAGTTATAGCCATCACGACACCATGCTCGCCTGTGCGGGACTGAGCGCCGATTGGCACATCGTGGGGAAGGCTCATCTCTAGGGAGGAGATATTGACTACCGTAGGACCATGAGGCACGGCACAGGTTAGGACTTTACTTTATGTAAGTCCTCAAGAGATTGTGTAAAAGTTAGTAAAACTTGACATTGAACATCACACATAGTTGATGCATTTATGATAGTTGGACATTCATGTTAGTACTTCACTTTGTAGAGGCATGACAGTAATAGATCTATTTTTCATTTCAGCTACTTCATTCCTACTCTTTACATTTCAGCAGTTGATATTATCTATGCCTCGGTTGACCTAGTATAGTACATCCCGCTAGACGGTGGTACCCACTGGAAACTATATTTTATAGTTCTCACCACCATTGGATGATATTTTTCTTTTCAAAGCCTTCCAACGTAGGAGAAGGCCAGGATCGAAGTAAGGGTGCCGCTTCTAGTTAGAGCCATCCCGACCGCATCATATAGAGGTGGACCCGATGCACCTTTCATTTTGGAGTGTGGTATATGTGAGAGGTGTATATGTATCTATTTAGATAGTTATCTTGAGGTGTACTAGAGATGTACTTTTGGTGGGTTGATGGTGATTATATGTATTTTGGAGCTTTCGTACTAATGAGATATGTAGTTGGATGTATTACTCATTGAGGATTTGGATTCCTTGTATGTGTTTTAGTTGTTTAGTTTATGTTTAAACTAGTTTAGTTAATGTTCACTAGCTCTGGTCATTATGTGTAGGATTTATGTATCTTCTTGGTGGATGTTATGATTGTAGACGCCTTGTGTGTACTGGGGTGGGGTGTCCTTGGGCACACGGCGATTCTGTGCGCGTACCCAGGTAGGCTTCCGCTAGCGCCCAGGACGTGACAAGTGGTGCATACATCTATATATGCACCCACATATGTGGATGCGGATGTGCTTGCTTCACTACACTGCATAAGCCACACCTGCGCATAGCTTAGTTTTGCACGATGAGTACATACATAATCTACTACTGTAAAGTACAGGTAATCTATTATACTCAAAGACTTTTGAGTATATATATAATATCCAGCTAGAATAGTCCTATCAACTTGTTTTCAATGATCAAGAATCTGAATCAATGATCGGCACCATTGAACTTCATCTAGAGTATTTGAACTTTGAAGTATATCTGGAAGTCAAATTTGGTGATTTTTGAAAATCAATTTACCTAGTGATTGAAAGGTCATAAAATGAACGATCAAGAGAAACTTGTAAAAATAGAGGTTCAGATTTCTCAATTGATGATGGGGGTTGTTGAACATTATTTAGATAGTGACAGAAAGTTCCTCTCATATTCAATTGATTTGGATTGCTCTATATCAATAAATGAGCAAACAGCACATATAGGTCATCAAAAATTGAGGATTTTATAGCCATCTGATCACTAGGAACATGATTTTAAAAATTAATTAAATTCGGTTCCTAGGTACTTCAAATACTTCAACGGTGCTAATCATTGATTCAAATTCCTGATAGTCCGGCTGGGATACTATCGATAGCACGAAGCATTTGGTGCTATCAAGTTTTCTGCCGTTAGATTTACCTCTTTTATCATTTTCATCCGTTCGATTATACTATTCAACCAACCGCCCACTCAACCCTAGGGGGCCCACATCATCCTAACCGCACATCTTTTAATCCAAGGGCAGAAAACTTAATAGCACCAAGTCATTGGTGCTATTAATAGTATTTCAGCCTAGTTCTATATATACATATATATTTGAGCTAGAATGCTATTAGTAGCAAACGAGCTCCGTTACCACCCATTTGCTTTCGATGATGAAGCTTCCAAATCGATGATCGGAACCGTTGAACATGATCTATACCACTTGAAGCATCTAGAAACCAAATTTCATGATATTGTTCTCTTGTCCATCAAGTGTACACAAAAATGAACGGCTGAAAATGAATATCCTCTAAAAAGTGATGATAGGAGTTTTGTAATCAAGATCAAGAGTATAGATACTGTTTTAAGTAGTTTAAAGAACTTTCTAACCAAACTTCAATTGATTTGGATATCTGTATGCCGTTAAACGAGAAAACGTCTCATATTGACCATTAAAATTACAAATTTTAAAACCCTCTGATCATTAGGCCAATGATGTCAAAAAGGTTTGAAATTTGGTTTCTAGATACTTCAAGTGGTATAGATCATGTTCAACGGTGTCGATCGTCAATTTGGAGGCTCCATCATCAAAAACAAATATGTGGCAACGGAGCCCGTTTGCTACTAATAGCATTCCAGCTCAACTCTATATAATATAGAGAGAGAGAAAGAGAGAGAGTTGAGCTATGATACTATTGATGGTAGATAAATAGTATTTACTATCAACTTTTTAGCATTTGGGTCCATAAATAGTACCACCACCAAATAATAAACCCTAATGCATCCAAAAGATAAAAAGTATATAGGAAACACTTCCTCTACTATCAATAGCATGCTACTCAATAGCATTCTACTCTCTCCCTCCCTTCCTCCCTCTCCGTCTCTGTCTCTAGCACCACCAAATAGTAAACCCTATGCATCCAAGGGATAAAAATTAGACAGCAAACACTATTCATCAATAGCACACTCTCTCTCTCTCTCTCTCTCTCTCTCTCTCTCTCTCTCTCTCTCTCTCTCTCTCTCTCTCTTATATATTGATTTACTTGATTATCAATCATGTTGTTGTTAGAATATTCTTCTCAATAAATGGCTAGAAATTTTGACGTCTATAATATCACAATGTCAAAAAAAAAAAAACATTTATGTAATTGAAAGTGTTGTGGTTTGTTTATTCTTCTTCATTCTTTTATGTGTTTTCTTTTTATACTTATGATCATTGTTCTAATGTCACAGGCAGGAACATAGCATTTAGGGGGTCTTCACGGCAGATAGTGGAAAGCAGACGACATGGCGAGCGCAATGTGCCCATGGCGGACTTGATTTTTTTAATCTTATATATTACTAATTTATTACTAAATAACTAGTCAATCAAGTAGATAAAAATAGAATAAGAAAATATAATGCCTAAAACAAACAATAGTAAAAGATTGTAACTAAACGAAGATCACGAAAAGTTAAAAGTTCGACATAGCATCAAAAGACAAATTAAAAAAGTAAAGAGAGAGAGATATATATATATATAGGCCTTTTTGCATAAAAAATCCACTAGTTTTGGGCTTTTGCAAAATTGGGTCGCTATTTTCGATTTTGCAGATTCGGTCCGAATTTTCAGTAAACTGACCAAAATACCCTTCTTACTTTTTCTCTCTCCTCTTTTTTTTCTCTCTCTTTTTTTTTCTCTCGCACTTTTTTTTTTCTCTTCGAACGGCGGAGGCGGAGGCGGAGGCGGAGGCGGAGGCGGAGGCGGAGGCGGAGGCGGAAACGGCCCCCCTCGCCTTTGCCCCTCACGCCCTCGCCCTCGCACGCGCACCCTCGCCCTCCTCGCCTCTGACCCCGCCGAGGCCGCGCCGCGCCGCGAGCTTTTTTTTTACCTCTCCGACCCTCCTCCACCCGTCGTCCCCACCGCCGCCGCCGGTGACGAATAAGTGTTTCTTGGGGCCGAGAAGCACGCCGGCGAGGGAGGGGAAAAAAAATAGTTACACTCCGGCGAAGGCGGTGGGTCGTGACCAAAAAAAAATTGTAAAGAGAAAAAAAATAAAAAATAATATTTTTTCCTACAGGAAAGACCAAAAATCATAGAAGAAGGAAGAAAAAGATGAAATTGCACTGTTAAAATAATGTTGCACTGTTTTAAAAAAAATTTACACTGTTTTAAATAACTTTGAGATAGAAATTACACTCTTTGAGATGAAAATTACACTTTTTAGACTAAAATTACACTCTTTGGATGAAAATTACACCATTTCTTTTTCTCTTCTTCTTCCTCGTTGCACTATTTCTCCTCGTTGCACCATTTCTTTGCACTCTTTCTCCCCAACCAAACTCGGATCCGGTCACCTCCCTCTCCGAGGCGCGCGGCGCGGGGCGGATCTCGAGGAAGCACTCGGAATCGGGGGGAGGAGGAGCACGACGACGAGGAGGAGGAGGCCTCAAAGGAGGAGGAGGAGGACGAGGACGACGACGGGGCCCGTGGCGGGGCGAGCGATGCCGGCCCGAGGCTCCGCCGCTCGCCGCCGCCGTCCCGAGCGACGCCGGCCCAAGCGGAAGCGGGCGCGGGCGCGGGCGGAGGTGCAGGGGCGCGGGGGCCGCAGGGGACGCGCCCCCCTTCGCAGCCCGGGCCCGGGCCGGGGCAGGCGGGGGCCCGGGCCAGGGCGGGCGCAGGGGCGCAGGGGGCGCGTCCCCTGCGCCCCGCCGGGGCGGGCGGGGACCCGGGCCCGGGCCGGGCGGGGGGAGGGGCCCGGGCGGGCGCAGGGGGCGCGCCCCCTGCGCCCCCCCCCCCGCGCCCCCAGGGGGCGAAGGGGCGCGTCCCCTGCGCCCCCCCCGCGCCCTGCCGGGGCGGGCGCAGTGGGCGAGTCCCCTGCGCCCCCGCCCCAGCCCTCTACGCTCGCCGCGCCCCCTGCGCCCGCCCACCACCGCCCCGCGCGCCACTGCCGACGCCTCCCTCTCCCTCCTCCCCGTTTACCTCTTCGACCCCCGCGACTACGGCCGCTCCTCCTCCTCCGACTTCGACCGTACCGGTCCAAAATTATTTTGGAGTGTGAGGAAAGAGAGAGAGAGAGAGGGGGAGATGAGGATGGAGAGTGGAGGAAGAAGAAAAAAGAAGAGGAAGAGAAAGAAATGGTGCAGCATTATCCTAAATAGTGCAATTTTGCTTAAAGAGTGTAAATTTCATCTCAAAAGAGTGTAATTTCTCTCTTAAATAGTGCAACATTCATTAAAATAGTGCAAATTTTTTTCAAAATAGTGTAATTTTTTTTTAACAGTGCAATTTCTTCTTCTTCCTTTTTTTTCTATTTTTTGTTCTTTTCGGTAGGGAAACAACATTTTTTATTTTTATTTTTTTTCTCTATAATTTTTTTTGTCACGATCCACCGTCCTCGCCGGAGTGTAACTATATTTTTTCCCATCCCTCGCCGGTGTGCTTCTCGGCCCCAAGAAGCACTTCTTTTTCGTCGCCGGCGGTGGCGGCGGGGATGGCGGGTGGAGGAGGGTCGGAGAGGGGAAAAAAAAAAAAGAGTCATGGCGCGGTGCGGCCTCGGCGGGGTTGGAGGCGAGGAGGGCGGGGTTGCGCGGGCGAGGGCGAGGGCGAGGGCGAGGGCGTGAGGGGCAGAGGCAAGGCGTTCCGCCTCCGCCGCCTTCTTCGGAGAGAAAAAAAAAAGAGCGAGAGAAAAAAAAAAAGAAGAGAGAAAAAAAAAGAGGAGAGAGAAAAAGTAAGAAGGGTATTTTGGTCAGTTTACTGAAAATCCGGACAGAATTGCAAAATCGAAAATAGCGACCCAATTTTGCAAAAGCCCAAAACTAGTGGATTTTTTATGCAAAAAGGCCATATATATATATATATATATATATAATTAAAAGTGCAGATATATATGTAATTAAACTTCAACATTTCAATCATCACGATCTTTAAACAGAGACAAAGACAACGAAGAAGAACAACAACAACAACAAAATAGGGAAAAAAAAAAGGAAGAACACAAAAGAAGTAAAATAGAGAATAAGAAAAGCAGAGAAGAGAAGAACAACAATAATGAAAGAGGAGAAGAAGAAGAGAAAGAAAAATAGAGAAGAAAAGGAAAAAGAAGATATCTACGAATAAAAGCCTCAGAACCTCCAAGCATTGTTGGTCGGTGAATAGAACCTCCGAGCAATGCTGGTGGTTACTGCTAGGGTTCAATGAGTCTTTTTTAGCGGTGTTCAACCAATTAGAGGAAAGCATTGGCACATGGCCTCGGATCTTAAACTCATTTAAAAAACGAATGTTCAAAGCATTAGCACATGGCGACCGCTTTTTTACTGCTTTATGGCGGCCCCCTGGCAGACAAAGCCCGCAATATTAGCTTGCTTTGTTCCAAAACACCACGAATACCCACTATCTAAAAGCGTGGTAGTGACTATGTAAATCCACCATGCGGCCGCCATGACACTATTTAAAACATTGCTTACGTTAGATTTCTCACATTCTATAGTAATCACTGTATTTTATTCAAACTCATGTGAAACGCATATGCAGTATGCCGTATGCATATGCGATGGGTCAACCATCTGACAGCCATTATTCCAAAAAGGGCCTATGCAGTCGCATAGATATGTAATATATGGTGCAGTATATAGTCGGACCGCATATGCAGCCCATATGTCGCATATGCGGCAGTTTCCTTTTTTTATGTGGGATTGAAATGCAATGGTGAATAGGATTGTTTGAGTAATGATTATACATATACATATGACTATTTTCATACAAGTTTAGTTAATAATAATGCACATAATTGCAATTATCTTTATACATAATCTAACTCTTTTCCTATTTTAGTAGGTATTATTCATAATATACCTTGTAATTATACTCATAAATATTGGTGATAATTTTGTAGTTGTTAGATGTTTGTTATTCTAGATTTTTTTCTTCTTTTAAGTGGATGACGTGAATGACAGTTTATTAAAATCATTATTACTCTTCATAAAGGTTTAGCATACTGCTTTTTAGAACATTAATTTTTGCTAAACATTTTTTATGATTTTGCATCGCAATCCAACTTATTTTTTATTTAATAATTAAGAATAAATTGCTAATTATTAGTTTAGAGACACAGGTGTGCATATAAGGTCCATTACTTGAAATTAATTATTTCAATTTGTGAATTCTAAATTCTTACTTTAGTTATTTAGCTTTGTTAGGAAGCATTTGTTTATATATTTTTATACCTATAAATATTTTTTTAATATTTTAATAGCTAGACTGCACATGTGCCCGCATACCGCATATGCGCCATGCTGTGGGTAACCGCATGGGTAGCGCATACCGCCTTTTGGAACATTCCTGAAAACCGCATTCCTCTATTTAGAACCTAACTAATGAGATATTTCTTGGCCATAATATTCATTAACAAGCCCATCTAAATAATATGTAAATACAAGTTGTAATTTATGGGAATATGACTAGTTCACAAGATTATATTGCCAAAAATGTACTTTCCATTTTGAATTTAGACATAATGCTTATAAAGCATTATGTCATCAATTAAAGCAGCCAAAGAAGAAAGGTTGTAAAGAAACCCAAAGTATCCAAGAATGCCGTGAAAGCAGGTTTACTAAATCACATAGATATAATATTTACCAAGTTAGAGACTTGGAGCCCGTTACAATGCATGAATATCTCCTCCGGCACTAATATTATTGTTTACTCAATTTGATTATTGATTGAGGACAAGCATGAAAAGATGTCAACTAGTAAGGACAGTGAACCCCATAGTTTATTTATTTAAATGACCTTGTTAATTAAATCTACTGTCCTAGAAAAGTGAAACTATTAGGATGCCAAAATAGCCAAATGTCGACTTTCAATCTTATCAAATGAAGGAAACTTACATCTAATACAATTTATCACCAAAAAACATGTTCCAACATCCGAACAAGCCCATAATATAACTTTGTCTCATAAGTGATACCGCCAATTACATGCAACAACAGGATAAAGAAAAATAATATCCCGCGATTTATTCTTTTTTCCTTGTGATAATAAGATTGATCTGAGACTCGTACCTTTCCCCATAAATCATTTTAGCTTGCCTAGCCAATTTTTGTACAATGATAATGCAACAGTTGTCCAAGGAGGCAAAATAATGTCCAAGGAAACCAACATAGATAATACAAATCTGCACATGAAAGCCTAGACTATACCAGAGTGAATTCCAAGAGTCCTAACATGTAGTCATAAAACCTCTGAAATCAATAAGGCCACGGTTGGCTACACTTTTGTTCTTTTTTGTTTAACTCAAACTTTTTCATGCAATTGAATGCATCAACGGATGGGCTTGTTTATTTATGTTATTGTTGGTTGCTCACAATAAACTTATCCTAAGCGAAAAAAACAAACAAACATACAAACAAACAAGTGAAAAACGTTACTACCGCATTTTTGTTTTTCATTGCCTACAAACACCATAGATGTATTAATTGCAAATAACCCACCATCCAGTGGGGCATTAAATTGCACAAAACCTGCCTTTAAAGAAAAAGAAAAAAAATATAAGCATAACTAAAATTCATCTATATGGTTGGATGTGTTCTACAGAAGCTAGTAAAATTAAGTTCCCATATCTCTCAAAGAAGAAAATGTATAATTTGTTTTACCTGCGGGCCTTTTCGATGTTGTAGGTCGCACTCAATGATTTGCATTTCAATTTTATCCTTAATGGTTCAATTTCACACTTAGGAATAGCACCCATTTTTGGTACATAGATAAGTTATAATGGTAGGTTGACATTAACAATTGCTTTCCATTCCTTCCGCGCAATGAGTATCTCACCCATCTTTCAAGTGCTCTCCTTAGAACTCAAAAGCAGCACCTTATGCAGTCTTCTTATTAGCATGTGGTTCTTTTATTCAATTCAAACTCACATACATCCATTTCAACCCTAATAAACTCACACACATCCATTTCAACCCTAATAGCTGGAATAGTATGCTGTTACCTTTTGTCTTAGAAACCCAAAACATGTGTTACTCACACATACATATATAGTAGCGATGTACCCGCGCTTTGCTACGGGTGCATGGGTATGTTCTTAATTTTATTTATAAAATGTAATATATATTACTATTAAGTATATATTTGTATCAATATGTGATTCCAAAATATAAAATTTTGTTACGAATTTTGTTTGTAGGTACATTAAATCCTTGGGGTTCCATGAACTTCAAAATTTTCTGAAGCACACCAACTTTGGAGAAATAAGATATATTTTTTCTAAAATTTAGCCTTTCAACAGATAATGGACAAAAAGTGAAGGAGATTTTTAATTAGTTTAAGGTAGGCAATGAGATTGTTAATCTAACAAATCTTCCAACCAATTTAGAAAAATAACTCAGATTGAAACAATTAAAGATTGGTGAGATATTAACCAAATTAACATAGTTGAGGGGTCTAATTCAAAGTGGCTTTTAGTCGAACTCATTGACTGCACCTAATATACATATACATTTCATACACACCAGTAAATTTGTATAATAGAGATGACAAAATAAAAGATTAATTAATTCAGTTTATTTTATAGTATTTAGAATGTCTATATGTTAATATTTATAAATTTTAGATATATTCACTAAAATAAAACTATATTTCTCTTATTGTGTCCATGATGCACCGGGTGCATTAATAATGGACACATGTCCACGAACAACGCTCCGAAATGTCAACAATAAAATTAATTAAATTTGTTGTATAGTATTTTATATTTTTATATATTAAAAATTATAAAATTTAGATGCAAACATTAAAATAAAATAATTTTTTTCTATACGATTTATGGTGCACCGGGTGCACCGAATTTATGAAAGGGACATTTGTCTAGAAATGGAGGGTGCTCCTCAATGGATATGGGGCCTTTAGTGGAGTTCATCGGCTGCACTTAGTGTACACATACATCTCATACACATTAGTAAATTTATACAGTGGAGATGTCAAAACTAAAATTTAATTAATTCAATTTATTTTATAAAATTTAAAATGTTTATACGTTAATATTTATAAATTTTAAATATATTCACTAAAATAAAGTTATATTTTCTTATTGGGTCCATGGTGCACCGGGTGCACCTATGGAATGGACACATGTCCACAAACACTACTCCTCTCTATTGCAAATTATTGCGTGCACTTAGTGTATGTGATACACACCGGTAAATTTATATGATAAAAACGTCAAAATAAAATTTTAGATAGAATTGTCAAAAATAAAATTTTAGAATAAAATTTAATTAATTAAATTTATGTTATAGATTTAAATGTCTTTATATTAAAATAAAATAAAAATTGTTATAGGATCTATGGTACACCGGGTGCAGCGTAAGTACAGGTGGGACACGTGTAAACACAGAGAGATTACCCCACGCACTTACACTACTCTCTATTGTACATTATTGCGTGCACTGAGTGTATGTGATACACACCGAAAAATTTATATGATAAAAATGTCAAAATAAAATTTTAGATAGAATTGTCAAAAATAAAATTTTAGAATAAAATTTAATTAATTAAATTTATGTTATAATATTTTAAATGTCTTTATATTAAAACAAAAAAAAAATTGTTATAGGATCTATGGTACACCGGGTGCACAGTAAGTAGGGGTGGGACACGTGTCAACACACAGAGATTACCCCACGCACTTTAGTTTATAGTAATAGATTTGCAAATATGGAAGCATTTTTGTGATGTGAGCACAGAAAGAATGCACAGATGAAAAAAACTACTATGTATGTGTAACTACTAGGGATGAATGGATTGGATATCATCTTATCCGACCTGACTCCACATCCGAAAATTATCGCATATGGATTGGAATCTATTATCCAACTCGCATACCGACCAAGATGGTTCCATTCTAGCATACTGACGAAGAGGGTTCCGTTCTAGCAAGTGAGCTAAGATGAGTTCATTGTGTTTTGAGTTAAGTTCAAAAATAACCATAGGAAAATGGAATTTTGAAAAACCCTAAATGAATCTATCCTAGAGTTTTTTGGGATTTACCCTCTTTATGAGGTTTTGCTGGGAATAATAAAAAACTAGGTCAAAAATTGGAGATTTTGTACCTAGGGGGGTTTCAAATTGAATAAAACCCTGGAAACTTTAATTGAAGGGTATATTGATGCGGGAGACAACAAAAATCTACTTTACAACGAGGTTGTGAAACCCAATTGCAAGATTTGGGCCAATTTTGAAGGTTTTATGTCAACTTGGCCTGGAAGTTGGGCGAATAGTTGACCACCATTCAATTACTTGGCTTTTCTAGCAATTAGCAACAACCGACGTGGGTGGTGCCTTCCTAAGTGATTGGATTACTTTCTCCATTTAGGCTCATGTATTACTAATTCTTCGTTCTCACTTGACATGCATGGGTTCTAGTACTCTTCCTTATTTTGGGAGGTTATTTTCACATGCATAAGTAGAAAATGCCATCTAACTCACTTGGAAACCTTTGAGCTTGTATGTGACTAGTAGAAACTAGTTTCGCATAGACAGAGAATTCATTACAGGACACTAGATATCAACGTAGTTGTCATATATGGATATGGTGATCATACATGAATATGAATGTCGATTGTAGCTAGAAAATAGTGACAATGCATATTGAAGTATGCGATATATTATCATAGTCGTATTTCTTTTGAGGTAAGCACGCTAGTGATTGGTAGATCCCGAGTACTTTCACCATAGTATAGTGGTGGGTTCTCTCATATAAGATAACATAATCATGCTCGCCAAGTCTGTCAAAGCTTGTGGAGGTCACAACTCCACAAGCTGTGTCCTCCGGAGGTGTCACGATTAAAAGGGTGTCAGGGCGTAGTAGCGACTTACCAACAGACAACCGAGGTGGGTGTCAGGGCGCTGTAGCGACTCCCAACGAGGCTTAGAGGCACGAGTAGGGCTCAACCTTATGGTTGGCCATTATGATTAGGTCAAGAAACAAAGAGACAGGTTGAACATATTGGGTCCTTTACTTCGTAAGTTCTTAGTAGTTCTTATTATTCTTGTTCATAGATACCTGCAATTATTCACTACTTTATTATCCATTTACTACTAATTACTTGTTAAACCAAGTGGGAAAGTAGCCAGGGTCAGCAGCCGAACCCATTGGAAACTTTCTTATAGTTCTCACCCCCTATTTTACAAATCCAACCATGACCGGAGTGGTACAGTCGTGCAGGACCGAGGCAAGGGCATTGCTCCATAGGTAGCAAGGTCACCATTCGCTAGAAGAATCATGCAAGTAAAACCAAGTAGTTGTACTTTTGGGAAGCAATGTATAGTTAGTACATTTTGGAAGTGGGAACAAATGTAATCGATTAGTGTTCGTATTGGAAAAGAATCATATAATATATTAATGCTTATAGTATGTAAAAGTTGAATGGTTCAAATTTGTAAATAGTTAGCTTTACTTAGTTGCTCTTGTGATGCCCACCATATGCAATTCATGTATGTATTGTTTCTATATGGAATGCAATGTACAGGTTTTGTGTACGCTTCATGCGGACTAGGGAAACTCCACCCGTTCGGCGAGTCTGTGCGCGTGGCAGGGAGGTTGCCGTTGTGGGCCCGAGGCGTGACAGCAATTCTCTTCAACTCTACATATATGAGGACATCGACACATGTTTTTATCCGCACATCAACACGAATCACATCGCGCTCAATCCTCTCATGTTGTTTCGTTGTGTATTTTGCTTGTTCTCACTTGCTAAAGAAAATAAGGTAAAATACAAAGTGTGTTGTGGAATATCTCATCAAATAACATCACATCAATACTGCACAAAGGTATAGGAGTCGGCAACTTTCAGATGCTAAGCCTCTTCCTCGACAGATTTGCATTCCACATGGAATATTTTTTTTACACAGTCAGTTTACTTCTGTTTCAAAGATATGGAAAGAGAAATATGTAATCATACTTCTATGACTTGTTTCATGTGGTATATGTCAGCCCATTGAACAGATATAATCAGCAATCAACAAACTAGTAAGATCGATTATAAGCTAGCATGCATTGACTTTGCATAGAAATGTTTAGCAAGAAAACAGCAAGTAAACAATCAGGAAGAACAAACAACAAGCTATCTAAACACGTACTCTTGGGAAAAAGTTCCATTGTGTCTAACATCTCAGCACGCGCTTTCTCTGCCTCTTCCTTTATTTTTAAAATAAGATCCTCGTGCTCAGAAATGGTAATAGTCTTTCCTTCTCGCTGAGAAAGCATCAATCTGGCAACATCATTCTTTACCTTTTCCTTAAGATCCTTTACCTACAGAAAAGTGGATTAAAGACTCTTTGATTAACCTGCTCAATAAGAAGCAAGTGAACTACACAAACTACTAACTTGAGGTAGGAACCTTTCTTTTGGCAGCAAGAACTTTTCCCTTGGCCACCTTCCTTTCTTCTACAAATTTTGCATTTTCTTTATCTATCCAGCTTCTTAGTTTCCTGGAAAAAGAAGAAAAAAAAAAGAACTTTGGTATACCATACAATTTAATAGGATGACAAAGCAAATTACAAGAGAAATAATGATACCACTTACTCAGTATTAAGGGTCTCATCACATAGGAAATTTAGAACATTAAGTTTTCCGGACACATCCAAGTTATCATATCCGACCAACCCATTATTTAAGAATTCCAGAGAAAGTTTGCTCAAGCAACATTGTGACTCACTGATACATTTGCCAAGTGCTTTGAGCCATGCATCACCACTTCTTGCAGAGCTTGAGAGAGGCCTAACAATATAACAAATAACTCTGACAGTGATTATAGCTGAACTAAGTAGCAGAGCATTTCTAGAAAATTGTAATATGGTATAGTGTCATACTTTTCTCCCCTGTCCTTCAAAATGATAGATAATAAATTAGTATGGAACTGCACAATCGCTGGAAACACACACTGCCGGTGAGCAAATCCTCTCGTTATTTCTTGAAGGATAGATTCAGGCAAACCTTTCTTTATATTAAGAACCTAAAAAAATGCATACTCGGTCAAAAACAGAAGCAACAAACTGAATTTTTCTAAGGAGAAGTGGCAATGCAGATAGAAAGATTATTCTGTGAGCAAACAAAAATTTAGAGTTCCATGAATGGAACAAAGATATGTTGAAAGTAAACAACTAGCTTTATCCAGAGAGGACTGAAACTTCTATGCTCATAATTATCAGTAGAAAATATCTGCAAAACTCTAAGGTCATTCAAGCAGAAGAAACTTCATGACCCAGCCGGATTAACTCAAGGAGACAAACAATCACTTTTCGTGTTATACACAAGTGGCTGATTTATATAACCTTGTCCTCGGAGAAAATTAGCAATGAGCAGTTACCTTTGAAAATGTTGTACAGAATTCCAAGAACTGCAGTGCCGGTCCAACATCTTCAAGCGGCAACTCAACACCTGCAACCTCTGCTAAGGGATTGCCCTGAGGTAGCACAATGGCTTCTTTCATTGGCGAAGTTTTAGTTTCAGCATTAATAATATCGTTAACGAGATTATTTGTCACCCCAAGAATGTCACACTTATCCCAATTGCTATCGAAGTCTTTTTGTGCCATGGGAACTTTCACATTTGCACAATCCCTGGCAACTTGTAGTTGCCTCTTGCCCGCCAACCTCCTCTTCTTCTTACTGGGACCCGCTGGCACTTCATTAAGATCTATTTCTAGCATATTTAACTCCTCTTCTTTCACATGGCATTTCTCGCAATCAATAATAGAACGCTTGTGCCTACTTTCCATCTTTAGCTTTTTCACAAGCTTCGTTTTCTTTTCCTTGTTAAATACATTATCTTTTTCTTCGCCGGTGTCTGGCATCGTATTCTTCTCCTTCCTCCCGACATCATAATTCTCATTATCCCTACTGACCAACCCCTTCCAGGAGCAACCAAGAGTGGGAGACTGATTAGGAAACAGATCATTTGGAGGAGGGAGTGTGAACAAAAGAAAATAGAGAAAGTGAGACAGGTAAGGAAGACTAACTGAATCGTACCTCATTCAAAGCCGGAGAATTCTTTGGACTCGCATTTCTCACCGAGTTTACAGCATCTAGGATTTGAAGGCCTTTGTTATCCAAAAGCTCAAGAACCGAGGAGCACCCGGTAGCCTTTGCAGCGTGGACGAGTATTCCGGTAGGCTTGTGGCCTCTCTTCTTCCTACAAGAAGAAACACCCATCAACATAAGGCACGCGTACAACGAAAGAGTCCCCGGTAGTTGGCAGGCCGGCGACGACTTACATGCAAAAGCTGCAGTTGCATATGCCACGGCATTTGGGGCAACTCCAGTTATCCAATGCCGCCATCTCTTCCGCATTCTCCCCATACCTAACAATACGGATTTCCGTACCATCACCATCCACTAGAGTAAACCCAAAAGGCGAAAGTAGAATTAAATTATCAATCGGAAAAAATGAGGTGGAGAATAAGAAGTAACCTGTTTCGAAGGCATTTGTGGCAGAAATTTATGGTGCAGGCCTTGTTCCCCTTGTTGATCTGCTTACAGGAGGCAGCGAAGTCCCTCGTCTTCTGCCGGCACTGACGATAATCAACACACCAAAATAATTAATTTTATAAATAAAGAGAGAGAGAGAGAGAGAGAGAGAGAGAGAGAGAGAGGAGGTACATGGGTTTTGCTCGTTCGGAAGTAGAGATGTACCTGATGGCAGGTCTTGCCGTGCACAGAGTCGTAGATGCGACCGCTTTTAACCCGGACGCCGGCAGATGCCGTGCGCTTTCTAGGCTTCGCGACGGCGTCCTGCCGGTGGTGCTGCTGCTGCTCCTCCTCCTCCTTGCCGGCCTTGCTGATCTTGCTGATGGGAGGCTTCCGGGGGGTGATGGCCATGAGATCAGTGCGTGGAGGAGGAGAGGATGGTGTTGGGGTGGTGAGCTCGGACTTGAGAGGAAGGTTACATGTTACATATGCTCGCTGCGCTCCTTTCCCAAGTGGCGCCTTGAGGAGATTTGCTGATTGCGACAAACTTGAAACTTTACCTTCCCTCCTTCCCCGCTCTGGTCACTTTCGGACAAGAGAGAAACGCCCATTTCCGGTTGGAACACAGCTCCGATTTTTAAGATGTAAAAAAATTTATTATTATAATAATAATAACAACTATTATAAACCAGTAAAATTAAAATATTTCTATAAATAAATTTCGACCAATTTGCATAAAAATTTCAGATGCTTTGTATTTTTATTAAAAAAATAGGTCACTTTTTTAAAATTTTATAGATTCAATCTGAACTTTTAGTAAATAAAATATAATATTTTTTTTCCTCTTTTTCTCGTCGTTCCTTCCTCATTTTCTCCTCTTTCTTTTGCTCCCTTCTCGTCTTCCTCCACACCTCCACCTCCACCTCCACCTCCACCTCCATCCCTTCCAGTTATGGGAAAGAACTTGTGATGTACAGTGATTCATCACAGGGCGATTTGGGATGCATATTGATGCAGCATAGTAGAACAATTGCTTACACTTCGTGGCAGTCGAAAGAATATAAGAAAATTTACTATACTCATGATTTGGAGCTGACTACTGTGGTCCTTACTTTGAAGCAGTGGCGTCACTACTTATATGAAAAATATTATGAAATCTACACTGACAACAAAAGTTTCAAATATCTGTTTACTTAGAAGGAATTGAACTTGAGACAGCACTGGCGGTTAGAGCTACTGAAGGATTATAATGTGATGATCTTATATCATCGCGGTAAGGCCAACGTGATAGTGGACACGTTGAGCCGCAAGTCAGTGGAGAGCTTGAATATGTTGATTACAAGGCAGACGCCACTATTGAAGGAGATGAGACGTTTTGATTTGGAGATAGTCTCCCCTGGAGTTTCAATAAGACTTATATCTATTGATCTTGCAACTCACCCTCCTGGAAAGGATTAAGGAAAAGCAGAATGAAGACCTGAACTTGATGAGGATCTAAGCAAAGATAGAGAGTTGACATATAGGGGAGTTCAGTGTTGACGCCTCCGGAGTACTCAGGTTTAGAGATCGATTATGTATGCAAGTAGATTCAAAGATCCAAGAAGAAATTCTAAAGGAAGCATATAGTTCTCCTTATATAATTCACCCTGGAGGAACTAAAATATATAAGGATTTGAAATCACACTATTGGTGGAACGACATGAAAAGAGACATTAGAAGATTTGTATCCCTGTGCCTAACTTGCCAGCAAGTGAAAGCTAAGCATCGGATGCCGGCTGGCAAGCTTCAAAGTCTTCCAGTCCCTGTTTGAATAGGATATGATCACCATGGACTTTATGATTTGGTTACCATGGTCACAGAGCGGACATGATATTGTATGGATGATAATGGATAGACTGTCTAATTTTGCTCACTTTATCCCAGTGCATACTGCTTGGTCGAGGAATAAACTCGTTCAGATATATATTGATGAGATTGTGAGGCTACATGGAGTTCCGACCTTTATTGTTTCAGATAGAGACCCGAACTTTGCTTCATATTTTCGGAGGAGTCTATAGACGGCCTTGGGGACTCAGCTACACTTCAACATAGCATTCCACTCACAGACAGAAGGACAGTCAGAGAGGACGATTCAAATTTTTTAGAATATGTTGAGAGCATGCATCCTCGATTATGGAGGTGGATAGCATCAACACTTGCCGAAGGCAGAGTTCGCATATAATAATATTACATGCAAGTATCAAAATGGGTCTGTTTGAAGCATTATAGGTAAGAAAGTGTTGATTACCTTCATATTAGAGTGATATGGATAAAAGGAAGACTCTAGGATCAGATATTATGATGGAAACAAAAAGAAAGTCAGGATCGCGATACGACATCTTGTGATCGCCCAGAGTCGACAGAAAAGCTATGCTGATGTTCGACGATAAGACCTTGAGTTTCAGGTAGGAGATCATGTATTCCTGAAGGTTTGGCCGTCTAAAGGGAAAAAGAGGTTTGAAATACACGGGAAAAACTTTGACCATAATATATTGGACCATTTGAGGTACTCGAGTGAATTAGACTGATGGCATATTGGATTGCGCTACCGCCGAGTTTAGCCGAAGTTCATGATGTATTTCATGTGTCATCATTGAGGAGATATGTCTTTGACCCTTCATATGAGATTAACTTCGCTCCGCTAGAGTTAGGTGAGAATCTTAAGCTACGAGGAGCGACCGATTCAGATTTTTGGCATGAGAAGTTAAGGAACTGCAAAACCGGGCCATTCTATATGTAAAGGTCTTGTGAAGCAATCATGAAGAGCAAGAGACGACTTGGGAGCTCGAGGATCAGATGTGGGAGACCTACCCCTACCTGTTCAATAATTGATATTTGTATTCCAAGTTTTGAGGACGAAAATTTTTATAGGGAGGAAGAATGTAAGACACTTGACTTTGGCAAAATTGACAAAGATGCAGTTTGAGTTACTTGACAGCATGTCCTTAGAATGTTTGGTAAAGTTAGAACCATTCTAATGTGAAATTGACATGAAAATGAAACTTATAATTGAATTCTAGCCCTATCTGAAGTTTGGGTGACTTTTCGGACGCCCGAAAATTGATTAGGTGCCAGGAAGTGTTGCGGACTAATTGATTCGGACCCTACATTGCGTGTAGTACACTGAATTTCAGTGCATCGTACTGAACTTCTACAAAGTGTAGAGTTCTAGTGAGAAAATGGCATGAGAGGCTATGTGTGAGGCTTCGGCCAAGTTTAGGACTTGTGCGAAGTGTTTTCGGCGCGAAAGAGGCGTGAAAACGGACTTCGATAAGTTAAAACGGCAGAATTGGTAAAGTCTGCATTGGATTCCGGTATGTGAACTCTAATACCGGAATTGGAGCTTGGTATACCGGTATGTGAAACAGTATACCGGAATGCTGTGTTAAACCGAGAAACCCAGCTCTCGGGTTTGCGGAATTCTTCGGGGTATACCGGTATGTGAAATGGTATACCGGTATACGTTGGTCGAAACAGTGAACCTAACTCTCGGGTTCTGCGGAATTCCTGAGGTATATCGAAATCAGCACCCGTATACCGGTATGCAAATGCACATACCGGTATACAATGTCCAGATTTGGCTGGTTGTTGTGTTGTTTGTGGAGAGGGGCATTTTGGTCTTTTCACATGCGTGGGGGTATTAGAAAGGCTAGGAACACTCCCCTTTCTCAGAGTTCTCCTTCTCCACTTCTCCTCTTCATCTCCTCCACTTTCTCTCTCTAAGGATCTCTCCAAAACTTGGAGAAAAGGTGGATTGATCTTGGAAAAAGCTTCCAAAGGAGAAAAGAAGCTTCTTGGTGCAAGAAGGAGCTTGGGGATTTCGTGATTAAGGTTAGTACCTCACGTTTTGGGTTTTGAATTTAATCCTTTGAAATTAGGTTTTTGGGAACCCTTGGCAACCTAAACCACAAATGGTGGGTGTTTGGCCATGAAATCTAGGGTTTGGCTTGCATGCATGCAAACCCTAGGTAGAATGAGGGCTTTTGCAATGTGAGGTTCTAAAAATATTTGGACCTTCGATAATTGCAATTGAGGCATAGGAAATCATGTTGGAGCACTTGATTTCATATATTGAGTTGATTTTAGGGTTCGTAACGAGTAACGAACCGTTTTCTTGTAGAAGCTTGGGTTGAAGCAAGAACTCAAAGCTTGGACACTTAGGAGCTTGAAGAATACCAAGATTTGAAAGCTCTTGAGGTGGGTTTGTGTTTACCGAAGTGATTAGGTCACTTCCATGTCTAGGGTAATTATCCATTTAAAAATAAAATGGTATGTGTTGAGAACCCTAGCATTTTGCATGTTGGCAAAGATAAAATCATGATAGGTAGAACAATGAACTACTATTGCATGATGGATATTTCAAGTACAATTAAATTATTTATACTTGTTGCATGGTTGCATGCGAGATTTAAACCTAGTGTTGTTGAACATAGGTTGGAACATGTGAGATTTAAACCTAGTGTCATTGAACATAGGTTGGAACATGTGAGATTGAAACCTAGTGTCATTGAACATAGGTCGGACATGTGATTGGAACCTA
Source organism: Puya raimondii (assembly GCA_016920855.1). NCBI lineage: Eukaryota > Viridiplantae > Streptophyta > Magnoliopsida > Poales > Bromeliaceae > Puya > Puya raimondii. The sequence goes on from JABWPP010000050.1 coordinate 143,181,054, forward strand.
GAGTTATGGAACCTAGGTTGGCAATGAGAAAGTAAGCCTAGTGTTATCAAACATAGGCGAGACTTAGTGACTTGAACCTAAGATCATGAGATTTAGGTTGGCAAGTAATGTGATGAATGGGATGTGCGACGATTTTGCTATCCCGGGTATGCGACGATTTCGCTACCATGCCACGAGTTGGCGGTGCCGACATGGGATAGGCGACGATTTCGCGATCCCGGGTATGCGACGATTTCGCTACCGCGCCACGTGTTGGCGGTGTCGAGGGGGATGTGCGACGATTTTGCTATCCCGGGTATGCGACGATTTCGCTACCATGCCATATGATGGCGGTGTTGAGACGGGGTATGCGACGATTTTGCTATCCCGAGTATACGACGATTTCGCTACTCGAACTAGGAGGTGACAAGCTCACTCCTTGAATGTTGGAACAAATATGGTGAGACGGCGATTCCGAAACCATAAGTAAATGACAAGTAAAAGAACTTAGTCAATGTGGAACATAGGATGAACCTAGGAGAGAATGATAAATTATATTTCATTTGGTTGCATCCTTTATGTTTATTTACTAAGCATGTAAATAATTGTTGCATAGTTATATATGATCTAACTTATGCATATGGTGTTTCTTTGGACCTGGTGGGTCGAGCTTCTCTCTTGGGTGGCCTTACCCACTGGGAACTATGTTTATAGTTCTCACCCCACATTTTCCAGGTCCTTCCGCGAGTGAGGCGGCGGAGCGAGACAAGGGTTTGGCTCTTTAGATAGCGGCCCTTCCATTTTGGTGATGCATAGAGTTGTACCCCTATTTTGGATTATGATAGCATAGGTGATTTTCATTCTTGTATGAATGTTGTATATTCCATAGTTTTGGAACATGATGTATGGAATGAAAGTGAAAGAAAAGAAAATTTTGGACATGTATATTGTGCATTGTGATATAATAGAAGTAGAACTTCTTTATGTTGATGCTTTCCTTGTGCAACTCTTGTACTCCGTTCCTAGTTGGAACATTGTGGATAAGCTTGTGTTGTGACGCCTTGGGCGGGTAGAAAGGACTCTATCCCTTCGGTGGGTCTGGGGCATGCGCCCGTGCGGTTATCCCTTCCCACCTAGTTGGTGTTAAAGGGCCGGCGGTGCGTGACATTGCGGATGCCCAGTTTCTTGAAGGATGATCCGAATCTAGTTTCGGGCCCTAGATTTGGACGCCGGTATTACTGTAGCAGTCTGAAAATTTGTCGGTTGATTGAGGCGATAAGTTGGTGACTCAGTATGCTGAATCACCCAAATTCTGGATGTAAGAAACAAGTGCCCAAAAAAGATATCGGACGCTCCTACGATGGTTTCAGATGATTGACTGCAGGAGCGGACGTCCAAAACAGCTCGAACATAAGGTTTCAGACGCTTGAAACAAGGAATTGGGCGCCTGAAACACCTGATTTTGGCTGAAAATGTGATTTTCGTAATGTTACGGACTTTGGTGCAATTGTTATATTATATAATGGGCCGAGGGGCTGCTATTCTCTAGTTATCAAGCAGGAGGAGAGAGAGTGAACAAGAGAGAGATAGAAAGAGGGAGAAAAAAAGAGAGCGAGCCTGAGGCGAGATTTTGATCAACGCGACGATTTTGGAAGCGCGATTTTGGAGATAGGTAAACATATATATATTTTTATAGGGATTTTATGCCCATGATTTTCTAGCAAAAATTTTAGTAAATTATGTTTTTAGGTAGTGATTTTGCTGAGGTTTTTATGTGGGATTCTGGTGCTGAATTTTCTCCATTTTGGTTTTCGTTGGTAGTGATATTTCAGGTGGGTTCCACGTCGCTGAACATGGTGAACTAACATCTATGTCTATTTTTTCACATGTTATAGTTTTGAGATGTCTGTTGGCATCCTTATTATATTGCTATCCTCTTTGCATTCATGTACCTGTATTTTAGATGATCTGATATTGTTAGCATGATGATTACTGTGGATTGTAATCTGTTATTCTTATTGTATGTTATTCTTATCGAGATCCTGTTACACCTGCAAAACTATAAAATTGCTAAAAGATTACTGATAGATAGTGAAACCTATAACACCTAATTATGACTGAGGACACTTGGATAGTTGGTTATAATATGTTTGATTATGCATATGACCATAGCTTACATTGGGCCGATTGAGCTCAGTTACAAGCGGTGTGATATTATGATACTCGGTGGGGTCGTGCCCCACGAGTGCCCCTCTCGAGCTGTGGCGGCAGATTAGATGTGCTAGGTGTACGCATGCGGACCTATGAGCTGGCCGGTGCAATTGGGACTTATGACTTTGCCTTTCAGATACTTCAATTGACGCATGTGATATTTGTTTACTGTTTTTTGAGATATTATAGTAGAGACATGATTGCCGCTTATTATTTCCACAGGCATGATAGTTTCCTTTATTTTTAATTATATTATGCTCAGTTACTCGCTCATTTACTGTACTTTTACTACACTTGCCTCTAATAGACCTAGTGGTTTATTCTCAACTAAGGGTGTTCATGTTGGTGGCCGACAATATGAAGCCGAATGATGGGAATAAGCGCCCTTGTATGACTTTCGCCTAATTTGGTTAAATTAATTATATTTGTTGAATTGTGTTTGACCTTGTGATCAAGATAACTGACCTAATTTGTTGTGTTTCAGGAAGTGATGACGCAAGGACGACCTACGAAGGGATCTACTCCGGCGTCGCCTTCTAAGGTGCCTGAGCAGTCCAGGTCCAGTGAGATCCAAGACTTGCATGATCAAGTAGCCGCTCTAATCGGGGTGGTGCGGATACAGGCCGAGGCCTCTCAGCTGCAAGCTGAAGCCTCCAGGCGGCGAGAGGAGCAAATCAAGAAGCTCCAGGAGTTGGTGTCGCAACAAGCGGCAGCACAAGGGAGTCGGAAAACACCTGCACCTCCGACACATATTTCGAATGTTGTCGAGGGAGTGGATGAGGCTGTCGTGCCGGTGACAGCGCGCTATGCTCCGATGGAGGCTGCAATGGACACTTCTATGACGGCCTTTGGCACCTCGGCCCCCAATTGTATGGCACTAGAGGCGGAGAGGGAGTGGGCATTCACAAGTCTCACTACCTTCAAGAAGTTTAACCCACCCACATTCGATGGGAAAAAAATGGACCCATGGATCATGGAGTCTTGGGTGAATTCAATGGAGAAGTTATTTGAAGACCTCTATGTTCTGGAATAGGATATGGTCCGTTTGGTCGCACATTGCCTCGAGAAGTCAGCTCGTAAGTGGTGGAGGACGACCAAGTAGAACCAATCGGCTTCCTTGTATTCTAAGGGTTGTTACTTGGTGTCCACTTTTCCAATAGTGTAAAGAAGAAGATGGAAGAGGATTTTAGAAACTTGAGGCAAGAAAACCGCACGTGGTTAGAGACGGCCAAGCCAAGAAGGGATGCTTTAAGCGTGGACTTCGACCGAAGATCTGCAAGCAATGCAGCCCATTAAGTTCAGAACTTTTGCCGAAGTGTTGGATAGAGCATTTTGGGTAGAGGAGGGGTTAGCTATTGCCCGGACGGAGCGGGAGGCTATGGACAAAGGAAAGGAGAAGAAGCGATCGATGAGTAAAATTGGGGGGCAGTCGAGTTCCAAGAAGCCCCCTAGGTATCCACGGGCACAGTCGAAGAGTCGTGAGTCGCTTCGATGCATTATTTGCAATGGGAACCATCGACCCCAAGAGTGTAGACAGCGTGAGAGGAGATGTTACGAGTGTGGTCAGGTCGGGCATATGAAGTATGATTGCTCGAGGGGAGCGTCTCCCGTACCATCATCCGCCTTAGTCCCGTCGACCCCAAGATAGTCTCCGGGAGTACCACCCGCCACTGCATCGACTAGACGTGCCTTGATGCTGCGTCAACCTGAGGGATCGCGACAGGCACCCAGTGGTCATATATTCGCTACTCAGGTAGATAAGCCTGCCGCTATCGTGGCAGGTATTGTGTTATTAAATGGAGTAAGATGTAGAGCTCTATTTGACACGGGTGTATCCCACTCATTCATCAGTTGATTGTTTGTAGCTACACATGAGTAGACATTGTAGAAGCCATGCATACTAGATAGGTCCAGGTCCCCGTTCATGCATTTTTTGTCACGGATATGTGCGCAACCTATTCGGTGCGGATAGGTGATTAGATTATGCCGACGAACTTGCTGGTATTGAAGTAGATAAAGGGGTTTGACCTAGTGTTAGGTATGAATTGGTTCTCGACGTATTATGCAATCGTCGATTGTGAAAGCAAGGTGGTAACCTTCCGTGAGCCTGGGCAAGAGGAGTTCGCTTACTGAGGGTGTAAGAGCTCACTCTTTGCCATGACTATGACCACGTCGCATGCAAAGAAGTTGATCAATAGTAGTTGTGTGGCTTATTTAGCGATGGTGGTGGAAAGTCATAAAGAGATTTTGGTGCTCGAGGACATCCCTGTGGTCCGAGAGTTTCCGGATGTATTTCCACAGAGTTGCCGGAAATGCCACCGGACTGGGAGATCGAGTTCGTGATAGATTTGGTTTCTGGGACCGCGCTAGTTTCGAAGGCTCCATATCGAATGGCACCGGCCGAGTTGAAAGAGTTGAAGGCTCAATTATAAGATCTTCTCGATAAGGGCTTCATTAAACCAAGTGTGTCGCCTTGAGAAGCCCCGATACTATTTGTGAAGAAGAAGGATGGCTTGCTCCGGCTTTGTGTTGATTACCACGAGCTGAACGAAGTCATAATCAAGAACAAGTACCCGTTACCCCATAAAGATGACTTGTTTGACCAACTACATGGGTCTCAGGTGGATTCTAAGATCGATTTTCAGTCGGGGTATCACCAGTTGAAGATCAAATCGGAGAATATACACAAGACTACATTTCGTACGTGATATGGACATTATGAATTAACGGTCATGCCGTTTGGATTTACAAATGCCCTGACAGCATTCATGGATTTAATGAACCGTGTCTTCAAGTCCTTTCTAGATCGGTTTGTTATGGTATTCATAGATGACAACTTGGTCTATTCTCGAAGTGATGAAGAACATGAAAAATATTTAAGAATTGTGTTACAAGTCCTTCGGGAGGAGAAACTGTAGGTGAAATTAAAGAAGTTCGACTTTTGGCTTCGTGAGGTCGCCTTCTTAGGTCACGTGATATCTGAAAGTGGAATATCCGTCGACCTGAAAAAAGTGGAGGCAATTAAGGATTGGCCTCACCCGACAAAGGTCACGGAGGTCCGAAGCTTTCTTAGCTTTGCAGGCTATTATAGGCGGTTCGTGGAAGGATTTTCGAAGATTACTATTCCACTAACACGCCTCATACATAAAGGGGCCAAATTCTTTTGGAGCGACGAGTGCGATCGGAGCTTCAAGGAGCTGAAAGAAAGGTTGACAACGGCTCCGATTCTCGCCCTACCAATTTCGGAAGAGAGTGTTGTGGTGTTTAGTGACGCATCACAGAACAGTCCTGGGTGTGTGTTGATGCAACGCGGGCAAGTTATTGCATATGTTTTCCATCAGTTGAAGAACTACCCTACCCATGACCTAGAGCTAGCGGCTATGGTCTTTGCACTCAAGTTGTGGAGACACTACCTGTATGGCGAACATTGCGAGATCTACACGGACCATAAGAGCCTCAAGTACTTATTTAAACAGAAGGAGCTGAATCTGAGGCAGCGCAGATGGTTAGAGTTATTAAAAGATTATGATGTGACCATTCTGTACCACCCGAGAAAAGCCAACGTGGTAGCAGACGCGCTTAGCAGAAAATCAGTGGAGAATCTCGCAATGATGATTATGAGCCAGCCACCGTTACTGAAAGAAATGCGACGACTCAACTTAAAGGTTGTGGCTTCTTATGCCCCTATTATACTTACTACCCTAGTTGTTCAACCAACCTTGTTGGAGAGGATTAAAGATCGACAATTTTTAGGCCCGGACGTCCAAAAGGTGCGGGGCGACGTTGAGGGTAGGCGTGCCGATGATTTTAGCATAGACTCTGAAGGTGCACTTCGGTTTCGAGACCGGCTGTATGTGCTGAGTAACGAGGATGTTCGGGGAGAAGTTCTTCGAGAAGCTCATTAATCTTCCTATAGCATTCATCCGAGTGGCACCAAGATGTACAAGGACCTAAAGATGCACTATTGGTGGCTTGGGATGAAGAAAGATGTCGGTCGCTATGTGGCACAATGCCTCGTGTGCTAACAGGTTAAGGCGGAGAACCGACTTCCATTGGGAAAGCTTTATTAGAGTTTGCCAATTCCTGTTTGAAAATGGAAAAAATGTAGCGATGGATTTTGTCATGGGGCTACCCTGTTTAGAAGGGGGTCATGACACAATCTGGGTGGTGGTGGATCGTTTAACGAAGTTAGTCTCATTTCCTATCAATCCACACCACTTGGTCAGGCGACAAATTAGTGCAAGTCTATCTCGATGAGATCGTACAACTCTACAGAGTTCCGACATCTATTGTATCGGATCGGGACCCCCGATTTGCATCTCACTTTTGGAAAAGCCTGCATTATGCTCTTGGCACACGGCTCGAGTTCAGCACTGCATTTCATCCTTAAAGTGATGGCCAATCGGAAAGAACAATATAAATCCTTGAGGATATGCTTCGGGCGTGTGTTCTTGACTTTAAGGGAGGATGGCACGTTTACTTGCCGATGACAGAATTTGCTTATAATAATAGCTACCAAGCAAGCATTGGAATGGTGCCTTTTGAAGCCCTTTATGAAAGAAAATGCCGATCTCCTATACATTGGAGCGAGGTTGGCGAGCGAATCGCCTTAGGCCCGGATGTGTTGCAAGAAGCTGAGGAGAAGGTCTGCCTTGCTCGCCAAAGACTGTCACGCCCCGCCGGCCCTTTAACACCAACTAGGTGGAAAGGATAACCGCACAGGCGCATGCCCCAGACCCGCCGAACGGATAGAGTCCTTTCTACCCGCCCAAGGCGTCACAACACAAGCTTATCCACAATGTTCCAACTAGGAACGGAGTACAAGAGTTGCACAAGGAAAGCATCAACATAAAGAAGTTCTACTTCTATTACATCACAAGGCACAATATACATGTCCAAAATTTTCTTTTCTTTCACTTTCATTCCATACATCATGTTCCAAAACTATGGAATATACAACATTCATACAAGAATGAAAATCCCCTATGCTATCATAATCCAAAATAGGGGTACAACTCTATGCATCACCAAAATGGAAGGGCCGCTATCTAAAGAGCCAAACCCTTGCCTCGCTCCGCCGCCTCACTCGCGGAAGGACCTGGAAAATGTGGGGTGAGAACTATAAACATAGTTCCCAGTGGGTAAGGCCACCCAAGAGAGAAGCTCGACCCACCAGGTCCAAAGAAACACCATTGCATAAGTTAGATCATATATAACTATGCAACAATTATTTACATGCTTAGTAAATAAACATAAAGGATGCAACCAAATGAAATATAATTTATCATTCTCTCCTAGGTTCATCCTATGTTCCACATTGACTAAGTTCTTTTACTTGTCATTTACTTATGGTTTCGGAATCGCCGTCTCACCATATTTGTTCCAACATTCAAGGAGTGAGCTTGTCACCTCCTAGTTCGAGTAGCGAAATCGTCGCATACTCGGGATAGCAAAATCGTCGCATACCCCGTCTCAACACCGCCATCATATGGCATGGTAGCGAAATCGTCGCATACCCGGGATAGCAAAATCGTCGCACATCCCCCTCGACACCGCCAACACGTGGCGCGGTAGCGAAATCGTCGCATACCCGGGATCGCGAAATCGTCGCCTATCCCATGTCGGCACCGCCAACTCGTGGCATGGTAGCGAAATCGTCGCATACCCGGGATAGCAAAATCGTCGCACATCCCATTCATCACATTACTTGCCAACCTAAATCTCATGATCTTAGGTTCAAGTCACTAAGTCTCGCCTATGTTTGATAACACTAGGCTTACTTTCTCATTGCCAACCTAGGTTCCATGACTCTAGGTTCCAATCACATGTCCGGCCTATGTTCAATGACACTAGGTTTCAATCTCACATGTTCCAACCTATGTTCAATGACACTAGGTTTAAATCTCACATGTTCCAACCTATGTTCAATGACACTAGGTTTAAATCTCACATGCAACCATGCAACAAGTATAAATAATTGAATTGTACTTGAAATATCCATCATGCAATAGGAGTTCATTGTTCTACCTATCATGATTTTTTCTTTGCCAACATGCAAAATGCTAGGGTTCTCAACACATACCATTTTATTTTTAAATGGATAATTACACTAGACATGGAAGTGACCTAATCACTTCGGTAAACACAAACCCACCTCAAGAGCTTTCAAATCTTGGTATTCTTCAAGCTCCTAAGTGTCCAAGCCTAGAGTTCTTGCTTCAACCCAAGCTTCTACAAGAAAACGGTTCGTTACTCGTTACGAACCCTAAAATCAACTCAATATATGAAATCAAGTGCTCCAACATGATTTCCTATGCCTCAATTGCAATTATCGAAGGTCCAAATATTTTTAGAACCTCACATTGCAAAAGCCCTCATTCTACCTAGGGTTTGCATGCATGCAAGCCAAACCCTAGATTTCATGGCCAAACACCCACCATTTATGGTTTAGGTTGCCAAGGGTTCCTAAAAACCTCATTTCAAAGGATTAAATCCAAGGTTTGAACCCAAAACGTGAGGTACTAACCTTAATCACGAAATCCCCAAGCTCCTTCTTGCACCAAGAAGCTTCTTTTCTCCTTTGGAAGCTTTTTCCAAGATCAAATCCACCACTTCTCCAAGCTTTGGAGAGATCTCTAGAGAGAGAAAGTGAGAGGAGTAGAGAAGAGAAGTAGAGAGGAAAACAAATGAGAAGGGGAGAAGGTCTCAGCCATTCATACACTCCTAAGTCATGTGAAAAGACTATTTTGCCCCTCTCCACAAACAACACAACAACCAGCCAAAACTGGGCATTGTATACCGGTATGTGCATTTGCATACCGGTATACGGGTACTGATTCCGGTATACCTCAGGGATTCCGCAGAACCCGAGAGCTAGGTTCACTGTTTCGACCAACGTATACCGGTATACCATTTCACATACCGGTATACCCCGAAGAATTCCGCAAACCCGAGAGCTGGGTTTCTCGGTTTAACACAGCATTCCGGTATACTGTTTCACATACCGGTATACCAAGCTCCAATTCCGGTATTAGAGTTCACATACCAAAATCCAGTGCAGACTTTACCAATTCTGCAGTTTTAACTTATCGAAGTCCGTTTTCACGCCTCTTTTGCGCCGAAAACACTTCGCACAAGTCCTAAACTTGGCCGAAGCCTCACACATAGCCTCTCATGCCATTTTCTCACTAGAACTCTACACTTTGTAGAAGTTCAGTACGATGCACTGAAATTCAGTGTACTACAAAGACCATTGACGGTACAAACACGACAGAAGAGTTGTGCGGACAAGCGCAGAGTTTGCAATGGGGACCGCATTTTTTTGAAGGTGTCGCCCATGCGAGGGGTGAAAAGGTTCGGAGTTTGGGGAAAGCTGAGTCCCCGATACATAGGACCGTATGAAATTCTGAAACAAGTCGGCAACTGTAGCATATCGACTCACATTGCCACCGAAGCTTACGGGAGTTCATAAGGTGTTTCATGTATCTACACTCCGCAAGTACATTCATGATCCTACTCATGTCCTCCATTATGAATCTTTGGAGCTCCGCTTATAAGGATTTTCTAGTGTGTATCTTGCTCATAGAGCAAAGGAATTGCGGAATCGTGTGATTCAGTATGTTAAGATCCAATGAAGCAATTACAAAGAACGAGAGGCTACCTGGGAACTCGAGGACGTGATGTGAGAACACTACCCTCACCTCTTTGATCAATCGAGCTGAGGTATGGATTTAAGTTTCACGGACGAAACTATTTGTATGGGGAGGAGAATGTAGTGTTCTGAATTTCAGTATACTTCCCCGAACTCTGGCCAAATTGGGCAAAGTACGAATAAAATAGTGTATGAGACTATTGGAGGGAGTTTAGAAGGACCCCGGATTAATTACAAATGAGTTGGAGTGAAAATCGTGAGGAAACAAAATTTTTGGAGCAAAAGAAGTAGGATCAAATATGCTAAAACTCTTAGTGTCTAGACCTGAAGGAAGGTCCGTACCCTGCCTGTGCGAAATTGGCAAAATGGGTACGAGATCCGGAACCTGATAAAGGGTCCGGACCCTCTGTTGGCAGAATGTGTGGGTTGAGGAAAAAAATTGCAATTAGTTGGAGGGGTTAAATTGTAATTATTTGGGGGACTATAAATGGACCCCAACTCACTTCTCCTCTTATTTCTCTGCACACACAAGAGAAAATCCTTCTCTTTTCTCTTAAGCCCCATTTCTCTCTTTCTCACTCTCTCTCACTCTTTAACTTCTCTAGTGATCTCTCCAACAAGTGAAGATTGGAGGAGATCAAACTTGGAAGAAGTCTTGAGAAGAAGGACAAGCTCTAGAACAAGTAGGAGCTTGAGGAGTAAAGGAAACTAAGGTAAGGTTTTGAGATTTTGAATTAAGGTTTGGATTAAATCCTTTGAAAATGAGATTTTTTGAGATCCTAGATGATTCTAAATTAGATTGATTAAAAATTCACCATGGATGTGTTTTTGAAGGATTTAAAACCCTAGGTTTAAAATTAGAGTTTTTATTTTTAGGGTTTCCATTCAAATTGATCATTTAATCCTTTAATTAAAGGATAGTTCGACACGAGGGACAATGTTGATTTGAACTACGACTTCCAATTGGAGGAACGAGCCGATTTTGAAGAATTTCATTCATTAGGCCCTGAACGTGCCGAGACGTCATCAAAAATCTAATTGCTTAGAAATCTTAGCAATTAGTATTTAACCGAGGTGGGTGGTGCCTTCCAAAGTGGTTGAATTTCTTCCTACGTCTAAGTTCCATTATTTGGTCATATACATTTATATGTGAATTATGCATTAGGGTCCAATGTTGCATTTCTTGTCACATAAATTGCATGCTACACGAGTTACAAGGTAGGAGATTATTGTTATTAAACACTTGACTTAGTATGCATGAGAATAATGCCATCGGACATTGGGAACCCTAGAAATGCAAGAGAACTAGTAGTGCAAACTAGTGTATGGACTTGCTTAAACAAGGTGGAACACTAGATGTCATTGTAATTGCCAATTGTGAACCTAGTGCGTTAGATTGAGTATAGCCTCCAGAACAAGTAGAGGATTGAGACATTGCATGTTTAGCTATGGGTATATGGTGATGTGTTACCGTAGTTGCACAAGATGCTTAAGATGAGCATGTTAGGGATCGGTGGATGCCGAGATAGTATTGCTATGAATAGTGGTGAGTTCTCTTGGTTGAGAGAACTAGATTATACTCCCATAGTTTGTTACAGCTTGTGGAGGTCGCGACTCCACAAGCCGTGAGCTCTGGAGTGTCATGCATACGGGTGATTGGTCGCATTATCGCCTCCCCGGCAGACGGCCTAAGTGGGTGATTGGGTTGACTTATGGCCTTCCCACATGGCTTAGAGATGTCAGTTGGGCTTGACTGTTGGTGAGTCCAGTGCGATTGGGTCATGAACATTACTTCATGTTGTAAGGCATAGTAGCATTTATTTATTTAGTACATGCATTGTGTAGTGGTAGACTACTTATCTATTTTTTTCGCATACTTATGCCTTGATTAGACCTAGTGGGGAAGTCGCCCGGATCGGCGGCCGAACCTACTAAAAACTTCTTTTAGTTCTCACCCCCTATTTTGAAGAGTCAACCATGAGCGATGCGGCACCAGACCGAGGCAAGGACATCGCGCTCTAGGTAGCAAACCTTCAAGTGTAGATCACCCATGTATAAAGAAATTATGTATTTACATTTCGAAAAAAATTGTAAAGGATAATGGTTGTATTTTAGAGAATCAAACATGTATAGATGTATGTATGTGCAAGGTAGAAAATGTATGAAATTTGTGAATGACTAAAGTGTAATAATTAAGTTTATTTCTCTCGCTCTCGTGATACTCTCTCTTTCTATGCAAATTGTGTTATATTGCAATTTCTTGATTGAAATTCAATGCACTGGTTTTGTTTACGCCTTGGGCAGACAGGAAAAGCTCTGTCTGTTCATCTTGTCTGTGCACGTGCCGGCGAGGGCTTCCGCTGTGGAATAAGTTGGGGCGTGACACTTAGATTAAGGAATGTGCGGTTAGGATGATAGTGGTCCCCAAGGGTTGAGTGGGTGGTTGGTTGAATAGTTTGATCTAATAGGTGGAAATGGTCAAAGGGGTAGATCTAACGGTGGAAAACTTACAAGCACCAAGTGCTTGGTGCTTTTACAAGCACTATAGTCGGACTCTATATATATATATAGAATTAGGTTGGAATGCTTCTAATAACACCAACTCATTGGTGCTATTAGGTTTTCGGCCCTTGGATGAAAGGATGTGCGGTTAGGATAATAATGGTCCTCTATGGTTGAGTGAGTGGTTGGTTGAATAGTATGATCAAACGGATGAAAATGGTCAAAGGGGTAAATCTAATGGTAGGAAACTTGGTAGCACTAAATGCTTAGAGCTATTAAAAGCCCCCAGCCGGACTCTCTCTTTCTCTCTCTATATATATATATATATATATATATATATATATATATATATATATATATATATATATATATATATATATATATATATATATATATATATATATATATATATATATATATATATATATATATATATATATATATACACACACACACACTAGTAAATGACCCATCCGTTGCACGGAATTAGAACAAAATATTTTGAAAATAATATTTAACTAGTTGATATAATATATAAAATTTATCAATATGCTTTTTTAGGAAATAAATTTTAAAATTTTATTTTTATTTGGTTTAGAAAGATGAGAGTTATATAATGATTAAAAAAGTTCTTAATAAAAGTATAAGTTGATCTATTATTTTCATAATTTTAAAAAAATTTAGTATAAGACAAATCTTCAAAATATAGTACAAATAGATCGTGAAAAAAAACTATAAGAGAGACTGCACTATCTAGAAAAAGGAGGCAACGGTCTCTTATTGAAAATATTTGACTCTCAATGTGAATAATTGATTATTTACGTAACAAAGAAAAAAAAAAATATAGCGAAAATTTTAGGAACCGCCTTGAGAGTAATAAAAATTGTAAATCTAAAACCAAATAGAGGTACATTAAAACAAGGCAAAACTCACAAAAAAATAATAGATCAGATCATTAAAAAATATATAAAAAATATGTAAAACTCACAAAAAAAAGTAGAATCTTATACAATACATGAAAGAGGAACCCAAAAACGGCGCGGCCGAGCTCTCCTTATTTGGGGGAAATAGGTAGGGCCCCCTTTTCTCATTCCTCTCTCTCTCACCCCAACTTCCTTTCTATTTTTTTTTGCCTACACCAAGTCTACAAATTCATCACATGAACTAAGCCTATTTCTTAATAATTAATATAATAAAATTAAAATTTCATCTAATAAGCACAATCTATAATATAAAAAAAAAATCTAAATACAAAAATTAATAGATTTTAACCTTTATAATAAAACTTTATAAATACAGTGTAAAAAAAAATTATACACCGGTGTATAAGACATCCTCACATATTCTTCAATTTGACTTTAACTTTAACATAAATAAAATTTAGCATTAACAAGATAAAACTATCTAATATAAGTGTGAGGACTGAGATTTTCCCCTATGTAAGTTTGACATTTTTTTTAATGATATCGTGTGTATTTTAATTTTAAACTTGCCCGTCAAATTTCAGCGAAAAATTATTTGAAATAAAGTTTTTACGCGATTATTACTTTTCACTAAAAGTGAATAGTAACCTGCGTTTCCGGCGAGGACCGAGAAGAGAGATGGGCTTCGGACGCGAATCGGACTCCGTTCCGAGCGATCCAATAGCTCATTTTCGATGGTCCGACTGTGCCGAAGCCAATGGCGTTGACGGATCTTATGTCCGACACACGGTTTTCGAGAAAAATAGATTTTATCACTAAGAGGGCATTTATTCCGCGTTGTGCTCGCTTTTTAGAAGCGACCGGTGCACCGTTTTGCATGAAAACTTGCGAGCAGGGACCTTTCTATGAGAGGATTATGTTGGAGAGGGACTGGATCATCTATTCAAAGTTTTAGGGGAGTTTTAGATAATTATTCATTTAGAATAATGGTTTTAGGTTTTTAAAGTGGGATTTGGGGATTTTGGAACCCAAAACCCTAGAGCTAACCCTCCTTCCCTCCTCTTTGGACCCCTGAGATGATCTCTGCCATCACCGCAGCTGTCGCCGGCCGCTCGAGAAGAAGAAGAAAGCGGTTTCTTCTTCTTTTTCTTCTTCTTCTTCTTCTTCTTCTTCTTCTTCTTCTCTCACTCTCTCTCTCTCTCTCTCTCTCTCTCTCTCTCTCTCTCTCTCTCTCTCTCTCTCTCTCTCTCTCTCTCTCTCTCTCTCTCTCTCTCTCTCTCTCTCTCTCCCCCCTCTATTGTAGTGTGAAGGGGGTAGCCCGTACCACCTTGTCACCATGCCGCCGGCCACTGGGACCACTGCCGCCATCCTCTCGGCCTCTGACGACCCTCCCCCAGCTGTCCCCGGTGCCGCCGTGCACCAGGGAGTCGCCGCGGCCGAGGTGGAGCTTCCCTGAGCACTCGCGACCGTGGGAAACCACCCGGCTGCCGCTGCCGTGCCGCGCCGCCTCTAGCCGTCACTGGCGGGCCCAGAGGGACCACCGGCGTCGCCCCCGGCCGCCTCCGAGCCGCCGTCGAGCCGCGCTGCTGTGCCCTAGCCGTGGCCCCTTTTTGGCCCTCATCGCCGCCGCCGCTGCCTCCCACCGCCGGCCAGGGGTCCCAGCTGACTCTCCTGGGTGTGGCGACCCTCCCCTGGCCGGAGCTCCCCCTGCCGTGCCGTTGGTCGCCGAATTTTTGATGCCCTAGCCTCTGCCTTGTGGCTGCCAGGGGGATTTCAGGGGCTGAGTTGGCCGAGCTCCCCTTTTCGGCCATCAGAGACTTTGGCGAGCACCCGAGAGCTGAGCACCACACTCCTAGGGTCTTGTGGAGACCCGTGCTCACCTTCGCTGCGATCAATGAAGCCCCGGTGCGCGCGTGGGACTTGGCCGCTTCCGAGATCGAGCAATTGGAAGGATTTCTCCGCTGTTTCAATGTCATCCGGCCGTCGATCGTGCTCTGGACAGCGAGCACGAGCTTCATCACATCGAGACAAGTCAAATCGACTGGTTGGATGGATCCGCTGCGATGCGGATCGGGGTAATGAGCTCGAAACGCGCGTTTTATGTATTATTTTAATAGTATTTAATGCTTTAGTGGGCCAATTGCAAATTGTATGCAATGGGGACCCCGCGCACAGCCTCGGACAGTGTGTAATTGCGTTAGCGACCTCTTGACTAATCGTCAAAGGTCTGGGAGCCGTTGCGGAGTGGAAACGGGTCCCACGGCGTCGTTTGGTGAAAATTCGCCGATTGGACACGGTTTATGTTGCGATTTTCGCCCATTGGCAATTCGAATGCCCTAGATACCCTGCCAAGCCTTGTTGGCTGGTTGCTACCACCACCTTCGAAGTTTGAAGGCGGTGGACGAGCGGCAGAAGGGTTTCGACGCGTTTTTCGGCAAAATCGCCAGTAAAACACAGATTCACGTCGCGATGAGTTTTCGGCTGCATGGTCACCCCAAAAGTCATCGCCTAGCCCCGTTGGCTTGCCGCCAGGGTCGCCTCATGTGTTCGGAGGCGACAGGTGAGCGGCGAAGGCTTCCGATGCCAAAGTGGACACTTCCGGAAGCCCGGAGCGAATTGGTCGACCGACAATGATCGAGTTGATCTTTTTGCTTATGTTTGCTGCCAGGACACTCAAATGGATGTGTTTCAAGGCAGCGGGTGACTCACGGCATGAGTCGGTGTGTTTCGGAATGTTTCGTGGGTCCCGCGAGCATCCCGGTGCGTTTTCGGGATTCCTGGCAAGTTCGGGAATCGGTTTTGGGTAACCGATCCCGCAGATGGTCTTGGGTTGTGAGCGATGTCTTTTGAGTCAGTTCGGTTTCTGACTCGGTGGACCTATCGTAGGTCCAGTCGATGGTTCTGCACACTATGGGAGCTAGGTGCAGTTGCGGACACAGGTGGGTATTTCAATCCTAAGTCGGTCTAGTGGTGCACGCTCGGTGATGTTCCCTCCACCTTCTCTTTCTATACTTCTTGCATTACTTGTGATTGTTGGGCCTGACACCATACGACCCCATTAGATGTTGCTCTATTTAGTTATTTTCATATTCGCTTATTGTGATCTAGAAGTAGAGCGGTTGTTTACTATACCTGTGGATTGTGACATCAGTTGTGACATAGTTGGTCGGTTCTGTGACTTCTATTGTTCGATGACCTATTCGGCCGGTATACCCTAAGGGGTTGATTGTCGGCTAGTTGCTGACGGATGGCTATTGAGCATATTCGCATCGATCGCCACTGCTCGCGTGCATTTCACATACACCAATGGTCTGATCCACCGCAAGAGAATATTCTTTTCTGAAAAAGTGGTTGTACTTTCGACCCGTAAGTCCAGCGGTCTACTGCTAGGATTACATGCCAATTAGAGCGATTATGTGGCACTTACTTGAGTTCTTTAGACCGACACGGCGGACTTGGGTTGGGTATTTTTGGACTGATCGTCCGGTTGATGCATCTCATTTACAGTAGCGGTAGTTGTATTACATATGCACCTTTGATTCCTTTTGCATTGCTACTGTATTACTATTGCCTTTCATTGCTATATTTGATTACCGGTGAGTACATTTGCTTTCGTCGGCTTGCGGTACCCACTAGGAGGGGGAGACGTGTTTACATGTTCTCACCCCCCACTATTTTTCAGGTGACGCGGGTGGGATTGGTCGGGACGCAGCGTGAGGCCGTAGCTAGTGGGCGGTCATAGAGGTCTGGATCTATGGTATACGTTCTGGATTGCTTTATACATGTGATAGTATAGTTCATCCCTACACCTGTTAGTAGATGCTACATGTGGTTCAGTTGATACGTTATACTCATGGTTTTGGGATTTTCGTGGCTATTAAACACTTGTGGTTTTGGACTCAGTTTTCGAATGTTGGTTTTCTACCCCTCGTGGTAGCATTTTCAAAATAAAGGCTGCCGTGTGGGGAACAATTTTCAAATGGTTTTCTAATGGCTTTTCGAAAGTTAGAATTTTAAATAAAATCTTCGTGTGGGAGACATTTTGTAGCACACTGAACTTTAGCAAATTGTAGAGTTCTAGTGAGAGAATAGTGCTTTATACTATTCTAGGGGTTTTGATTGAGTTTGGAGAGCTTGGGAGTGTTTTCGAGGCTTATTAAGCGCAAAAACGGACTACGGAGATCAAATTCTACAAAAGGTGCAGAATTTGTATTGGGTATAGGTACTAGCTTTGGGGTACGGGTACTGATTTAGTTAGTTCCGGTACTGATTTTTGAGGTACCGGAACGCAGTACAAAATTGAAGATTTCATCGTTCGGGTTTTGCAGAATTGGTTCTGAGGTACCGGAACTGTTGAGTACCGGTACCCCAACCCGTGTACCGGTACGCAGTGCTGCAGAACCAGATTTCGTGCAGTTTTGTAATTTCTGAGTTTTGAGGGGCCTTAGGGGATATTGTTACATCATGTAATATATCCCTTCAACCCTCTCATTGTTGCCCTTTGTGCTGAGACCATGGAGGAGAAAGGTGAGCTTCTTCCCTCTCTCTCTCTCTTGATTTTCTCTCCTCCAAACCCTCTAAAGCATGGATTTGATCTCTTTTTCTCCATTTTTTTTCTTGGAGGCTTGCTTTTTGGCTTTGAGGGGAGCTCGGGATTGGAGAATGAGGCTTGTTTGTGGACTTAGCTTCAACCCTAGTACCTTGTAGCTTGTTTTGGAGCTTGAAATGAGGTTTGTAGCCTTCTAACTATCTCTATGTATGAGATTTGTAGAGATTTTGTTGGAAAACCTAGATTCTTGAAAACTAGGGTTTGTTTTGGGGTTTTTCTTATGAAGGCTTTTGCGGTTGAATTGATGAGTGTAGGACACTCTTGTAGGTTGGATTTGAAGCTCCATTGTGTTGATTTGGAGTTTGCACAAGTTTTTCTTGGATGAAGGTAATTTTCACCTATTTTCCTCATAATTTTTGGTGAATTTCGTGGTGAGCTTGTTCGAAGCTCCTAACCCCTTGGAAAATTTTCTTATGGCATATGAAGCTTAGGGGACAACTTCGTTTGAAGGAACGAACAAGTTTCGATGGGTATCCGGTGGGTCTGACCTCACCAAAATGAGTGAACTCCCTCTATGTCTCCTATCTTATTATATGATTGATTAGATGCATATTCATGCTATTTATGACATGGTAGAAATTATGAACACATGACATCTTCATGTTACATGTGAAATTTGGCATACTCTATATAGTAGAGGATTATGAGGTTAACCTGCATGCTAGAACACATACAATGGCATTGTGATGTTAGGTTCCTCCTTCGTGAATTATGAGATGCATGTTAAAGAAAAGTGGTATCATGTGAGACACTACATGACTAGTGGATGATTGAATTTAGTTACGCATATCGTAGTATGCTTGCTATAGAGAAAAGGAAGAACATGACATATTGCACAAGATCCAGAGCTAAGTGTGTTGCACCTCATTTAGGTGAGCAACTAAGATTGGCTTTGTGACATTGTACTCGACCTTTAGGTCGTTGATCAAAATTCCATGTTTAAGACATGAGGAAAGGGTTCCCTACACACTTGATTATGTAAATGGCAAAAGCATGTAATTGCTTAGTTAAATAAGAGTTAGATTACTTACATGGTGATTTCCATACTCCATGTAGTGGAGGATTATGTAGCAAGGCATATTGTCACGCCCCGGATTACTCGTTTCCCCGGGCTCGCCAACAGATCCGCCGTATACATAGATTTTTCTATGTATACGAAGCGATAGCTAACCTATAAATAAACATACAAGCCACTACAAGAGATATATAGAGCTGAAATAAAACATACTAATAACAAAAGCCACCTGTACATATAGAGTCCAAAATACAACAGGTCCACCACAACCAAAATAGGTACAAATCCACAGTATATGTACATGGCACAACTCAAAATAAACTATCTCCAGTAGGGTCCTCCTCTAGGGACAACAGGGACAGGTAGGGATCTAGCTCGCGACTCCCTTACCTCGATCCGCGGAAACAGGCGCAGCAGCCGCAACAGAAGAAGGCTCTGCAAAAAGGTGGCAACAAAGGGTGTGAGAACTACTATCAAAAGAAGTAGTCCTCAGTGGGTACCGATACCGACCTCTACGGTCCACCCACTAAGTCTACGAGACTAACAGTATAGCTGGTAGGTAAAGAACAACAAAGTAAGCTGGAATAAACTCTACAGCTATCATGCCACTACCCTACCACTATCCAAGTCAACTCTCAAGTAAGCATCACCAAAGTGAAAGGTCACCCCTGACCCAATCTAATGGAACCGCCCAAACGGGCTCGTCCAACCAACTCTCAAAGTAAAAGCATCCCCAACCAATAGGTAACCAGCATTGACCCGATCCACAGGGACTGCAATACGCCCGTCCCGCCTGTCTAAGCAACACCGTACGCTACCTCAAAGGCACTGGGTGGAGAGCGAGAGTCCCACCGGGACTAAGACGACATCAACGCAAGTAACCAGGCTCCGGAGCGGCACTCGTGGGCGCGACCCAACCGAGTATGCAAGCGTGTCTCTGTCGAGCTCAATCAGGCTCATACAGGCTATAGTCAAAGAACAAAGGGGTCAAAAGGGGTCAAAGACTCTAAGCTCACGTGCCCTCAGCACAACCAGAAGCTAAAACAAGAGTCTGGGTCCACCGTCAACCCCGACGGCACCCGGTAATACAGAATAGTCTAACCCTGCTGTAAATACAAGCTCGGCATCCCAGCACGAGCGTAAACTCGTCCTATAACGAACTAAGTATCCACCTCGCACTAACAGCGGTGATACAGGAACAGAAACGGCTCCTAGAGCTAAATCTGATAACAGTTCGAAAAGTGACGGTTGTATGTTCGCAAGTTTTCTCCTAAGTCAATTCCCAGTTCAGCATGTAAAGTCATGTCGATAAATTATCAATTTATACTCCAAATTCAGATTTCATATAAACACATGCAAATTCACGAATTTGAGCTACTAACATGATTTAACAGATAATAAAACAGCATGCTGCACTCTCTATACTTAGGAGGAAATCCGGCGATTTCGGTAACATCAACCCACCTCGAAAGCTATCCAACAGCGGCTAGGAGTCGAGTGGAAGGCCTCCAAACAACGCCGGCTGAAATCGAGCTTAAATCTGCAACCTCGAGATTCGGACCCACCTGCGCACTGTTCTGGGCGCCCAGATCATCAGCCCAGAACTGCAGCCTGGCAGCACAACCCACATGTGATCAACATGCGATAAAATCCAAATCCTAAGTCCAAATGTAGTGAAATTTGGCTCAACTCACCAGCAGAGGTTCAAGAACAAACCCTCCAAATTTCAGCCAAATCGGAGTTCGACTCGATGTCCAAAAGGTCCACACACTGAACCGGATTCACTTCTGGACCCTCCTGCACATGGATCCAGAAGTTCCAGCACTTAAGCAAATCTCAAAAACCGTAAGAATTCAAGGATTCCAACGATTCTAGCTCATAGAAAGGGGTCACAAACCTCACAAAAATAGTGATGGAACAATCCAAAACCTCTCCAAAGATCCTCACAAAGATCTGGATCTAAAAATCCAAGAATTTCCATCAATGACCAAAAAATTCAGCACTTAAGTAATTACTCAAAATCCGAGCTAGAACTCACCTTTGAATCCTCAATTCAGGTAGGAAGGACCTCCAAACCAGCAAGGAAAGTGGAAGGATCAATCTTCACTTCGTAATTCCAGCTCCCAAGAGATTGGATCCCAAGAACAAAGGAAAAACCCAAGTTTCAGCTCAAGAACACCAGGGGTCCAGTAAAACATCAACTGTAGCTTACATACCTGTCCAAATCGCGATTGGAAAGATTCCACTTCTTCCTCTGCGAGTCCTCTACCCAACAAACCAAGTTTCGTTGGATTTGGATACTCCTACACTGCACACGAGCACGAACACTCTAGGTCGACGTTGCAGTTTCAGCAGGAAACCAAGTTCATCAATGGAGGAAGATGAAATTGGGAGAGAAGAGAGGGTTTCCTCTTGCAAGCTCCGAGTTCACCTTGAAGAGGGGAGAAAAGAGCCTCAGGGGAGGTCGTCCACTACTCTTATAGACCCATGGTTTCGGTGTAATAAGCCTCAAGAACATAATTGCTACTAACCTGTCCTCAGCAGAAAACCACACTTCCGGGCGCCCGAAACTCAAGAAGTGGGCGCCCGGTTCTTCAGCCTGCACCAACTCGACCATCGGACTCTCCGCCGCGGTCCGGTGCGCCCAAACCTGGTCCGGCGGATCTCACCAACCGATCAACACGTGTCGAGCCGTTCGATACTCACGAGGCAGGATTTCCGGACTCACTTTCCGGGCGCCCGAAACATGGATCCGAAATGACTTAGTAATTTTCAGAAAAGGGGCACTGAACAACTGGGCGCCCAAAACAGAGCATCTGGGCGCCCGAAACTCCAAAAGCCCAAAACTTCAGTTTTGGCTCGCTTCGGTGCTCCGAGTCCGTTTTCGCGTCTATTTGACGCCGAAACGACTCCGACTTGTCTCGACCCTCTCCAGAAGTGTCGGACAGTCTAAAATACTACAGTCATTCCGTCAGTTAGGCCCCAGGGGTACTACATCCTTCCCCCCTACGGAAAGTTTCGTCCTCGAAACTCAAACTCAAACTCATACCTCAAGAAGACAGCTCGAAAAGGTAGGGATAGGATTCCCGCATCACCGTCTCCGGCTCCCAAGTCGCCTCACGCTCCTCGTGATTACTCCACTGCACTTTCACGTACGGTATGACTCGGTTGCGCAATTCTTTCGTCTCGCGAGCAAGAATCCGCACCGGTCGCTCCTCGTACTGCAGGTCCTCAGCCAACTCAAGTGGGATGAAGTCAATCATGTGGGAGGGGTCGAACACATATCGCCTCAGAGCCGAGACATGAAACACATCATGGACTCCAGGGAGTCGCGGTGGTAGGGCAATCCTGTACGCTACCGGTCCCACTCGCTCTAACACCTCGAACGGGCCAACAAACCGTGGACTGAGCTTTCCACGAACTCCAAAACGGCGAATTCCTCTGGACGGCGAGACTTTCAGAAACACATGATCTCCAATCTGGAACTCTAAGTCTCGTCTCCTAGTATCCGCATAGCTCCTCTGTCGACTCTGGGCGGTCTCAAGACGTCGTCGAACCATCTTGACCTTCTCTTCTGCCTCCAACAGTATATCGGGACCCAAAGTCCTCCTCTCACCCACATAGCTCCAATGCAAGGGCGAACGACATTTGCGTCCATACAATGCCTCAAACGGAGCCATCTGGATGCTCGCTTGATAGCTATTGTTGTACGCAAACTCAACCAGTCCTAAGTGTCGATGCCACCCTTCACCAAAGTCTAGGACACATGCCCTCAACATGTCCTCCAGAGTCTGAATGGTCCGCTCAGACTGACCATCTGTCTGTGGATGAAAAGCCGTGCTGAACCGCAGCTGAGTACCCAGTGCTGTCTGTAGACTCCTCCAAAACTGTGAGACGAATCGTGTGTCTCGATCAGACACAATCGAGGTAGGCACTCCATGCAGCCTCACTATCTCGTCCAAGTATAACTGAGCGAGTCTGTCCCTTGACCAAGTAGTCTGCACTGGTAAGAAGTGGGCAGACTTGGTCAGTCTGTCCACTATCACCCAAATAGCATCAAAACCAGCATGCGCCCTCGGTAATCCCACGACAAAGTCCATGGCGATCTGGTCCCACTTCCACTCGGGTATTGGGAGACTCTGAAGCTTGCCAGTAGGTACTCGGTGCTCCGCCTTTACCTGTTGACAAGTCAAACACTGAGCCACAAATCTCCCAATGTGGCGCTTCATTCCATTCCACCAGAAGTATGCCTTCAAGTCCTTATACATCTTGGTTCCACCGGGGTGAACCGTATAAGGTGAGTAATGAGCCTCTCTCAAAATCTCCTCTCGGATCTCAGAATCCATAGGCACACACAGTTGGTCCCTGTACCGCAGTACTCCCGAACTGTCAACACTAAAATCCCCTGTCTGCCCGCTGGCAATCTGATCTCGAATCCTCATCTAGTAGGGGTCCACACTCTGTTTCTCTCGGATCCTATCCAACAGAGTGGGTTGCAAAACCAAAGACATAAGTTTTGCAGTAACCCCAGGGGATACCACCTCAAGCTCAAGCCGCCTCAACTCCTCAAGTAACGGCGCCTGCTGAGTGATCATCATACTAAGGCTCTGCACTGATCTCCTGCTCAACGCATCTGCCACTACATTCGCCTTGCCGGGATGATACTGGATGGTAATATCATAATCCTTCAACAGTTCCAACCACCGGCGTTGCCTCAGATTCAATTCCTTCTGAGTGAACAGATACTTGAGACTTTTGTGATCTGTGAAAATCTCACAGTGCTCACCATACAGATAGTGCCGCCACAGCTTCAGTGCAAACACTACAGCTGCCAGCTCCAAATCATGCGTAGGATAATTCTTCTCATAATCCTTCAATTGCCGGGAGGCATAGGCAATTACCCTACCATGCTGCATCAACACACATCCCAAGCCACTGTGTGATGCATCACTATAAATCACAATCCTTCCCCCATCACAGGAAGGGTAAGGATGGGAGCAGACATCAGTCTCTCCTTCAGCTCCTCAAAGCTACGCTGGCACTCAGCACTCCAAACAAATCTAATCCCCTTCCTCGTCAGACGAGTGAGGGGTGTGGAGAGCTTCGCAAAGCCTTCCACAAATCGACGGTAATATCCAGCTAACCCGAGAAAACTCCTCACCTCGGTAACCGTCGTCGGTCTGGGCCAATCCCGCACAGTCTCAACTTTCTGCGGGTCCACCGCTACTCCAGTGGCCGAAATCACATGGCCCAAGAAAGCTACCTCTCGAAGCCAGAACTCGCACTTCTTCAGCTTAGCATACAACTTCTTCTCTCTCAGAAGTTGCAGCACAAGCCTCAAGTGCTCCTCATGCTCAGCATCGCTCCGAGAGTAGATCAAGATGTCATCAATAAACACCACCACAAACCGGTCCAAGAACGGCTTAAACACTCGATTCATCAAATCCATAAACGCGGCAGGGGCATTAGTCAATCCAAACGGCATCACCGTAAACTCATAATGCCCGTACCGGGTCCTAAAAGCCGTCTTGGGAATATCCTCGGCCTTCACCTTCAATTGGTGGTAACCAGACTGCAAGTCAATCTTCGAGAAGACACAAGATCCTTGCAGCTGATCAAACAGATCATCAATGCGCGGCAAAGGATACCTGTTCTTGATGGTCACTTTATTCAACTCTCGGTAATCCACACAAAGTCTAAGTGAACCATCCTTCTTCTTCACGAATAACACCGGCGCTCCCCAAGGCGATACACTGGGTCTCACAAACCCTTTATCCATCAAATCCTGAAGCTGCGCCTTAAGCTCTCTCAGCTCAGCCGGTGCCATTCGGTAGGGTGTCTTTGAGATTGGCGCAGTTCCTAGGACTACGTCAATCACAAACTCGACCTCCCTGTCTGGTGGCATCTCAGTCAACTCCGGGGGAAACACGTCCGGGAACTCGCGGACTACAGAGATGTCCTCGAGCTCCGGTGCCACTGCAGATACCTCCACAACAGTCGCCAGAAACGCGGTACATCCTCGACTCATCATCTGTCTCGCTCGTGCCGACGAAATCCACGTCGCAAACAACGTGCTCCTGCAGCCTCGATACACGTACTCCTCCTGGTCTGGCTCGCGAAACGTCACGGTCCTCTCGCCACAGTCGATCATCGCGAAGTAGCGCGTCAGCCAATCAATGCCGAGCACTACATCAAAATCCTGCAATCGCCCCAAGACCAACAGGTCTGCGGGCATCACCCACGGTCCAAGCTGCACAGGGCAAGCTCGACAACAGTCCTCCACACGCAAAACATGCTCGGGAATCTGCACCTCTCGTGCACAAGGTAACGGCCCTATCACTAGCCCATGCAAGGATGTAAATGCTCGACTAATAAAAGAATGTGATGCACCGGTATCAAATAATGCACGAGCTCTAATGCCAGAAATTAAAATGATACCTGCCACCACATGATCCGCTGCCGTGGAGTCCTCCAGTTGAGCCGCAAAGACTCTGCCGCTCTGCGCCTGCTGCCGCCGCTCGCCCAGGCGTGGTACAGAAGCTCGATCCATCTGGCTGTGACTCGGTGGAGCTCCATAGGTCTGCTGATGAACTGGGGGTGCGGATGCGGTCGATGGTACAGGTGACGCTGCTCGGGGACAAGCTGCCCGCAGATGTCCGGACTGACCACATCCAAAACATCGGCCCTCGCGCTGTACACACTGCCTAGGCCAGTGTGGTCCTCCGCAGATGATACACCTCAGTGGCCTCCTCCAATGCTGTCTCTGCCGGCGAAATCCGCCAGGCTGCTGCTGCCCAGAAAACCCATGACCGGGAGGGTGTGGTCGGGACTGCCTCGATAAACGTCGATCCCTGGGAAGTCCCCCATCTTCTGGGGTAGAGCGCTTCCTTCCCTGGACTTGCTCCTGCACTGCAGTCTGCTCCCCTTGGCAAGGGGTATAATGTCCCATCCAAAACGTCTGCCGCGTCCACAACTCACACAGTTGATGTAGGAGTACCCCCTGCTGTCGTGACGCCTCAGTCAAACAGATCAACTGCGCCCGCAGCTCTCGTCCTTCACTCGATCCGCCCATCTCCAGCGGAGTAGGTGGTACAGGAGGGGCCTCTGTCGGGGGTGAATCTCGATGCTTAGGCGGCATCTCGACCACCTACAACAACACAACCATCAGACACATCACACGAAACAAACCTCGACCCAATCAAGCGAAAGTCTAGAAGGTCGTCTCTTTTCCCTCGCTACTTGACGTCGTCTGCAGCCAACGCAAGTTCGCGACAGGAAAGGACACACGCCTTCGATCACTCCCTCCACTTAAGGATGAGTTCAACAGTCAAATCGATGACTTTCGCGGCAAGTCACGTCTCTCACGTCATGCATTCCTAAGGTCTGCCATAGCCTAGGGTTTACTAAGTCCCAACGACCTATTCCTAAGCTCTGATACCACTTAATCTGTCACGCCCCGGATTACTCGTTTCCCCGGGCTCGCCAACAGATCCGCCGTATACATAGATTTTTCTATGTATACGAAGCGATAGCTAACCTGTAAATAAACATACAAGCCACTACAAGAGATATATAGAGCTGAAATAAAACATACTAATAACAAAAGCCACCTGTACATATAGAGTCCAAAATACAACAGGTCCACCACAACCAAAATAGGTACAAATCCACAGTATATGTACATGGCACAACTCAAAATAAACTATCTCCAGTAGGGTCCTCCTCTAGGGACAACAGGGACAGGTAGGGATCTAGCTCGCGACTCCCTTACCTCGATCCGCGGAAACAGGCGCAGCAGCCGCAACAGAAGAAGGCTCTGCAAAAAGGTGGCAACAAAGGGTGTGAGAACTACTATCAAAAGAAGTAGTCCTCAGTGGGTACCGATACCGACCTCTACGGTCCACCCACTAAGTCTACGAGACTAACAGTATAGCTGGTAGGTAAAGAACAACAAAGTAAGCTGGAATAAACTCTACAGCTATCATGCCACTACCCTACCACTATCCAAGTCAACTCTCAAGTAAGCATCACCAAAGTGAAAGGTCACCCCTGACCCAATCTAATGGAACCGCCCAAACGGGCTCGTCCAACCAACTCTCAAAGTAAAAGCATCCCCAACCAATAGGTAACCAGCACTGACCCGATCCACAGGGACTGCAATACGCCCGTCCCGCCTGTCTAAGCAACACCGTACGCTACCTCAAAGGCACTGGGTGGAGAGCGAGAGTCCCACCGGGACTAAGACGACATCAACGCAAGTAGCCAGGCTCCGGAGCGGCACTCGTGGGCGCGACCCAACCGAGTATGCAAGCGTGTCTCTGTCGAGCTCAATCAGGCTCATACAGGCTATAGTCAAAGAACAAAGGGGTCAAAAGGGGTCAAAGACTCTAAGCTCACGTGCCCTCAGCACAACCAGAAGCTAAAACAAGAGTCTGGGTCCACCGTCAACCCCGACGGCACCCGGTAATACAGAATAGTCTAACCCTGCTGTAAATACAAGCTCGGCATCCCAGCACGAGCGTAAACTCGTCCTATAACGAACTAAGTATCCACCTCGCACTAACAGCGGTGATACAGGAACAGAAACGGCTCCTAGAGCTAAATCTGATAACAGTTCGAAAAGTGACGGTTGTATGTTCGCAAGTTTTCTCCTAAGTCAATTCCCAGTTCAGCATGTAAAGTCATGTCGATAAATTATCAATTTATACTCCAAATTCAGATTTCATATAAACACATGCAAATTCACGAATTTGAGCTACTAACATGATTTAACAGATAATAAAACAGCATGCTGCACTCTCTATACTTAGGAGGAAATCCGGCGATTTCGGTAACATCAACCCACCTCGAAAGCTATCCAACAGCGGCTAGGAGTCGAGTGGAAGGCCTCCAAACAACGCCGGCTGAAATCGAGCTTAAATCTGCAACCTCGAGATTCGGACCCACCTGCGCACTGTTCTGGGCGCCCAGATCATCAGCCCAGAACTGCAGCCTGGCAGCACAACCCACATGTGATCAACATGCGATAAAATCCAAATCCTAAGTCCAAATGTAGTGAAATTTGGCTCAAATCACCAGCAGAGGTTCAAGAACAAACCCTCCAAATTTCAGCCAAATCGGAGTTCGACTCGATGTCCAAAAGGTCCACACACTGAACCGGATTCACTTCTGGACCCTCCTGCACATGGATCCAGAAGTTCCAGCACTTAAGCAAATCTCAAAAACCGTAAGAATTCAAGGATTCCAACGATTCTAGCTCATAGAAAGGGGTCACAAACCTCACAAAAACAGTGATGGAACAATCCAAAACCTCTCCAAAGATCCTCACAAAGATCTGGATCTAAAAATCCAAGAATTTCCATCAATGACCAAAAAATTCAGCACTTAAGCAATTACTCAAAATCTGAGCTAGAACTCACCTTTGAATCCTCAATTCCAGTGGGAAGGACCTCCAAACCAGCAAGGAAAGTGGAAGGATCAATCTTCACTTCGTAATTCCAGCTCCCAAGAGATTGGATCCCAAGAACAAAGGAAAAACCCAAGTTTCAGCTCAAGAACACCAGGGGTCCAGTAAAACATCAACTGTAGCTTACATACCTGTCCAAATCGCGATTGGAAAGATTCCACTTCTTCCTCTGCGAGTCCTCTATCCAACAAACTAAGTTTCGTTGGATTTGAATACTCCTACACTGCACACGAGCACGAACACTCTAGGTCGACGTTGCAGTTTCAGCAGGAAACCAAGTTCATCAATGGAGGAAGATGAAATTGGGGGAGAAGAGAGGGTTTCCCTTTGCAAGCTCCGAGTTCACCTTGAAGAGGGGATAAAAGAGCCTCAGGGGAGGTCGTCCACATCTTTTATAGACCACTAGTTTCGGTGCAATGAGCCTCAAGAACAGATTTACACTAACCTGTCCTCAGCAGAAAACCACACTTCCGGGCGCCCGAAACTCAAGAAGTGGGCGCCCGGTTCTTCAGCCTGCACCAACTCGGCCATCGGACTCTCCGCCGCGGTCCGGTGCGCCCAAACCTGGTCTGGCGGATCACACCAACTGATCAACACGTGTCGAGCCGTTCGATACTCACGAGGCAGGATTTCCGGACTCACTTTCCGGGCGCCCGAAACATGGATCCGAAATGACTTAGTAATTTTCAGAAAAGGGGCACTGAACAACTGGGCGCCCAAAACAGAGCATCTGGGCGCCCGAAACTCCAAAAGCCCAAAACTTCAGTTTTGGCTCGCTTCGGTGCTCCGAGTCCGTTTTCGCGTCTATTTGACGCCGAAACGACTCCGACTTGTCTCGACCCTCTCCAGAAGTGTCGGACAGTCTAAAATACTACAGTCATTCCGTCAGTTAGGCCCCAGGGGTACTACACATATGCACATCATGAACTATGATTTTGTTGGCATTAGTATAATGCATTGATTATGGCATTAGTAGAATGCATCGATAATGGCATTAGTAAAATGCATCGAAAATGGCAGTAGTGTAATGCATCGAAAACAGCATTAGTATAATACATTGAACATGGCTTTAGTTATGGTATATAATAGTAACCCGTTGGGGTCATGAATGAGACATAGATCCATTCTTATTAGTATAAGTGAGATGTAAACATTCACATGTTAGAGACATGTTGTATATTGGTAGAGACATACCAACGAATAAGTGAGAGTATATGGCATATGTGTTATAGATTCCGACCCTCGAGTCGATGTTGTGATTCTATGTTTTAGACATGATGAACGAATTTTCTATGCTGTTGACTATGCTTGCTTGCCATTGTGCTCATTCGCACAAGCTTGTGAGGGTCACTCCCTACAAGCCGGCACTCCGGAGTTGGCCTTTTGCGACATCATGCTCGCCCGTGCGGGATTGGGCACCGAAGTGGATTGCTGTGGGCGAGACTCATTCTTAGCGTGAGAATGTTGACTACCACGGGGCCATTAGGCACGGCACAAGCCGGGACTTTACCTTTGGGAAGTCCCCTATGGTAGGAAAATCGTGATAAAAGTAATATTTGACATTACAACTAAATAGATCATGGTATATGAACATGAATGGTCGACATTGCATATTCAATCATATGATAGTGTAGAATTCTTGCATGACATATAGCATGCTACTTGGAATATAAGTGAACACATAATTTGTGGCATTATTTATCCTGACACCGTTTGGATGCATTCATAGTAGTTGGACATTCATGATAGTCACTACTTGTATTGGCAACCATAGTGGTGGTAAAATTATACACATGATGATTAGTATAGTGACATGGCTATATGATGATAATGGAAGGTTTTTTTTTTAGCTAGTGGTTATAGCATAAAGATGGACATGCATGTAAACTAGTATGGATAAAGTACTTGTGCATATAATAGTAGAAAATTATATTCATGTTAGACGGCATTGACATGTGGAGGCACGATAGTAGTAGAATCATTGCATATTCTTTACTGCTTTATGCTTTATTTTGCAGATATATATATCGTTGCCTCAGTTGACCTAGTGGTGTATTTCGCCACTCTCGGCGGCTTACCCACTGGGAACTATTGTTTAATAGTTCTCACCCCCATTTGTTGTTGGTTTTTGTTTCAGAGCCTTCCGCAACGGGAGAGGCTTGAGATCATGGCGAGGGGTTAGCAACTAGCTAGAGCCTCTACGATGATATTATAGATGGACCCTTGATGCCTTTCCTTTTGTTTTGAATGAAAGGTGTATAGTTGTATCCAATTGGGTGATCTTTTAGCATTCAAGATGTGTAATCTTATTGTATATCTTGAGATTGTGGTTTTGTGATAGACTGGATTTAGTAGTTGAATTATGTACTTGCTCTGATCACCGTATTTAGGTTGTACTCTTGCTACTTCTTTTGTTGTTGTTGTAGACGCCTTGTGTGCATCGGGGGGTGCTTGGTGTACACGGCGGGTCTGTGCACGTGCCTGATGGGCTTCCGCTAAGGCCTGGGGCGTGACACATTTGGAACTAATAGGATATATGTGAATGAGCGTGAATGGATATGACCAAGGACCGTTAGCAGTGCTGAACGCGCTGGTGCAATCCATTCGGAAATCCGATGGACGGATCGCCGGATATTGCATGATTATCGAGGAGAGATCAAAATGGCTTTTTTATATCTCGCGGGAAACCATCTATATTTTATGTACCGAATCGCGTGAGATCGGACATGGAGGTATGTTCGCTCAATTTACTCGCGCTGTGAGGGACTTAGCTTGAAATGATAAGTGTTGGAGGACTTAACTACAAAATGGCACCTTGTATATAAATGGCATTTAGGGTTTCATGGGTGAAACCCTAACCCTAGTTGCCCTCCTCCCTCAGCCGACTTCCCATCCACCTCTAGCACCTCCCCCTGCCTTAGCTGCATGCACCCCGGCCACCTGCGCATGCCGTCGGCCCCCGAAACTGGATCATTTCCCTCTCCCTCCCTCTCTCTCCATTTTTTCCTTCCCCCACCTCTGCCCGAGATCAACCAGGGAGGTCCCTCTCCTTTGGGCCCCTCTTTAGTGGCACCCTTGGACCTCCGGCGACCCTCCTCGCCGACTGCTGTCGCCCCCGTGCGCCGCCGCCGCGGCTGCAACACCTTGCGGTCTAGATCTGGGCTGTGCGGCCGAGGTTGGTTGCGCCGGGTTTCCAACTGCCGGCCGTCGTCCCTGATTTTTCCCCTCGGTCCCAGAAGAGGCCTGCGCCCCTCCCCTAGCCTCTCCGATCGTCACCGTGGTCGGAGAAGCTTGCCGAGCCCGAGGCTAACTCATGCGGGCTCGGGATACTCCAGCGCCACCACCGCCGCCTTCCGCCGCCGGCCAGCATGAGCGCCGGGTCCCCCTGGTCGGCCACACCCGGCTACTGCCGGCGCCCCCGCCGCCGGAGCTCCCTGCCGGCCGGAGTGAGCCCGTGTTCTCCACTGGATTCCTGCGGCTAGGGCATCATTGCCCGCCGCCGTAGCCGCCTCCCGTCGTCGGCAGACGCGCGCCCCGGCCTCCCTCCCCGTGCCCTGGCTCCCCCTGCCCGGTAAGCATGTTTAGGGCTTTCAGTGGGAGTTTTTGGTGTTGTACTTGCTGTTCCGGCGATCCGAGTGTCACGCCCCAGATTACTCGTTTTCCCGGGCTCGCCAACAGATCCGCCGTATACATAGAATTTTCTATGTATACGAAGTGATAGCTAACCTGTAAACAAAGCATATAAGCAACTACAAGAGATATAGAGCTGAAATAAGATCATACTAATAGAACAAAAGCCACCTGTACATATAGGATCCAAAATACAACAGTTCCTCTAAAACCAAAAATAGGTACAAGTCCACCTCTCGCAGGAACAATCAGTCCACACTATATGTACATGGCATAAC
Organism: Puya raimondii; assembly: GCA_016920855.1. Lineage (NCBI taxonomy): Eukaryota > Viridiplantae > Streptophyta > Magnoliopsida > Poales > Bromeliaceae > Puya > Puya raimondii. Next base: position 143,213,318 of record JABWPP010000050.1, read on the forward strand.
TCAAAAAGAAACTATCTCCAGCAGGGTCCTCCTCTAGGAAAAATTGGAAATGGTAGGGATCTAGCTCGCGACTCCCTTATCTCGATCCGCAGGAACAGAAGCAGCAGCCGCAACAGACGAAGGCTCTGCAAGAAAATGTGGCAACAATGGGTGTGAGAACTACTATCAAAAGAAGTAGTCCTCAGTGGGTACCGCTACCGACCCCAACGGTCCACCCACTAAGTCTACGAGACTAACAGTATAGCTGGTAGGTAAAGAAACAATAAAGTAAGCTGGAATAAACTCTACAGCTGAAATGCCACTACTCTACCACTATCCAAGTCATACTCTCAAAGTATAAGCATCACTAATGTGAATAGTCACTCCTGACCCAATCTAACGGAACCGCCCAAAAGGCTCGTCCAGCCAAAAGCCTAGCCACACCGCACACTACCAACAGGTAGCCGGTCCAAGAATCATATCCACAAATCTGCAGCGACATCAACGCATGAGAGGCCTCACTCCGGAGCGGCACTCGGGGAAGCTACACAACCGAGTTAAAAAGCGTATCTCTATCGAGCACAATCAAGCTCCGGCAGGCTATAATCAAATAAAAATGGGTCAAATGGGTCAAAGACTCCAAGCTCACGTGCCCTCAGCACAAACTGATACTAACACAAGAATCTGGGTCCACCGTCAACCCCGACAGCACCCGATAATACAAAACAGCCTAACCCTGCTGTATACACAAGCTCGGCATCTCAGCACGAGCGTAAACTCGTCCTACAACAATCTAAGTATCCACCTCGCGCTAACAGCGGTGATACAAGAACAGAAATGACTCCTAGAGCTAAATCTGATAACAGTTTCAAAAAGTGACGGTTGTAGGTGGTTCACGAGTTTTCTCCTAAGTCAAATTCTAGTTCAGCATGTAAATCATAACTTTAAATTATTAATTTATATTCCAAATTTAGATTTCATATAAACACATGCAAATTCATGAATTCGAGCTACTAACATAAAAAATCTTATAATAAAACAGCATGCTGCACTCTCTACAACTTAGGAGAAATTCTGACGATTTCGGTAACATCAACCCACCTCTAAAGCTATCCAACCACGGCTAGAAGTCGAGTGGAAGGCCTCCAAACAGAACCAGCTGAAATCGGGCTCAAACCAGCCAAACTAGGATTCAGGTCCTCCCTGCTGAAGTTCTGGGCGCCCAGAACATCAGCCTAGAACTGCAGCCTGGCAGCACGACCAATAGGGATTCAACATGCGATAAAATCCAAATTCTAAGTCCAAATGCAGTGAAAGTTTACCCAACTCACCAGCAGGGGCTCAAGAACAATCCCACCAAATTTCAGCCAAAACGGAGTTCGAATCGATCTCCAAAAAGCCTTTGCACTGATTCGGACCCAACTTCTAGATCCTCCAAAACTGCATCCAGAAGTTCCAGCAACTAAGTAAATAACACTTCTAGCATAATTCCTAAAATTCCTACAAGTCTAGCCCAGGGAATAGGGTCACATACCTCCCAAATATAGTGATGGATCAATCCAAATCTTCTCCAAAGCTTCTAACAAAAATCTGGATTAAAAAATCCAAGAAATCCATCAAAGATCCACAATTTCAGCACTTAAGCTTAATTCTCAAAATCTGAGCTAGTACTCACCTTTGAATTCTCAATCTAGGTGGAAAGAACCTCCAAACCAGCAAGGGATGAGGAAAAACCAATCCTCATTTTAAAAATCCAGCTCCATAGAGATTTGGATCCATAAGATCAAAGAAAAAACCCAAATTTCCGTTCAAGAACACAAGGGGTCCAGTAAAACAGCAACTGCAGCGTACCTTCCTGTCCAAAATGCAATTGGAAGGATCGCACACCTTCCTCTACGAGTCCACAATCCAACAAATCAAGTTTCGTGAGATTTGGACACTCCTACACTGCACACGAGCAGCAACGCCACAGGTCGACGCTACTGTTTTGCAGGAATCCAAAGCCTTCAATGGAAAATATGCAATATAGAGGAATTGGAGGGTGTTTTCTACAATTATCCAGAGTTCACTATGAAGGAGAGGAAAAAAAAGCCACAGGGGGTCGTCCCCAAACTTTTATAAACATAGGGATAGGGTACAAAGAGCCTCAAGATCAAAATGCTGCTAACCTGTCCCAAGCTGAAGAACCAACATTCGGGCGCCCAGAACCCTGTATGCCACCACGAATGACGCACCTCGCACGGTCTTATGGATTTTTCGTGGGGTAGTATTCATGATTCAGATTTGTATAATATATATATGGGTATCAGGTATTGCGGGTCCATGGCTTCCAATAGACACAAGCGTCTATTGTTAATTACCCCCTGGAGATTGGGGCAGCTTCGATTAAGAGACCTTCATAAGGAGGATGGAATGATTGACCGAATCCTGGATATATGTGTTAGGATTCGGTTGGATTTGAAATTGACTAGGTCCTAAATATATGTATTAGGATCTAATTGATATTAGACTCTAAGTTTATGTGTTAGAGTCTAATTGGCTCTAAATATATATTTTAGAGGCCAATTATATTTGATTTCACATTGGTTATATGTTCCAAGGTGAAAATATGACTAAACCCCAAGTATATGTATTGAGGTGGGTCAGATTTGATATTACCCGAAGGTAAAGAGTGGCTAATTCTGAATTTATGTATCAGGATTAATCGAATATATTATCCACTCTAGTTATATGTGCTAGAGTGAGAATATGACTGAGCCCTAAGGTACCGCGTTAGGGTTCGTCAGATTCGATTTGAACTCTAAGTATAAATATTAGAGTTCGATTGGATATGGATTTCACTCTAGATAGATACGCTAGAGCAAATGGGTTGACTAGACCCTGAGTGCATGTATTAGGGTTAGTCGAATTTGATTTGAGTTTTACTCTAGGTATATGTGCTAGAGTAAAAGGTTGACTAGACCCTGAGTATATATGTCAGGATTAGTCGGATGAACTCTAAGTCTATGTATTAGAGCTCGATTGGATATGAGTTTTACTCTAGATAGATATGCTAGAGCAAATGGGTTGACTAGACCTTGAGTATATGTGTCAAGATTAGTCGAGCCTTGAATGAACTCTAAGTATATGTATTAGAGTTTAATTACAGACGGAGTTTCAAGTATGTAATTTAAAACCCTGTCGGTTTTGGAAATGATGTTGCCTTAATTATATATGCTAAGGCGATGGGGTTGACTTTGCCCTAAGTATATGTATTAGGGTTAGTCGATTTTGCATTGGATCGAGATTCATGATGAGGTCGGGTTCAGTTTATGAACTTGGCCCATGGTAGGGGACATCGTATGAACTTGGTATGGCTCATAAGAGTTGGATTTGGTTCATGAACTTAGTGCATGGTTCATGAGATTTGGGTATGGCTTGGTGTATAAGGTTTGGATATGGTTTGGTTTATGACATTGGTGTATGGTTCATGGAATTTGGTGTATGGTTCATGAACTTGGTGTATGGCTCATGAGATTTGGTGTATGGTTTCATAAAATTTGGGTCATGAATTTGATATATGGTTCATGAAATTTGGTTCATGAGGTTGGTATATGATTTTTGAAATTGGTGTATGGTTCATAGGATTTGTTGTATGGTTCATGAGATTTGGTCCATGATTCATGGTATTTCGATCATGAGGTTTGGTTCATAAACTTGGGATTTGGGTATGGGATTTGGTGTATGGTTTATGGGATTTGGTTCATGAACTTGGTGTATGGAATTTGGTATATGGTTTATGAGATTTGGTCCATGAACTTGGTGTATGGGATTTGGTGTATGGTTCATGGAATTTGGTCCATGAACTTGGTGTATGGGATTTGATTCATGAACTTGGTGTATGGAATTTGGTTCATGAATTTGGGTTATGAGATTTGGATTTGGTTCATCTTCGGTTCATGGTAAAAGTTTATGTTTGAAGTTGGGTTTGGGTTAGATTGGTTTAGGTTTTTGTATGGACTTTGTTTGGGTTTGGATTTTTGGTTAACTTGATTTGGATTTGGGCTTTATGTAGACTTTCGTTGAATGTGGACTTGGGTTGGATTTGGGTTTTTTATGTGGACTTGGGTTGGATGTGGGATTTATGGTGGACTTGGGTTGGGTTTGATTTTATGTGAACTTGGGTTTGGATTTGATTTTTTTATGTGGACTTAGGTTTGATTTGGATTTTTATGTGGACTTGGGTTGGGTTTATGTGGGTTGGATTTAGACTTGATTGGGTTTGGGTTTTTTTATGTGGATTTGGGTTGGGTTCGTGTGGGTTGGATTTAGGCTTGATTGGGTTTGGGTTTTTTATGTGGATTTGGGTTGGGTTCGTGTGGGTTGGATTTAAGCTTGATTGGGTTTGGGTTTTTTATGTGGGTTTTCATGAGTGGGTTTGATTGGGTTTGGGCTTTCCATGTGGATTTGCTTTTGGGTTTATGTGGGTTGGGTTTGGGTTCATGTGGGTTTGCTTTTGGGTTTATGTGGGTTTTCATGAGTGTGTTTGATTGGGTTTGGGCTTTTCATGTGGATTTGCTTTTGGGCTTTTCATGTGGATTTGCTTTTGGGTTTATGTGGGTTGTCATGAGTGGGTTTGGATTTTTTATGTGGAACTGGTGGAATTGGGTTTGGGTTTTTGTGTAGATTTGGAGCTAAGATGGGTTTGGGTTTCTATTTGTGGACTTGAATGGGTTTGAATTTTTATTTGGAGCTAGAATAGGTAGGTTGTTATTTCGGGATTGGACCTAGATTGGAGCCCGTGTGCAAGCTGAGCCATTTTGGGCCTGAATTGGGACTTGTAATATTGACTGGGCCTGGATTGGAACACGAATATTGACTGGGCTTGAATTCTTCATTAAGTTTTAGTACATTTATGGGCTATTTTGCATGTTCCATTGAATTTATTTTTGCTTGGAATTGAGGTCCGAAGATGCCTCTTTATTGTAATTTTAAATTTAAATTTGGGAATTCAAATTTTGATTCGGAGTCCGAAGAAATCTCCTTTTAAAATTGCGATTTCGAATCAGGGTCCGAAGAAATCCCCCTTTGAATTTTATTTGTAATTTTATTTTGGGGTCCGAAGAAATTTTCTTTGAAAATTGCGATTTTGATTCGAGGTCCGAAGAAATCTCCTTTTGAATTTTATTTGCAATTTTATTTTGGGGTCCGAAGAAATCCTCTTTTTAAAATTGCGATTTTGATTCGGGGTCCGAAGAAATCTCCTTTTGAATTTTATTTACAATTTTATTTTGGGGTCCAAAGAAATCCCCTTTTTAAAATTGCGATTTTGATTCGGGGTCCGATGAAATTCCCTTTTGAATTTTATGTCACACCTCGCCGTGTCTTAGCACCAAGTAGGTGGAAGGACAAACCGCATGGACGTGTGCACAGACCCGCCGAACGGACAGAGTTTCCCCTGTACGTCCAAGGCGTCACAATCAGTACAATTCAAGAGGTTCCAAACATGAACAAAATTCATACACAGATTATATAAGGAAAGCATCATAAACTACTATGCTATTACAAGCATTCCCAATACATCCACATGTTACATTTTTCGTTCTTTCTTTCCAAATACAATCAAATCGTTATTACATTTCCTTTCATTCTAATACCCCTAAGCTACGTAGTAGAGGGTACTTCTATTATGGCCACAAGTGGTAGGGCGCTCTATCTATTGAGCTACGCCCTTTCCTCGCTACGCCGCCTCACTCGCGGATGGACCTGAAAAACGTGGGGTGAGAACTATAAACATAGTTCCCAGTGGGTAAGGCCACCCAAGGGAGAAGCTCGACCCACCAGGTCCAAAGAAAACAACACAAGCATAGGTTAGATTACAATTAACTATGCATAGATATATTTACATGCTTGTAAATAAACATGAATGGATGCAACCTATATAAATGATATATTTCATTTTCTCCTAGGTTCATCCCACAAGTTCATTTATCTCATTCTTTTTGGCATTGGTGTCGGAATCGCCGCACCACCAACCCATTTCTTTCAAATGCTTGCGCCGCGTTTCATGGTGGTGTCCAGCATCCATCACCCCACCCAGTCGTGCTATGCATCCATGACCTGGGGTCGTGCATCACATCCATCACCAAATCCCTTAAGAACCTACATCAAGTACGGCCCTAGCCTGCGCCGCGCCTCATGGTGGTGTCCAGCATCCATCACCCCACCCAGTCGTGCTATGCATCCATGACCTGGGGTCGTGCATCGCATCCATCACCCAATCGGCTCTCAAAATAGCAAAGCGAGCACTCTCGCTTGGTTACACCTTCGGAGGACCAATGCCCTCGGGGAGCGACCCCCACGAGCAACTGCTAATTGAGCTCATTTGGCCCTTGCAAGCTTTAGTCACATGCACAATGCATCAAAGTCTAGATGCTCATCAATGACCCACCGGTCATATACATACTAGCAGAATCGCTGCTTTAACCAATTACTTACATTCCAGCAACATGCAAGTTTTCTTTCATGGGTTCATAGGGTTTAACAAGTCCACTTGTTCACTTTCCCTATCTATGTTTCACAATATCATCATTGTCAACCTATGTTCAACAACACTAGGTTTATATCATCATTGTCAACCTATGTTCAACAACACTAGGTTTATATCATCATTGTCAACCTATGTTCAACAACACTAGGTTCATATCATCATTGTCAACCTATGTTCAACGACACTAGGTTTCATATCATCATTTCCAACCTATGTTCACAACACTAGGTTCATATCATCATTGTCAACCTATGTTCAACAACACTAGGTTCATATCATCATTGTCAACCTATGTTCAACAACACTAGGTTCATATCATCATTGTCAACCTATGTTCAACAACACTAGGTTCATATCATCATTGTCAACCTATGTTCAATGACACTAGGTTTCATATCATCATTGTCAACCTATGTTCAATGACACTAGGTTTCATATCATCATTTCCAACCTATGTTCATTTTTCCTATTCTCTTTTACCTCTAGAGAACTTACCAATCACATGCAACACATGCAACACTCTCACTTGATGTTTAAGCATGATGCACATCATTCTACTCACATGCACTTTGAGCTTATAGCTCAATTCGCTTAATTTAAGCACTCATGTTGACATGCATAATTTATTTCCTTTCATGAAATATAAACATGAAACACATGCTTTCTCATACATGTAAAATGAGCACATAGCTCAAATCCATTTCACAAATTCTTTATGCCAACATGCACAATTAAATATTAGGGTAACATGCATGTACTTGTTTATCTACCTGTTTATCACTTAGGCATACAAGGTTTTCATACATGCAAACATTCCTTCATGATGTGTAAGTATAAAACACATAATTCTACTTACATGCAAAATGAGCACATTGCTCTATTTCACTTCACAAGTCACTTATGCCAACATGCATAATTAAACACTAGGGTAACATGCAACTACCATTATCATTATGGTTATTTTATCCTAGACATGGAAGTGACCTAATCACTTCGGTGCAACACAAACCCACCTCACACGCTTTCTAATTGCTTGTAGACACTTGCAATTAGAATCCCAACGACGATTCGCCGCGCTTTAAGCCTAACGAACCCAAATCTTCACAAAATCTCTCAATCGGATGCCATAACCTCGTTGTAGTCCAAAACGAAGTTGTCCTCCGCGTCGAATTATCCTTCAATTAAGATTTTACAAGATCAATTTAGATCAAAACCCATTAGGGACAAAAATCCCAAATTCAAGCTCTAGGGTTCATGTTCTACAAGAAAGCCCCACAATCTATGATAAATCTTTACCCAATCTAGTTTAGAATTATCTAGAGCTTTCAAAAACATCATTTTCAAAGGATTAATCCAAACCCTAAGCTCTAACCATGAGAACTCACCATGGCCACCTTGCTCTCCAAGCTTGATCCCACCATTAAAGAGCTTGCTTCACCAAGCTTCTTCTCCAACTTAGTCTCCTCCAACCTTTCCTCTTTAATGGAGAAATTGCTAGAGAGAGAGAGCTAGGGGAGAGGGTTTGAGAGAAAGAGAGAGAAACTCTCATGTTTGAGGGTGTGGTGTGGGAGAGTGAGAGGAAGTGAGAAAGAGAGAGGACTCTCCTCTCTCTCTTTCGTGGGGGCAAAACAAAAGGAGGTGTGGGTTTTACATATAGGCCCTTCAACACCATGCAACTTACACTTTAGTCCAGTTCAGAATCTGATAACTTCAGTTTGAGTCCTTCTGAATATTCGTTTGCGCCCAAATTTGACAGACGGGCTCAATTAAAGTCAATTAGGAGAACGTGATTTTAACTTTTCAGTTTCGGACCATTTTTGGTCACCGAAAGCTCTACCGACTAAAATCTCTAACAGATTGCTGTTATATTTTATTTTCACTTTTCGGGTGTCGGAATGACATGAAACTTTAAACCTATCATCAGAAAACTAATTCTGACATATTCTCAAATTATCATAATTTTCCGACACTGTGAATTTTCTGCTAAAAGTTTAGTCCCGTTCCGACAGAAAATTCTAAATCTCCTGTTTTCATTCCAATTTCAGTATAACTCATTTCCAACTTATATTTTACTTCTGTAAGTCCAATAAAAATAGTATCTCACACTATTTTTATTTTCACTTATTTTTATATTAAAAATTCGGTACACTACATTTTATTTGTAATTTTATTTTGGGGTCCGAAGAAATTCCATTTTTAAAATTACGATTTTGATTCGGGGTCCGAAGAAATCCCCTTTCGAATTTTATTTGCAATTTTACTTTGGGGTCCGAAGAAATTTCCTTTTTAAAATTGCTATTTTGAATCGGGGTCCGAAGAAATCCCCTTTAAGATTATTTGCAATTTTATTTTGGGGTCCGAAGAAATCCCCTTTTTAAAATTGCAATTTTGATTCGGGGTCCGAAGAAATTCCCTTTAAGATTTTATTGTAATTTTATTTTGATTCGGATTGAACCAAAACCAAAATTCAGATGTCCGAAGAAATCATCCGAACAGGTTTGGATCAAAAAGAAGAAACCGGAGCTCGAATGTCCGAAGAAATCATCCGAGACGGTCTTATATGATTTTGTATTATTTTTAGCAGGCTCGATTTGACGTTTTCGAATGCAGTTGAAGGGTCCGAAGAAACGGGGAAACATTGATTCCCCTCCCATCTTTCTGCAAAAAGAATGTCAAACCCAGATTGGAATCGATAATAGTCAACCGCCCATCCCTTTAATTAACGATTTACCCCGACGGTCTCCTTTCCGCGCTCAGTATGCACAACTGGGGAAGAAGACTCTGCAAAAAGGTGACAACAACGGGGTGTGAGAACTACTATCAAACAAGTAGTCCTCAGTGGGTACCGCCACCAGCCTCAGCGGTCTGGCCCACTAAGTCCTCCAATCTCAAGAGATATATTATATGGAGTAACAAAGAAAGTAGGAGATATACTTACCGCTACTATGCACAAAGCTCAACTGTCAGTATGAATACCAATGAACTGAATATACCAAATGAGGACTATCATTGTAGTACTCGGAAAATTTTAAGATTTAGGGTTTCTGGACTTGGCGGGATTCGGGCGCCCGGAAGTGAGGTTGTGGACGCCCGGATGTTCCGGACCCAGTGGACTTTGTGGACGATCCGGTTGTGGCTGACGAGTTTTGGATCTGGGCGCATGATTCGGACGCCCGGACTGAGGATCCGGTTTTGGCTATGACGTGGAGAGCCACGTGTCGCGACGCAGGACACGTGTCGATCACCGGAGACACGCCGCCCCACCGCCTGCTGACCGCCGACCGACCGCTTGAGCACACGACGACACCTGGACAGCAGCATTTCCGGACGCCCGGAAGTTGGGAAGTGGGCGCCCGAAAGTGGGATTTTGGGAGCCTATAAATAGGCGAGTCCCTGATGGTTTTTGGCACAATTCCACTTCGAGATCCTATTTTCTAGAGAGAGAAAGTGGGTTTAGGGCCATGTGTTGGCATAGTTTGTAACCTAGCTTGCTCTCTTCTACTCTGCTGATCTTGATCTGGTGCCAAGCTGTTATTCTGCTGGAGTTAGCAGTTCCTTGGAGGTTTAGACAGATCGGAGTGCTGCCGGAGTTCGTTTTCTTGGAGGATTGGATCTGAGGATACTGTTCTTTCCCCACCGTGGTTGGATTAGCTTTGTGAGGGTGGGTTGATGTTTGCCAGATTCAGTGGACTTCCTCCTACGTGTTTTATCTCATGTTAGCATAATATGATATGATGTTGTTTGGATTATGTTAGCATGATTATGATGATTGGATTATGATATGTGGATATTGGATTATGATATTGGGATTATGATAGTATGCCATGCTAAGATTATGTTTAGAGATGCCATGTTAGATTGAGACTGATCTATAGACCGCATGGGCATGTTATGATCTTAGATGTGCTAATGATATATATATTGAGCATGCATTTCCTTTGTATCCTTGTTGCATGATTGGACCTACACCTATTCTGTTGATTCCCTTGTACCAGTTGTTGTACATGTAGTGTAGGTGGTGATCATGTTGTGGCTCGTGCTATGTTGTTGTACCTCCTCTTTGTGGTAGAGTTGAGAGAGCCTCCTCTTGTGATAGAGTTGAGATGGATTGTGAGCACTGGAGCATAGATTGTGCCAAGGGCACGTGATTCTTTGTGAGAGCATGGATTGGGTCATACTTGTTGATTATCCTTTGTGGTGCCAAGGGCACAGTGGATTGGGTCTTACTTGTTGACTATCCTTTGAGGTGCTGAGGGCACATGATCCTTTGTTGACCCAGTCGTGTCGATCATATACCTGCGGGTGCTTGGCGTATACTATGGTTGTACTTTGCTCGGTTGGGTCGCTCCCACGAGTACCACTCTAGAGTTGGCATATTCCGTACAGAGGAATTGTACGGAGGAACTAGTGACAGATGGTGTTCCTGTCCTAGTTGGGCTCCCTATTGTGTTGAGCAGCTCCCTATTGTGTTGAGCGTGATCAGGTGGCCGCAGGTATCGTATTGAGAGGTATCGTATGGCGAGAGCTAGGTACAGATGGGGTTCCTGTTACTAGCTGGTTCGCAGGTATTAAATTGTCTTAAAAAAATAATTATTGTTTCCCTTGTATTGTGTATGATAGTCCCTCATTTGGTATATTCAGTTCATTGGTATTCATACTGATAGTTGAGCTTTGTGCATAGTAATGGTAGTATATCTCCTACTTTCTTTGTTGCTCCATATATATCTCTTGAGATTGAGGACTTAGTGGGCAGACCGCTGAGGCTGGTGGCGGTACCCACTGAGTGGACTACTTGATTGATAGTAGTTCTCACACCCATTGGTGACATCTTTTTGCAAGAGTCTTCTTCCCCTGTTGTGCATACTGAGCGCGGAAAGGAGACCGTCGGGTAGAGCTATTCCCCGGATACTTGGCTAGAGGTATACCCATTTTTGGATAGATGGTTGAGTCTGTACATACAGTGTGATGTTGATATCAGTGTTGTATATGAGAGTTATACATGAGAGTTATGGATGATGTATGTACAGTGATCTTTTGATATATTATATATAGCAGCTGTCACGCCCCGGGTTACCTCTTCTCAGGCGCATGACCAGATCCGCCGCATACACAGTATCTCTACCATGCATACGAAGCGAAACAACATCCACAATAATCACACAGAGCTAAAGGTATCAACAGAGCTGCTATATAAATATATCAAAAGATCATCACTGTACATACATCATCCATAACTCTCACATATAACTTCTCATATACAAAAACTGACATCAACATCACACTGTAAGTACAGACTCAACCATCTATCCAAAATGGGTATACCTCTAGCCAAGTATCCGGGGAATAGCTCTACCCGACGGTCTCCTTTCCGCGCTCAGTATGCACAACTGGGGAAGAAGACTCTGCAAAAAGATGTCACCAATGGGTGTGAGAACTACTATCAATCAAGTAGTCCTCAGTGGGTACCGCCACCAGCCTCAGCGGTCTGCCCACTAAGTCCTCAATCTCAAGAGATATATATAGAGCAACAAGGAAAGTAGGAGAAAATATACTACCACTACTATGCATAAAGCTCAACTGTCAGTAAGAATACAATGAACTGAATATACCAAATGAGGACTATCATACACAATACAATACCTGCGAACCAGCTAGTACAGGAACCCCCATCTGTACCTAGCTCTCGCCATATAATACCTCACAATACCATACCTGCGGCCTGATCACGCTCAACCTCCAGGGAGCTGCTCAACCCCTCTAAGGAGCCGACTAGTACAGGAAGCCCGTCTGTAACTAGCCCCTCGTACAACCCTCTGTACGGAACATGCAACTCTAGAGTGGTACTCGTGGGAGCGACCCAACCGAGCAAAGTACAACCATAGTATATGCCAAGCACCCGCAGGTATATGATCGACACGACTGGGTCAACAAAGGATCATGTGCCCTCGGCACCTCAAGGATATTCAACAAGTAAGACCCAATCCACTGTGCCCTCGGCACCACAAAGGATAATCAACAAGTATGACGACCCAATCCATGCTCTCACAAAGAACCACGTGCCCTCGGCACAATCAATGCTCCAGTGCTCACAATCAATCTCACACTAGCGATGAGCTTTCTTGCTTGCGACGTGGACACCATTGAAGCAAAAGAGCGAACTCTTACACCCACGGTACACAAACTCTTTGTGCCCGGGTTCTTTAAACTTCACTATCCGGCTCTCACAATCGATAGTAGCATGATACTTAGAGAGCCAATCCATTCCTAGGATCAAATCATATTCACTCATTCGATTTAATACCAGCAAATCAGCTGGCATGATCCAATTTTCAACCCTCACGGGGCAATCTACACACGCGTGATGTACACAAAAAGTGTGTTCAGGTACTTGCACCGTTCTTGCATGTGTGGCATCTATGATTTCTATTCCATGTGCAATAGCAAATGATCGAGCAATGAATGAATGCGATGCACCAGTATCAAACAAAGCTCTACATCGAATGCCTTTAATTAACACAATACCTGCCACGACGTCATCCTGGGTAGCAGGCTCCTCCACCTGAGAGAAGAATACTCGTCCACTGGGTGCTGGCCGCTGGCCCTCCAATGGTCTCGGCGGCTGTGCACGGTCAGCCGACATCGCCGCGGGTGGAATGCCCGCAAGCTGCCTCGGTGGCGCAAACGCCGATGCCGACGACGGTGCTCGGCCATCATCCATCGGGCAGTTGTACCGCATATGCCCTTGCTGTCCGCATTTGTAGCACTGGCCCTCACGATAGTCACATTGCTGAGGGCCGTGGGGGTCGCTACAAATCGGGTATGGGGTTGAGGGTCGGTTCCGTCGGGACCCTCGGGATTGATTTTGCGGCTGCGAGTGCTTCGGGGGCCGCTTAGAGCTAGATTGCCCCCCCCCCCCCGAGCCACCCGCCGGTCCCTTCTTTCCCTTCTCTTTATCTTTTTCTTTCTCCCACGATTCGCGCTCCTCGCGCGCACATGCATTCCCGTGCTTCACCCAAAGAGCACGGTCCAAGACCTCCGCAAAGGTCCGTAGCTTAAGGGCGTGCACCGCCCGAAAGATATCCGGTCGAAGTCCGCGCACGAAACAATCGACCTTGTCCAACTCTCCGCGGACAACGCGCGGCACGCAATTAATGATGTACGAGAACTCCCTCTCGTACTCGCGCACCGAGCGGTTCCCCTGCTTCAACTTGCGGAATCTTTCTTGAAGCTTCCTTTTCTCGCTATCGGGGAAATAGGTGGCGAACACCATACCCCGAAACTCTTCCCACGATGGTGGCGGAAGGCTAGAGAGTCGATCACGTCGGACCCCCTTCCACCACACCTTCGTGTTACGGATTTTGTATTGGCATATTTCGTGAGTTGTTGAGTCGGAGTCTTGAAGGTCGAGTGCTTCGTGAACTTGTTGAAGATTCCGAGACTTCAAGCATTGACAACCATCGACTCATGTTTGAATCACGACGTGAAGGTAAGTTTTATTGGTTATATGGTGATTCATAGTTAATTATGGTATTGGAATCATGTGTATGTTTATAATCGGATTAAATGAGTTTTTAGGAACTTTTGATTCTTTGTTAAAACTCGTTTATTGAATTTCCGGAGTCACATACCGGTATGCCTAATCTGATACCGGTATGTGATATTTAGTACCGGTACTGATTCACAGTATACCGGTACTGGACTTATTAGTACCGGAATGCGTCTGCGTGAGAAACTGTTTCCGTCATCGCATTCCGGTATCTACCTACGTATACCGGTATACAGTGCCAGATTTGGTATGTTTTGATTTAATCCGACTCTATTTGATTCCAACACCTATAAATAACCTATGGGGGTTCTCTCTAACCTTTGAACAACTCAGAATTCGTGAAAGAGAAACCCTAGAGGCTAGGATTTTCGTTCTAAACCTTTTTCCACAAAATAGCCTCCGAGATCAATTCGAGATAGTTGTAATTTCTATTTCATATGTCGAATTGATCTCCCTCTTGCTTAGAACTTGTTCTTTTGGTTCTTAATGAAATTCTAAGCAAGGAATCACCTGTAAACCTGAGTTCCTGTTCCAATTGGCGTCGTGGATTCGGCGTGTTCAAGGCGTTGTGGATTCGGCGTGTTCGAGGCGATTCGTGGATTCGGATCGTGAAGGCTTCGTGGATTCGAGGCGTGGCGTCTGTGGATTCAGACATGAGGCGTGGACTGCCGTGGTGTGCGCGAGATCCAGAGAAGATAAAGGAGAGGTTAAGTCCGTGGAGTCGGTAATCACCTTGTAATCTTTTATTCTTAGTGGATCGTTTTTCGCGTGTTTGGTCCCGTGGGTTTTTCTCCAAAGTGGAGTTTCCCACGTAAATCTCAGTGTGCTGATTTTATTTTCCGCATTACTTTACAGCATTGAGATTTGTGTTTTTTTGTTGTTACACCTATTCACCCCCCTCTAGGTGATAGATATACTCTAGATAGATCCTAGGGCTACCCCCTATCTTTCAATTGGTATCAGAGCGGGATCTAGGCTTTATCTTTCATAATAGGTGAAGGAGGTAATATATTTAGGCCACCTTTATTTGATGGAACCAACTACGCTTATTGGAAAGTCCGGATGAGAGCCTTCCTCATCGCAATTGATGAGCGAGTATGGCAAACCATTGAACTTGGATGGAAACATCCAACCGAAGTGGTTAATAACGCAACTGTACCTAAGCCACGGAATAAGTGGTCGAATGATGAAATTGATTTATCCTCTTTTAATGGTAAGGGAATAAATGCTTTATTTAATGCCCTAACTCAAACCGAGTTTTCACGCGTCTCGGCGTGTGAAACGGCAAAAGAGATGTGGGATACTCTTCGAGTTACACATGAGGGTACAAGTCTAGTAAAAATACAAAAGCTTCAAATGCTTACGAGTCAATTTGATTCTATACGCATGGAGGAGCATGAATCATTTATTGATTATTTTACTAGACTTCAAGATGTCATTAATACATGTGCTAACTTGGGAGAGAAAATCCCAGAATCTAAGGTTGTTAGAAAAATCCTTCGAACACTTCCGGAGCGCTTTAGGGCTAAAGTCGCGGCTATTGAAACGATCAATCATCCGGATGATATGAAAGTTGATGAATTAGTAGGCGCCTTACAAACTTATGAAATGACTTTTCCTACTAATCAATCTTCTTCCAAGTCTTCTTCTAAGAGTACAGGTATTGCACTCAAATCTACGAAGGAGGAAGACGACGACTCGGATTCCAATGAAGAAATTTCGCTCGCCGATTTTGAACATCAATTGGAGCGTCTTACGAAGAAATTTCGTCGGAATTTCCGGAAGAACAAGTCAAACCGATCTACATCCAAATCTTCTTCAAAAGGATCTTCACATTCTAAATCCTCTAAAGAGAAGAAGCTTGGAAAGTCTTCTAAAGAAAAGGATGAGATTGAAGGGGAAATCCGATGTTACAAGTGTCGCGGCTACGGTCACATCTCCACGGATTGTCCCACTAAAAAGTCTTATAAAAAGAAGGCTTTACAAGCTAGAACTTGGGATGATTCAACTTCTAATGAATCGAGTTCTAGTGAAGAGGAAACCAATGATGCAATTGCCTTTTCTTCACATGTTTCTCCTTCTCCCTCTACTTTTTTTTTATCATCTATTATTTCTAATGATATGCTTTCTCCTTCTTTGCATGAAACATCGAGCGATGACGGCACAAGTGAAGGAGAGTCGGACGATGATGACTTAGCCGAAGCATACAATCAACTACTTATTGAATCGAAAAAGATGGCTAAGCTTAACAAGAAGCTAAGGAGGCAAATGTTAGAGCTTGAAAGTGAAAACAATAACTTGAAGGAGTCATCTAAAGCTCTTGCGGAGGAAAGGGAAAACATATTGAAGAACAACAAAATCCTTCAAGAGAAGCTCAACCAATCGGAGATAACGATCAAATCGCATCAAGAAAAGGTTGGCTTTCTCGAACTACAATATAAGGAAATTCATGTCTCTAATCAAGTCTTGACCAAACAAGTCCATCAACTCAAGTCCGACATACTAAAATTCTCCTCCGGATCGAAAAAGCTTGATAGTATGCTCGGTTTGGGTCAAATGGATAAACTTGGACTTGGATATGAGCAAAAACATGTTGAGAAGGTTAAAAATTCAGCACTCAAACTCTCAACAAGTGTAAAAGAGAAAGTATGTCATAGATGTGGAAAGAAAGGTCACATCAAGAAGACGTGCCCTAGAAAAGATAAGAATACTCAATCGACATCTTCTAAACATCTATCGGCATCTTTCAACACTCGACAAGCCACTCGGTTTCAAAAGCAATATCAAAAAGGTCGAGTACCCGAGGTCAACCGGAAGTCAAAGCCACAACACTCAAATACTCCAAAGCGGAATGCGATGGTGAGACCCACGGTTGATCAAAAGTCAAGACAAATCATGCCCAACATCAACAAATCAAGACAACCAACAATACGACAAGTTTGGGTTTGGAAAGGTGATATCTTTCCTTCTCTAAAGTCTTAATTTGTTTTTGACTTAGTGTAGTGCTTTGATCGGTTTCTATTGCATATCTTTTGTTCATTGCATTACACGTTTTGGTGCTTTCATTGTTACGATTTTTTTGATTCTTTGAATGATTAGAACATTAAATAGTGCATTGAATATCAATAGGTTCACTTTCATTCCCTCCTAATTAATCTCATATTAATTATCGGTTTTACTTTTATTTTCATTATATTTGAAGATAATTTATTATGAGAATTCTTAATACTTATATTCATCAAATTTAGGCAATCATGTGTAATCTCTAGGAGCTTAACCTATCTCGGTTGTGTGTGTTGAATTTGATGAATAGTCATTCTCTTATGGACTAAAATTTGTCACATTTTCTTTCAATTAAGAGATTGCATAAGCGAGGGGGAGTTATTATTATAAAATGCTCATATGCTTTGAAAGATGTGGAAAGAGTTACATCCTAAAAAGGAGTGTGAAAACTACCACCACATGGAGGAAAGAGCTACCACCCCGGTCGTCCGGTTAGTGTGTGCAGCTACCACATGAGAATTAAATTGCATATCCGAAAGAAAAATATATATAAGTGCAAAAGCATGCAAAAGGAAAAATGTCATAAATTTTATTTTTCGGAGTTATAAGGTGGTCCACATACATGAAAGATGCTCAAAGAGCCACCCCCTGTGCGATATTTGTTTTATCTTAAATTTGAATGTTTATGCAACAAATTTCTGTCTCTTTGATGAATCCCTTAAGTCATCTTCATAATCCGTTTACATCTTGATAGCTTTTGAGCCTTTAGATTATTTTTGATGACTTGATTTTGAAGTTTATATGAGTTAAGAAATCGTGTAATATTTTATCTACATTATGGTGATTGTGTAGTAAAATTCTTAATTCTTATGAAATTAATAGGGATTGAAAGAAGTCAATGTGAATTTATATTTCTCATGCACTAACATTGCTTGAAATTTTATCACAAGTGGTTTCAAAATTGAAAAAGCTTTAAACTTGTATTTTGATTGACTTCTCTCGAACTTCTCTCTAGTTTTGGTGTTTTTCTTTTGGCAATTTTTTTGACAAAAAGGGGGAGAGAGGTAATGATGACTTAGACACATAAACATAGGGGGAGAGATTGCATGAACAAAGGGGGAGCGATTTTGATATTTTTTCTACTAACTTTGTTCGTGGAGAATACAAATTTTTGCAGGTCTTTCAAGACATCAAGACTCCATGTTTGTCTAAATCATAGAGTTTGTTTAGGAGTTACAAAATTGTAATTTTGAATTCTATTTGGATCTTTCACGCGAGAAGTTCATTGTTTTGGTGATGGCAATGAATTTCATTTTTTGGAGAGATAAGCATCGTGAGTGTTTTATGTAATTTTGGGTTTTGTCACGAAATTGCCAAAGGGGGAGATTGTTACGGATTTTAGATTGGCATATTTCGTGAAGTGAGTCGGAGTCTTGAAGGTTCGAAGAAGAAAAGACGAAGAACAAAGACTCGAAGACTCACCGTTTGAATTCACGATGCTTGGTAAGTTTAAATAATCTTGATGATGATTTATAAACATTTACAAGTGTTTGGAAGACTTTAGAATGGATTAAAATTGATTTGAAATATAAAAAATAAGTTTTCCAACTTTCGAGGTCCGGACCCTGAGGATGAGGTCCGGAACCCGTACGCCTCCCTGGCTGTCACGCAGGGAGGGTCCGGACCCTGAGGATGAGGTCCGGACCCTGAGGGCGGAGGTCCGGACCCTGAGGGCTGAGGTCCGGACCCCAGGCTGTTTCGCAGACCGGGTCCGGACCCTGATGGCTGAGGTCCGGACAATGAAACGCCTGGAGAGTGTCAAGGTCCGGACCCCATACCCGCGGTCCGTACCCCGACCCGTTGCGAAGTTTTGGAAAGTTATTTTTTCTATCCTACTTTGATTCTAATGTCTCCCAAACATGTAAATAAGATGGTAGATTCCTTAAAATATCTTTGCAATCCTAATTTGGTTCCAAACCTTTCTAAAATCAGTTTTTTAATCCTAGTCGAAATCGGTTTGCTTCCAAACCTTTCTAAAAACTGTTTTTTAATCCTAATCTATTTCGGATTGCTTCTAACCTATAAATAAGATGTGGGGGTGTCTCTAAAACGTGGTGAAGCATAGATTATCTTTTAGAAATCCTAGAAGCTTGTAGGTGACCGTTTTCCTCATATTCTACATCAAGCTTCTCTCAATTTGATTCATGGTGCCCTAATTTCTAATATTCTTTTAGAATCAACTTGAGAATTGCTTAGAGACTATTCCCACAGATCTTCAATGATATTCTAAGCAATAAACCATCATCAACGTTGTTGTTCTTGCTCCGGACGGAGTGGCGTCGTGGATTCGGCGTGTTCAAGACGGTTCGTGGATTCGGATCGTTGGTGCTCGTGGATTCGGGTGTGCGTCGTGGATTCGACGTGTAGAAGGCTTCGTGGATTCGAAGTGAGGCGTCTCGTGGATTCGAGGCGTGGCGTTCGTGGATTCGAACGTGGGGCGTGGACAACCCGGTGGTGTGCGCGAGATCCGGAGAAGATAAAAGAGAGGTTAAGTCCGTGGAGTCGGTAATCACCTTGTAATCTTTTATTCTTAGTGGATTGTTATCGCGTGTTGGTCCCGTGGGTTTTTCTCCAAAGTGGAGTTTCCCACGTAAATCTCGGTGTGCTGATTTTATTTTCCGCATTACTTTATCGCATTGAGATTTGTGATTTTTGTTTATACACCTATTCACCCCCCTCTAGGTGATTGATAGTATCTAGATAGATCCTAGGGGTTTTTCTCCAAAGTGGAGTTTCCCACGTAAATCTCAGTGTGCTGATTTTATTTTCCGCATTACTTTACAGCATTGAGATTTGTGTTTTTTTGTTGTTACACCTATTCACCCCCCTCTAGGTGATAGATATACTCTAGATAGATCCTAGGGCTACCCCCTATCTTTCACTTCGCCGACCGCTCTAGACAATGAACGGCGAGGTGCACCTTGTCCCTCTCCAAGGTATAAAGGTCCTCGAAGAGCGTCTCGATAGCGTCGATCCATGTCTCTACGTCCCACGGATCCACGTTCTCCCCGCTAAAGATAGGCGGGTTGAACTTTTTGAACCTCATTAGAGCCGCAAGCGCGCGCTCTCGCTCCGTATCCTCCATCTCGGAGTCGGGCATGGGGGCACCCGACCCCTCGGCCACAACCGGTGGTGCGGGTGGCACCACGGCCGGTGCCGGTGTCGCCTCCTCGGCCGGTGCCGAAGCAGAGGCCGGAGGTACTCCCGTCCTCACCTCCCCAGTCGCAGCCGCCTGCTGCGCCATCATATCCTGGAGCTTTTTAATTTGCTCCTCCTGTCGCTGCATGGCTTCGGCCTGTTGCCGAACCACGCCCATTAGCTCGGTCAACTCATTGCGAAGAGCCGAGTTCTCGCCCTCCCCGAGTTGTTCGGGAGCCGCGCCCGATCCTCCGGGCCCGGTCTTCGCAGGAGGCCGACCACGTACCATTATCTCCTGAAAACACAATGACTTTGGTCATCTCATGACATTCAAAGTCATTTGCGACATAACATTTCACGAAAATAAACGTGAACCCAATTTAGGCGAAAGTCACACAAGGGTCCTTATTCCCCTCACTTGGTTTTCATGTTGTCGGCCGCCAACAAGAACACACTTGGTGAAGAATAAGACACACCTCGAATCTACCTCTATTTTCAACTAGAGGCATAAGGACATAACCCAATCACTTATCTTTCGCCACATCAAAGATCTCGTCACTCACGAGCCTACACTCCTAGGTCATTTCCGTCCTAGGGTTTCTTAGGTCAACCTAGACCGTTTCTATGCTCTGATACCACCTCAGTCTGTCACGCCCCGCCGGCCCTTTAACACCAACTAGGTGGAAAGGATAACCGCACGGGCGCATGCCCCAGACCCGCCGAACGGATAGAGTCCTTTCTACCCGCCCAAGGCGTCACAACACAAGCTTATCCACAATGTTCCAACTAGGAACGGAGTACAAGAGTTGCACAAGGAAAGCATCAACATAAAGAAGTTCTACTTCTATTACATCACATGGCACAATGTACATGTCCAAATTTTTCTTTTCTTTCACTTTCATTCCATACATCATGTTCCAAAACTATGGAATATACAACATTCATACAAGAATGAAAATCCCCTATGCTATCATAGTCCAAAAATAGGGGTACAACTCTATGCATCACCAAAATGGAAGGGCCGCTATCTAAAGAGCCAAACCCTTGCCTCGCTCCGCCGCCTCACTCGCGGAAGGACCTGGAAAATGTGGGGTGAGAACTATAAACATAGTTCCCAGTGGGTAAGGCCACCCAAGAGAGAAGCTCGACCCACCAGGTCCAAAGAAACACCATATGCATAAGTTAGATCATATATAACTATGCAACAATTATTTACATACTTAGTAAATACACATAAAGGATGCAACCAATGAAATATAATTTATCATTCTCTCCTAGGTTCGTCCTATGTTCCACATTGACTAAGTTCTTTTACTTGTCATTTACTTATGGTTTCGGAATCGCCGTCTCACCATATTTGTTCCAACATTCAAGGAGTGAGCTTGTCACTTCCTAGTTCGAGTAGCGAAATCGTCGCATACTCGGGATAGCGAAATCGTCGCATACCCCGTCTCAACACCGCCATCACATGGCATGGTAGCGAAATCGTCGCATACCCGGGATGGCGACCTTGTCGCACAACTCCCCCTCGACACCGCCAATACGTGGCGCGGTAGCGAAATCGTCGCATACCCGGGATCGCGAAATCGTCGCCTATCCCATGTCGGCACCGCCAACTCGTGGCATGGTAGCGAAATCGTCGCATACCCGGGATAACAAAATCGTCGCACATCCCATTCTTCACATTAGTTGCCAACCTAAATCACATGATCTTAGGTTCAAGTCACTAAGTCTCGCCTATGTTTGATAACACTAGGCTTACTTTCTCATTGCCAACCTAGGTTCCATGACTCTAGGTTCCAATCACATGTCCAACCTATGTTCAATGACACTAGGTTTAAATCTCACATGTTCCAACCTATGTTCGATGACACTAGGTTTAAATCTCACATGTTCCAACCTATGTTCGATGACACTAGGTTTAAATCTCACATGTTCCAACCTATGTTCGATGACACTAGGTTTAAATCTCACATGTTCCAACCTATGTTCGATGACACTAGGTTTAAATCTCACATGTTCCAACCTATGTTACACTAGGTTTAAATCTCACATGTTCCAACCTATGTTCAATGACACTAGGTCTAAATCTCACATGCAACCATGCAACAAGTATCAATAATCGAATTGTACTTGAAATATCCATCATGCAATAGGAGTTCATTTTTCTACCAATCATGATTTTACCTTTGCCAACATGCAAAATGCTAGGGTTCTCAACACATACCATTTTATTTTTAAATGGATAATTACCCTAGACATGGAAGTGACCTAATCACTTCGGTAAACACAAACCCACCTCAAGAGCTTTCAAATCTTGGTATTCTTCAAGCTCCTAAGTGTCCAAGCCTAGAGTTCTTGCTTCAACCCAAGCTTCTACAAGAAAACGGTTCGTTACTCGTTACGAACCCTAAAATCAACTCAATATATGAAATCAAGTGCTCCAACATGATTTCCTAAACCTCAATTGCAATTATCGAAGGTCCAAAT
Organism: Puya raimondii; assembly: GCA_016920855.1. Lineage (NCBI taxonomy): Eukaryota > Viridiplantae > Streptophyta > Magnoliopsida > Poales > Bromeliaceae > Puya > Puya raimondii. Next base: position 143,236,063 of record JABWPP010000050.1, read on the forward strand.
ATTTTTAGAACCTCACATTGCAAAAGCCCTCATTCTACCTAGGGTTTGCATGCATGCAAGCCAAACCCTAGATTTCATGGCCAAACACCCACCATTTGTGGTTTAGATTGCCAAGGGTTCCCAAAAACCTCATTTCAAAGGATTAAATCCAAGGTTTGAACCCAAAACGTGAGGTACTAACCTTAATCACGAAATCTCCAAGCTTCTTCTTGCACCAAGAAGCTTCTTTTCTCCTTTGGAAGCTTTTTTCAAGATCAATCCACCTTTTCTCCAAGTTTTTGGAGAGATCTCTAGAGAGAGAAAGTGGGAGAGATGGAGAGGAGAAGTGGAGAAGATGATCTCTGAGAAAGGGGAGTGTTCCCAGCCTTTCTAATACCCCCACGCATGTGAAAAGACCATAATGCCCCTCTCCACAAACAACACAACAACCAGCCAAAATCTGGACATTGTATACCGGTATGCGCATGCGCATACCGGTATACCTCAGGAATCCTGCAGAATCCCGAGAGCTGGTCTCACTGTTTCGCACGTTGTATACCGGTATACCATTTCTCATACCGGTATACCCCGAAAAATCCCGCAAACCCGAGAGCTGGGTTTCTCGGTTTTAACACAGCATTCCGGTATACCATTTCACATACCGGTATACCAAGCTCCAATTCCGGTATTGGAGTTCACATACCGGAATCCAGTGCAGACTTCCCAAGTTCGCAGTTTTTAACTTCTCGAAGTCCATTTTCGCGCCTCAATTGCGCCGAAAACACTTCGCACAGTCCCGAACTTGGCCAAAGCCTCACACATAGCCTCTTATGCCTTTTTCTCACTAGAACTCTACAATTTGTAGAAGTTCAGTACGATGCACTGAAATTCAGTGTACTACATCTTGTGTATTCAGAGACGCCCGGAGAGCGGCAGTGGGTTACGGTGTCGAAATCGGCACTTTCGGAAACCCGGATCGGAACGATCATTCGCGAATGATCGTTTCTGTCACGCCCCGGGTTACCAACTCCCGGGCACATCAACAGACCCGCCGTATACACAGTAATAAAACTAAGCATACGAAGCGAAAACAACAACAACCACATAGAGCTAAAGGTATCAACAGAGCTGCTATATAAAGATATCAAAGGATCACTTTACATACATACATCATCCATAACCATAATATACAACACTGATAATATCCAACTCACTGTATGTACAGACTCATGACCATCTATCAAAATGGGTATACCTCTAGCCAAGTATCCAGGGATCAACTCTAACCGACGGTCTCCTTTCCACGCTCAGTATGCACAACTGGGGAAGAAGACTCTGCAAAAAGGTGTCAACAACGGGTGTGAGAACTGCTATCAAACAAGTAGTCCTCAGTGGGTACTGCCAGCAGCCTCAGCGGTCTGCCCACTAAGTCCTCAATCTCAAGAGATATAAATAGAGCAATAAAGAAAGTAGGAGACAAACTACTACTACTATGCACAATGCTCAACCGTCAATATGAATATCAATGAACTGAATATATCAAATGAGGACTATCATGAATCCATAATATAATACAATACAATACCTGCGGCCTGATCATGCTCTACCCGTAGGGAGCCAACTAGTACAGGCAACACCCTCTGCACTAGTACTCGTACAATCCTCTGTACGAAAAAACCCAACTCCGGAGTGGTACTCATGGGAGCGACCCAACCGAGTATAGTAACACATATCAGCGCCAAGCACCCACAGGTATATGATCGACACGACTGGGTCAACTGATCTCACAAAAGGAATCACGTGCTCTCGGCACCTCAAAGGATAATCAACAACAAGTATGACCCAATCAATGCTCCAGTGCTCATAATCAAACTCAACTCTACCACAAAGAGGGGGTACAACAACATAGCACGAGCCACAACATGATCACCTACACTAGTATGTACAACAACTGGTACAAAGAATATCAACAGGATAGGTGTAGGTCAAATCATGCATCAAGGATATAAGAAAATCATGTATACTCATATATATATCATTAGCTCACCTAAGATCATATCATGCACATGCAAGCAGTAAATCAGTCTCAACCTAACATGTCATATCTAACATAATCTCAGCATGTCATGCTAACATAATCATATCATGCTAACATAATCCAGCACTAACACATCATGCTAACATGAGAGTAAACACTTAGGAGGAAGTCCACTGAATCTGGCAAACATCAACCCACCTCAAGAGCTAATCCAACTACGGTGGGGAAAAACAGTATCCTCAGATCCAACCCTCCAAGATGAACACCAGGCTCCAGCAATACTCTGATCTGAATATCTCTCCAAGAGACTGCTAACTCCAACAGAACAACGGCTCAGAATCAGATCAGAACAACAGAGTAGAGGAGAACAAGCTAGATCACAACTAATGCCAACACATGGCCCTTACTCTAGCTTTCTCTCTCTAGAAAGTGGAATCACGAAATGGAAAAGTGAGCTATACAACCAGGGACTCACCTATTTATAGGCTCCCAAAATCTCCACTTTCGGGCGCCCGAATCCCACTTCCGGGCGCCCGAATCCCACTTCCGGGCGTCCGAAAATCCGAAATGCCAGGTGTCAACTGGCGGCCAAGCGGTCGGCGGTGGTCGGCAGGCGGTGGGGCGGTGTGTCTCCGACGGTCGACACGTGTCCAGCAACGCGACACGTGGCTCTCCACGTCACAAGGCAAATCTGGATCCACAATTCGGGCGTCCGGTTCCTGCATCCAGATCCGAAATCCCGACAGTCACTTCCAGACCGTCCACAATGTCCACTGGCTCCGGAACATTCGGGCGTCCACTTCTCAACATCCGGGCGCCCGAATTCCTCCAAGTCCAGAAACTCCTCGAAATGCCAAGTATTACATTCTCCCCTCCTTTAAATAGTTTCGTCCTCGAAACTAAAGCAAAGTACTCACCTCAAGATGTAAACAAGTGGGGATAAGACCTCTGCATGACAGTCTCCAACTCCCAAGTCGCCTCTCTATCATCATGAAAATCCTTGACATAAGGTATGACCCGATTACGCAATTCCCTCGTCTCACGAGCAAGAATTCGTATCGGTCGCTCCTCGTAATGTAAATCCCCCGTCAGCTCCAGTGGAGTAAAATCTATCACATGGGAAGGATCATGCATGTATCTCCTCAGAACAGATACATGAAAGACATCATGCACACCCGCTAATCGAGGCGGAAGGGCTATCCGATAAGCCACGGGTCCTACTCTCTCCAAGATCTCAAAAGGACCAATAAATCGCGGACTAAGCTTTCCGCGAATCCCAAATATCCGTATGCCCTTCGATGGTGAGACCTTCAAGAAAACATGATCACCAACTTGAAATTCTAGATCCCGCCTTCTAGTATCAGAGTAACTCTTTTGCCTGCTCTGGGCTGTCTCAATATGCCGCTGTATCACTTTAACTTTTTCCTCAGCTTCAAGCAATAGATCTGGACCCAATGTCTTTCTTTCACCAACATCATCCCAACACAAAGGTGATCGACATTTGCGTCCATACAATACTTCAAACGGAGCCATCTTAATGCTCGCTTGATAGCTATTGTTGTATGCAAACTCTACCAATCTCAGATGTCGATCCCATCCTCCACCAAAATCCAAGACACAAGCTCTCAACTTATCCTCAAGTGTCTGAATAGTACGCTCGGACTGACCATCAGTCTAAGGGTGAAATACAGTGCTAAAATGAAGCTGAGTCCCCAAAGCTGTCTGTAAACTCCTCCAAAAATAAGAGACAAACCTCGGATCTCTATCAGATACTATTGAGATTGGCACTCCATGCAATCTCAATATCTCATCCATATAAAGCTGCGCAAGTCGCTCACGTGACCAAGTAACCTGTATAGGTAGAAAATGAGCAGACTTCGTCAATCTATCCACAATCACCCATATAGTATCATAGCCGCTCGAAGTCCTCGGCAATCCTACGATGAAATCCATCGTAATGTGATCCCACTTCCACTCAGGTATTGGAAGGCTCTGTAGCTTACCAGCTGGTACTCGATGTTCAGCCTTAACTTGCTGACATGTTAAACATTGAGCCACAGCCCTTCCAATATCCCGCTTCATGCCATTCCACCAGAAGTGAGTCTTTAGATCCTGGTACATCTTAGTCCCTCCAGGATGTACAGAATAAGGAGAATAATGTGCTTCCTTCAATATCTCCTCTCGAATTTCCAGATCCGTTGGTACACATAGACGTCCTCTATAACGGAGAATCCCAGAATCATCACAAGAAAAACTTTCAAGATCACCACTCCTCAATTGATCTCGAACTTTCATCAAGTAAAGGATCTACACTCCGTTTCTCTCGAATTCTATCCAACAGAGTGGGCTGTATGACCATAGTCATCAGTCTCGCCGTCATCCCATGAGTAACAACTTCAAGAGATAACCTCCGCATCTCCTCTATTAGGACAGGCTGTTGAGTGATACTCATACTCAAAGTCGCCACAGCCTTTCTACTCAAGGCATCAGCAACAACATTAGCCTTGCCAGGATGATATAGAATTGAGATGTCATAATCTTTCAATAACTCTAACCATCTCCGTTGCCGTAGATTCAACTCCTTCTGTGTAAACAGATACTTAAGGCTCTTGTGATCTGTATAAACTTCACAATGCTCTCCATAGAGGTAGTGGCGCCATAACTTCAGAGCAAAGACTACCGCCGCTAACTCCAAATCATGAGTGGGGTAGTTCTTCTCATACTCCTTTAGTTGTCTTGAAGCATAAGCAATCACTCTACCATGTTGTATCAGCACGCAACCCAAGCCACTAAGTGAAGCATCACTATATATGACAAATCCTTCGCCTATCACTGGTGGTGCAAGAATAGGGGCTGTCATCAACCTCTGCATAAGCTCATCAAAATATTCTTGGCACTCATCACTCCAAACGTACTTAACCCCTTTCCTGGTTAACCGAGAAAGAGGCGTAGAGAGTTTCGCAAAACTCTCCACAAATCGTCGATAATACTCGGCTAAGCCAAGAAAACTCCGCACCTCAGAAATCGTCGTCGGTCTAGGCCAATCACGAATTGCCTCAATCTTCTTAGGATCAACAGCTACTCCCGAAGCTGAAATCACATGGCCTAAAAAGGCTACCTCTCTCAACCAGAATTCACACTTCTTAAGCTTTGCATACAACTTCTTTTCTCTCAAGAGTTGCAGCACTAATCTCAGATGCTCCTCATGCTCCGTATCATCACGGAGTAAATCAGAATATCATCAATGAAGACTACCACAAATTTGTCCAAGAAAGACTTAAAGACTCGGTTCGTCATATCCATAAATGCAGCAGGAGCATTCGTCAAACCAAATAGCATGACAATAAACTCATAATGCCCATACCGAGTTCTAAAAGCTGTCTTAGAAATATCCTCGGCCTTCACCTTCAACCGGTGGTAACCGGACTGAAGATCAATCTTAGAAAAGACACACGCTCCCTGTAATTGATCAAATAAATCATCGATACGTGTGAGGGGGTATCTATTCTTGATGGTCACTTTGTTTAATTCTCGATAATCCACACACAATCTAAGTGAACCATCCTTCTTCTTCACAAACAACACAGGCGCTCCCCAAGGTAACACACTAGGTCTAATAAAACCTTTATCCATAAGATCTTGCAGTTGCGCCTTCAACTCTCTCAATTCAGCTGGTGCTATTCTATAGGGTGTCTTCGAGATTGGCGCGGTTCCTGGTACCACATCAATCACAAATTCAATCTCCCTATCAGGAGGCATCGAGGATAACTTAGAAGGAAAGACATCCGAAAACTCACGGACAATAGGAATATCCTCGAGTCCTGGTACAACAGTGGGCACCTCAGTCACTGTTGCAAAATAGGACATACATCCTCTACTTAACATATGTCGGGCCTTAGAAGAAGATATCGTCACTGCGAACTGTGAACTTCTACAGCCTTCAAAAATGAACTCCTCATGTCCAGGCTCTCGAAAGATCACCGTCTTGGTTCCACAATCAATAGTAGTAAAATATCGAGATAACCAATCAATGCCTAGGATTATATCAAAATCCTGTAACCGTCTCAAAACCAATAAATCGGCAGGCATGATCCAAGGCCCTACTTGCACAGGACATCCCCAACAACCCTGCGTCACCTGCAAGCTATGGTCGGGTTCCCGCACCTCCTGTGTCTGGGGTAACGACCCTAACTCTAAACCATGATGCAATGCAAATGCTCTACTAATAAAGGAATGCGATGCACCAGTATCGAATAAAGTACGCGATCTAATGCCACAAATAAAAACAATACCTGCCACCACTCGATCAGCTATCGAGGCGTCCTCAATCTGAGCGGCATAGACTCGGCTGCTCGTCGGTGGCTGGCGTCGATCCGGCTGTCGTGGCATAGAAGACCGATCCTGAGTAAATACCGGGGAGGCTCCAGATATCTGCGGTGGGGAGAAAGGCACAGACGCCATAGAAGGAGCTGCTACTAGTCTGGGACAAGCCCTCCTCAAATGTCCCGGCTGTCCACACTCATAACATCGACCCTCACGCTGATCACAGAGATTAACCACATGGGGTCCTCCACAAATCACACATCTAGGGGATCCCTTCTGCTGCTGTCGCTGCTGGCAAAATCCTCCAGACTGCCGGCGACTAGAAGATCCACGTCCCTGGAAACGCGATCGCGGGGGAGGTCTAGGCGGTCGTCTGCTACTCGATTGTCCTCCATCATCAGGTGCCGGGCGCTTCCTCTCCTGACCCTGAGCTGGGTCCACAAGCTGCCCCTTCGTCACAAATGTCCCTCGCTCTACCCACATAGACTGCTCAATAGTAGCATCCAAAGTCTGGAGTCTTTGCGAGTGGACAAATGGAAATATCTTGGGTCTCAAACCCTTCTCATACAGATAAACCTTCTGTATCTCATCTCTCGCAGCTGAAGGAACACAGTTAAGTAATCTCGTAAACTCCCTCGCATACTCCTGTACTGGACGATTCCTTTGCTTTAGATTCTTCAAATCTTCCTCTATCTTCATCTTCACACTACTGGGAAAATATGCTCCATACATAATCCCCCGAAACTCGCTCCAAGTCATCTATAGAGGATTCAAGGACCTATGATCACGAGTCCTCCTCCACCAGACATGAGCATCACCAGAAAGACAATAAACTGCCATATGCACCTGCTCCCGTGCTGGCACAAAGAGATCCTTAAACAACTTCTCCATCTCGCAAATCCAAGCTTCTACCACCCTTGGTTCTATGCTACTACCATTGAATCGCGGTGGATCAAACCTACAGAAGCGAGCAAATCTATCCGCCATCCGCTCCTGCTCTTCTTCAGAAAGCACTTGGGTAGGCTGAGTACTTCTTTCTCTGGGCTGAGATGTAGTTGGAGTAGTTGCCGCCTGAGGTTCCATAGCTCGAGGCGTATTATTCTGCTGCTGGGAGAAAGCGTCGCACATCTTCTGCAATAAGGCACTCTACTGCCTTTCTACTGCAGCTATGTCTGCTAGCTGCTCCTGCAGAGCGGGCCGTTCACTAGGTCTCATCTGCTCAGGCATCTCCGAAGGTGTCGGATGCGCTCGTGTCGATGGTCGTTGAGGAGGCATAGTAAAAATACTGCAACAGAATACCCGATTAGGACCACAAACAATCTCATGACCCAATCTAGCGAAAGTCTAGAAAGACACTTCTTTTCTTCTCAGATTATTATGTCGTCTGCAGCCAACATAATTCATCTGATAAGAGAAAGCGTAATCCCTCAATCAATCTTCCTACACAAGGAAGGATTCAAAACCCAATCTTTGACTTTCGCGATCAATCACGTCTCTCTCGTCATTCTTAGGTCTGTTATCTTAGGTTTCCCTAGGCCCTCTTGACCTATTCCTAAGCTCTGATACCAACTTAATCTGTCACGCCCCGGGTTACCAACTCCCGGGCACATCAACAGACCCGCCGTATACACAGTAATAAAACTGAGCATACGAAGCAAAAACAACAACAACCACATAGAGCTAAAGGTATCAACATAGCTGCTATATAAAGATATCAAAGGATCACTTTACATACATACATCATCCATAACCATAATATACAACACTGATAATATCCAACTCACTGTATGTACATACTCATGACCATCTATCAAAATGGGTATACCTCTAGCCAAGTATCCGGGGATCAACTCTACCCGACGGTCTCCTTTCCACGCTCAGTATGCACAACTGGGGAAGAAGACTCTGCAAAAAGGTGTCAACAATGGGTGTGAGAACTACTATCAAACAAGTAGTCCTCAGTGGGTACCGCCAGCAGCCTCAGCGGTCTGCCCACTAAGTCCTCAATCTCAAGAGATATAAATAGAGCAATAAAGAAAGCAGGAGACATACTACCACTACTATGCACAATGCTCAACCGTCAATATGAATATCAATGAACTGAATAATCAAATGAGGACTATCATGAATCCATAATATAATACAATACAATACCTGCAACCTGATCTTGCTCTACCCGTAGGGAGCCAACTAGTACAGGCAACACCCTCTGCACTAGTACTCGTACAACCCTCTGTACGGAAAAATCCAACTCGGAGTGGTACTCGTGGGAGCGACCCAACCGAGTATAGTAACACATATCAGCGCCAAGCACCCACAGGTATATGATCGACACGACTGGGTCAACTGATCTCACAAAAGGAATCACGCGCCCTCGGCACCTCAAAGGATAATCAACAACAAGTATGACCCAATCTGTGACGCCCCAACTTCCCAGGGGGTCACCCATCCTAGGACTACTCCCGTCCTAGCATGCTTAACTCTCTCAACCTCTTCGGCCTTGCCACCGCCGAAAATGCTTAAGCCGGGTTGAGAGTTTAGCCCTATTATATCTCATATATAGGACTAATCTGGGGTCTCACAATCTCCCCCCCTTTAAGCCCTGACGTCCTCGTCAGGCTCAGACTCACAAGTACCAGGCGATGTGAGACGTCTCGCTAGCCTGTCATTCAGACCCGGCTCAGCCGAGACCATCTCACACTTCCGGCTGGTAATTGGCTCTGATACCAACTGTGACGCCCCAACTTCCCAGGGGGTCACCCATCCTAGGACTACTCCCGTCCTAGCACGCTTAACACTCTCAACCCGGCTTAAGCATTTTCGGCGGTGGCAAGGCCGAAGAGGTTGAGAGAGTTAAGCGTGCTAGGACGGGAGTAGTCCTAGGATGGGTGACCCCCTGGGAAGTTGGGGCGTCACACAATCAATGCTCCAGTGCTCATAATCAAACTCAACTCTACCACAAAGAGGAGGTACAACAACATAGCACTAGCCACAACATGATCACCTACACTAGTATGTACAACAACTGGTACAAGGGATATCAACATGATAGGTGTAGGTCAAATCATGCATCATGGATATAAGAAAATCATGCATACTCATATATATATCATTAGCTCACCTAAGATCATATCATTCACATGCAAGCAGTAAATCAGTCTCAACCTAACATGTCATATCTAACATAATCTCAGCATGTCATGCTAACATAATCATATCATGCTAACATAATCCAACACTAACACATCATGCTAACATGAGAGTAAACACTTAGGAGGAAGTCCACTGAATATGGCAAACATCAACCCACCTCAAGAGCTAATCCAACCACGGTGGGAAAAAATAGTATCCTCAGATCCAACCCTCCAAGATGAACACCAGGCTCCAGCAATACTCTGATATGAATATTTCTCCAAGAGACTGCTAACTCCAATAGAACAACGGCTCAGAATCAGATGAAAACAACAGAGTAGAGGAGAACAAGCTAGATCACAACTAATGCCAACACATGGCCCTTAGTCTAGCTTTCTCTCTCTAGAAAGTGGAATCACGAAATGGGAAAGTGAGCTATACAACCAGGGACTCACCTATTTATAGGCTCCCAAAATCTCCACTTTCGGGCGCTCGAATCCCACTTCTGGGCGTCCGGAAATCCGAAATGCCAGGTGTCAACTGGCGGCCAAGCGGTCGGCGGTGGTCGGCAGGCGGTGGGGCGGTGTGTCTCCGATGGTCGACACGTGTCCAGCAACGCGACATGTGGCTCTCCACGTCACAAGGCAAATCCAGATCCACAATCCGGGCGTCTGGAGCCAGCTGTTCCGTGTTGGAACAGCTTTAAAAGGTTTTCTTGGATTTCTTTAATGCTTATTAGAGTTTGAAAACAAAGCTTTCGAGTGGGAAGCACTTTCAATAGGATGCTTTTTGTACTGTGTATCGCATCATCCTTCGCTTAAGGAGTGCTTAGAGGCATGTAGGGGTAGCTGAATGCAATTGTATTCTAATAATTGTATATGTGGATTGGTGAATGAAAGTGTGATTGTGATCCTGTTGTATGTTGTTGGTACGCCGTGCAAATACAGGGAAGACTCTATCCGAGTGGACAGAGGAGCCTGTATTTGTGGCGGGTCTGTGCGTCGCGCGGGCTAGGTTTTCAAAACAAAAAAAAAAAAATTGACCCTTTTTTCCGCGTTTAAACTAGCCCGGGGCGTGACAGATTAAGATGGTATCAGAGCATGAACAATCACAACTACATTCACAAGCTATCTAACTGAACCACTAGTTAGGATGACCCTAGAAAGACCTAAGGCTTATAAGCAAGTGAGAGCACGGGGTTGTGGGCTTAAGTCCCGGTAAGTTGGTCGAGTTTTCTTAACTCGAGGTTTATTGTTGTATTCGCTACCCCGTGTTTATTTTGCAGTTGCGGTGTAGACTTGTGCCTCTACTGGGAGTGGTGGCGGATTACCAGACAGGTATCGAGTGGTAGGGTGATGTGCACCAGGTAAAACCACTCGGCACAGATGTTCACATTGAGGATCCAGGCAGTGGCATCTGCTGGGCCTTAGCTGACGGCTAAGCCGTGATTACCGGGCCCCACTTTCCATGTAGCGCACGAGGTCCACCGCGGGCATCTTTGTGAGACGGTACAATGTGCGATTATAGCCGCGACTATTTATGGGGCTGTGTGAGTACAGCTCGAGGATTGAAGTGCAATCGCTTGGGCGTCTGCAGGGCGGATATTGTTTCCTCAGGCTCTATGAGTATGGCTTTAGTGCCTACCCCTCCCTATTTAGAGCTCTTGTACGATTGCAGGCATCTCTGTGGAGATGATGATTTGTGCAGCTTTGACCACATGTGTTGCGTGGGCTGCTGGTGTGCGGCCCGTGGTTTGTTCGCCGACCGTGTGCGGTTACGGTAGGAGTAGAGTTTAGCCTTGGTGGGTGGGACCGTGGTGCCTACTCTATTTCCTTGTTCTCTAATGGTGGCATGAGTCACCGAGAGAGGAGCGAACCCATGTATGGTTAGTTAAAGTAAGTTGGCGATAGCTTACGAGGTTTTCCTCTTTCTTCGGATAAGTTGTTGGCTTGACCCCAATTTTTAGATTGGTTGGAGTGTATCGAGGTTGTTATAGGGCTCCTTATTGAGCTTCAGGCAAGATAATAAATTCCATGTGAGCATATGAACGGGAATTCGCCTGACTCATGAAAGTGAAGGATGTTCGTGCTGCGAAGCGAGCTTAGAAGATCTTTCTCGCTTGAGTAATGTTTAAATATCCTGTTGGTGGATTTATCAGTGCAGTTGTTTTGATCTTCTTGTGATCTTTGCGCCTATTGGCGAAGCCAGGATTGGATATGACTTAGCTTCAATGTTAGGTCTTGGTGGTGCATACGTTGTGTGCGGCAGTCCCAATACCTAAATCAATGTGACATAGGATGGCACGTGGTGTATGTATGCTTATGGCATATAGGATGATGCTTTATAGGATAATTGGAAAACCCTAAGGGTAAGTTGTCGTGTTGGATAAGACTCCAAGATCGAGTTGTTGATCGCATTTAGCTTATGCGGTTGGCGACTCTATGTCGCGGATAGTTTCTATTCCTGTTGTTGGAGCCATAGAACTCCTAGGGAGTTGGCTCGATGGTTGATCTCGTTCTCGAATATCGACTTCCGTAGTCGATATATATTAGTATTGTGGTGCACTCTGGTGCAGCATTGTGAGATCGAATGATTTCGTACTGGTGTCACTTCTCCAACGTGGCGTTGGAGATGGATCTACGGTACTTCGTCTCCCTTTTGATAAACACGTTGGCTGTGGACAACGTATTGTCAAAAGCTAGGACGAAATACCCTACCCCCTCTTTTGGGAGTATTTGGATTGGGTCTATGTGTTTTCTTTGTGGATAACCTTTATGGATGATCTCGTGCGAAGGTTAGAGTCGTGGTCATCTCCGACCACGCAGTGTCACGCCCCGGGCCCTAGTGGGAGCCTACCAGGCACGTGCACAGACCCGCCGTGTACTGTGACACAAAACAACACAATGTACACAAGGCGTCTACAATAACAACAATCAAGTAGAATAAGGAATATATCCTAAATAAGGTGATCAGAGCGATTATACAATTACATCGCTTTGAACTCCTTGAATTGTCTTCTTTACGTTAGACTTGCATCTTAGTAGCTTATTTGCTGTCTCCAACGGTTCTCCACGTGCTCTCATCAATTTTCAAAGGTTTTGCGATTACGCTTTCGCATTAATATCTTATTGAGGTCGACCTGCCTATACTGGATCCGACATAACCCCCCTCCTCCCCCACCGGGTCCTGGAACCCCCCGGCGGCCAGCCTCACTTGGAGTAAACACCCGATATTTAATCAACGCTCATTCCACTGTGCTTCTGACGTGAAATTGACAGTTATTCTCTCAACTCAGGGGTCTCACCAAATCTGGAGATGCAAGGGTTCAGCCTCGGCTGACTCGGCGCATCAAAGTGTGTAGCCCACAACCTCAAAAGCGGCAACAAACATAACATGCGCAGGTAAAACCACCCCAACGCCAAATTCTCACATTCCCCACAACAAAATTATAACCCCAATCATGCGAAAAGTAATGAAATGTGGGACTTCAACATATTTCCCCACTTCCCCCCGATGTCAGGGGCAGTTACCTTGTCCGGACCGCCGAACGTGAACCTCCAAGGGTATAAGAGTGGTTCAGAAAAGTGTTCACACCGTACTTCACTCCGATCTAAAATAACCCAAACGACTTTTTGGGAGCTTTAGCAATGACCCAATCAAAATACTATCCGATCGCACCAATATTTAACAATAGATTCCCGTCTCTCACAGTTCCTATTTCTTATGTCAAACCTGCAAAGGTTTACTAGGTCCACTAAGAATTCAACCCTAGCTATGATACAACAAATAATCTTGTCACGCCCCGGGCCCTAGTGTGAGCCTACCATGGCACGTGCAACAGACCCGCCTGTGTACCTCAAAAACGACACACAATTGTACACAAGTCGTCATATAATAAACAAACAATCAAGTAGAATAATGGAATACGTCCTAAAACAATGGTTGATCATGAGCGAGAAACATCAATTTCTACAACTAAAAAAAGATCACACAAACTAAAATCTTAGAGATATACAAAAAGAATTTATACATCTTATGTACTAACAGATCAACGAACAATATAACTATACGCCTTTCACTCAAAATACAATGAAAGGGCACCATGGTATGTCTATAGCAACATCGTAGAGGCTCTAGCTAGCTGCTAACCCCTCGCCACGATCCCAAGCCTCTCCTGCTGCGGAAGGCTCTGAAACAAAAACCCAAAAACAATGGGGGTGAGAAGAACTATTAAATAATATTTCCAGTGGGTAAGCCGCCGAGAGTGGCGAATTACACCGCTAGGTCAACTGAGGCAAGATAGTATAACTGAAACATAAGGCATAAAACATTAAATGTTAAACAAATACTTCTACAACTATCATGCCTCCAATGACTAAATCATCTACATGAACATGAATATGTTCCTACTACCATATGCTCAACCTCTAATCACGCCAGTTTACATGCATGTCAAATTAATTGCATGGATACTAGTTCGTTCGAATCTGAGCTTGTACTCGTGGCAAGCTCGCACTCTTAGGCGCAATAGAAAGCTCTCATGGGTTTCAAATCCTCGTTCGTTCGAATCTGAGCATGTACTCGTGCAAGCTCGCACTCTTTGGGCGTAATAGAACGCTCTCATGGGTTTCAATCCTCGTTCGTTCGAATCTGAGCATGTACTCGTGGCAAGCTCGCACTCTTAGGGCGTAATAGAAAGCTCTCATGGGGTTTCCAATCTCGTTCGTTCGAATCTGAGCATGTAATCGTGGCAAGCTCGCACTCTTAGGCGCAATAGAAAGCTCTCATGTTTCAATCCTCGTTCGTTCGAATCTGAGCATGTACTCGTGGCAAGCTCGCACTCTTTGGCGTAATAATAGAACGCTCTCATGGGGGTTTCAATCCTCGTTCGTTCGAATCTGAGCATGTACTCGTCGGCAAGCTCGCACTCTTTATGGCGCAATAGAACGCTCTCCTAATGGGGTTTCAATCCTCGTTCGTTCGAATCTGAGCATGTACTCGTGGCAAGCTCGCACTCTTTTGGGCGTAATAGAACGCTCTCATGGGGTTTCAATCCTCGTTCGTTCGAATCTCTGAGCATGTACTCGTGGGCAAGCTCGCACTCTTAGGGTAATAGAAATAACTCTGAACGCTCTCATGGGGTTCTCAATCCTCGTTCGTTTTCGAATCTGAGCATGTACTCGTGGCAAGCTCGCACTCTTCACCATGGGCGCGTAATAGAAAAGCTCTCATGGGGTTTTCAATCCTCGTTCGTTCGAATCTGAGCATGTACTCGTGGCAAGCTCGCACTCTTTGGCGCAATAGAACGCTCTCATGGGGTTTCAATCCTCGTTCGTCGAATCATGAGAATGTACTTTAGTTCGTCGTGGCAAGCTCGCACTCTTTGGGCGTTAATAGAACGCTTCTCATTGGGGGTTTCAATCCTCGTTCGTTCGAATCTGAGCATGTACTCGTGGCAAGCTCGCTTGTCTTTGGGCTAATAGAGAACGCTCTCATGGGTTTCCATTCCTTTTTCAATCCTCGTTCGTTCGAATCTGAGCATGTACTCGTGGCAAGCTCGCACTCTTTGGGCGTGCAATAGAAAGAACGCTCTCATGGGGTTTCAATCCTCGTTCGTTCGAATCTGAGCTAATGTACTCGTGGCAAGCTCGCACTTTGTTAGGCGCAATAGAAACGCTCTCATGGGGTTTCAATCCTCGTTTCGTTCGAATCTGAGCATGTACTCGTGGCAAGCTCGCACTCTTGGGCGCAATAGAAAGCTCTCATGGGGTTCCTAATCCTCGCTCGTTGTTCGAATCTGAGCATGTACTCGTTGGCAAAGCTCGCACTCTTTGGGCGTCGCAAATAGAACGAAGCTCTCATGGGGGTTTCAATCCTCGTTCGTTCGAATCTGAGCATGTACTCGCTGCGCAAGCTCGCACTCTTTGGCGCAATAGAAAACGCTATCAGGGGGTTTCAATCCTCGTTCGTTCGAATCTGAGCATGTACTCGTTGGCAAGCTCGCACTCTTGGGCGTAATTGGCACAATCTCATGGGGTTTCAATCCCCCAGTTTCGCATCAATCTGAGCATGTACTCGTGGCAAAGCTCGTTAGAATAGGCGAATTAATGGGGTTCCAATCCAACGTTTAGTTCGAATCTGGTGAACGCCTCAGTCACTCGTGGCGTTTCGCACTCTTAGATGGCGCAATGAAAAGCTCTCATGGGGTTTTCAATCCTCGTTCGTTCTTCGAATCTGAGCTCGTACTCGTGGCAAGCGCTCGCAGCTCGCACTCTTTGGGCGTTAATAGAACGCTCTCATGGGGTTTCAATCCTCGTTCGTTCGAATCTGAGCATGTACTCGTTGGCAGCTTGCACTCGTTAGGCGCAATAGAGAGCGCTCATAGGGGTTCCAATAATCCTCGTCCATTGGGGGGTCAGCAATCTGTTCGCTCTTCGCGAGCATGTATTGTCCTCTCGTGGCAAGCTCGCACTCTTTGGGCGTAATGGAACGCTCTCATGGGGTTAATCAATCCTGCAGGGTGTTTCGTTCGAATCTGAGATGTACTCGTGGCAAGCTCGCACTCTTAGGCGCAATAGAACGCTCTCATGGGGTTTCAATCCTGTTCGTTCGAATCTGAGCATGTACTCGTGGCAAGCTCGCACTTCTTAGGCGCAATAGAACGCTCAAACATGGGGTTTCAATCCTCGTTCGTTCGAATCTGAGCATGTACTCGTGGCAAGCTCGCACTCTTAGGCGGGCGTAATAGAATGCTCTCATGGGGTTTCAATCCTCGTTCGTTCGTATCTGAGCATGTACTCGTGGCAAGCTCGCACTCTTGGGCGCAATAGAACGCTCTCATATGGGGTTTCAATCCTCGTTGTTCGAATCTGAGCATGTACTCGTGGCAAAGCTCGCACTCTTTGGCGTAATAGAACGCTCTCATGGGGTTTCAATCCTCGTTCGTTCGAATCTGAGCATGTACTCGTGGCAAGCTCGCTATTCTTAGGCGCAATAGAACGCTCTCATGGGGTTCCAATCCTCGTTCGTTCGAATCGAATCTGAGCATGTACTCGTGGCAAGCTCGCACTCTTTGGGCGCAATAGAACGCTCTCATGGGGTTTCAATCCTCGTTCGTTCGAATCTGAGCATGTACTCGTGGCAAGCTCGCACTCTTTGGCGCAATAGAACGCTCTCATGGGGTTTCAATCCTCGTTCGTTCGAATCTGAGCGTGTACTCGTGGCAAGCTCGCACGTCTTTGGCGCAATATAAAAGCTCTCATGGGGGTTTCAATCCTCGTTCTTCGTTCGAATCTGAGCATGTGTAACTCGTGGCAAGCTCGCACGTCTTTGGCGCAATAGAAGCTCTCATGGGGTTTTCATTCCTCGTCTCGTTCGAATCTGAGCGTTTGTACTCGCTTTGGCAAGCTCGCACTCATTAGGCGCAATAGAAAGGCTCTCATGGGGTTTAATCCTCGTTCGTTCGAATCTGAGCATGTGGAGTACTCGTGGCTAAAGCTCGCACATCTTTTGGGCGCAATAGAACGCTCTCATTGGGGATTTTCAATCCTGGGGTTTCTCGTTCGAATCTGAGCATTGGTGTACTCGTGGCAAGCTCGCACTCTTTGGCGCAAAAAATAGAACGCTCTCATGGGGGGTATGGGGTTTCAATCCTCGTTCGTTCATCGAATCTGAGCATGTACTCGTGGCAAGCTCGCACTCTTAGGCGTAATAGAACGCTCTCAATGGGGTTTCAATCCTCGTTCGTTCGAATCAATTGAGCATGTGGTCGTGGCAAGCTCGCATCTAGGTCGTGGCGCAATAGAACGCTCTCATGGGGTTTTCAACTTTTCCTCGTTCGTTCGAATCTGAGCATGTACTCGTGGCAAGCTCGCACTCTTGAGGCGTAATAGTACGCTTCATGGGGTTTCAATCCTCGTTCGTTCGAATCTGAGCATGTACTCGTGGCAAGCTCGCACTCTTAGGCGCAATAGAACGCTCTCATGGGGTTTCAATCCTCGTTTCGTTCGAATCTGAGCATGTACTCGTGGCAAGCCTCTGAGAACTCTTTGGCGCAATAGAACGCTCTTCATGGGGTTATCAATCCTCGTTCGTTCGAAACTGAGCATGTACTCGTGGCAAAAAGCTCGCACTCTCTTTGGCGCAATAGAACGCTCTCATGGGGGTTTCATCCTCGTTCGTTCGAATCTGGAGCATGTACTCGTGGCTAAGCTCGCACTCTTAGGCGCAATAGAAAGCTCTTCAATCCTCGTTGGGCTCGAGGTACTCTGCCAAGCACGACTCTTACGGTGTGAGAAGCTTCTCATGGGGTTTCAATCCTCGTGTTCGTAGTTCTCGAATCTGAGCATGTACTCGTTGATGTGCAAGCTCGCACTCTTTGCGCAATAGAACGCTCGACGGATGGGGTTTCAAGTCGGTTCGTTCGAATCTGAGCGTGTACTCGTGGCAAGCTACTCGCACTCTTTTGGCGCTAATAGAACGCTCTCATGGGGTTTCAATTCCGTTCGTTGAGTCGTTCGAATCGTGAGCATGTACCTCGTGGCAAAGCTCGCACTCATCTATTTGGCGCAATAGAACGCTCTCATGGGGTTTCAATCCTCGTTCGTTCGAATCTGAGCATGTACTCTTGTGGCCCCCCAAGCAAATGCTCGCACTCTTTGTGGCGCAATAGAACGCTCTCATGAGGTTTCAATTCCTCGTTCGTTCGAGATCTGAGCATGTACTCGTGAGCAAGCTCGCATTCATTCTATTGGCGCAATAGAACGCTCTCATGGGGTTTCAATCCTCTTCGTTCGAATCTGAGCATCCTGTACTGTGGCAAGCTCGCATCTTCTTTGGCGCAATAGAAAGCTCTCATGGGGTTTCAATCCTCGTTCGTTCGAAATCTGAGCGTGTACCAACTCGTGGGCAAGCTCGCATTCTTTGCGGCGCAATAGAACGCTCTCATGGGGTTTCATTCCACGACATGCATCGGTCCATGTCGAACTGAGCGTCGTGTAATCTCATGGCAGAGCTCGCATTCGTTCTTTGGGCGCTAATAGACGCGTCTCATGGGGTTGTCATACTCGTTCGTCGAATCTCTCATGTACTCGTGCGGCAGTCGGCACTCTTTGGGCGCAATAGAAAACGCTCTCATATGGGGTTTTCGAAATCCTCGTTGTACTTCTAGAATCTCATGTACTCGTGGCAAGCTCGCACTCTTAGGCAATAGAACCTCTCATGGGTTTCAATCCTCGTTCGTGTGTCGAATCTGAGCATGTATCTACTCGTGGCAAGCTCGCACTCTTTGGCGCAATAGAACGCTCATATGGGGTTTCAATCCACGTTCGTTCGAAAATCTGAGCATGTACTCGTGGCAAGCACGCTCTGTTGGCGCAATAGAACGCTCTCAAGTGAGGGGTTTCAATACTCGTTCGTGAGATCGAATCTGAGCATTGTACTCGTGGGGAAGCTCGCACTCTTAGGCGCAATAGAACGTCTCATCAGGGGTTTCGAATCCTCATCTTCGAGATCATGTGACGAATGTAGCTCGTGGCAGAGCTCGCAGGGTCACTGCTTCTTAGGGGCGTAATAGAACGCTTCAGTGGGGTTTCACATCCATCGTTCGTTCTCGAATCTGAGCATGTACTCGTGGCAAGCTCGCACTCTGATAGCGTATAATAGAACGCTCGCATGGGGGGTTCAATCAGATCTGTGTCGAATTTAGTGGAGAGTAGTACTCGTGCCACGCGACTCTTAGGTGCAATAGAATCGCTGTCATGAGGTTTCAATCCTCGTTCGTAGTGGAATCTGAGCTCTGATGTACCTGTGTGTGCTAAGGCATGTACTCTCTAAGGGGAGTAAATAAGAAAGCTCTCATTGGGTTTCAATTCCGTCGTTCTAACGTTCGAATCTGAGCGTGTACTTGTGCGTGGCAAGCTCGCACCTACACTTTGTGCGCAATAGAACGCTCATGTCATGGGGTCTATTCAATCCTCGTTCGTTCGAATTGAGCGTGTAATCGTCCGGCAAGCTCGCACTTGTTGTGGCGCAATAGAACGCTCTCATGGGGTTTCATTCTCGTTCGTTCGAATCTGAGCGTGTACGAAACGTGTAGCTCGCACTAGCTTTGGCGCAATAAGAAGCTCTCATGGGGTTTCATCCTCGGTTCGTCGATAATCTGCTCCTGTACCCTGCGTAGCAAGGCAGCTCGTGACTCTTTGGTGCGCCAATAGAACATCGAAACGCTACATCGGGGTTCAGGTCCTCGTTCGTTTCGAAATTGAGCGTGTACTCGTGGGTGTCGGTTGGTTTGTGTGTCAGTGGGCAAGCTTCAGCACTCTTTGGCGCAATAGAACGCTCTCATGGGGTTTCATCCTCGTTCGTTGTCGCGAATCTGAGCGTTGTACTCGTGTGCAAAGCTCGCACTCTTTGGCGCAATAGAACGCTCTCATGGGGTTTCAATTCCTCGTTCGTTAAGGAATCTGAGCATGTACTCGTGGAGAGCGAATAGTAACTGTCTTGAAGGCGGGTTTCAATCCGTATCGACTAGCTGAATGCTCAGTCATCGCGTATATGGGGTTTCCAAAGCTCGCAACGCGATCTTTAGGGCGCAATAGAACGCTCTCAGGGGGTTTACTGAAAATCCTCGTTCTGTTCAAATGCTGCAATCCAAATCGTGGACAAGCTCGAAATACTCTTTACGGGGGGCGCAATTAGAAACGCTCTCATGGGGTTTCACATCCTCGGTTCGTTGTGTCTCGAATCTGAGCATGTACTCGTGGCAAGCTCGCATTTTTATTTTGGTCGCAATAGAACGCTTCATGGGGGTTTCAATCCTCGTTCATGTGTTCGAATCGAGCGTGTACGTCGTGGCAAGAGCTCGCATTGTCTTAGGGCAAATAGAACGCTCTCATGGGGTTTCAATACACTCGTATTCAGTCCGTTTCGTGCGAATAAGCGCTGTAAGTACCATGGTAGAGTTGGTCCCAATGAAGGTCGCGTACTCTTTAGGCTGCAATTGAACGCGGTGCACAAATGGGGTTTCAATCGCCCTCGTGTTGGTAATCGAATTTGAGTGATGTACTCGTGGCAAGCTCGCACTCTTTGGCGACAATAGAACGCTCAACATGGGGTTTCAATCTTGTAGTTCGTAACGAGATCTGAGCATGTACTCGTGGCAAGCTCGCACTCTTTGGCGCAATAGAACGCTCACATGGGGTTTCAATCCTCGTTCGTTCAGAATCTGAGCATGTACTCGATTAGTGGCAAGCTCGCACTCTTTGGCGCAATAGAACGTCTCTCATGGGGTTTCAATCCTCGTTCGTTCGAATCTGAGTAATGTACTCGTGGCCAAAGCCTCGCATCTCTTTGGCGCAATAGAACGCTCTCATGGGGTTTCAATCCTCGTTCGTTTCGAATCTGAGCATGTACTCGTGGCAAGCTCGCCTCTGTACTGGGCGCAATAGAAATGAACGCTCTCATGGGGTTTCAATCCTCGTTCGTTCGAATTGATCGAATGTACTCGTGGCAAGCTCGCACTCATTGGCGTAATAGAACGCTTCATGGGGTTTCAATCCTCGTTCGAGAGTTCGAATCTGAAGCAGTGTGTACTCGTGGCAAGCTCGCCACTCTTTGGGGCGTAATAGAACACTCTCAATTGGGGTTTCAATCCTCGTTCGTTTTCGAATCTGAGCAATGTACATTGTACTCGTGGCAAAGGCTCGCACTCTTTGGCGCAATAGAACGCTCTCATGGGGTTTCAATCCTGGCGTTCGTATCGAAATCTGAGCGCATGTACTCGTGGCAAGCTCGCACTCTTTGGCGCAATAGAACGCTCACATGGGTTTCATTCCTCGTTCGTTCGAATCTGAGCGTGTACTCTCGTGGCAAGCTCGCATTCTTTGATTTGGCGCGCAATAGAACGCTCTCATGGGGTTTCAATCCTCGTTCGTTCGAATCTGAGCATGTACTCGTTGGCAAGCTCGAGGCAGTAACCGCTCTTTGGGCGCAATAGAACGCTCTCACAATGGGGTTTCAATCCTCGTTCTGTTCGCATCTGAGCATGTACTCGATTGGCAAGTATCTTGCACTCTTTGGCGTATTAATAGAACGCTCACATTGGGGCTTTCAATCCTCGCTTCGGGTCGTTCAAAATCTGAGCATGTACTCGTGCAAGCTCGCACTTTTTGGCGCAAGTAGAACGCTCATCATGGGGTTTCAATCCTTGTTCGTTCGAATATGAGCGTGTACTCGTGGCAAGCCCGCACTCTTTGGAGCAATAGAATGCTCTCATGTGGTTTCAATCCTCGTTTGTTCGAATCTGAGCGTGTACTCGTGGCAAGCTCGCATTCTTTTGCGCAATAGAACGCTCTCATGGGGCGTTCAATTCCTTCGTATCGTGAGAATCTGAGTCATTACGTCGTGGCAAGCTCGCATGCGCTCTTAATGGGCGTAATAGAACGCTCTCAAGCGGGGTTTCATCCTCGTTCGTTCGAAATCTGAGCATGTACTCGTGGCAAGCTCGCACTCTTTAGGCGTAATAGAACGAAAGCTCTCATGGGGTTTCAATCCTCTCGGTTCGTTCGAAATCTTGAGCATGTACTCGTGGCAAGCTCGCATATTTGGGCGTAATAGAACGCTCTCATGGGGTTTCAATCCTCGTTCGTTCGAATCTGAGCATGTACTCGTGCAAGGCAAGCTCGCACTCTTTGGGCGCAATAGAACGCTTCTCATGGGTTTTCAATCCTCGTTCGTTCGAATCTAAAGCATGTACTCGTGGCAAGCCCGCACTCTTTGGGCGTAATAGAACGCTCTCATGGGTTTCAATCCTCGTTCGTTTCGAATCTGAGCATGTACTCGTGGCAAGCTCGCACTCTTTCGGGCGTAATAGAACGCTCTCATGGGGTTTCAATCCTCGTTCGTTCGAATCTGAGCATGTACTCGTGGCAAGCTCGCACTCTTTTGGGCGTAATAGAACGCTCTCATGGGGCTTCAATCCTCTCGTTCGTATCGAATCTGAGCATGTACTCGTGGCAAGCTCGCCACTCTTTGGGCGTAATAGAACGCTCTCTCATGGGGTTTCAATCCTCGTTCGTTCGAATCTGAGCATGTACTTGTTCGTGGCGAGCTTGCACTCTTTGGGGGAAATAGAACGCTCTTATGGGGTTTCAATCCTCGTTCGTTCGAATCTGAGCATGTACTCGTGGCAAGCTCGCACTCTTTGGGCGTAATAGAACGCTCTCATGGGGCTTCAATCCTCGTTCGTTCGAATCTGAGCATGTAATCGTGGCAAGCTCGCACTCTTTGGGTAGGTAATAGAAACGCTCTCAGAAATGGGGTTTCAAATCCTAGTTGTCGTTCGAATCTGAGCATGTACTCGCATTGGCAAGCTCGCAGTCTCTAATTTGGGCGTAATAGAACGCTCTCATGGGGCTTCAATCCTCGTTCGTTCGAATCTGAGCATGTACTCGTGGCAAGCTTCCTCGCACTCTTTGGGCGTAATAGTGCTCTCATGGGGCTTCAATCCTCGTTTTTTCGTTCGAATCTGAGCATGTACTCGTGGCAAGCTCGCACTCTTTGGGCCGTAATAGAACGCTCTCATGGGCTTCAATCCTCGTTCGTTCGAATCTGAGCATGTACTCGTGGCAAGCTCGCACTCTTTGGGCGTAATAGGAACGCTCTCATCGGGGGCTTTCAATCCTCGTTCGTTCGAATCTGAGCATGTACTCGTGGCAAGCTCGCACTCTTTGGGCGTAATAGAACGCTCTCAGGGGCTTCAATCCTCGTTCGTTCGAATCTGAGCATGTACTTCGTCGGGCAAGCTCGCACTCTTTAGGGCGTAATAGAACATGCTCCCATGGGGCTTCAATCCTCGTTCGTTCGAATCAAAATGAGCATGTACTCGTGGCAAGCTCGCACTCTTTGGGCGTAATAGAACGCTCTCATGGGGCTTCAATCCTCGTTCGTTCGAATCTGAGCATGTTAATCGTGGCAAGCTCGCACGTTCTTTGGGCGTAAATAGAACGCTCTCATGGGGCTTCAATCCTCGTTCGTTTCGAATCTGAGCATGTACTCGTGGCAAGCTCAGCACTCTTTGGGCGTAATAGAACGCTCTCATGGGGCTTCAATCCTCGTTCGTTCGAATCTGCATGCTTGTACTCGTGGCAAGCTCGCACTCTTTGGGCGTAATAGAACGCTCTCATGGGGCTTCAATCCTCGTTCGTTCGAATCTGAGCATGTACTCGTGGCAAGCTATTCGCACTCTTTGGGCGTAATAGAACGCTCTCATGGGGCTTCTTCAATCCTCGTTCGTTCGAATCTGAACATAGTACTCGTGGCAAAAGCATACTCGCACTCTTTGGGCGCAATAGAACGCTCTCATGGGGTTTCAATCCTCGTTCGTTCGAATCTGAGCATGTACTCGTGGCAAGCTTCGCACTCTTTGGGCGTAATAGAACGCTCTCATGGGCTTCAATCCCTCGTTCGTTGTAATTCGAATCTGAGCATGTACTGTACTCGTGGCAAGCTCGCACCCCTTTGGGCGTAATAGAACGCTCTCATGGGGCCTTCAATCCTCGTTCGTTCGAATCTGAGCATGTACTCGTGGCAAGCTCGCACTCTTTTTGGGCGTAATAGAACGCTCTCATGGGGTTTCAATCCTCGTTCGTATCGAATCTGTCACGAATAACTCTGGCATTGCTACTCGTAATGGCAAGCTCGCACTCAATCGCTACTCGTTGGGCATCGTTACAATCGTAGAACGCTCCTCATGGGTCGTCATTCAATAGCCCTCGTTTACAGTTCAGATCTGAGCATGTACTCCGTGGCAAGCTCGCGCACTCTTTGGGCGTAATAGAACGCCTCTCATCATGGGGCTTTCAATCCAATCCTCGTTCGTTCGTTCGAATCTTCTGAGCATGTACTCGTGGCAAGCTCAACGCACTCTTTGGGCGTAATACGGAACGCTCTCATGGGGTTTCAATCGTTCGTAAAGTTTCGTTCGTTCGAATCTGAGCATGTACTCGTGGCAAGCTCGCACTATTCTTGGGCGTAATAGAACGCTCTCATGGGGTTTCAATCCTCGTTCGTTCGAATCTGAGCATGTACTCGTGGCAAGCTCGCACTAAGCTTTGGGCGTAATAGAACGCTTCTCATGGGGTTTCAAATGTTCTCGATTCTGGGGTACTCGTGACAAGCTCGCACATCTTTAGGGGCGTAATAGAACGCGCTCTCATGGGGGCTTCAATCCTCGTTCGTTCGAATCGCATGTACTCGTGGATTGAAAGCTCCGCACTCTTTGGGCGTAATAGAACGCTGCCTACTCATGGGGTTATCCAATCCTCGTTCATGTTCGAGTCGAATCTCGAGCATGGTATGAGCGGTGGTACTCGTGGCAAGCTCGCACTCTTTGGGCGTAATAGAACGCTGCCTCATCAGGGGTTTCAATCCTCGTTCGTTCGAATCTGAGCATGTACTCTAGTACTCGTTCAGGCTGATAGAAGCTAGCACGGGCACTCTATCGAGAGGCGGGCGTTAATAGCAAACGCTCTCATTGGGGCTTCAATCCTCATTCGTTCGAAAACTGAGCATTGTAACTTTGGCAAGCTCGCACTCTTTAGGCGTAATAGTGGGCTCGCTCTCATCGGGGCTTCAATCCTGATTCGTTCGAATCTAGAATGTACTCGTGGTAAAAGCTCGCACTCTTTGGGCGTAATAGAACGCTCTCATGGGGCTTCAATCCTCGTTCGTGATTCGAATCTGAGGGGCTTGTACTCGTGGCAAAGGCTCGCCAGCGATCTTTGGGCGTAATAGAACGCTTCATGGGGTCTTTTTCAATACCTCGTTCGTTCGAATCTGAGCATGTACTCGTGAAGGGCAAGTGAACCGCACTCTTTGGGCGTAATAGAACGCTCTCATGGGGCTTCAATCCTCCATCGGTTGAGTGGGGTCGTATTCGAATATCTAGCATTGTACTCGGTCGGTCTGCAAGTATCGTAGGCAAGCTCGCACTTCTTGGGCGTAATAGAACGCTCTCATGGGGCTTCAATATCCTTGTTCGTTTCGAATCTGAGCATGTACTCGCTGGCATTGCTGAGCAAGGGCTTTCGGGGTAATAGAAATGAACGCTCTCATGGGGCTTCAAATCCTCGTGATCGTTTCGAATCTGAGCATGTACTCGTGGCAAGCTCGCACTCTTTGGGCGTTAATAGAACGCTCTCATGGGGCTTCAATCCCTCGTTCGTTCGAATCTGAGCATGTACATCGTGGCAAGCTCGCACTCTTTGGGCGTAATAGAACATCTCATGGGGTTTCAATCCTCGTTCGTTTCGAATTGAGCATTTACTCGTGGCAAGCTCGCACTCTTTGTCGGCGTAATAGAACGCTCTCATGGGCTTCAATCCTCGTTCGTTCGAATCTGAGCATGTACTCGTGGGCAAAGCTCGCACTCTTATGGGCGTTAATAGAACTTCTCATGGGGTTTCAATCCTCGTTCGTTCGAATCTGAGCATTGTACTCGTGGCAAGCATCGCACTCTTTGGGCGTAATAGAACGCTCTCATGGGCTTCAATCCTCGTTCGTTCGAATCTGAGCTGTGTACTCGTGGGCAAGCTCGCAATTCTTTGGGCGTAATAGAAACGCTCTCATGGGGCTTCAACCTCGTTCGTTCGAATCTGAGCATGTCTCGTGGCTCAAGCTCGCACTCTTGGGGCGTAATAGAATGCTCTCTTGGGCTTCAATCCTCGTTCGTTCGAATCTGAGCATGTACTCGTGGCAAGCTCGCACTCTTTGGGCGTAATAGAACTCTCTCATGGGGCTTCAATCCTCGTTCGTTCGAATCTGAGCATGTACTCGTGGCAAGCTCGCACTCTTTGGGCGTAATAGAACGCTCTCATGGGGCTTCAATCCTCGTTCGTTCGAATCTGAGCATGTACTCGTGGCTAAGCACAGCACTGATCACTCCGCACTCTTTGGGCTATAATAGAACGCTCTCATGGGGTTTCAATCCTAGTTTCGTTCGAATCTGAGCATGTACTCGTGGCAAGCTCGCACTCTTTGGGCGTAATAGAACGCTCTCGTGGGGCTTCAATCCTCGTTTGTTCGAATCTGAGCATGTACTCGTGCCAAGCTCGCACTCTTTGGCGTAATAGAACGCTCTCATGGGGCTTCAATCCTCGTTCGTTCGAATCTGAGCATGTACTCGTGGCAAGCTCGCACTCATTGAGCAAGGCTCGACTTTGGGCGTAATAGAACGCTCGTCTCATGGGGCTTCAATCCTCGTTCGTTCGAATCTGAGCATGTACTCGTGGCAAGCTCGCACTCTTTGGGCGTAATAGAACGCTCTCATGGGGCTTCAATCCTCGTTCGTTCGAATCTGAGCATGTACTCGTGGCAAGCTCGCACTCTTTGGGCGTAATAGAACGCTCTCATGGGGCTTCAATCCTCGTTCGTTCGAAACTGAGCATGTACTCGTGGCAAGCTCGCACTCTTTGGGCGAATAGAACGCTCTCCTGGGGCTTCAATCCTCGTTCGTTCGAATCTGAGCATGTACTCGTGGCATGCTCGCACTCTTTGGGCGTAATAGAACGCTCTCATGGGGTTTCAATCCTCGTTCGTTCGAATCTGAGCATGTACTCGTGGCAAGCTCGCACTCTTTGGGCGTAATAGAACGCTCTCATGGGGCTTCAATCCTCGTTCGTTCGAATCTGAGCATGTACTCGTGGCAAGCTCGCACTCTTTGGGCGTAATAGAACGCTCTCATTGGGCTTCAATCCTCGTTCGTTCGAATCTGAGCATGTACTCGTGGCAAGCTCGCACTCTTTGGGCGTAATAGAACGCTCTCATGGGGCTTCAATCCTTCGTTTCGTTCGAATCTGAGCATGTACTCGTGGCAAGCTCGCACTCTTTGGGCGTAATAGAACGCTCTCATGGGGCTTCAATCCTCGTTCGTTCGAATCTGAGCATGTACTCGTGGCAAGCTCGCACTCTTTGGGCGTAATAGAACGCTCTCATGGGGCTTCAATCCTCGTTCGTTCGAATCTGAGCATGTACTCGTGGCAAGCTCGCACTCTTTGGGCGTAATAGAACGCTCTCATGGGGCTTCAATCCTCGTTCGTTCGAATCTGAGCATGTACTCGTGGCAAGCTCGCACTCTTTGGGCGTAATAGAACGCTCTCATGGGGCTTCAATCCTCGTTCGTTCGAATCTGAGCATGTACTCGTGGCAACCTCGCACTCTTTTGGGCGTAATAGATCGCTTCTCATGGGGCTTCAATCCTCTCGTTCGTTCGAATCTGAGCATGTACTCGTGGCAAGCTCGCACTCTTTGGGCGTAATAGAACGCTCTCATGGGGCTTCAATCCTCGTTCGTTCGAATCTGAGCATGTACTCGTGGCAAGCTCGCACTCTTTGGGCGTAATAGAACGCTCTCATGGGGCTTCAATCCTCGTTCGTTCGAATCTGAGCATGTACTCGTGGCAAGCTAGCACTCTTTGGGCGTAATAGAACGCTCTCATGGGGTTTCAATCCTCGTTCGTTCGAATCTGAGCATGTACTCGTGGCAAGCGCGCACTCTTTGGGCGTAATAGAACGCTCTCATGGGGCTTCAATCCTCGTTCGTTCGAATCTGAACAAGTACTCGTGGCAAGCTCGCACTCTTTGGGCGTAATAGAACGCTCTCATGGGGCTTCAATCCTCGTTTGTTCGAATCTGAGCATGTACTCGTGGCAAGCTGCAGCTCGCACTCTTTGGGGGTAATAGAACGCTCTCATGGGGCTTCAATCTCAATCCTCGTTCGTTCGAATCTGAGCATGTACTCGTGGCAAGCTCGCACTCTTTGGGCGTAATAGAATAGAACGCTCTCATGGGGTTTCAATCCTCGTTCGTTCGAATGTGAGCATGTACTCGTGGCAAGCTCGCACTCTTTGGGCGTAATAGAACGCTCTCATGGGGGCTTTCAATCCTCGTTCGTTCGAATCTGAGCATGTACTCGTGGCAAAGCTCGCACTCTTTGGGCGTAATAATAGAACGCTCTCATGGGGCTTCAATCTCGTTCGTCTCGTTCGTTCGAATCTGAGCATGTACTCGTGGCAAGCTCGCACTCTTTGGGCGTAATAGAACGCTCTCATGGGGCTTCAATCCTCGTTCGTTTTAATCTGAGCATGTACTCGTGGCAAGCTCGCACTCTTTGGGCGTAATAGAACGCTCTCATGGGGCTTCAATCCTCGTTCGTTCGAATCTGAGCATGTACTCGTGGCAAGCTCGCACTCTTTGGGCGAAATAGAAACGCTCTCATGGGGCTTCAATCCTCGTTCGTTCGTATCGAATCTGAGCATGTACTCGTGGCAAGCTCGCACTCTTTGGGCGTAATAGAACGCTCTCATGGGGCTTCAATCCTCGTTCGTTCGAATCTGAGCATGTACTCGTGGCAAGCTCGCACTCTTTGGGCGTAATAGAACGCATTCTCTCATGGGGCTTCAATCCTCGTTCGTTCGAATCTGAGCATGTACTCGTGGCAAGCTCGCACTCTTTGGGCGTAATAGAACGCTCTCATGGGGGCTTCAATCCTCGTTTCGTTCGAATCTGAGCATGTACTCGTGGCAAGCTCGCACTCTTTGGGCGTAATAGAACGCTCTCATGGGGCTTCAATCCTCGTTCGTTCGAATCTGACATACTTTGTACTCGTGGCAAGCTCGCACTCTTTGGGCGTAATAGAACGCTCTCATGGGGCTTCAATCCTCGTTCGTTCGTTCGAACTGAGCATGTACTCTCGTGGCAAGCTCGCACTCTTTGGGCGTAATAGAACGCTCTCATGGGGCTTCAATCCTCGTTCGTTCGAATCTGAGCATGTACTCGTGGCAAGCTCGCACTCTTTGGGCGTAATAGAACGCTCTCATGGGGCTTCAATCCTCGTTCGTTCGAATCTGAGCATGTACTCGTGGCAAGCTCGCACTCTTTGGGCGTAATAGAACGCTCTCATGGGGCTTCAATCCTCGTTCGTTCGAATCTGAGCATGTACTCGTGGCAAGCTCGCACTCTTTGGGCGTAATAGAACGCTCTCATGGGGCTTCAATCCTCGTTCGTTCGTTCGAATCTGAGCATGTACTCGTGGCAAGCTCGCACTCTTTGGGCGTAATAGAACGCTCTCATGGGGCTTCAATCCTCGTTCGTTCGAATCTGAGCATGTACTCGTGGCAAGCTCGCACTCTTTGGGCGTAATAGAACGCTCTCATGGGGCTTCAATCCTCGTCGTTCGTTCGAATCTGAGCATGTACTCGTGGCAAGCTCGCACTCTTTGGGCGTAATAGAACGCTCTCATGGGGCTTCAATCCTCGTTCGTTCGAATCTGAGCATGTACTCGTGGCAAGCTCGCACTCTTTGGGCGTAATAGAACGCTCTAATGGGGCTTCAATCCTCGTTCGTTCGAATCTGAGCATGTACTCGTGGCAAGCTCGCACTCTTTGGGCGTAATAGAACGCTCTCATGGGGCTTCAATCCTCGTTCGTTCGTTCGAATCTGAGCATGTACTCGTGGCAAGCTCGCACTCTTTGGGCGTAATAGAACGCTCTTATGGGGCTTCAATCCTTCGTTTCGTTCGAATCTGAGCATGTACTCGTGGCAAGCTCGCACTCTTTGGGCGTAATAGAACGCTCTCATGGGGCTTCAATCCTCGTTCGTTCGAATCTGAGCATGTACTCGTGGCAAGCTCGCACTCTTTGGGCGTAAATGAACGCTCTCATGGGGCTTCAATCCTCGTTCGTTCGAATCTGAGCATGTACTCGTGGCAAGCTCGCACTCTTTGGGCGTAATAGAACGCTCTCATGGGGCTTCAATCCTCGTTCGTTCGAATCTGAGCATGTACTCGTGGCAAGCTCGCACTCTTTGGGCGTAATAGAACGCTCTCATGGGGCTTCAATCCTCGTTCGTTCGAATCTGAGCATGTACTCGTGGCAAGCTCGCACTCTTTGGGCGTAATAGAACGCTCTCATGGGGCTTCAATCCTCGTTCGTTCGAAATCTGAGCATGTACTCGTGGCGAATCTGAGCATGCTCGCACTCGCACTCTTTGGGCGTAATAGAACGCTCTCATGGGGCTTCAATCCTCGTTCGTTCGAATCTGAGCATGTACTCGTGGCAAGCTCGCACTCTTTGGGCGTAATAGAACGCTCTCATGGGGCTTCAATCCTCGTTCGTTCGAATCTGAGCATGTACTCGTGGCAAGCTCGCACTCTTTGGGCGTAATAGAACGCTCTCATGGGGCTTCAATCCTCGTTCGTTCGAATCTGAGCATGTACTCGTGGCAAGCTCGCACTCTTTGGGCGTAATAGAACGCTCTCATGGGCTTCAATCCTCGTTCGTTCGAATCTGAGCATGTACTCGTGGCAAGCTCGCACTCTTTGGGCGTAATAGAACGCTCTCATGGGGCTTCAATCCTCGTTCGTTCGAATCTGAGCATGTACTCGTGGCAAGCTCGCACTCTTTGGGCGTAATAGAACGCTCTCATGGGGCTTCAATCCTCGTTCGTTCGAATCTGAGCATGTACTCGTGGCAAGCTCGCACTCTTTGGGTGTAAAATAACGCTCTCATGGGGCTTCAATCCCTGTTCGTTCGAACCTGAGCATCTACTCGTGGCAAGCTCGCACTCTTTCGGCGTAATAGAACGCTCTCATGGGGCTTCAATCCCTCGTTCGTTCGAATCTGAGCATGTACTCGTGGCAAGCTCGCACTCTTTGGGCGTAATAGAACGCTCTCATGGGGCTTCAATCCTCGTTCGTTCGAATCGAAGCTGAGCATGTACTCGTGGCAAGCTCGCACTCTTTGGGCGTAATAGAACGCTCTCATGGGGCTTCAATCCTCGTTCGTTCGTTCGAATCTGAGCATGTACTCGTGGCAAGCTCGCACTCTTTGGGCGTAATAGAACGCTCTCATGGGGCTTCAATCCTCGTTCGTTCGAATCTGAGCATGTACTCGTGGCAAGCTCGCACTCTTTGGGCGTAATAGAACGCTCTCATGGGGCTTCAATCCTCGTTCGTTCGAATCTGAGCATGTACTCGTGGCAAGCTCGCACTCTTTGGGCGTAATAGAACGCTCTCATGGGCTTCAATCCTCGTTCGTTCGAATCTGAGCATGTACTCGTGGCAAGCTCGCACTCTTTGGGCGTAATAGAACGCTCTCATGGGGCTTCAATCCTCGTTCGTTCGAATCTGAGCATGTACTCGTGGCAAGCTCGCACTCTTTGGGCGTAATAGAACGCTCTCATGGGGCTTCAATCCTCCCGTTCGTTCGAATCTGAGCATGTACTCGTGGCAAGCTCGCACTCTTTGGGCGTAATAGAACGCTCTCATGGGGCTTCAATCCTCGTTCGTTCGAATCTGAGCATGTACTCGTGGCAAGCTCGCACTCTTTGGGCGTAATAGAACGCTCTCATGGGGCTTCAATCCTCGTTCGTTCGAATCTGAGCATGTACTCGTGGCAAGCTCGCACTCTTTGGGCGTAATAGAACGCTCTCATGGGGCTTCAATCCTCGTTCGTTCGAATCTGAGCATGTACTCGTGGCAAGCTCGCACTCTTTGGGCGTAATAGAACGCTCTCATGGGGCTTCAATCCTCGTTCGTTCGAATCTGAGCATGTACTCGTGGCAAGCTCGCACTCTTTGGGCGTAATAGAACGCTCTCATGGGGCTTCAATCCTCGTTCGTTCGAATCTGAGCATGTACTCGTGGCAAGCTCGCACTCTTTGGGCGTAATAATAGAACGCTCTCATGGGGCTTCAATCCTCGTTCGTTCGAATCTGAGCATGTACTCGTGGCAAGCTCGCACTCTTTGGGCGTAATAGAACGCTCTCATGGGGCTTCAATCCTCGTTCGTTCGAATCTGAGCATGTACTCGTGGCAAGCTCGCACTCTTTGGGCGTAATAGAACGCTCTCATGGGGCTTCAATCCTCGTTCGTTCGAATCTGAGCATGTACTCGTGGCAAGCTCGCACTCTTTGGGCGTAATAGAACGCTCTCATGGGGCTTCAATCCTCGTTCGTTCGAATCTGAGCATGTACTCGTGGCAAGCTCGCACTCTTTGGGCGTAATAGAACGCTCTCATGGGGCTTCAATCCTCTCGTTCGTTCGAATCTGAGCATGTACTCGTGGCAAGCTCGCACTCTTTGGGCGTAATAGAACGCTCTCATGGGGCTTCAATCCTCGTTCGTTCGAATCTGAGCATGTACTCGTGGCAAGCTCGCACTCTTTGGGCGTAATAGAACGCTCTCATGGGGCTTCAATCCTCTTTCGTTCGAATCTGAGCATGTACTCGTGGCAAGCTCGCACTCTTTGGGCGTAATAGAACGCTCTCATGGGGCTTCAATCCTCGTTCGTTCGAATCTGAGCATGTACTCGTGGCAAGCTCGCACTCTTTGGGCGTAATAGAACGCTCTCATGGGGCTTCAATCCTCGTTCGTTCGAATCTCTGAGCATGTACTCGTGGCAAGCTCGCACTCTTTGGGCGTAATAGAACGCTCTCATGGGGCTTCAATCCTCGTTCGTTCGAATCTGAGCATGTACTCGTGGCAAGCTCGCACTCTTTGGGCGTAATAGAACGCTCTCATGGGGCTTCAATCCTCGTTCGTTCGAATCTGAGCATGTACTCGTGGCAAGCTCGCACTCTTTGGGCGTAATAGAACGCTCTCATGGGGCTTCAATCCTCCTCGTTCGTTCGAATCTGAGCATGTACTCGTGGCAAGCTCGCACTCTTTGGGCGTAATAGAACGCTCTCATGGGGCTTCAATCCTCGTTCGTTCGAATCTGAGCATGTACTCGTGGCAAGCTCGCACTCTTTGGGCGTAATAGAACGCTCTCATGGGGCTTCAATCCTCGTTCGTTCGAATCTGAGCATGTACTCGTGGCAAGCTCGCACTCTTTGGGCGTAATAGAACGCTCTCATGGGGCTTCAATCCTGGTTCGTTTGAATCGAATGAGCATGTACTCTTGGCAAGATCGCACACTTTGGGCGTAATAGAACGCTCTCTCATGGGGCTTCAATCCTCGTTCGTTCGAATCTGAGCATGTACTCGTGGCAAGCTCGCACTCTTTGGGCGTAATAGAACGCTCTCATGGGGCTTCAATCCTCGTTCGTTCGAATCTGAGCATGTACTCGTGGCAAGCTCGCACTCTTTGGGCGTAATAGAACGCTCTCATGGGGCTTCAATCCTCGTTCGTTCGAATCTGAGCATGTACTCGTGGCAAGCTCGCACTCTTTGGGCGTAATAGAACGCTCTCATGGGGCTTCAATCCTCGTTCGTTCGAATCTGAGCATGTACTCGTGGCAAGCTCGCACTCTTTGGGCGTAATAGAACGCTCTCATGGGGCTTCAATCCTCGTTCGTTCGAATCTGAGCATGTACTCGTGGCAAGCTCGCACTCTTTGGGCGTAATAGAACGCTCTCATGGGGCTTCAATCCTCGTTCGTTCGAATCTGAGCATGTACTCGTGGCAAGCTCGCACTCTTTGGGCGTAATAGAACGCTCTCATGGGGCTTCAATCCTCGTTCGTTCGTTCGAATCTGAGCATGTACTCGTGGCAAGCTCGCACTCTTTGGGCGTAATAGACGCTCTCATGGGGCTTCAATCCTCGTTCGTTCGAATCTGAGCATGTACTCGTGGCAAGCTCGCACTCTTTGGGCGTAATAGAACGC
This sequence comes from Puya raimondii, assembly GCA_016920855.1. Taxonomy (NCBI): domain Eukaryota; kingdom Viridiplantae; phylum Streptophyta; class Magnoliopsida; order Poales; family Bromeliaceae; genus Puya; species Puya raimondii. The sequence goes on from JABWPP010000050.1 coordinate 143,270,191, forward strand.
TCTCATGGGGCTTCAATCCTCGTTCGTTCGAATCTGAGCATGTACTCGTGGCAACCTCGTGGCAACCTCGCACTCTTTGGGCGTAATATAACGCTCTCATGGCGCTTCAATCCTCATTCGTTCGTTCGAATCTGAGCATGTACTCGTGGCAAGCTCGCACTCTTTGGGCGTAATAGAACGCTCTCATGGGGCTTCAATCTTCGTTCGTTCGAATCTGAGCATGTACTCGTGGCAAGCTCGCACTCTTTGGGCGTAATAGAACGCTCTCATGGGGCTTCAATCCTCGTTCGTTCGAATCTGAGCATGTACTCGTGGCAACCTCGTGGCAACCTCGCACTCTTTGGGCGTAATATAACGCTCTCATGGGGCTTCAATCCTCGTTCGTTCGAATCTGAGCATGTACTCGTGGCAAGCTCGCACTCTTTGGGCGTAATAGAACGCTCTCATGGGGCTTCAATCCTCGTTCGTTCGAATCTGAGCATGTACTCGTGGCAAGCTCGCACTCTTTGGGCGTAATAGAACGCTCTCATGGGGCTTCAATCCTCGTTCGTTCGAATCTGAGCATGTACTCGTGGCAAGCTCGCACTCTTTGGGCGTAATAGAACGCTCTCATGGGGCTTCAATCCTCGTTCGTTCGAATCTGAGCATGTACTCGTGGCCATGTACTCGTGGCAAGCTCGCACTCTTTGGGCGTAATAGAACGCTCTCATGGGGCTTCAATCCTCGTTCGTTCGAATCTGAGCATGTACTCGTGGCAAGCTCGCACTCTTTGGGCATAATAATAGAACGCTCTCATGGGGCTTCAATCCTCGTTCGTTCGAATCTGAGCATGTACTCGTGGCAAGCTCGCACTCTTTGGGCGTAATAGAACGCTCTCATGGGGCTTCAATCCTCGTTCGTTCGAATCTGAGCATGTACTCGTGCAAGCTCGCACTCTTTGGGCGTAATAGAACGCTCTCATGGGGCTTCAATCCTCGTTCGTTCGAATCTGAGCATGTACTCGTGGCAAGCTCGCACTCTTTGGGCGTAATAGAACGCTCTCATGGGGCTTCAATCCTCGTTCGTTCGAATCTGAGCATGTACTCGTGGCAAGCTCGCACTCTTTGGGCGTAATAGAACGCTCTCATGGGGCTTCAATCCTCGTTCGTTCGAATCTGAGCATGTACTCGTGGCAAGCTCGCACTCTTTGGGCGTAATAGAACGCTCTCATGGGGCTTCAATCCTCGTTCGTTCGAATCTGAGCATGTACTCGTGGCAAGCTCGCACTCTTTGGGCGTAATAGAACGCTCTCATGGGGCTTCAATCCTCTCGTTCGTTCGAATCTGAGCATGTACTCGTGGCAAGCTCGCACTCTTTGGGCGTAATAGAATGCTCTCATGGGGCTTCAATCCTCGTTCGTTCGAATCTGAGCATGTACTCGTGCCTCGCACTCTTTGGGCGTAATAGAACGCTCTCATGGGGCTTCAATCCTCGTTCGTTCGAATCTGAGCATGTACTCGTGGCAAGCTCGCACTCTTTGGGCGTAATAGAACGCTCTCATGGGGCTTCAATCCTCGTTCGTTCGAATCTGAGCATGTACTCGTGGCAAGCTCGCACTCTTTGGGCGTAATAGAACGCTCTCATGGGGCTTCAATCCTCGTTCGTTCGAATCTGAGCATGTACTCGTGGCAACCTCGCACTCTTTGGGCGTAATAGAACGCTCTCATGGGGCTTCAAACCTCGTTCGTTCGAATCTGAGCATGTACTCGTGGCAAGCTCGCACTCTTTGGGCGTAATAGAACGCTCTCATGGGGCTTCAATCCTCGTTCGTTCGAATCTGAGCATGTACTCGTGGCAAGCTCGCACTCTTTGGGCGTAATAGAACGCTCTCATGGGGCTTCAATCCTCGTTCGTTCGAATCTGAGAATCTGAGCATGTACTCGTGGCAAGCTCGCACTCTTTGGGCGTAATAGAACGCTCTCATGGGGCTTCAATCCTCGTTCGTTCGAATCTGAGCATGTACTCGTGGCAAGCTCGCACTCTTTGGGCGTAATAGAACGCTCTCATGTGGCTTCAATCCTCGTTCGTTCGAATCTGGGGCTTCAATCCTCGTTCGTTCGAATCTGAGCATGTACTCGTGGCAAGCTCGCACTCTTTGGGCGTAATAGAACGCTCTCATGTGGCTTCAATCCGTGTTCGTTCGAATCTGAGCATGTACTCGTGGCAAGCTCGCACTCTTTGGGCGTAATAGAACGCTCTCATGGGGCTTCAATCCTCGTTCGTTCGAATCTGAGCATGTACTCGTGGCAAGCTCGCACTCTTTGGGCGTAATAGAACGCTCTCATGGGGCTTCAATCGTCGTTCGTTCGAATCTGAGCATGTACTCGTGGCAAGCTCGCACTCTTTGGGCGTAATAGAACGCTCTCATGGGGCTTCAAATCCCCGTTCGTTCGAATCATGAGCATGTACTCGTGGCAAAGCTCTCGCACTCTTTGGGCGTAATAGAACGCTCTCATGGGGCTTCAATCCTCGTTCGTTCGAATCTGAGCATGTACTCGTGGCAAGCTCGCACTCTTTGGGCGTAATAGAACGCTCTCATGGGGCTTCAATCCTCGTTCGTTCGAATCTGAGCATGTACTCGTGGCAAGCAAGCTCTCACTCTTTGGGCGTAATAGAACGCTCTCATGGGGCTTCAATCCTCGTTCGTTCGAATCTGAGCATGTACTCGTGGCAAGCTCGCACTCTTTGGGCGTAATAGAACGCTCTCATGGGGCTTCAATCCTCGTTTCGTTCGAATCTGAGCAGCAGTACTCGTGGCAAGCTCGCACTCTTTGGGCGTAATAGAACGCTCTCATGGGGCTTCAATCCTCGTTCGTTCGAATCTGAGCATGTACTCGTGGCAAGCTCGCACTCTTTGGGCGTAATAGAACGCTCTCATGGGGCTTCAATCCTCGTTCGTTCGAATCTGAGCATGTACTCGTGGCAAGCTCGCACTCTTTGGGCGTAATAAAACGCTCTCATGGGGCTTCAATCCTCGTTCGTTCGAATCTGAGCATGTACTCGTGGCAAGCTCGCACTCTTTGGGCGTAATAGAACGCTCTCATGGGGCTTCAATCCTCGTTCGTTCGAATCTGAGCATGTACTCGTGGCAACCTCGCACTCTTTGGGCGTAATAGAACGCTCTCATGGGGCTTCAAACCTCGTTCGTTCGAATCTGAGCATGTACTCGTGGCAACCTCGCACTCTTTGGGCGTAATATAACGCTCTCATGGGGCTTCAATCCTCGTTCGTTCGAATCTGAGCATGTACTCGTGGCAACCTCGCACTCTTTGGGCGTAATAGAACGCTCTCATGGGGCTTCAATCCTCGTTCGTTCGAATCTGAGCATGTACTCGTGGCAAGCTCGCACTCTTTGGGCGTAATAGAACGCTCTCATGGGGCTTCAATCCTCGTTCGTTCGAATCTGAGCATGTACTCGTGGCAAGCTCGCACTCTTTGGGCGTAATAGAACGCTCTCATGGGGCTTCAATCCTCGTTCGTTCGAATCTGAGCATGTACTCGTGGCAAGCTCGCACTCTTTGGGTGAATAGAACGCTCTCATGGGGCTTCAATCCTCATTCGTTCGAATCTGAGCATGTACTCGTGGCAAGCTCGCACTCTTTGGGCGTAATAGAACGCTCTCATGGGGCTTCAATCCTCGTTCGTTCGAATCTGAGCATGTACTCGTGGCAAGCTCGCACTCTTTGGGCGTAATAGAACGCTCTCATGGGGCTTCAATCCTCGTTCGTTCGAATCTGAGCATGTACTCGTGGCAAGCTCGCACTCTTTGGGCGTAATAGAAACGCTCTCATGGGGCTTCAATCCTCGTTCGTTCGAATCTGAGCATGTACTCGTGGCAAGCTCGCACTCTTTGGCGTAATAATAGAACGCTCTCATGGGGCTTCAATCCTCGTTCGTTCGAATCTGAGCATGTACTCGTGGCAAGCTCGCACTCTTTGGGCGTAATAGAACGCTCTCATGGGGCTTCAATCCTCGTTCGTTCGAATCTGAGCATGTACTCGTGGCAAGCGCACACTCTTTGGGCGTAATAGAACGCTCTCATGGGGCTTCAATCCTCGTTCGTTCGAATCTGAGCATGTACTCGTGGCAAGCTCGCACTCTTTGGGCGTAATAGAACGCTCTCATGGGGCTTCAATCCTCGTTCGTTCGAATCTGAGCATGTACTCGTGGCAAGCTCGCACTCTTTGGGCGTAATAGAACGCTCTCATGGGGCTTCAATCCTCGTTCGTTCGAATCTGAGCATGTACTCGTGGCAAGCTCGCACTCTTTGGGCGTAATAGAACGCTCTCATGGGGCTTCAATCCTCGTTCGTTCGAATCTGAGCATGTACTCGTGGCAAGCTCGCACTCTTTGGGCGTAATAGAACGCTCTCATGGGGCTTCAATCCTCGTTCGTTCGAATCTGAGCATGTACTCGTGGCAAGCTCGCACTCTTTGGGCGTAATAGAACGCTCTCATGGGGCTTCAATCCTCGTTCGTTCGAATCTGAGCATGTACTCGTGGCAAGCTCGCACTCTTTGGGCGTAATAGAACGCTCTCATGGGGCTTCAATCCTCGTTCGTTCGAATCTGAGCATGTACTCGTGGCAAGCTCGCACTCTTTGGGCGTAATAGAACGCTCTCATGGGGCTTCAATCCTCGTTCGTTCGAATCTGAGCATGTACTCGTGGCAAGCTCGCACTCTTTGGGCGTAATAGAACGCTCTCATGGGGCTTCAATCCTCGTTCGTTCGAATCTGAGCATGTACTCGTGGCAAGCTCGCACTCTTTGGGCGTAATAGAACGCTCTCATGGGGCTTCAATCCTCGTTCGTTCGAATCTGAGCATGTACTCGTGGCAAGCTCGCACTCTTTCGGCGTAATAGAACGCTCTCATGGGGCTTCAATCCTCGTTCGTTCGAATCTGAGCATGTACTCGTGGCAAGCTCGCACTCTTTGGGCGTAATAGAACGCTCTCATGGGGCTTCAATCCTCGTTCGTTCGAATCTGAGCATGTACTCGTGGCAAGCTCGCACTCTTTGGGCGTAATAGAACGCTCTCATGGGGCTTCAATCCTCGTTCGTTCGAATCTGAGCATGTACTCGTGGCAAGCTCGCACTCTTTGGGCGTAATAGAACGCTCTCATGGGGCTTCAATCCTCGTTCGTTCGAATCTGAGCATGTACTCGTGGCAAGCTCGCACTCTTTGGGCGTAATAGAACGCTCTCATGGGGCTTCAATCCTCGTTCGTTCGAATCTGAGCATGTACTCGTGGCAAGCTCGCACTCTTTGGGCGTAATAGAACGCTCTCATGGGGCTTCAATCCTCGTTCGTTCGAATCTGAGCATGTACTCGTGGCAAGCTCGCACTCTTTGGGCGTAATAGAACGCTCTCATGGGGCTTCAATCCTCGTTCGTTCGAATCTGAGCATGTACTCGTGGCAAGCTCGCACTCTTTGGGCGTAATAGAACGCTCTCATGGGGCTTCAATCCTCGTTCGTTCGAATCTGAGCATGTACTCGTGGCAAGCTCGCACTCTTTGGGCGTAATAGAACGCTCTCATGGGGCTTCAATCTCTCGTTCGTTCGAATCTGAGCATGTACTCGTGGCAAGCTCGCACTCTTTGGGCGTAATAGAACGCTCTCATGGGGCTTCAATCCTCGTTCGTTCGAATCTGAGCATGTACTCGTGGCAAGCTCGCACTCTTTGGGCGTAATAGAACGCTCTCATGGGGCTTCAATCCTCGTTCGTTCGAATCTGAGCATGTACTCGTGGCAAGCTCGCACTCTTTGGGCGTAATAGAACGCTCTCATGGGGCTTCAATCCTCGTTCGTTCGAATCTGAGCATGTACTCGTGGCAAGCTCGCACTCTTTGGGCGTGTAATAGAACGCTCTCATGGGGCTTCAATCCTCGTTTCGTTCGAATCTGAGCATGTACTCGTGGCAAGCTCGCACTCTTTGGGCGTAATAGAACGCTCTCATGGGGCTTCAATCCTCGTTCGTTCGAATCTGAGCATGTACTCGTGAGGCAAGCAAGCGCACTCTTTGGGCGTAATAGAACGCTCTCATGGGGCTTCAATCCTCGTTCGTTCGAATCTGAGCATGTACTCGTGGCAAGCTCGCACTCTTTGGGCGTAATAGAACGCTCTCATGGGGCTTCAATCCTCGTTTCGTTCGAATCTGAGCATGTACTCGTGGCAAGCTCGCACTCTTTGGGCGTAATAGAACGCTCTCATGGGGCTTCAATCCTCGTTCGTTCGAATATGAGCATGTACTCGTGGCAAGCTCGCACTCTTTGGGCGTAATAGAACGCTCTCATGGGGCTTCAATCCTCGTTCGTTCGAATCTGAGCATGTACTCGTGGCAAGCTCGCACTCTTTGGGCTAAATAGAACGCTCTCATGGGGCTTCAATCCTCGTTCGTTCGAATCTGAGCATGTACTCGTGGCAAGCTCGCACTCTTTGGGCGTAATAGAACGCTCTCATGGGGCTTCAATCCTCGTTCGTTCGAATCTGAGCATGTACTCGTGGCAAGCTCGCACTCTTTGGGCGTAATAGAACGCTCTCATGGGGCTTCAATCGTCGTTCGTTTCGAATCTGAGCATGTACTCGTGGCAAGCTCGCACTCTTTGGGCGTAATAGAACGCTCTCATGGGGCTTCAATCCTCGTTCGTTCGAATCTGGGGCTTCAATCCTGAGCATGTACTCGTGGCAAGCTCGCACTCTTTGGGCGTAATAGAACGCTCTCATGGGGCTCAATCAATCTCGTTCGTTCGAATCTGAGCATGTACTCGTGGCAAGCTCGCACTCTTTGGGCGTAATAGAACGCTCTCATGGGGCTTCAATCCTCGTTTCGTTCGAATCTGAGCATGTACTCGTGGCAAGCTCGCACTCTTTGGGCGTAATAGAACGCTCTCATGGGGCTTCAATCCTCGTTCGTTCGAATCTGAGCATGTACTCGTGGCAAGCTCGCACTCTTTGGGCGTAATAGAACGCTCTCATGGGGCTTCAATCCTCGTTCGTTCGAATCTGAGCATGTACTCGTGGCAAGCTCGCACTCTTTGGGCGTAATAGAACGCTCTCATGGGGCTTCAATCCTCTCGTCGTTCGTTCGAATCTGAGCATGTACTCGTGGCAAGCTCGCACTCTTTGGGCGTAATAGAACGCTCTCATGGGGCTTCAATCCTCGTTCGTTCGAATCTGAGCATGTACTCGTGGCAAGCTCGCACTCTTTGGGCGTAATAGAACGCTCTCATGGGGCTTCAATCCTCGTTCGTTCGAATCTGAGCATGTACTCGTGGCAAGCTCGCACTCTTTGGGCGTAATAGAACGCTCTCATGGGGCTTCAATCCTCGTTCGTTCGAATCTGAGCATGTACTCGTGGCAAGCTCGCACTCTTTGGGCGTAATAGAACGCTCTCATGGGGCTTCAATCCTCGTTCGTTCGAATCTGAGCATGTACTCGTGGCAAGCTCGCACTCTTTGGGCGTAATAGAACGCTCTCATGGGGCTTCAATCCTCGTTCGTTCGAATCTGAGCATGTACTCGTGGCAAGCTCGCACTCTTTGGGCGTAATAGAACGCGCTCTCAAATGGGCTCATGGGGCTTCAATCCTCGTTCGTTCGAATCTGAGCATGTACTCGTGGCAAGCTCGCACTCTTTGGGCGTAATAGAACGCTATCATGGGGCTTCAATCCTCGTTCGTTCGAATCTGAGCATGTACTCGTGGCAAGCTCGCACTCTTTGGGCGTAATAGAACGCTCTCATGGGGCTTCAATCCTCGTTCGTTCGAATCTGAGCATGTACTCGTGGCAAGCTCGCACTCTTTGGGCGTAATAGAACGCTCTCATGGGGCTTCAATCCTCGTTCGTTCGAATCTGAGCATGTACTCGTGGCAAGCTCGCACTCTTTGGGCGTAATAGAACGCTCTCATGGGGCTTCAATCCTCGTTCGTTCGAATCTGAGCATGTACTCGTGGCAAGCTCGCACTCTTTGGGCGTAATAGAACGCTCTCATGGGGCTTCAATCCTCGTTCGTTCGAATCTGAGCATGTACTCGTGGCAAGCTCGCACTCTTTGGGCGTAATAATAGAACGCTCTCATGAGGCTTCAATCCTCGTTCGTTCGTTCGAACCTGAGCATCTACTCGTGGCAAGCTCGCACTCTTTGGGCGTAATAGAACGCTCTCATGGGGCTTCAATCCTCGTTTCGTTCGAATCTGAGCATGTACTCGTGGCAAGCTCGCACTCTTTGGGCGTAAATAGAACGCTCTCATGGGGCTTCAATCCTCGTTCGTTCGAATCTGAGCATGTACTCGTGGCAAGCTCGCACTCTTTGGGCGTAATAGAACGCTCTCATGGGGCTTCAATCTCGTTCGTTCGAATCTGAGCATGTACTCGTGGCAAGCTCGCACTCTTTGGGCGTAATAGAACGCTCTCATGGGGCTTCAATCCTCGTTCGTTCGAATCTGAGCATGTACTCGTGGCAAGCTCGCACTCTTTGGGCGTAATAGAACGCTCTCATGGGGCTTCAATCCTCGTTCGTTCGAATCTGAGCATGTACTCGTGGCAAGCTCGCACTCTTTGGGCGTAATAGAACGCTCTCATGGGGCTTCAATCCTCGTTCGTTCGAATCTGAGCATGTACTCGTGGCAAGCTCGCACTCTTTGGGCGTAATAGAACGCTCTCATGGGGCTTCAATCCTCGTTCGTTCGAATCTGAGCATGTACTCGTGGCAAGCTCGCACTCTTTGGGCGTAATAGAACGCTCTCATGGGGCTTCAATCCTCGTTCGTTCGAATCTGAGCATGTACTCGTGGCAAGCTCGCACTCTTTGGGCGTAATAGAACGCTCTCATGGGGCTTCAATCCTCGTTCGTTCGTTCGAATCTGAGCATGTACTCGTGGCAAGCTCGCACTCTTTGGGCGTAATAGAACGCTCTCATGGGGCTTCAATCCTCGTTCGTTCGAATCTGAGCATGTACTCGTGGCAAGCTCGCACTCTTTGGGCGTAATAGAACGCTCTCATGGGGCTTCAATCCTCGTTCGTTCGAATCTGAGCATGTACTCGTGGCAAGCTCGCACTCTTTGGGCGTAATAGAACGCTCTCATGGGGCTTCAATCCTCGTTCGTTCGAATCTGAGCATGTACTCGTGGCAAGCTCGCACTCTTTGGGCGTAATAGAACGCTCTCATGGGGCTTCAATCCTCGTTCGTTCGAATCTGAGCATGTACTCGTGGCAAGCTCGCACTCTTTGGGCGTAATAGAACGCTCTCATGGGGCTTCAATCCTCGTTCGTTCGAATCTGAGCATGTACTCGTGGCAAGCTCGCACTCTTTGGGCGTAATAGAACGCTCTCATGGGGCTTCAATCCTCGTTTCGAATCGAATCTGAGCATGTACTCGTGGCAAGCTCGCACTCTTTGGGCGTAATAGAACGCTCTCATGGGGCTTCAAATCCTCGTTCGTTCGAATCTGAGCATGTACTCGTGGCAAGCTCGCACTCTTTGGGCGTAATAGAACGCTCTCATGGGGCTTCAATCCTCGTTCGTTCGAATCTGAGCATGTACTCGTGGCAAGCTCGCACTCTTTGGGCGTAAAAAGAACGCTCTCATGGGGCTTCAATCCTCGTTCGTTCGAATCTGAGCATGTACTCGTGGCAAGCTCGCACTCTTTGGGCGTAATAGAACGCTCTCATGGGGCTTCAATCCTCGTTCGTTCGAATCTGAGCATGTACTCGTGGCAAGCTCGCACTCTTTGGGCGTAATAGAACGCTCTCATGGGGCTTCAATCCTCGTTCGTTCGAATCTGAGCATGTACTCGTGGCAAGCTCGCACTCTTTGGGCGTAATAGAACGCTCTCATGGGGTCGTTCGTTCGAATCTGAGCATGTACTCGTGGCAAGCTCGCACTCTTTGGGCGTAATAGAACGCTCTCATGGGGCTTCAATCCTCGTTCGTTCGAATCTGAGCATGTACTCGTGGCAAGCTCGCACTCTTTGGGCGTAATAGAACGCTCTCATGGGGCTTCAATCCTCGTTCGTTCGAATCTGAGCATGTACTCGTGGCAAGCTCGCACTCTTTGGGCGTAATAGAACGCTCTCATGGGGCTTCAATCCTCGTTCGTTCGAATCTGAGCATGTACTCGTGGCAAGCTCGCACTCTTTGGGCGTAATAGAACGCTCTCATGGGGCTTCAATCCTCGTTCGTTCGAATCTGAGCATGTACTCGTGGCAAGCTCGCACTCTTTGGGCGTAATAGAACGCTCTCATGGGGCTTCAATCCTCGTTCGTTCGAATCTGAGCATGTACTCGTGGCAAGCTCGCACTCTTTGGGCGTAATAGAACGCTCTCATGGGGCTTCAATCCTCGTTCGTTCGAATCTGAGCATGTACTCGTGGCAAGCTCGCACTCTTTGGGCGTAATAGAACGCTCTCATGGGGCTTCAATCCTCGTTCGTTCGAATCTGAGCATGTACTCGTGGCAAGCTCGCACTCTTTGGGCGTAATAGAACGCTCTCATGGGCTTCAATCCTCGTTCGTTCGAATCTGAGCATGTACTCGTGGCAAGCTCGCACTCTTTGGGCGTAATAGAACGCTCTCATGGGGCTTCAATCCTCGTTCGTTCGAATCTGAGCATGTACTCGTGGCAAGCTCGCACTCTTTGGGCGTAATAGAACGCTCTCATGGGGCTTCAATCCTCGTTCGTTCGAATCTGAGCATGTACTCGTGGCAAGCTCGCACTCTTTGGGCGTAATAGAACGCTCTCATGGGGCTTCAATCCTCGTTCGTTCGAATCTGAGCATGTACTCGTGGCAAGCTCGCACTCTTTGGGCGTAATAGAACGCTCTCATGGGGCTTCAATCCTCGTTCGTTCGAATCTGAGCATGTACTCGTGGCAAGCTCGCACTCTTTGGGCGTAATAGAACGCTCTCATGGGGCTTCAAATCCTCGTTCGTTCGAATCTGAGCATGTACTCGTGGCAAGCTCGCACTCTTTGGGCGTAATAGAACGCTCTCATGGGGCTTCAATCCTCGTTCGTTCGAATCTGAGCATGTACTCGTGGCAAGCTCGCACTCTTTGGGCGTAATAGAACGCTCTCATGGGGCTTCAATCCTCGTTCGTTCGAATCTGAGCATGTACTCGTGGCAAGCTCGCACTCTTTGGGCGTAATAGAACGCTCTCATGGGGCTTCAATCCTCGTTCGTTCGAATCTGAGCATGTACTCGTGGCAAGCTCGCACTCTTTGGGCGTAATAGAACGCTCTCATGGGGCTTCAATCCTCGTTCGTTCGAATCTGAGCAGGCACTCGTGCAAGCTCTCACTCTTTGGGCGTAATAGAACACTCTCCTGGGCTTCAATCCTCGTTCGTTCGAATCTGAGCATGTACTCGTGGCAACCTCGCACTCTTTGGGCGTAATATAACGCTCTCATGGGGCTTCAATCCTCGTTCGTTCGAATCTGAGCATGTACTCGTGGCAAGCTCGCACTCTTTGGGCGTAATAGAACGCTCTCATGGGGCTTCAATCCTCGTTCGTTCGAATCTGAGCATGTACTCGTGGCAAGCTCGCACTCTTTGGGCGTAAATAGAACGCTCTCATGGGGCTTCAATCCTCGCTTCGTTCGTTCGAATCTGAGCATGTACTCGTGGCAAGCTCGCACTCTTTGGGCGTAATAGAACGCTCTCATGGGGCTTCAATCCTCGTTCGTTCGTTCGAATCTGAGCATGTACTCGTGCCAAGCTCGCACTCTTTGGCGTAATAGAACGCTCTCATGGGGCTTCAATCCTCGTTCGTTCGAATCTGAGCATGTACTCGTGGCAAGCTCGCACTCTTTGGGCGTAATAGAACGCTCTCATGGGGCTTCAATCCTCGTTCGTTCTAATCTGAGCATGTACTCGTGGCAAGCTCGCACTCTTTGGGCGTAATAGAACGCTCTCATGGGGCTTCAATCCTCGTTCGTTCGAATCTGAGCATGTACTCGTGGCAAGCTCGCACTCTTTGGGCGTAATAGAACGCTCTCATGGGGCTTCAATCCTCGTTCGTTCGAATCTGAGCATGTACTCGTGGCAAGCTCGCACTCTTTGGGCGTAATAGAACGCTCTCATGGGGCTTCAATCCTCGTTCGTTCGAATCTGAGCATGTACTCGTGGCAAGCCCGCACTCTTTGGGCGTAATAGAACGCTCTTATGGGCTTCAATCCTCTTTCGTTCGAATCTGAGCATGTACTCGTGGCAAGCTCGCACTCTTTGGGCGTAATAGAACGCTCTCATGGGGCTTCAATCCTCGTTCGTTCGAATCTGAGCATGTACTCGTGGCAAGCTCGCACTCTTTGGGCGTAATAGAACGCTCTCATGGGGCTTCAATCCTCGTTCGTTCGAATCTGAGCATGTACTCGTGGCAAGCTCGCACTCTTTGGGCGTAATAGAACGCTCTCATGGGGCTTCAATCCTCGTTCGTTCGAATCTGAGCATGTACTCGTGGCAAGCTCGCACTCTTTGGGCGTAATAGAACGCTCTCATGGGCTTCAATCCTCGTTCGTTCGAATCTGAGCATGTACTCGTCGGCAAGCTCGCACTCTTTGGGCGTAATAGAACGCTCTCATGGGGCTTCAATCCTCGTTCGTTCGAATCTGAGCATGTACTCGTGGCAAGCTCGCACTCTTTGGGCGTAATAGAACGCTCTCATGGGGCTTCAATCCTCGTTCGTTCGAATCTGAGCATGTACTCGTGGCAAGCTCGCACTCTTTGGGCGTAATAGAACGCTCTCATGGGGCTTCAATCCTCGTTCGTTCGAATCTGAGCATGTACTCGTGGCAAGCTCGCACTCTTTGGGCGTAATAGAACGCTCTCATGGGGCTTCAATCCTCGTTCGTTCGAATCTGAGCATGTACTCGTGGCAAGCTCGCACTCTTTGGGCGTAATAGAACGCTCTCATGGGGCTTCAATCCTCGTTCGTTCGAATCTGAGCATGTACTCGTGGCAAGCTCGCACTCTTTGGGCGTAATAGAACGCTCTCATGGGGCTTCAATCCTCGTTCGTTCGAATCTGAGCATGTACTCGTGGCAAGCTCGCACTCTTTGGGCGTAATAGAACGCTCTCATGGGGCTTCAATCCTCGTTCGTTCGTTCGAATCTGAGCATGTACTCGTGGCAAGCTCGCACTCTTTGGGCGTAATAGAACGCTCTCATGGGGCTTCAATCCTCGTTCGTTCGAATCTGAGCATGTACTCGTGGCAAGCTCGCACTCTTTGGGCGTAATAGAACGCTCTCATGGGGCTTCAATCCTCGTTCGTTCGAATCTGAGCATGTACTCGTGGCAAGCTCGCACTCTTTGGGCGTAATAGAACGCTCTCATGGGGCTTCAATCCTCGTTCGTTCGAATCTGAGCATGTACTCGTGGCAAGCTCGCACTCTTTGGGCGTAATAGAACGCTCTCATGGGGCTTCAATCCTCGTTCGTTCGAATCTGAGCATGTACTCGTGGCAAGCTCGCACTCTTTGGGCGTAATAGAACGCTCTCATGGGGCTTCAATCCTCGTTCGTTCGAATCTGAGCATGTACTCGTGGCAAGCTCGCACTCTTTGGGCGTAATAGAACGCTCTCATGGGGCTTCAATCCTCGTTCGTTCGAATCTGAGCATGTACTCGTGGCAAGCTCGCACTCTTTGGGCGTAATAGAACGCTCTCATGGGGCTTTCAATCCTCGTTCGTTCGAATCTGAGCATGTACTCGTGGCAAGCTCGCACTCTTTGGGCGTAATAGAACGCTCTCATGGGGCTTCAATCCTCGTTCGTTCGAATCTGAGCATGTACTCGTGGCAAGCTCGCACTCTTTGGGCGTAATAGAACGCTCTCATGGGGCTTCAATCCTCGTTCGTTCGAATCTGAGCATGTACTCGTGGCAAGCTCGCACTCTTTGGGCGTAATAGAACGCTCTCATGGGGCTTCAATCCTCGTTCGTTCGAATCTGAGCATGTACTCGTGGCAAGCTCGCACTCTTTGGGCGTAATAGAACGCTCTCATGGGGCTTCAATCCTCGTTCGTTCGTTTCGAATCTGAGCATGTACTCGTGGCAAGCTCGCACTCTTTGGGCGTAATAGAACGCTCTCTCTCATGGGGCTTCAATCCTCTTCGTTCGTTCGAATCTGAGCATGTACTCGTGGCAAGCTCGCACTCACTCTTTGGGCGTAATAGAACGCTCTCATGGGGTTTCAATCCTCGTTCGTTCGTTCGAATCTGAGCATGTACTCGTGGCAAGCTCGCACTCTTTGGGCGTAATAGAACGCTCTCATGGGGCTTCAATCCTCGTTCGTTCGAATCTGAGCATGTACTCGTGGCAAGCTCGCACTCTTTGGGCGTAATAGAACGCTCTCATGGGGCTTCAATCCTCGTTCGTTCGAATCTGAGCATGTACTCGTGGCAAGCTCGCACTCTTTGGGCGTAATAGAACGCTCTCATGGGGCTTCAATCCTCGTTCGTTCGAATCTGAGCATGTACTCGTGGCAAGCTCGCACTCTTTGGGCGTAATAGAACGCTCTCATGGGGCTTCAATCCTCGTTCGTTCGAATCTGAGCATGTACTCGTGGCAAGCTCGCACTCTTTGGGTGTAATGGAACGCTCTCTTGGGGCTTCAATCCTCGTTCGTTCGAATCTGAGCATGTACTCGTGGCAAGCTCGCACTCTTTGGGCGTAATAGAACGCTCTCATGGGGCTTCAATCCTCGTTCGTTCGAATCTGAGCATGTACTCGTGGCAAGCTCGCACTCTTTGGGCGTAATAGAACGCTCTCATGGGCTTCAATCCTCGTTCGTCGAATCGAATCTGAGCATGTACTCGTGGCAAGCTCGCACTCTTTGGGCGTAATAGAACGCTCTCATGGGGCTTCAATCCTCGTTCGTTCGAATCTGAGCATGTACTCGTGGCAAGCTCGCACTCTTTGGGCGTAATAGAACGCTCTCATGGGGCTTCAATCCTCGTTCGTTCGAATCTGAGCATGTACTCGTGGCAAGCTCGCACTCTTTGGGCGTAATAGAACGCTCTCATGGGGCTTCAATCCTCGTTCGTTCGAATCTGAGCATGTACTCGTGGCAAGCTCGCACTCTTTGGGCGTAATAGAACGCTCTCATGTGGGCTTCAATCCTCTTCGTTCGTAATAATAGAACCTCTCATGCTTCGAATCGATTCGAGCATGTACTGAGCATGTACTCGTGGCAAGCTCGCACTCTTTGGGCGTAATAGAACGCTCTCATGGGGCTTCAATCCTCGTTCGTTCGAATCTGAGCATGTACTCGTGGCAAGCTCGCACTCTTTGGGCGTAATAGAACGCTCTCATGGGGCTTCAATCCTCGTTCGTTCGAATCTGAGCATGTACTCGTGGCAAGCTCGCACTCTTTGGGCGTAATAGAACGCTCTCATGGGGCTTCAATCCTCGTTCGTTCGAATCTGAGCATGTACTCGTGGCAAGCTCGCACTCTTTGGGCGTAATAGAACGCTCTCATGGGGCTTCAATCCTCGTTCGTTCGAATCTGAGCATGTACTCGTGGCAAGCTCGCACTCTTTGGGCGTAATAGAACGCTCTCATGGGGCTTCAATCCTCGTTCGTTCGAATCTGAGCATGTACTCGTGGCAAGCTCGCACTCTTTGGGCGTAATAGAACGCTCTCATGGGGCTTCAATCCTCGTTCGTTCGAATCTGAGCATGTACTCGTGGCAAGCTCGCACTCTTTGGGCGTAATAGAACGCTCTCATGGGGCTTCAATCCTCGTTCGTTCGAATCTGAGCATGTACTCGTGGCAAGCTCGCACTCTTTGGGCGTAATAGAACGCTCTCATGGGGCTTCAATCCTCGTTCGTTCGAATCTGAGCATGTACTCGTGGCAAGCTCGCACTCTTTGGGCGTAATAGAACGCTCTCATGGGGCTTCAATCCTCGTTCGTTCGAATCTGAGCATGTACTCGTGGCAAGCTCGCACTCTTTGGGCGTAATAGAACGCTCTCATGGGGCTTCAATCCTCGTTCGTTCGAATCTGAGCATGTACTCGTGGCAAGCTCGCACTCTTTGGGCGTAATAAAACGCTCTCATGGGGCTTCAATCCTCGTTCGTTCGAATCTGAGCATGTACTCGTGGCAAGCTCGCACTCTTTGGGCGTAATAGAACGCTCTCATGGGGCTTCAATCCTCGTTCGTTCGAATCTGAGCATGTACTCGTGGCAAGCTCGCACTCTTTGGGCGTAATAGAACGCTCTCATGGGCTTCAATCCTCGTTCGTTCGAATCTGAGCATGTACTCGTGGCAAGCTCGCACTCTTTTGGGCGTAATAGAACGCTCTCATGGGGCTTCAATCCTCTCGTTCGTTCGTTCGAATCTGAGCATGTACTCGTGGCAAGCTCGCACTCTTTGGGCGTAATAGAACGCTCTCATGGGGCTTCAATCCTCGTTCGTTCGAATCTGAGCATGTACTCGTGGCAAGCTCGCACTCTTTGGGCGTAATAGAACGCTCTCATGGGGCTTCAATCCTCGTTCGTTCGAATCTGAGCATGTACTCGTGGCAAGCTCGCACTCTTTGGGCGTAATAGAACGCTCTCATGGGGCTTCAATCCTCGTTCGTTCGAATCTGAGCATGTACTCGTGGCAAGCCCGCACTCTTTGGGAGTAAAAGAACGCTCTTATGGGCTTCAATCCTCAATCCTCGTTCGTTCGAATCTGAGCATGTACTCGTGGCAAGCTAGCACTCTTTGGGCGTAATAGAACGCTCTCATGGGGCTTCAATCCTCGTTCGTTCGAATCTGAGCATGTACTCGTGGCAAGCTCGCACTCTTTGGGCGTAATAGAACGCTCTCATGGGGCTTCAATCCTCGTTCGTTCGAATCTGAGCATGTACTCGTGGCAAGCTCGCACTCTTTGGGCGTAATAGAACGCTCTCATGGGGCTTCAATCCTCGTTCGTTCGAATCTGAGCATGTACTCGTGGCAAGCTCGCACTCTTTGGGCGTAATAGAACGCTCTCATGGGGCTTCAATCAATCCTCGTTCGTTCGTTCGAATCTGAGCATGTACTCGTGGCAATCTCGCACTCTTTGGGCGTAATAGAACGCTCTCATGGGGCTATAGAACGCTCTCATGGGGCTTCAATCCTCGTTCGTTCGAATCTGAGCATGTACTCGTGGCAAGCTCGCACTCTTTGGGCGTAATAGAACGCTCTCATGGGGCTTCAATCCTCGTTCGTTCGAATCTGAGCATGTACTCGTGGCAAGCTCGCACTCTTTGGGCGTAATAGAACGCTCTCATGGGGCTTCCTCGTTCGTTCGAATCTGAGCATGTACTCGTGGCAAGCTCGCACTCTTTGGGCGTAATAGAACGCTCTCATGGGGCTTCAATCCTCGTTCGTTCGAATCTGAACATGTACTCGTGGCAACCTCGCACTCTTTGGGCGTAATAGAACGCTCTCATGGGGCTTCAAACCTCGTTCGTTCGTTCGAATCTGAGCATGTACTCGTGGCAAGCTCGCACTCTTTGGGCGTAATAGAACGCTCTCATGGGGCTTCAATCCTCGTTCGTTCGAATCTGAGCATGTACTCGTGGCAAGCTCGCACTCTTTGGGCGTAATAGAACGCTCTCATGGGGCTTCAATCCTCGTTCGTTCGAATCTGAGCATGTACTCGTGGCAAGCTCGCACTCTTTGGGCGTAATAAACACTCTCATGGGGCTTCAATCCTCGTTCGTTCGAATCTGAGCATGTACTCGTGGCAAGCTCGCACTCTTTGGGCGTAATAGAACGCTCTCATGGGGCTTCAATCCTCGTTCGTTCGAATCTGAGCATGTACTCGTGGCAAGCTCGCACTCTTTGGGCGTAATAGAACGCTCTCATGGGGCTTCAATCCTCGTTCGTTCGAATCTGAGCATGTACTCTTGGCAAGCTCGCACTCTTTGGGCGTAATAGAACGCTCTCATGGGGCTTCAATCCTCGTTCGTTCGAATCTGAGCATGTACTCGTGGCAAGCTCGCACTCTTTGGGCGTAATAGAACGCTCTCATGGGGCTTCAATCCTCGTTCGTTCGAATCTGAGCATGTACTCGTGGCAAGCTCGCACTCTTTGGGCGTAATAGAACGCTCTCATGGGGCTTCAATTCGTTCGAATCTGAGCATGTACTCGTGGCAAGCTCGCACTCTTTGGGCGTAATAGAACGCTCTCATGGGGCTTCAATCCTCGTTCGTTCGAATCTGAGCATGTACTCGTGGCAAGCTCGCACTCTTTGGGCGTAATAGAACGCTCTCATGGGGCTTCAATCAATCTCTCGTTCGTTCGAATCTGAGCATGTACTCGTGGCAAGCTCGCACTCTTTGGGCGTAATAGAACGCTCTCATGGGGCTTCAATCCTCGTTCGTTCGAATCTGAGCATGTACTCGTGGCAAGCTCGCACTCTTTGGGCGTAATAGAACGCTCTCATGGGGCTTCAATCCTCGTTCGTTTGAAACTGAGCATGTACTCGTGGCAAGCTCGCACTCTTTGGGCGTAATAGAACGCTCTCATGGGGCTTCAATCCCTGTTCGTTCGAATCTGAGCATGTACTCGTGGCAAGCTCGCACTCTTTGGGCGTAATAGAACGCTCTCATGGGGCTTCAATCCTCGTTCGTTCGAATCTGAGCATGTACTCGTGGCAAGCTCGCACTCTTTGGGCGTAATAGAACGCTCTCATGGGGCTTCAATCCTCGTTCGTTCGAATCTGAGCATGTACTCGTGGCAAGCTCGCACTCTTTGGGCGTAATAGAACGCTCTCATGGGGCTTCAATCCTCGTTCGTTCGAATCTGAGCATGTACTCGTGGCAAGCTCGCACTCTTTGGGCGTAATAGAACGCTCTTATGGGCTTCTTCAATCCTCTCGTTCGTTCTAATCTGAGCATGTACTCGTGGCAAGCTCGCACTCTTTGGGCGTAATAGAACGCTCTCATGGGGCTTCAATCCTCGTTCGTTCGAATCTGAGCATGTACTCGTGGCAAGCTCGCACTCTTTGGGCGTAATAAACACTCTCATGGGGCTTTCAATCCTCGTTCGTTCGAATCTGAGCATGTACTCGTGGCAAGCTCGCACTCTTTGGGCGTAATAGAACGCTCTCATGGGGCTTCAATCCTCGTTCGTTCGAATCTGAGCATGTACTCGTGGCAAGCTCGCACTCTTTGGGCGTAATAGAACGCTCTCATGGGGCTTCAATCCTCCTTCGTTCGTTCGTTCGAATCTGAGCATGTACTCGTGGCAAGCTCGCACTCTTTGGGCGTAATAGAACGCTCTCATGGGGCTTCAATCCTCGTTCGTTCGAATCTGAGCATGTACTCGTGGCAAGCTCGCACTCTTTGGGCGTAATAGAACGCTCTCATGGGGCTTCAATCCTCGTTCGTTCGAATCTGAGCATGTACTCGTGGCAAGCTCGCACTCTTTGGGCGTAATAGAACGCTCTCATGGGGCTTCAATCCTCGTTCGTTCGAATCTGAGCATGTACTCGTGGCAAGCTCGCACTCTTTGGGCGTAATAGAACGCTCTCATGGGGCTTCAATCCTCGTTCGTTCGAATCTGAGCATGTACTCGTGGCAAGCTCGCACTCTTTGGGCGTAATAGAACGCTCTCATGGGGCTTCAATCCTCGTTCGTTCGAATCTGAGCATGTACTCGTGGCAAGCTCGCACTCTTTGGGCGTAATAGAACGCTCTCATGGGGCTTCAATCCCTGTTCGTTCGAATCTGAGCATGTACTCGTGGCAAGCTCGCACCCTTTGGGCGTAATAGAACGCTCTCTCATGGGGCTTCAATCCTCGTTCGTTCGAATCTGAGCATGTACTCGTGGCAAGCTCGCACTCTTTGGGCGTAATAGAACGCTCTCATGGGGCTTCAATCCTCGTTCGTTCGAATCTGAGCATGTACTCGTGGCAAGCTCGCACTCTTTGGGCGTAATAGAACGCTCTCATGGGGCTTCAATCCCTGTTCGTTCGAATCTGAGCATGTACTCGTGGCAAGCTCGCACTCTTTGGGCGTAATAGAACGCTCTCATGGGGCTTCAATCCTCGTTCGTTCGAATCTGAGCATGTACTCGTGGCAAGCTCGCACTCTTTGGGCGTAATAGAACGCTCTCTCATGGGGGCTTCAATTCTCGTTCGTTGTAATCTGATCATGTACTCGTGGCAAGCTCGCACACTTTGGGCGTAATAAAACGCTCTCATGGGGCTTAAATCCTCGTTCGTTCGAATCTGAGCATGTACTCGTGGCAAGCTCGCACTCTTTGGGCGTAATAGAACGCTCTCATGGGGCTTCAATCCTCGTTCGTTCGAATCTGAGCATGTACTCGTGGCAAGCTCGCACTCTTTGGGCGTAATAGAACGCTCTCATGGGGCTTCAATCCTCGTTCGTTCGAATCTGAGCATGTACTCGTGGCAAGCTCGCACTCTTTGGGCGTAATAGAACGCTCTCATGGGGCTTCAATCCTCGTTCGTTCGAATCTGAGCATGTACTCGTGGCAAGCTCGCACTCTTTGGGCGTGTAATAGAACGCTCTCATGGGGCTTCAATCCTCGTTCGTTCGAATCTGAGCATGTACTCGTGGCAAGCTCGCACTCTTTGGGCGTAATAGAACGCTCTCATGGGGGGCTTCAATCCTCGTTCGTTCGAATCTGAGCATGTACTCGTGGCAAGCTCGCACTCTTTGGGCGTAATAGAACGCTCTCATGGGCTTCAATCCTCGTTCGTTCGAATCTGAGCATGTACTCGTGGCAAGCTCGCACTCTTTGGGCGTAATAGAACGCTCTCATGGGGCTTCAATCCTCGTTCGTTCGAATCTGAGCATGTACTCGTGGCAAGCTCGCACTCTTTGGGCGTAATAGAACGCTCTCATGGGGCTTCAATCCTCGTTCGTTCGAATCTGAGCATGTACTCGTGGCAAGCTCGCACTCTTTGGGCGTAATAGAACGCTCTCATGGGGCTTCAATCCTCGTTCGTTCGAATCTGAGCATGTACTCGTGGCAAGCTCGCACTCTTTGGGCGTAATAGAACGCTCTCATGGGGCTTCAATCCTCGTTCGTTCGAATCTGAGCATGTACTCGTGGCAAGATCGCACTCTTTGGGCGTAATAGAACGCTCTCATGGGGCTTCAATCCTCGTTCGTTCGAATCTGAGCATGTACTCGTGGCAAGCTCGCACTCTTTGGGCGTAATAGAACGCTCTCATGGGGCTTCAATCCTCGTTCGTTCGAATCTGAGCATGTACGTGGCAAGCTCGCACTCTTTGGGCGTAATAGAACGCTCTCATGGGGCTTCAATCCTCGTTCGTTCGAATCTGAGCATGTACTCGTGGCAAGCTCGCACTCTTTGGGCGTAATAGAACGCTCTCATGGGGCTTCAATCCTCGTTCGTTCGAATCTGAGCATGTACTCGTGGCAAGCTCGCACTCTTTGGGCGTAATAGAACGCTCTCATGGGGCTTCAATCCTCTTTCGTTCGAATCTGAGCATGTACTCGTGGCAAGCGCGCACTCTTTGGGCGTAATAGAACGCTCTCATGGGGGTTCAATCCTCGTTCGTTCGAATCTGAGCATGTACTCGTGGCAAGCGCACACTCTTTGGGCGTAATAGAACGCTCTCATGGGGCTTCAATCCTCGTTCGTTCGAATCTGAGCATGTACTCGTGGCAAGCTCGCACTCTTTGGGCGTAATAGAACGCTCTCATGGGGCTTCAATCCTCGTTCGTTCGAATCTGATCAAGTACTCGTGGCAAGCTCGCACTCTTTGGGCGTAATAGAACGCTCTCATGGGGCTTCAATCCTCGTTCGTTCGAATCTGAGCATGTACTCGTGGCAAGCTCGCACTCTTTGGGCGTAATAGAACGCTCTCATGGGGCTTCAATCCTCGTTCGTTCGTTCGAATCTGAGCATGTACTCGTGGCAAGCTCGCACTCTTTGGGCGTAATAGAACGCTCTCATGGGGCTTCAATCCTCCTTCGTTCGAATCTGAGCATGTACTCGTGGCAAGCTCGCACTCTTTGGGCGTAATAGAACGCTCTCATGGGGCTTCAATCCTCGTTCGTTCGAATCTGAGCATGTACTCGTGGCAAGCTCGCACTCTTTGGGCGTAATAGAACGCTCTCATGGGGCTTCAATCCTCGTTCGTTCGTTCGAATCTGAGCATGTACTCGTGGCAAGCTCGCACTCTTTGGGCGTAATAGAACGCTCTCATGGGGCTTCAAAATCCCTCGTTCGTTTGAATCTGAGCATGTACTCGTGGCAAGCTCGCACTCTTTGGGCGTAATAGAACGCTCTCATGGGGCTATAGAACGCTCTCATGGGGCTTCAATCCTCGTTCGTTCGAATCTGAGCATGTACTCGTGGCAAGCTCGCACTCTTGGGGCGTAATAGAACGCTCTCATGGGGCTTCAATCCTCGTTCGTTCGTTCGAATCTGAGCATGTACTCTCGCAAGCTCGCACTCTTGGGCGTAATAGAACGCTCTCATGGGGCTTCAATCCTCGTTCGTTCGAATCTGAGCATGTACTCGTGGCAAGCTCGCACTCTTTGGGCGTAATAGAACGCTCTCATGGGGCTTCAATCCTCGTTCGTTCGAATCTGAGCATGTACTCGTGGCAAGCTCGCACTCTTTGGGCGTAATAGAACACTCTCATGGGGCTTTCAATCCTCGTTCGTTCGAATCTGAGCATGTACTCGTGGCAAGCTCGCACTCTTTGGGCAATAGAACGCTCTCATGGGGCTTCAATCCTCGTTCGTTCGTTCGAATCTGAGCATGTACTCGTGGCAAGCTCGCACTCTTTGGGCGTAAAAAGAACGCTCTCATGGGGCTTCAATCCTCGTTCGTTCGAATCTGAGCATGTACTCGTGGCAAGCTCGCACTCTTTGGGCGTAATAGAACGCTCTCATGGGGCTTCAATCCTCGTTCGTTCGAATCTGAGCATGTACTCGTGGCAAGCTCGCACTCTTTGGGCGTAATAGAACGCTCTCTCATGGGGCTTTCAATCCTCGTTCGTTCGAATCTGAGCATGTACTCGTGGCAAGCTCGCACTCTTTGGGCGTAATAGAACGCTCTCATGGGGCTTCAATCCTCCTTCGTTCGAATCTGAGCATGTACTCGTGGCAAGCTCGCACTCTTTGGGCGTAATAGAACGCTCTCATGGGGCTTCAATCCTCGTTCGTTCGTTCGAATCTGAGCATGTACTCGTGGCAAGCTCGCACTCTTTG
Organism: Puya raimondii; assembly: GCA_016920855.1. Classification (NCBI taxonomy): domain Eukaryota; kingdom Viridiplantae; phylum Streptophyta; class Magnoliopsida; order Poales; family Bromeliaceae; genus Puya; species Puya raimondii. The sequence goes on from JABWPP010000050.1 coordinate 143,293,402, forward strand.
GGCGTAATAGAACGCTCTCATGGGGCTTCTTCAATCGTTCGTTCGTTCGAATCTGAGCATGTACTCGTGGCAAGCTCGCACTCTTTGGGCGTAATAGAACGCTCTCATGGGGCTTCAATCCTCGTTCGTTCGAATCTGAGCATGTACTCGTGGCAAGCTCGCACTCTTTGGGCGTAATAGAACGCTCTCATGGGGCTTCAATCCTCGTTCGTTCGAATCTGAGCATGTACTCGTGGCAAGCTCGCACTCTTTGGGCGTAATAGAACGCTCTCATGGGGCTTCAATCCTCGTTCGTTCGTTCGTTCGAATCTCGAATCTGAGCATGTACTCGTGGCAAGCTCGCACTCTTTGGGCGTAATAGAACGCTCTCATGGGGCTTCAATCCTCGTTCGTTCGAATCTGAGCATGTACTCGTGGCAAGCTCGCACTCTTTGGGCGTAATAGAACGCTCTCATGGGGCTTCAAATCCTCGTTCGTTCGTTCGAATCTGAGCATGTACTCGTGGCAAGATCGCACTCTTTGGGCGTAATAGAACTCTCTCATGGGGCTTCAATCCTCGTTCGTTCGAATCTGAGCATGTACTCGTGGCAAGCTCGCACTCTTTGGGCGTAATAGAACGCTCTCATGGGGCTTCAATCCTCGTTCGTTCGAATCTGAGCATGTACTCGTGGCAAGCTCGCACTCTTTGGGCGTAATAGAACGCTCTCATGGGGCTTCAATCCTCGTTCGTTCGAATCTGAGCATGTACTCGTGGCAAGCTCGCACTCTTTGGGCGTAATAGAACACTCTCATGGGGCCTCAATCCTCGTTCGTTCGAATCTGAGAGCTCACACTCTTTGGGCGTAATAGAACGCTCTCATGGGGCTTCAAATCTCGTTCGTTCGAATCTGAGCATGTACTCGTGGCAAGCTCGCACTCTTTGGGCGTAATATAACGCTCTAATTGGGCTTCAATCCTCGTTCGTTCGAATCTGAGCATGTACTCGTGGCAAGCTCGCACTCTTTGGGCGTAATAGAACGCTCTCATGGGGCTTCAATCCTCGTTCGTTCGAATCTGAGCATGTACTCGTGGCAAGCTCGCACTCTTTGGGCGTAATAGAACGCTCTCATGGGGCTTCAATCCTCGTTCGTTCGAATCTGAGCATGTACTCGTGGCAAGCTCGCACTCTTTGGGCGTAATAGAACGCTCTCATGGGGCTTCAATCCTCGTTCGTTCGTTCGAATCTGAGCATGTACTCGTGGCAAGCTCGCACTCTTTGGGCGTAATAGAACGCTCTCATGGGGCTTCAATCAATCCTCGTTCGTTCGAATCTGAGCATGTACTCGTGGCAAGCTCGCACTCTTTGGGCGTAATAATAGAACGCTCTCATGGGGCTTCAATCCTCGTTCGTTCGAATCTGAGCATGTACTGTCGTGGCAAGCTCGCACTCTTTGGGCGTAATAGAACGCTCTCATGGGGCTTCAATCCTCGTTCGTTCGAATCTGAGCATGTACTCGTGGCAAGCTCGCACTCTTTGGGCGTAATAGAACGCTCTCATGGGGCTTCAATCCTCGTTCGTTCGAATCTGAGCATGAGCATGTACTCGTGGCAAGCTCGCACTCTTTGGGCGTAATAGAACGCTCTCATGGGGCTTCAATCCTCGTTCGTTCGAATCTGAGCATGTACTCGTGGCAAGCTCGCACTCTTTGGGCGTAATAGAACGCTCTCATGGGGCTTCAATCCTCGTTCGTTCGAATCTGAGCATGTACTCGTGGCAAGCTCGCACTCTTTGGGCGTAATAGAACGCTCTCATGGGGCTTCAATCCTCGTTCGTTCGAATCTGAGCATGTACTCGTGGCAAGCTCGCACTCTTTGGGCGTAATAGAACGCTCTCATGGGGCTTCAATCCTCGTTCGTTCGAATCTGAGCATGTACTCGTGGCAAGCTCGCACTCTTTGGGCGTAATAGAACGCTCTCATGGCTTTCAATCCTCGTTCGTTCGAATCTGAGCATGTACTCGTGGCAAGCTCGCACTCTTTGGGCGTAATAGAACGCTCTCATGGGGCTTCAATCCTCGTTCGTTCGTTCGAATCTGAGCATGTACTCGTGGCAAGCTCGCACTCTTTGGGCGTAATAGAACGCTCTCATGGGGGGCTTCAATCCTCGTTCGTTCGAATCTGAGCATGTACTCGTGGCAAGCTCGCACTCTTTGGGGCGTAATAGAACGCTCTCACGGGGATTCAATCCTCGTTCGTTCGAATCTGAGCATGTACTCGTGGCAAGCTCGCACTCTTTGGGCGTAATAGAACGCTCTCATGGGCTTTCAATCCTCGTTCGTTCGAATCTGAGCATGTACTCGTGGCAAGCTCGCACTCTTTGGGCGTAATAGAACGCTCTCATGGGCTTTCAATCCTCGTTCGTTCGAATCTGAGAATGTACTCGTGGCAAATTCGCACTCTTGGGGCGTAATAGAATGCTCTCTTGGGCTTCGATCCTCGTTCGTTCGAATCTGAGCATGTACTCGTGGCAAGCTCGCACTCTTTGGGCGTAATATAACGCTCTCATGGGGCTTCAATCCTCGTTCGTTCGTTCGAATCTGAGCATGTACTCGTGGCAAGCTCGCACTCTTTGGGCGTAATAGAACGCTCTCATGGGGCTTCAATCCTCGTTCGTTCGAATCTGAGCATGTACTCGTGGCAAGCTCGCACTCTTTTGGGCGTAATAGAACGCTCTCATGGGGCTTCAATCCTCGTTCGTTCGAATCTGAGCATGTACTCGTGGCAAGCTCGCACTCTTTGGGCGTAATAGAACGCTCTCATGGGGCTTCAATCCTCGTTCGTTCGAATCTGAGCATGTACTCGTGGCAAGCTCGCACTCTTTGGGCGTAATAGAACGCTCTCATGGGGCTTCAATCCTCGTTCGTTCGAATCTGAGCATGTACTCGTGGCAAGCTCGCACTCTTTGGGCGTAATAGAACGCTCTCATGGGGCTTCAATCCTCGTTCGTCGTTCGAATCTGAGCATGTACTCGTGGCAAGCTCGCACTCTTTGGGCGTAATAGAACGCTCTCATGGGGCTTCAATCCTCGTTCGTTCGAATCTGAGCATGTACTCGTGGCAAGCTCGCACTCTTTGGGCGTAATAGAACGCTCTCATGGGGCTTCAATCCTCGTTCGTTCGAATCTGAGCATGTACTCGTGGCAAGCTCGCACTCTTTGGGCGTAATAGAACGCTCTCATGGGGCTTCAATCCTCGTTCGTTCGAATCTGAGCATGTACTCGTGGCAAGCTCGCACTCTTTGGGCGTAATAGAACGCTCTCATGGGGCTTCAATCCTCGTTCGTTCGAATCTGAGCATGTACTCGTGGCAAGCTCGCACTCTTTGGGCGTAATAGAACGCTCTCATGGGGCTTCAATCCTCTCGTTCGTTCGAATCTGAGCATGTATGTACTCGTGGCAAGCTCGCACTCTTTGGGCGTAATAGAACGCTCTCATGGGGGGCTTCAAATCCTCGTTCGTTCGAATCTGAGCATGTACTCGTGGCAAGCTCGCACTCTTTGGGCGTAATAGAACGCTCTCATGGGGCTTCAATCCTCGTTCGTTCGAATCTGAGCATGTACTCGTGGCAAGCTCGCACTCTTTGGGCGTAATAGAACGCTCTCATGGGGCTTCAATCCTCGTTCGTTCGAATCTGAGCATGTACTCGTGGCAAGCTCGCACTCTTTGGGCGTAATAGAACGCTCTCATGGGGCTTCAATCCTCGTTCGTTCGAATCTGAGCATGTACTCGTGGCAAGCTCGCACTCTTTCGTAATAGAACGCTCTCATGGGGCTTCAATCCTCGTTCGTTCGAATCTGAGCATGTACTCGTGGCAAGCTCGCACTCTTTGGGCGTAATAGAACGCTCTCATGGGGCTTCAATCCTCGTTCGTTCGAATCTGAGCATGTACTCGTGGCAAGCTCGCACTCGCACTCTTTGGGCGTAATAGAACGCTCTCATGGGGCTTCAATCCTCGTTCGTTCGAATCTGAGCATGTACTCGTGGCAAGCTCGCACTCTTTGGGCGTAATAGAACGCTCTCATGGGGCTTCAATCCTCGTTCGTCGTTCGAATCTGAGCATGTACTCGTGGCAAGCTCGCACTCTTTGGGCGTAATAGAACGCTCTCATGGGGCTTCAATCCTCGTTCGTTCGTTCGAATCTGAGCATGTACTCGTGGCAAGCTCGCACTCTTTGGGCGTAATAGAACGCTCTCATGGGGCTTCAAATCCTCGTTCGTTCGAATCTGAGCATGTACTCGTGGCAAGCTCGCACTCTTTGGGCGTAATAGAACGCTCTCATGGGCTTTCAATCCTCGTTCGTTCGAATCTGAGCATGTACTCGTGGCAAGCTCGCACTCTTTGGGCGTAATAGAACGCTCTCATGGGGCTTCAATCCTCGTTCGTTCGATACTGAATCTCATGCATGTACTCGTGGCAAGCTCGCACTCTTTGGGCGTAATAGAACGCTCTCATGCGGCTTCAATCCTCGTTCGTTCGAATCTGAGCATGTACTCGTGGCAAGCTCGCACTCTTTGGGCGTAATAGAACGCTCTCATGCGGCTTCAATCCTCGTTCGTTCGAATCTGAGCATGTACTCGTGGCAAGCTCGCACTCTTTGGGCGTAATAGAACGCTCTCATGGGGCTTCAATCCTCGTTCGTTCGAATCTTAGCATGTTCGAATCTGAGCATGTACTCGTGGCAACTCGTGGCAAGCTCGCACTCTTTGGGCGTAATAGAACGCTCTCATGGGGCTTCAATCCTCCTCGTTCGTTCGAATCTGAGCATGTACTCGTGGCAAGCTCGCACTCTTTGGGCGTAATAGAACGCTCTCATGGGGCTTCAATCCTCGTTCGTTCGAATCTGAGCATGTACTCGTGGCAAGCTCGCACTCTTTGGGCGTAATAGAACGCTCTCATGGGGCTTCAATCCTCGTTCGTTCGAATCTGAGCATGTACTCGTGGCAAGCTCGCACTCTTTGGGCGTAATAGAACGCTCTCATGGGGCTTCAATCCTCGTTCGTTTCAAACTGAGCATGTACTCGTGGAAAGCTCGCACTCTTTGGGCGTAATAGAACGCTCTCATGGGGCTTCAATCCTCGTTCGTTCGAATCTGAGCATGTACTCGTGGCAAGCTCGCACTCTTTGGGCGTAATAGAACGCTCTCATGGGGCTTCAATCCTCGTTCGTTTCAAACTGAGCATGTACTCGTGGCAAGCTCGCACTCTTTGGGCGTAATAGAACGCTCTCATGGGGCTTCAATCCTCGTTCGTTCGAATCTGAGCATGTACTCGTGGCAAGCTCGCACTCTTTGGGCGTAATAGAACGCTCTCATGGGGCTTCAATCCTCGTTCGTTCGTTCGAATCTGAGCATGTACTCGTGGCAAGCTCGCACTCTTTGGGCGTAATAGAACGCTCTCATGGGGCTTCAATCCTCGTTCGTTCGAATCTGAGCATGTACTCGTGGCAAGCTCGCACTCTTTGGGCGTAATAGAACGCTCTCATGGGGCTTCAATCCTCGTTCGTTCGAATCTGAGCATGTACTCGTGGCAAGCTCGCACTCTTTGGGCGTAATAGAACGCTCTCATGGGGCTTCAATCCTCGTTCGTTCGAATCTGAGCATGTACTCGTGGCAAGCTCGCACTCTTTGGGCGTAATAGAACGCTCTCATGGGGCTTTCAATCCTCTTCAATCCTCGTTCGTTCGAATCTGAGCATGTCCTCTCGTACTCGTGGCAAGCTCGCACTCTTTGGGCGTAATAGAACGCTCTCATGGGGCTTTCAATCCTCGTTCGTTCGAATCTGAGCATGTACTCGTGGCAAGCTCGCACTCTTTGGGCGTAATAGAACGCTCTCATGGGGCTTCAATCCTCGTTCGTTCGAATCTGAGCATGTACTCGTGGCAAGCTCGCACTCTTTGGGCGTAATAGAACGCTCTCATGGGGCTTCAATCCTCGTTCGTTCGAATCTGAGCATGTACTCGTGGCAAGCTCGCACTCTTTGGGCGTAATAGAACGCTCTCATGGGGCTTCAATCCTCGTTCGTTCGAATCTGAGCATGTACTCGTGGCAAGCTCGCACTCTTTGGGCGTAATAGAACGCTCTCATGGGGCTTCAATCCTCGTTCGTTCGAATCTGAGCATGTACTCGTGGAAAGCTCGCACTCTTTGGGCGTAATAGAACGCTCTCATGGGGCTTCAATCCTCGTTCGTTCGAATCTGAGCATGTACTCGTGGCAAGCTCGCACTCTTTGGGCGTAATAGAACGCTCTCATGGGGCTTCAATCCTCGTTCGTTCGAATCTGAGCATGTACACGTGGCAAGCTCGCACTCTTTGGGCGTAATAGAACGCTCTCATGGGGCTTCAATCCTCGTTCGTTCGAATCTGAGCATGTACTCGTGGCAAGCTCGCACTCTTTGGGCGTAATAGAACGCTCTCATGGGGCTTCAATCCTCGTTCGTTCGAATCTGAGCATGTACTCGTGGCAAGCTCGCACTCTTTGGGCGTAATAGAACGCTCTCATGGGGCTTCAATCCTCGTTCGTTCGAATCTGAGCATGTACTCGTGGCAAGCTCGCACTCTTTGGGCGTAAAAGAACGCTCTCATGGGGCTTCAATCCTCGTTCGTTCGAATCTGAGCATGTACTCGTGGCAAGCTCGCACTCTTTGGGCGTAATAGAACGCTCTCATGTGGCTTCAATCCGTGTTCGTTCGAATCTGAGCATGTACTCGTGGCATGCTCGCACTCTTTGGGCGTAATAGAACGCTCTCATGGGGCTTCAATCCTCGTTCGTTCGAATCTGAGCATGTACTCGTGGCAAGCTCGCACTCTTTGGGCGTAATAGAACGCTCTCATGGGGCTTCAATCCTCGTTCGTTCGTTCGTTCGTTCGAATCTGAGCATGTACTCGTGGCAAGCTCGCACTCTTTGGGCGTAATAGAACGCTCTCATGGGGCTTCAATCCTCGTTCGTTCGAATCTGAGCATGTACTCGTGGCAAGCTCGCACTCTTTGGGCGTAATAGAACGCTCTCATGGGGCTTCAATCCTCGTTCGTTCGAATCTGAGCATGTACTCGTGGCAAGCTCGCACTCTTTGGGCGTAATAGAACGCTCTCATGGGGCTTCAATCCTCGTTCGTTCGAATCTGAGCATGTACTCGTGGCAAGCTCGCACTCTTTGGGCGTAATAGAACGCTCTCATGGGGCTTCAATCCTCGTTCGTTCGAATCTGAGCATGTACTCGTGGCAAGCTCGCACTCTTTGGGCGTAATAGAACGCTCTCATGGGGCTTCAAATCCTCGTTCGTTCGAATCTGAGCATGTACTCGTGGCAAGCTCGCACTCTTTGGGCGTAATGAACGCTCTCATCATGGGGCTTCAATTCAATCCTCGTTCGTTCGAATCTGAGCATGTACTCGTGGCAAGCTCGCACTCTTTGGGCGTAATAGAACGCTCTCATGGGGCTTCAATCCTCGTTCGTTCGAATCTGAGCATGTACTCGTGGCAAGCTCGCACTCTTTGGGCGTAATAGAACGCTCTCATGGGGCTTCAATCCTCGTTCGTTCGAATCTGAGCATGTACTCGTGGCAAGCTCGCACTCTTTGGGCGTAATAGAACGCTCTCATGGGGCTTCAATCCTCGTTCGTTCGAATCTGAGCATGTACTCGTGGCAAGCTCGCACTCTTTGGGCGTAATAGAACGCTCTCCTGTGGCTTCAATCAACGTTCGTTCGAATCTGAGCATGTACTCGTGGCAAGCTCGCACTCTTTGGGCGTAATAGAACGCTCTCATGGGGCTTCAATCCTCGTTCGTTCGAATCTGAGCATGTACTCGTGGCAAGCCGCACTCTTTGGGAGTAATAGAACGCTCTCATGGGGCTTCAATCCTCGTTCGTTTCAAACTGAGCATGTACTCGTGGCAAGCTCGCACTCTTTGGGCGTAATAGAACGCTCTCATGGGGCTTCAATCCTCGTTCGTTCGAATCTGAGCATGTACTCGTGGCAAGCTCGCACTCTTTGGGCGTAATAGAACGCTCTCATGGGGCTTCAATCCTCGTTCGTTCGAATCTGAGCATGTACTCGTGGCAAGCTCGCACTCTATCGGCGTAATAGAACGCTCTCATGGGGCTTCAATCCTCGTTCGTTCGAATCTGAGCATGTACTCGTGGCAAGCCCGCACTCTCTTTGGGCGTAATAGAACGCTCTCTCATGGGGCTTCAATCCTCGTTCGTTCGAATCTGAGCATGTACTCGTGGCAAGCTCGCACTCTTTGGGCGTAATAGAACGCTCTCATGGGGCTTCAATCCTCGTTCGTTCGAATCTGAGCATGTACTCGTGGCCATGTACTCGTGGCAAGCTAGCACTCTTTGGGCGTAATAGAACACTCTCATGGGGTTTCAATCCTCGTTCGTTCGAATCTGAGCATGTACTCGTGGCAAGCTCGCACTCTTTGGGCGTAATAGAACGCTCTCATGGGGCTTCAATCCTCGTTCGTTCGAATCTGAGCATGTACTCGTGGCATGCTCGCACTCTTTGGGCGTAATAGAACGCTCTCATGGGGCTTCAATCCTCGTTCGTTCGAATCTGAGCATGTACTCGTGGCAAGCTCGCACTCTTTGGGCGTAATAGAACGCTCTCATGGGGCTTCAATCTCTCGTTCGTTCGAATCTGACTGAGCATGTACTCGTGGCAAGCTCGCACTCTTTGGGCGTAATAGAACGCTCTCATGGGGCTTTCAATCCTCGTTCGTTCGAATCTGAGCATGTACTCGTGGCAAGCTCGCACTCTTTGGGCGTAATAGAACGCTCTCTCATGGGGCTTCAATCTCAATTCAATCCTCGTTCGTTCGAATCTGAGCATGTACTCGTGGCAAGCTCGCACTCTTTGGGCGTAATAGAACGCTCTCATGGGGCTTCAATCCTCGTTCGTTCGAATCTGAGCATGTACTCGTGGCAAGCTCGCACTCTTTGGGCGTAATAGAACGCTCTCATGGGGCTTCAATCAATCGTTCGTTCGTTCGTTCGAATCTGAGCATGTACTCGTGGCAAGCTCGCACTCTTTGGGCGTAATAGAACGCTCTCATGGGGCTTCAATCCTCGTTCGTTCGTTCGAATCTGAGCATGTACTCGTGGCAAGCTCGCACTCTTTGGGCGTAATAGAACGCTCTCATGGGGCTTCAATCCTCGTTCGTTCGAATCTGAGCATGTACTCGTGGCAAGCTCGCACTCTTTGGGCGTAATAGAACGCTCTCATGGGGCTTCAATCCTCGTTCGTTCGAATCTGAGCATGTACTCGTGGCAAGCTCGCACTCTTTGGGCTAATAGAACGCTCTCATGGGGCTTCAATCTCGTTCAATCCTCTTTCGTTCGAATCTAAGCATGTACTCGTGGCATGGTCGCACTCTTTGGGCGTAATAGAACGCTCTCATGGGGCTTCAATCCTCGTTCGTTTCAAACTGAGCATGTACTCGTGGCAAGCTCGCACTCTTTGGGTGTAATAGAACGCTCTCATGGGGCTTCAATCCTCGTTCGGTCGAATCTGAGCATGTACTCGTGGCAAGCTCGCACTCTTTGGGCGTAATAGAACGCTCTCATGGGGCTTCAATCCTCGTTCGTTCGAATCTGAGCATGTACTCGTGGCAAGCTCGCACACTTTGGGCGTAATAGAACGCTCTCTCATGGGGCTTCAATCCTCGTTCGTTCGAATCTGAGCATGTACTCGTGGCAAGCTCGCACTCTTTGGGCGTAATAGAACGCTCTCATGGGGCTTCAATCCTCGTTCGTTCGAATCTGAGCATGCATGTACTCGTGGCAAGCTCGCACTCTTTGGGCGTAATAGAACGCTCTCATGGGGCTTCAATCCTCGTTCGTTCGAATCTGAGCATGTACTCGTGGCAAGCTCGCACTCTTTGGGCGTAATAGAACGCTCTCATGGGGCTTCAATCCTCGTTCGTTCGAATCTGAGCATGTACTCGTGGCAAGCTCGCACTCTTTGGGCGTAATAGAACGCTCTCATGGGGCTTCAATCCTCGTTCGTTCGAATCTGAGCATGTACTCGTGGCAAGCTCGCACTCTTTGGGCGTAAAAAGAACGCTCTCATGGGGCTTCAATCCTCGTTCGTTCGAATCTGAGCATGTACTCGTGGCAAGCTCGCACTCTTTGGGCGTAATAGAACGCTCTCATGGGGCTTCAATCCTCGTTCGTTCGAATCTGAGCATGTACTCGTGGCAAGCTCGCACTCTTTGGGCGTAATAGAACGCTCTCATGGGGCTTCAATCCTCGGTCGTTCGAATCTGAGCATGTACTCGTGGCAAGCTCGCACTCTTTGGGCGTAATAGAACGCTCTCATGGGGCTTCAATCCTCGTTCGTTCGTTCGAATCTGAGCATGTACTCGTGGCAAGCTCGCACTCTTTGGGCATAATAGAACGCTCTCATGCGGCTTCAATCGTCGTTCGTTCGAATCTGAGCATGTACTCGTGGCAAGCTCGAACTCTTTGGGCGTAATAGAACGCTCTCATGGGGCTTCTTCAATCCTCGTTCGTTCGAATCTGAGCATGTACTCGTGGCAAGATCGCACTCTTTGGGCGTAATAGAACGCTCTCATGGGGCTTCAATCCTCGTTCGTTCGAATCTGAGCATGTACTCGTGGCAAGCTCGCACTCTTTGGGCGTAATAGAACGCTCTCATGGGGCTTCAATCCTCGTTCGTTCGTTCGAATCTGAGCATGTACTCGTGGCAAGCTCGCACTCTTTGGGCGTAATAGAACGCTCTCATGGCTTCAAATCCTCGTTCGTTCGAATCTGAGCATGTACTCGTGGCAAGCTCGCACTCTTTGGGCGTAATAGAACGCTCTCATGGGGCTTCAATCCTCGTTCGTTCGAATCTGAGCATGTACTCGTGGCAAGCTCGCACTCTTTGGGCGTAATAGAACGCTCTCATGGGGCTTCAATCCTCGTTCGTTCGAATCTGAGCATGTACTCGTGGCAAGCTCGCACTCTTTGGGCGTAATAGAACGCTCTCATGGGGCTTCAATCCTCGTTCGTTCGAATCTGAGCATGTACTCGTGGCAAGCTCGCACTCTTTGGGCGTAATATAACGCTCTAATGGGGCTTCAATCCACTTTCGTTCGAATCTGAGCATGTACTCGTGGCAAGCTCGCACTCTTTGGGCGTAATAGAACGCTCTCATGGGGCTTCAATCCTCGTTCGTTCGAATCTGAGCATGTACTCGTGGCAAGCTCGCACTCTTTGGGCGTAATAGAACGCTCTCATGGGGCTTCAATCCTCGTTCGTTCGAATCTGAGCATGTACTCGTGGCAAGCTCGCACTCTTTGGGCGTAATAGAACGCTCTCATGGGGCTTCAATCCTCGTTCGTTCGAATCTGAGCATGTACTCGTGGCATCCTCCTGGCAACCTCGCACTCTTTGGGCGTAATAGAACGCTCTCATGGGGCTTCAATCCTCGTTCGTTCGAATCTGAGCATGTACTCGTGGCAAGCTCGCACTCTTTGGGCGTAATAGAACGCTCTCATGGGGCTTCAATCCTGGTTCGTTTGAATCGGAACAAGTACTCGTGGCAAGCTCGCACTCTTTGGGCGTAATAGAACGCTCTCATGGGGCTTCAATCCTCGTTCGTTCGTTCGAATCTGAGCATGTACTCGTGGCAAGCTCGCACTCTTTGGGCGTAATAGAACGCTCTCATGGGGCTTCAATCCTCGTGCGTTCGAATCTGAGCATGTACTCGTGGCAAGCTCGCACTCTTTGGGCGTAATAGAACGCTCTCATGGGGCTTCAATCCTCGTCCGTTCGAATCTGAGCATGTACTCGTGGCAAGCTCGCACTCTTTGGGCGTAATAGAACGCTCTCATGGGGCTTCAATCCTCGTTCGTTCGTTCGAATCTGAGCATGTACTCGTGGCAAGCTCGCACTCTTTGGGCGTAATAGAACGCTCTCATGGGGCTTCAATCTCGTTCGTTCGTTCGAATCTGAGCATGTACTCGTGGCAAGCTCGCACTCTTTGGGCGTAATAGAACGCTCTCATGGGGCTTCAATCCTCGTTCGTCGAATCGAATCTGAGCATGTACTCGTGGCAAGCTCGCACTCTTTGGGCGTAATAGAACGCTCTCATGGGGCTTCTTCAATCCTCGTTCGTTCGAATCTGAGCATGTACTCGTGGCAAGCTCGCACTCTTTGGGCGTAATAGAACGCTCTCATGGGGCTCAATCCTCGTTCGTTTCGTTCGAATCTGAGCATGTACTCGTGGCAAGCTCGCACTCTTTGGGCGTAATAGAACGCTCTCATGGGGCTTCTTCAATCTCGTTCGTTCGAATCTGAGCATGTACTCGTGGCAAGCTCGCACTCTTTGGGCGTAATAGAACGCTCTCATGGGGCTTCAATCCTCGTTCGTTCGAATCTGAGCATGCACTCGTGGCAAGCTCGCACTCTTTGGGCGTAATAGAACGCTCTCTCATGGGGCTTCAATCCTCCTCGTTCGTTCGAATCTGAGCATGTACTCGTGGCAAGCTCGCACTCTTTGGGCGTAATAGAACGCTCTCATGGGGCTTCAATCCTCGTTCGTTCGAATCTGAGCATGTACTCGTGGCAAGCTCGCACTCTTTGGGCGTAATAGAACGCTCTCATGGGGCTTCAATCCTCGTTCGTTCGAATCTGAGCATGTACTCGTGGCAAGCTCGCACTCTTTGGGCCTAATAGAACGCTCTCTCATGGGGGCTTCCTCGTTCGTTCGTCGAATCAGTTCGAATGTACTCGTGCAAGCTCGCACTCTTTGGGCGTAATAGAACGCTCTCAGCTCGCACTCGTTCGTTTTCGAATCTGAGCATGTACTCGTGGCAACGCTCGCACTCTTTGGGGTAATAGAACGCTCTCATGGGGCTTCAATCCTCGTTCGTTCGAATCTGAGCATGTACTCGTGGCAAGCTCGCACTCTTTGGGCGTAATAGAACGCTCTCATGGGGCTTCAATCCTCGTTCGTTCGAATCTGAGCATGTACTCGTGGCAAGCTCGCACTCTTTGGGCGTAATAGAACGCTCTCATGGGGCTTTCAATCCTCGTTCGTTCGTTCGAATCTAAGCATGTACTCGTGGCAAGCTCGCACTCTTTGGGCGTAATAGAACGCTCTCATGGGGCTTCAATCCTCGTTCGTTCGAATCTGAGCATGTACTCGTGGCAAGCTCGCACTCTTTGGGCGTAATAGAACGCTCTCATGGGGCTTCAATCCTCGTTCGTTCGAATCTGAGCATGTACTCGTGGCAAGCTCGCACTCTTTGGGCGTAATAGAACGCTCTCATGGGGCTTCAATCCTCGTTCGTTTCAAACTGAGCATGTACTCGTGGCAAGCTCGCACTCTTTGGGCGTAATTGAACGCTCTCATGGGGCTTCAATCCTCTCGTTCGTTCGAATCTGAGCATGTACTCGTGGCAAGCTCGCACTCTTTGGGCGTAATAGAACGCTCTCATGGGGCTTCAATCCTCGTTCGTTCGAATCTGAGCATGTACTCGTGGCAAGCTCGCACTCTTTGGGCGTAATAGAACGCTCTCATGGGGCTTCAATCCTCGTTCGTTCGAATCTGAGCATGTACTCGTGGCAAGCTCGCACTCTTTGGGCGTAATAGAACGCTCTCATGGGGCTTCAATCCTCGTTCGTTCGAATCTGAGCATGTACTCGTGGCAAGCTCGCACTCTTTGGGCGTAATATAAACGCTCTCATGGCTTTCAATCTCGTTCGTTCGAATCTGAGCATGTACTCGTGGCAAGCTCGCACTCTTTGGGGCGTAATAGAACGCTCTCATGGGGCTTCAATCCTCCTCGTTCGTTCGAATCTGAGCATGTACTCGTGGCAAGCTCGCACTCTTTGGGCGTAATAGAACGCTCTCATGGGGCTTCAATCCGCATTCGTTCGAATCTGAGCATGTACTCGTGGCAAGCTTGCACTCATTGGGCGTAATAGAACGCTCTCATGTGGCTTCAATCCGTGTTCGTTCGAATCTGAGCATGTACTCGTGGCAAGCTCGCACTCTTTGGGCGTAATAGAACGCTCTCATGGGGCTTCAATCCTCGTTCGTTCGAATCTGAGCATGTACTCGTGGCAAGCTCGCACTCTTTGGGCGTAATAGAACGCTCTCATGGGGCTTCAATCCTCGTTCGTTCGAATCTGAGCATGTACTCGGCAAGCTCGCACTCTTTGGGCGTAATAGAACGCTCTCATGGGGCTTCAATCCTCGTTCGTTCGAAGCATGTCTGAGCATGTACTCGTGGCAAGCTCGCACTCTTTGGGCGTAATAGAACGCTCTCATGGGGCTTCAATCCTCGTTCGTTCGAATCTGAGCATGTACTCGTGGCAAGCTCGCACTCTTTGGGCGTAATAGAACGCTCTCATGGGCTTCAATCCTCTTCAATAGAACGCTCTCAATCGTTCGTTCGTTCGAATCTGAGCATGTACTCGTGGCAAGCTCGCACTCTTTGGGCGTAATAGAACGCTCTCATGGGGCTTCAATCCTCGTTCGTTCGAATCTGAGCATGTACTCGTGGCAAGCTCGCACTCTTTGGGCGTAATAGAACGCTCTCATGGGGCTTCAATCCTCGTTCGTTCGAATCTGAGCATGTACTCGTGGCAAGCTCGCACTCTTTGGGCGTAATAGAACGCTCTCATGGGGTTCAATCTCGTTCGTTCGAATCTGAGCATGTACTCGTGGCAAGCTCGCACTCTTTGGGCGTAATAGAACGCTCTCATGGGGCTTCAATCGTTCGTTTCGAATCTGAGCATGTACTCGTGGCAAGCTCGCACTCTTTGGGCGTAATAGAACGCTCTCATGGGGCTTCAATCCTCGTTCGTTCGAATCTGAGCATGTACTCGTGGCAAGCTCGCACTCTTTGGGCGTAATAGAACGCTCTCATGGGGCTTCAATCCTCGTTTCGTTCGAATCTGAGCATGTACTCGTGGCAAGCTCGCACTCTTTGGGCGTAATATAAAGAACGCTCTCATGGGGCTTCAATCCTCGTTCGTTCGAATCTGAGCATGTACTCGTGGCAAGCTCGCACTCTTTGGGCGTAATAATAGAACGCTCTCATGGGGCTTCAATCCTCGTTCGTTCGAATCTGAGCATGTACTCGTGGCAAGCTCGCACTCTTTCGGCGTAATAGAACGCTCTCATGGGGCTTCAATCCTCGTTCGTTCGAAATTGAGCATGTACTCGTGGCAAGCTCGCACTATTTGGGCGTAATAGAACGCTCTCATGGGGCTTCAATCCTCGTTCGTTCGTTCGAATCTGAGCATGTACTCGTGGCAAGCTCGCACTCTTTGGGCGTAATAGAACGCTCTCATGGGGCTTCAATCCTCGTTCGTTCGAATCTGAGCATGTACTCGTGGCAAGCTCGCACTCTTTGGGCGTAATAGAACGCTCTCATGGGGCTTCAATCCTCGTTCGTTCGAATCTGAGCATGTACTCGTGGCAAGCTCGCACTCTTTGGGCGTAATAGAACGCTCTCATGGGGCTTCAATCCTCGTTCGTTCGAATCTGAGCATGTACTCGTGGCAAGCTCGCACTCTTTGGGCGTAATAGAACGCTCTCATGGGGCTTCAATCCTCGTTCGTTCGAATCTGAGCATGTACTCGTGGCAAGCTCGCACTCTTTGGGCGTAATAGAACGCTCTCATGGGGCTTCAATCCTCGTTCGTTCGAATCTGAGCATGTACTCGTGGCAAGCTCGCACTCTTTGGGCGTAATAGAACGCTCTCATGGGGCTTCAATCCTCGTTCGTTCGAATCTCGAATCTGAGCATGTACTCTCGTGGCAAGCTCGCACTCTTTGGGCGTAATAGAACGCTCTCATGGGGCTTCAATCCTCGTTCGTTCGAATCTGAGCATGTACTCGTGGCAAGCTCGCACTCTTTTGGGGTAATAGAACGCTCTCATGGGGCTTCAATCCTCGTTCGTTCGAATCTGAGCATGTACTCGTGGCAAGCTCGCACTCTTTGGGCGTAATAGAACGCTCTCATGGGGCTTCAATCCTCGTTCGTTCGAATCTGAGCATGTACTCGTGGCAAGCTCGCACTCTTTGGGCGTAATAGAACGCTCTCATGGGGCTTCAATCCTCGTTCGTTCGAATCTGAGTATGTACTCGTGGCAAGCTCGCACTCTTTGGGCGTAATAGAACGCTCTCATGGGGCTTCAATCCTCGTTCGTTCGAATCTGAGCATGTACTCGTGGCAAGCTCGCACTCTTTGGGCGTAATAGAACGCTCTCATGGGGCTTCAATCCTCGTTCGTTCGAATCTCTGAGCATGTACTCGTGGCAAGCTCGCACTCTTTGGGCGTAATAGAACGCTCTCATGGGGCTTCAATCCTCGTTCGTTCGAATCTGAGCATGTACTCGTGGCAAGCTCGCACTCTTTGGGCGTAATAGAACGCTCTCATGGGGCTTCAATCCTCGTTCGTTCGAATCTGAGCATGTACTCGTGGCAAGCTCGCACTCTCTGGGCGTAATAGAACGCTCTCATGGGGCTTCAATCCTCGTTCGTTCGAATCTGAGCATGTACTCGTGGCAAGCTCGCACTCTTTGGGCGTAATAGAACGCTCTCATGGGGCTTCAATCCTCGTTCGTTCGAATCTGAGCATGTACTCGTGGCAAGCTCGCACTCTTTGGGCGTAATAGAACGCTCTTGGGGGGCTTCAATCCTCGTTCGTTCGTTCGAATCTGAGCATGTACTCGTGGCAAGCTCGCACTCTTTTGGGCGTAATAGAACGCTCTCATGAGGCTTCAATCCTCGTTCGTTCGAATCTGAGCATGTACTCGTGGCAAGCTCGCACTCTTTGGGCGTAATAGAACGCTCTCATGGGGCTTCAATCCTCGTTCGTTCGAATCTGAGCATGTGTACTCGTGGCAACCTCGCACTATTTGGGCGTAATAGAACGCTCTCATGGGGCTTCAATCTCTCGTTCGTTCGAATCTGAGCATGTACTCGTGGCAAGCTCGCACTCTTTGGGCGTAATAGAACGCTCTCTCATGGGGCTTCAATCCTCGTTCGTTCGAATCTCGTTCGTTCGAATCTGAGCATGTACTCGTGGCAAGCTCGCACTCTTTGGGCGTAATAGAACGCTCTCATGGGGCTTTCAATCCTCCTCGTTCGTTCGAATCTGAGCATGTACTCGTGGCAAGCACTCGCACTCTTTGGGCGTAATAGAACGCTCTCTCATGGGCTTCAAATCGTTGG
The DNA here is from genome assembly GCA_016920855.1 of Puya raimondii. NCBI lineage: Eukaryota > Viridiplantae > Streptophyta > Magnoliopsida > Poales > Bromeliaceae > Puya > Puya raimondii. Next base: position 143,310,633 of record JABWPP010000050.1, read on the forward strand.
GGTTCAATCCTCGTTCGTTCGAATCTGAGCATGTACTCGTGGCAAGCTCGCACTCTTTGGGCGTAATAGAACGCTCTCATGGGGCTTCAATCCTCGTTTCGTTCTTTCGAATCTGAGCATGTACTCGTGGCAAGCTCGCACTCTTTGGGCGTAATAGAACGCTCTCATGGGGCTTCAATCCTCGTTCGTTCGAATCTGAGCATGTACTCGTGGCAAGCTCGCACTCTTTGGGCGTAATAGAACGCTATCATGGGGCTTCAATCCTCGTTCGTTCGAATCTGAGCATGTACTCGTGGCAAGCTCGCACTCTTTGGGCGTAATAGAACGCTCTCATGGGGCTTCAATCCTCGTTCGTTCGAATCTGAGCATGTACTCGTGGCAAGCTCGCACTCTTTGGGCGTAATAGAACGCTCTCATGGGGCTTCAATCCTCGTTCGTTCGAATCTGAGCATGTACTCGTGGCAAGCTCGCACTCCTTGGTCGTAATACGCTCTCTCTCATGGGCTTCAATCCTCGTTCGTTCGTTCGAATCTGAGCATGTACTCGTGGCAAGCTCGCACTCTTTGGGCGTAATAGAACGCTCTCATGGGGCTTCAAATCCTCGTTCGTTCGAATCTGAGCATGTACTCGTGGCAAGCTCGCACTCTTTGGGGCGTAATAGAACGCTCTCATGGGGCTTCAAATCCTCGTTCGTTCGAATCTGAGCATGTACTCGTGGCAAGCTCGCACTCTTTGGGCGTAATAGAACGCTCTCATGGGGCTTCAATCCTCTCGTTCGTTCGATGAATCTGAGCATGTACTCGTGGCAAGCTCGCACTCTTTGGGCGTAATAGAACGCTCTCTCATGGGGCTTCAATCCTCGTTCGTTCGAATCTGAGCATGTACATGTACTCGTGGCAAGCTCGCACTCTTTGGGCGTAATAGAACGCTCTCATGGGGCTTCAATCCTCGTTCGTTCGAATCTGAGCATGTACTCGTGGCAAGCTGGCAAGCTCGCACTCTTTGGGCGTAATAGAACGCTCTCTCATGGGGCTTCTTCAATCCTCGTTCGTTCGAATCTGAGCATGTACTCGTGGCAAGCTGGCAAGCTCGCACTCTTTGGGCGTAATAGAACGCTCTCTCTCATGGGGCTTCAATCCTCGTTCGTTCGAATCTGAGCATGTACTCGTGGCAAGCTCGCACTCTTTGGGCGTAATAGAACGCTCTCATCATTGGGCTTCAATCCTCGTTCGTTCGAATCTGAGCATGTACTCGTGGGCAAGCTCGCACTCTTTGGGCGTAATAGAACGCTCTCATGGGGCTTCAATCCTCGTTCGTTGGAATCTGAAGCTGAGCATGTACTCGTGGCAAGCTGGCAAGCTCGCACTCTTTGGGCGTAATAGAACGCTCTCATGGGGCTTCAATCCTCGTTCGTTCGAATCTGAGCATGTACTCGTGGCAAGCTCGCACTCTTTGGGCGTAATAGAACGCTCTCATGGGGCTTCAATCCTCGTTCGTTCGAATCTAAGCATGTACTCGTGGCAAGCTCGCACTCTTTGGGCGTAATAGAACGCTCTCATGGGGCTTCAATTCAAATCTCGTTCGTTCGAATCTGAGCATGTACTCGTGGCAAGCTCGCACTCTTTGGGGTAATAGAAACGAACGCTCTCATGGGGCTTCAATCCTCGTTCGTTCGAATCTTAGCATGTACTCGTGGCAAGCTCGCACTCTTTGGGCGATAATAGAACGCTCTCATGGGGCTTCAATCCTCGTTCGTTCGAATCTGAGCATGTACTCGTGGCAAGCGCGCACTCTTTGGGCGTAATAGAACGCTCTCATGGGGCTTCAATCCTCGTTCGTTCGAATCTGAGCATGTACTCGTGGCAAGCTCGCACTCTTTGGGGCGTAATAGAACGCTCTCATGGGGCTTCAAATCTCGTTCGTTCGAATCTGAGCATGTACTCGTGGTGGCAAGCTCGCACTCTTTGGGCGTAATAGAACGCTCTCATGGGGGCTTCAATCAATCCTCGTTCGTTCGAATCTGAGCATGTACTCGTGGCAAGCTCGCATTCTTTGGGCGTAATAGAACACTCTCATCGGGCTTCAATCCTCTCGTTCGTTGGAATCTGACTGGCAAAAGCTCGCACTCTTTGGGCGTAATAGAACGCTCTCATAGGGCTTCAATCCTCGTTCGTTCGAATCTGAGCATGTACTCGTGGCAAGCTCGCACTCTTTGGGCGTAATAGAACGCTCTCATGGGGCTTCAATCCTCGTTCGTTCGAATCTGAGCATGTACTCGTGGCAAGCTCGCACTCTTTGGGGCGTAATAGAACGCTCTCATGGGGGGCTTCAATCCTCGTTCGTTCGAATCTGAGCATGTACTCGTGGCAAGCTCGCACTCTTTGGGCGTAATAGAACGCTCTCATGGGGCTTCAATCCTCGTTCGTTCGAATCTGAGCATGTACTCGTGGCAAGCTCGCTCTCTTCTTTGGGCGTAATAGAACGCTCTCATGGGGCTTCAATCCTCTTTCGTTCGAATCTGAGCATGTACTCGTGGCAAGCTCGCACTCTTTGGGCGTAATAGAACGCTCTCATGGGGCTTCAATCCTCGTTCGTTCGAATCTGAGCATGTACTCGTGGCAAGCTCGCACTTTGGGCGTAAATAGAACGCTCTCTCATGGGGCTTCAATCCTCGTTCGTTCGTTCGAATCTCTGAGCAGCATGTACTCGTGGCAATCTCGCACTTTGGGCGTAATAGAACGCTCTCATGGGGCTTCAATCCTCGTTCGTTCGAATCTGAGCATGTACTCGTGGCAAGCTCGCACTCTTTGGGCGTAATAGAACGCTCTCATGGGGCTTCAATCCTCGTTCGTTCGAATCTGAGCATGTACTCGTGGCAACCTCGTGGCAACCTCGCACTCTTTGGGCGTAATAGAACGCTCTCATGGGGTTTCAAATCGTTCGTTCGAATCTGAGCATTCGTTTCGAATCTGAGCATGTACTCGTGGCAAGCTCGCACTCTTTGGGCGTAATAGAAAGCTCTCATCATGGGGCTTCAATCGTTCGTTCGTTCGAATCTGAGCATGTACTCGTGGCAAGCTCGCACTCTTTGGGCGTAATAGAACGCTCTCATGGGGCTTCAATCTCTCGTTCGTTCGAATCTGAAGCATGCTAAGCATGTACTCGTGGCAAGCTCGCACTCTTTGGGCGTAATAATAGAACGCTCTCAAGGGGCTTCAATCCTCGTTCGTTCGAATCTGAGCATGTACTCGTGGCAAGCTCGCACTCTTTGGGCGTAATAGAACGCTCTCATGGGTCTTCAATCCTCGTTCGTTCGAATCTGAGCATGTACTCGTGGCAAGCTCGCACTCTTTGGGCGTAATAGAACGCTCTCTCATGGGGCTTCAATCCTCGTTCGTTCGAATCTGAGCATGTACTCGTGGCAAGCTCGCACTCTTTGGGCGTAATAGAACGCTCTCATGGGGCTTCAATCCTCGTTCGTTCGAATCTGAGCATGTACTACTCGTCAAGCTCGCACTCTTTGGGCGTAATAGAACGCTCTCATGGGGGGCTTCAATCCTCGTTCGTTCGTTCGAATCTGAGCATGTACTCGTGGCAAGCTCGCACTCTTTGGGCGTAATAGAACGCTCTCATGGGGCTTCAATCTCGTCGTTCGTTCGAATCTGAGCATGTACTCGTGGCAAGCTCGCACTCTTTGGGCGTAATAGAACGCTCTCTCTCATGGGGGCTTCAATCCTCGTTCGTTCGAATCTGAGCATGTACTCGTGGCAAGCTCGCACTCTTTGGGCGTAATAGAACGCGCGTAATAGAACGCTCTCATGAGGCTTCAATCCTCGTTCGTTCGAATCTGAGCATGTACTCGTGGCAAGCTCGCACTCTTTGGGCGTAATAGAACGCTCTCATGGGGCTTCAATCCTCGTTCGTTCGAATCTGAGCATGTACTCGTGGCAAGCTCGCACTCTTTGGGCGTAATAGAACGCTCTCATGGGGCTTCAATCCTCGTCGTCGAATCGAATCTGAGCATGTACTCGTGGCAAGCTCGCACTCTTTGGGCGTAATAGAACGCTCTCATGGGGCTTCAATCCTCGTTCGTTCGAATCTGAGCATGTACTCGTGGCAAGCTCGCACTCTTTGGGCGTAATAGAACGCTCTCATGGGGCTTCAATCCTCGTTCGTTCGAATCTGAGCATGTACTCGTGGCAAGCTCGCACTCTTTGGGCGTAATAGAACGCTCTCATCATGGGGCTTCAATCCTCTCGTTCGTTCGAATCTGAGCATGTACTCGTGGCAAGCTCGCACTCTTTGGGCGTAATAGAACGCTCTCATGGGGCTTCAATCCTCGTTCGTTCGAATCTGAGCATGTACTCGTGGCAAGCTCGCACTCTTTGGGCGTAATAGAACGCTCTCATGGGGCTTCAATCCTCGTTCGTTCGAATCTGAGCATGTACTCGTGGCAAGCTCGCACTCTTTGGGCGTAATAGAACGCTCTCATGGGGCTTCAATCCTCGTTCGTTCGAATCTGAGCATGTACTCGTGGCAAGCTCGCACTCTTTGGGCGTAATAGAACGCTCTCATGGGGCTTCAATCCTCGTTCGTTCGAATCTGAGCATGAGCATGTACTCGTGGCAAGCTCGCACTCTTTGGGCGTAATATAGAACGCTCTCATGGGGCTTCAATCCTCGTTCGTTCGAATCTGAGCATGTACTCGTGGCAAGCTCGCACTCTTTGGGCGTAATAGAACGCTCTCATGGGGCTTCAATCCTCGTTTCGAATCTGAGCATGTACTCGTGGCAAGCTCGCACTCTTTGGGCGTAATAGAACGCTCTCATTGGGCTTCAATTCTCGTTCGCTCGAATCTGAGCATGTACTCGTGGCAAGCTCGCACTCTTTGGGCGTAATAGAACGCTCTCATTGGGCTTCAATCCTCGTTCGTTCGAATCTGAGCATGTACTCGTGGCAAGCTCGCACTCTTTGGGCGTAATAGAACGCTCTCATGGGGCTTCAATCCTTGTTCGTTCGAATATGAGCAGTACTCGTGGCAAGCTCGCACTCTTTGGGCGTAATAGAACGCTCTCATGGGGCTTCAATCCTCGTTCGTTCGAATCTGAGCATGTACTCGTGGCAAGCTCGCACTCTTTGGGCGTAATAGAACGCTCTCATGGGGCTTCAATCCTCGTTCGTTCGAATCTGAGCATGTACTCGTGGCAAGCTCGCACTCTTTGGGCGTAATAGAACGCTCTCATGGGGCTTCAATCCTCGTTCGTTCGTTCGAATCTGAGCATGTACTCGTGGCAAGCTCGCACTCTTTGGGCGTAATAGAACGCTCTCATGGGGCTTCAATCTCGTTCGTTCGAATCTGAGCATGTACTCGTGGCAAGCTCTCGCACTCTTTGGGCGTAATAGAACGCTCTCATGGGGCTTCAATCCTCGTTCGTTCGAATCTGAGCATGTACTCGTGGCAAGCTCGCACTCTTTGGGCGTAATAGAACGCTCTCATGGGGCTTCAATCCTCGTTCGTTCGAAATTGAGCATGTACTCGTGGCAAGCTCGCACTCTTTGGGCGTAATAGAACGCTCTCATGGGGCTTCAATCCTCGTTCGTTCGAATCTGAGCATGTACTCGTGGCAAGCTCGCACTCTTTGGGCGTAATAGAACGCTCTCATGGGGCTTCAATCCTCCTTCGTTCGAATCTGAGCATGTACTCGTGGCAAGCTCGCACTCTTTGGGCGTAATAGAACGCTCTCATGGGGCTTCAATCCTCGTTCGTTCGAATCTGAGCATGTACTCGTGGCAAGCTCGCACTCTTTGGGCGTAATAGAACGCTCTCATGGGGCTTCAATCCTCGTTCGTTCGAATCTGAGCATGTACTCGTGGCAAGCTCGCACTCTTTGGGCGTAATAGAACGCTCTCATGGGGCTTCAAATCCTCGTTCGTTCGAATCTAAGCATGTACTCGTTGCAAGCTGGCACTCTTTGGGCGTAATAGAACGCTCTCATGGGGCTTCAATCCTCGTTCGTTCGATTCTGAGCATGTACTCGTGGCAAGCTCGCACTCTTTGGGCATAATAGAACGCTCTCATGGATGGGGCTTCAATCCTCGTTCGTTCGAATCTGAGCATGTACTCGTGGCAAGCTCGCACTCTTTGGGCGTAATAGAACGCTCTCATGGGGCTTCAATCCTCGTTCGTTCGAATCTGAGCATGTACTCGTGGCAAGCTCGCACTCTTTGGGCGTAATAGAACGCTCTCATGGGGCTTCAATCCTCGTTCGTTCGAATCTGAGCATGTACTCGTGGCAAGCTCGCACTCTTTGGGCGTAATAGAACGCTCTCATGGGGGGCTTCAATCCTCGTTCGTTCGAATCTGAGCATGTACTCGTGGCAAGCTCGCACTCTTTGGGCGTAATAGAACGCTCTCATGGGGGGCTTCAATCCTCGTTCGTTCGAATCTGAGCATGTACTCGTGGCAAGCTCGCACTCTTTGGGCGTAAATAGAACGCTCTCTCATGGGGCTCAAATCTCGTTCGTTCGAATCTGAGCATGTACTCGTGGCAAGCTCGCACTCTTTGGGCGTAATAGAACGCTCTCATGGGGCTTCAATCCTCGTTCGTTCGAATCTGAGCATGTACTCGTGGCAAGCTCGCACTCTTTGGGCGTAATAGAACGCTCTCATGGGGCTTCAATCCTCGTTCGTTCGAATCTGAGCATGTACTCGTGGCAAGCTCGCACTCTTTGGGCGTAATAGAACGCTCTCATGGGGCTTCAATCCTCGTTCGTTCGAATCTGAGCATGTACTCGTGGCAAGCTCGCACTCTTTGGGCGTAATAGAACGCTCTCATGGGGCTTCAATCTTCGTTCGTTCGAATCTGAGCATGTACTCGTGGCAAGCTCGCACTCTTTGGGCGTAATAGAACGCTCTCATGGGGTTTCAATCCTCGTTCGTTCGAATGTGAGCATGTACTCGTGGCAATCTCGCACACTTTGGGCGTAATAGAAGCTCTCATGGGGCTTCAATCCTCGTTCGTTCGAAACTGAGCATGTACTCGTGGCAAGCTCGCACTCTTTGGGCATAATAGAACGCTCTCATGGGGCTTCAATCTTCGTTCGTTCGAATCTGAGCATGTACTCGTGGCAAGCTCGCACTCTTTGGGCGTAATAGAACGCTCTCATGGGGCTTCAATCAATCCTCGTTCGTTCGAATCTGAGCATGTACTCGTGGCAAGCTCGCACTCTTTGGGCGTAATAGAACGCTCTCATGGGGCTTCAATCCTCGTTCGTTCGAATCTGAGCATGTACTCGTGGCAAGCTCGCACTCTTTGGGCGTAATAGAACGCTCTCATGGGGCTTCAATCCTCGTTCGTTCGAATCTGAGCATGTACTCGTGGCAAGCTCGCACTCTTTGGGCGTAATAGAACGCTCTCATGGGGCTTCAATCCTCGTTCGTTCGAATCTGAGCATGTACTCGTGGCAAGCTCGCACTCTTTGGGCGTAATAGAACTCTCATGGGGCTTCAATCCTCATTCGTTCGAATCTGAGCATGTACTCGTGGCAAGCTCGCACTCTTTGGGCGTAATGGAACGCTCTCTTGGGGCTTCAATAATAGAACGCATGTACTCGTGGCATGCTCGCACTCTTTGGGCTAATCAATGGGGCTTCAATCCTTCGTTCGAATCTGAGCATGTACTCGTGGCAAGCTCGCACTCTTTGGGCGTAATAGAACGCTCTCATGGGGCTTCAATCCTCGTTCGTTCGAATCTGAGCATGTACTCGTGGCAAGCTCGCACTCTTTGGGCGTAATAGAACGCTCTCATGGGGCTTCAATCCTCGTTCGTTCGAATCTGAGCATGTACTCGTGGCAAGCTCGCACTCTTTGGGCGTAATAGAACGCTCTCATGGGGCTTCAATCCTCGTTCGTTCAATTCTCGTTCGTTCGAATCTGAGCATGTACTCGTGGCAAGCTCGCACTCTTTGGGCGTAATAGAACGCTCTCATGGGGCTTCAATCCTCGTTCGTTCGAATCTGAGCATGTACTCGTGGCAAGAGCGCACTCTTTGGGCGTTATAGAACGCTCTCATGGGGCTTCAATCCTCGTTCGTTCGAATCTGAGCATGTACTCGTGGCAAGCTCGCACTCTTTGGGCGTAATAGAACGCTCTCATGGGGCTTCAATCCTCGTTCGTTCGAATCTGAGCATGTACTCGTGGCAAGCTCGCACTCTTTGGGCGTAATAGAACGCTCTCATGGGGCTTCAAATCCTCGTTCGTTCGAATCTGAGCATGTACTCGTGGCAAGCTCGCACTCTTTGGGCGTAATAGAACGCTCTCATGGGGCTTCAATCCTCGTTCGTTCGAATCTGAGCATGTACTCGTGGCAAGCTTGCACTCATTGGGCGTAATAGAACGCTCTCATGTGGCTTCAATCCGTGTTCGTTCGAATCTGAGCATGTACTCGTGGCAAGCTCGCACTCTTTGGGCGTAATAGAACGCTCTCATGGGGCTTCAATCCTCGTTCGTTCGAATCTGAGCATGTACTCGTGGCAAGCTCGCACTCTTTGGGCGTAATAGAACGCTCTCATGGGGCTTCAATCCTCGTTCGTTCGAATCTGAGCATGTACTCGTGGCAAGCTCGCACTCTTTGGGCGTAATAGAACGCTCTCATGGGGCTTCAATCCTCGTTCGTTCGAATCTGAGCATGTACTCGTGGCAAGCTCGCACTCTTTGGGCGTAATAGAACGCTCTCATGGGGCTTCAATCCTCGTTCGTTCGAATCTGAGCATGTACTCGTGGCAAGCTCGCACTCTTTGGGCGTAATAGAACGCTCTCATGGGTCTTCAATCCTCGTTCGTTCGAATCTGAGCATGTACTCGTGGCAAGCTCGCACTCTTTGGGCGTAATAGAACGCTCTCATGGGGCTTCAATCCTCGTTCGTTCGAATCTGAGCATGTACTCGTGGCAAGCTCGCACTCTTTGGGCGTAATAGAACGCTCTCATGGGGCTTCAATCCTCCTTCGTTCGAATCTGAGCATGTACTCGTGGCAAAGCTCGCACTCTTTGGGCGTAATAGAACGCTCTCATGGGGCTTCTTCAATCCTCGTTCGTTCGAATCTGAGCATGTACTCGTGGCAAGCTCGCACTCTTTGGGCGTAATAATAGAATGCTCTTATGGGCTTCAATCCTCGTTCGTTCGAATCTGAGCATGTACCCGTGGCAAGCTCGCACTCTTTGGGCGTAATAGAACGCTCTCATGGGGCTTCAATCCTCGTTCGTTCGAATCTGAGCATGTACTCGTGGCAAGCTCGCACTCTTTGGGCGTAATAGAACGCTCTCATGGGGCTTCAATCCTCGTTCGTTCGAATCTGAGCATGTACTCGTGGCAAGCTCGCACTCTTTGGGCGTAATAGAACGCTCTCATGGGGCTTCAATCCTCGTTCGTTCGAATCTGAGCATGTACTCGTGGCAAGCTCGCACTCTTTGGGCGTAATAGAACGCTCTCATGGGGCTTCAATCCTCGTTCGTTCGAATCTGAGCATGTACTCGTGGCAAGCTCGCACTCTTTGGGCGTAATAGAACGCTCTCATGGGGCTTCAATCCTCGTTCGTTCGATCTGAGCTGTAGCATGTACTCGTGGCGTAAAGCTCGCACTCTTTGGGCGTAATAGAACGCTCTCATGGCACTCTTTTCAATCCTCGTTCGTTCGAATCTGAGCATGTACTCGTGGCAAGCTCGCACTCTTTGGGCGTAATAGAACGCTCTCATGGGGCTTCAATCCTCGTTCGTTCGAATCTGAGCATGTACTCGTGGCAAGCTCGCACTCTTTGGGCGTAATAGAACGCTCTCATGGGGCTTCAATCCTCGTTCGTTCGAATCTGAGCATGTACTCGTGGCAAGCTCGCACTCTTTGGGCGTAATAGAACGCTCTCATGGGGCTTCAATCCTCGTTCGTTCGAATCTGAGCATGTACTCGTGGCAAGCTCGCACTCTTTGGGCGTAATAGAACGCTCTCATGGGGCTTCAATCCTCGTTCGTTCGAATCTGAGCATGTACTCGTGGCAAGCTCGCACTCTTTGGGGGCGTAATAGCTTCAAACGTTCTCTCATGGGGCTTCAATCCTCTTTCGTTCGAATCTGAGCATGTACTCGTGGCAAGCTCGCACTCTTTGGGCGTAATAGAACGCTCTCATGGGGCTTCAATCTCTCGTTCGTTCGAATCTGAGCATGTACTCGTGGCAAGCTCGCACTCTTTGGGCGTAATAGAACGCTCTCATGGGGCTTCAATCCTCGTTCGTTCGAATCTGAGCATGTACTCGTGGCAAGCTCGCACTCTTTGGGCGTAATAGAACGCTCTCATGGGGCTTCAATCCTCGTTCGTTCGAATCTGAGCATGTACTCGTGGCAAGCTCGCACTCTTTGGGCGTAATAATAGAACGCTCTCATGGGGCTTCAATCCTCGTTCGTTCAAATCTGAGCATGTACTCGTGGCAAGCTCGCACTCTTTGGGCGTAATAGAACGCTCTCATGGGGCTTCAATCCTCGTTCGTTCGAATCTGAGCATGTACTCGTGGCAAGCTCGCACTCTTTGGGCGTAATAGAACGCTCTCATGGGGCTTCAATCCTCGTTCGTTCGAATCTGAGCATGTACTCGTGGCAAGCTCGCACTCTTTGGGCGTAATAGAACGCTCTCATGGGGCTTCAATCCTCGTTCGTTCGAATCTGAGCATGTACTCGTGGCAAGCTCGCACTCTTTGGGCGTAATAGAACGCTCTCATGGGGCTTCAATCCTCGTTCGTTCGAATCTGAGCATGTACTCGTGGCAAGCTCGCACTCTTTGGGCGTAATAGAACGCTCTCATGGGGCTTCAATCCTCGTTCGTTCGAATCTGAGCATGTACTCGTGGCAAGCTCGCACTCTTGGGCGTAATAGAACGCTCTCATGGGGCTTCAATCCTCGTTCGTTCGAATCTGAGCATGTACTCGTGGCAAGCTCGCACTCTTTGGGCGTAATAGAACGCTCTCATGGGGCTTCAATCCTCGTTCGTTCGAATCTGAGCATGTACTCGTGGCAAGCTCGCACTCTTTGGGCGTAATAGAACGCTCTCATGGGGCTTCAATCCTCGTTCGTTCGAATCTGAGCATGTACTCGTGGCAAGCTCGCACTCTTTGGGCGTAATAGAACGCTCTCATGGGGCTTCAATCCTCGTTCGTTCGAATCTGAGCATGTACTCGTGGCAAGCTCGCACTCTTTGGGCGTAATAGAAATCTCTCATGGGGCTTCAATCCTCGTTCGTTCGAATCTGAGCATGTACTCGTGGCAAGCTCGCACTCTTTGGGCGTAATAGAACGCTCTCATGGGGCTTCAATCCTCGTTCGTTCGAATCTGAGCATGTACTCGTGGCAAGCTCGCACTCTTTGGGCGTAATAGAACGCTCTCATAGGTCTTCAGTCCTCGTTCGTTCAAAACTGAGCATGTACTTGTGGCAAGCTCGCCCTCTTTGGGCGTAATAGAACGCTCTCATGGGGCTTCAATCCTCGTTCGTTCAAATCTGAGCATGTACTCGTGGCAAGCTCGCACTCTTTGGGCGTAATAGAACGCTCTCATGGGGCTTCAATCCACGTTCGTTCGAACCTGAGCATGTACTCGTGGCAAGCTCGCACTCTTTGGGCGTAATAGAACGCTCTCATGGGGCTTCAATCCTCGTTCGTTCGAATCTGAGCATGTACTCGTGGCAAGCTCGCACTCTTTGGGCGTAATAGAACGCTCTCATGGGGCTTCAATCCTCGTTCGTTCGAATCTGAGCATGTACTCGTGGCAAGCTCGCACTCTTTGGGCGTAATAGAACGCTCTCATGGGGCTTCAATCCTCGTTCGTTCGAATCTGAGCATGTACTCGTGGCAAGCTCGCACTCTTTGGGCGTAATAGAACGCTCTCATGGGGCTTCAATCCTCGTTCGTTCGAATATGAGCATGTACTCGTGGCAAGCGCACACTCTTTGGGCGTAATAGAACGCTCTCATGGGGCTTCAATCCTCGTTCGTTCGAATCTGAACAAGTACTCGTGGCAAGCTAGCACTCTTTGGGCGTAATAGAATGCTCTCATGGGGCTTCAATCCTCGTTCGTTCGAATCTGAGCATGTACTCGTGGCAAGCTCGCACTCTTTGGGCGTAATAGAACGCTCTCATGGGGCTTCAATCTCGTTCGTTCGTTCGAATCTTAGCATGTACTCGTGGCAAGCTCGCACTCTTTGGGCGTAATAGAACGCTCTCATGGGGCTTCAATCCTCGTTCGTTCGAATCTGAGCATGTACTCGTGGCAAGCTCGCACTCTTTGGGCGTAATAGAACGCTCTCATGGGGCTTCAATCCTCGTTCGTTCGAATCTGAGCATGTACTCGTGGCAAGCTCGCACTCTTTGGGCGTAATAGAACGCTCTCATGGGGCTTCAATCCTCGTTCGTTCGAATCTGAGCATGTACTCGTGGCAAGCTCGCACTCTTTGGGCGTAATAGAACGCTCTCATGGGGCTTCAATCCTCGTTTCGTTCGAATCTGAGCATGTACTCGTGGCAAGCTCTCACTCTTTGGGCGTAATAGAACGCTCTCATGGGGCTTCAATCCTCGTTCGTTCGAATCTGAGCATGTACTCGTGGCAAGCTCGCACTCTTTGGGCGCGTAATAGAACGCTCTCATGTGGCTTCAATCCTCGTTCGTTCGAATCTGAGCATGTACTCGTGGCAAGCTCGCACTCTTTGGGCGTAATAGAACGCTCTCATGGGGCTTCAATCCTCGTTCGTTCGAATCTGAGCATGTACTCGTGGCAAGCTCGCACTCTTTTGGGCGTAATAGAACGCTCTCATGGGGCTTCAATCCTCGTTCGTTCGAATCTGAGCATGTACTCGTGGCAAGCTCGCACTCTTTGGGCGTAATAGAACGCTCTCATGGGGCTTCAATCCTCGTTCGTTCGTTCGAATCTGTATCTGAGCATGTACTCGAATCTGAGCATGTACTCGTTAAGCTCGCACTCTTTGGGCGTAATAGAACGCTCTCATGGGGCTTCAATCCTCGTTCGTTCGAATCTGAGCATGTACTCGTGGCAAGCTCGCACTCTTTGGGCGTAATAGAACGCTCTCATGGGGCTTCAATCCTCGTTCGTTCGAATCTGAGCATGTACTCGTGGCAAGCTCGCACTCTTTGGGCGTAATAGAACGCTCTCATGGGGCTTCAATCCTCGTTCGTTCGAATCTGAGCATGTACTCGTGGCAAGCTCGCACTCTTTGGGCGTAATAGAACGCTCTCATGGATGGGGCTTCAATCCTCGTTCGTTCGAATCTGAGCATGTACTCGTGGCAAGCTCGCACTCTTTGGGCGTAATAGAACGCTCTCATGGGGCTTCAATCCTCGTTCGTTCGAATCTGAGCATGTACTCGTGGCAAGCTCGCACTCTTTGGGCGTAATAGAACGCTCTCTCTCATGGGGTTTCAATCCTCGTTCGTTCGAATCTGACCATGTACTCGTGGCAAGCTCGCACTCTTTGGGCGTAATAGAACGCTCTCATGGGGCTTCAATCCTCGTTCGTTCGAATCTGAGCATGTACTCGTGGCAAGCTCGCACTCTTTGGGCGTAATAGAACGCTCTCATGGGGCTTCAATCCTCGTTCGTTCGAATCTGAGCATGTACTCGTGGCAAGCTCGCACTCTTTGGGCGTAATAGAACGCTCTCATGGGGGCTTCAATCCTCGTTCGTTCGAATCTGAGCATGTACTCGTGGCAAGCTCGCACTCTTTGGGCGTAATAGAACGCTCTCATGGGGCTTCAATCCTCGTTCGTTCGAATCTGAGCATGTACTCGTGGCAAGCTCGCACTCTTTGGGCGCGTAATAGAACGCTCTCATTGGGCTTCAATCCTCGTTCGTTCGAAACTGAGCATGTACTCGTGGCAAGCTCGCACTCTTTGGGCAGCATGTACTCGTGGCAAGCTCGCACTCTTTGGGCATAATAGAACGCTCTCATGGGGCTTCAATCCTCGTTCGTTCGAATCTGAGCATGTACTCGTGGCAAGCTCGCACTCTTTGGGCGGCGTAATAGAACGCTCTCATGGGGCTTCAATCCCTCGTTCGTTCGTTCGTTCGAATCTGAGCATGTACTCGTGGCAAGCTCGCACTCTTTGGGCGTAATAGAACGCTCTCATGGGGCTTCAATCCTCGTTCGTTCGAATCTGAGCATGTACTCGTGGCAAGCTCGCACTCTTTGGGCGTAATAGAACGCTCTCATGGGGCTTCAATCCTCGTTCGTTCGAATCTGAGCATGTACTCGTGGCAAGCTCGCACTCTTTGGGCGTAATAGAACGCTCTCATGGGGCTTCAATCCTCGTTCGTTCGAATCTGAGCATGTACTCGTGGCAAGCTCGCACTCTTTGGGCGTAATAGAACGCTCTCATGGGGCTTCAATCCTCGTTCGTTTCGTTCGAATCTGAGCATGTACTCGTGGCAAGCTCGCACTCTTTGGGCGTAATAGAACGCTCTCATGGGGCTTCAATCCTCGTTCGTTCGAATCTGAGCATGTACTCGTGGCAAGCTCGCACTCTTTGGGCGTAATAGAACGCTCTCATGGGGCTTCAATCCTCGTTCGTTCGAATCTGAGCATGTACTCGTGGCAAGCTCGCACTCTTTGGGCGTAATAGAACGCTCTCATGGGGCTTCAATCCTCGTTCGTTCGAATCTGAGCATGTACTCGTGGCAAGCTCGCACTCTTTGGGCGTAATAGAACGCTCTCATGGGGCTTCAATCCTCGTTCGTTCGAATCTGAGCATGTACTCGTGGCAAGCTCGCACTCTTTGGGCGTAATAGAACGCTCTCATGGGGCTTCAATCCTCGTTCGTTCGAATCTGAGCATGTACTCGTGGCAAGCTCGCACTCTTTGGGCGTAATAGAACGCTCTCTCATGGGGCTTCAATCCTCGTTCGTTCGAATCTGAGCATGTACTCGTGGCAAGCTCGCACTCTTTGGGCGTAATAGAACGCTCTCATGGGGCTTCAATCCTCGTTCGTTCGAATCTGAGCATGTACTCGTGGCAAGCTCGCACTCTTTGGGCGTAATAGAACGCTCTCATGGGGCTTCAATCCTCGTTCGTTCGAATCTGAGCATGTACTGGTGGCAAGCTCGCACTCTTTGGGCGTAATAAAACGCATGGGGCTTCAATCCTCGTTCGTTCGAATCTGAGCATGTACTCGTGGCAAGCTCGCACTCTTTGGGCGTAATAGAACGCTCTCATGGGGCTTCAATCCTCGTTCGTTCGAATCTGAGCATGTACTCGTGGCAAGCTCGCACTCTTTGGGCGTAATAGAACGCTCTCATGGGGCTTCAATCCTCGTTCGTTCGAATCTGAGCATGTACTCGTGGCAAGCTCGCACTCTTTGGGCGTAATAGAACGCTCTCATTGGGCTTCAATCCTCGTTCGTTCGTTCGCATGTAATCTGAGCATGTACTCGTGGCAAGCTCGCACTCTTTGGGCGCGTAATAGAACGCTCTCATGGGGCTTCAAATCCTCGTTCGTTCGAATCTGAGCATGTACTCGTGGCAAGCTCGCTCTTTGGGCGTAATAGAACGCTCTCATGGGGCTTCAATCCTCGTTCGTTCGAATCTGAGCATGTACTCGTGGCAAGCTCGCACTCTTGGGGGCGTAATAGAACGCTCTCATGGGGCTTCAATCCTCGTTCGTTCGAATCTGAGCATGTACTCGTGGCAAGCTCGCACTCTTTGGGCGTAATAGAACGCTCTCATGGGGCTTCAATCCTCGTTCGTTCGAATCTGAGCATGTACTCGTGGCAAGCTCGCACTCTTTGGGCGTAATAGAACGCTCTCATGGGGCTTCAATCCTCGTTCGTTCGAATCTGAGCATGTACTCGTGGCAAGCTCGCACTCTTTGGGCGTAATAGAACGCTCTCATGGGGCTTCAATCCTCGTTCGTTCGAATCTGAGCATGTACTCGTGGCAAGCTCGCACTCTTTGGGCGTAATAGAACGCTCTCATGGGGCTTCAATCCTCGTTCGTTCGAATCTGAGCATGTACTCGTGGCAAGCTCGCACTCTTTGGGCGTAATAGAACGCTCTCATGGGGCTTCAATCCTCGTTCGTTCGAATCTGAGCATGTACTCGTGGCAAGCTCGCACTCTTTGGGCGTAATAGAACGCTCTCATGGGGCTTCAATCCTCGTTCGTTCGAATCTGAGCATGTACTCGTGGCAAGCTCGCACTCTTTGGGCGTAATAGAACGCTCTCATGGGGCTTCAATCCTCGTTCGTTCGAATCTGAGCATGTACTCGTGGCAAGCTCGCACTCTTTGGGCGTAATAGAACGAGCATGGGGCTTCAATCCTCGTTCGTTCGTTCGAATCTGAGCATGTACTCGTGGCAAGCTCGCACTCTTTGGGCGTAATAGAACGCTCTCATGGGGCTTCAATCCTCGTTCGTTCGAATCTGAGCATGTACTCGTGGCAAGCTCGCACTCTTTGGGCGTAATAGAACGCTCTCATGGGGCTTCAATCCTCGTTCGTTCGAATCTGAGCATGTACTCGTGGCAAGCTCGCACTCTTTGGGCGTAATAGAACGCTCTCATGGGGCTTCAATCCTCGTTCGTTCGAATCTGAGCATGTACTCGTGGCAAGCTCGCACTCTTTGGGCGTAATAGAACGCTCTCATGGGGCTTCAATCCTCGTTCGTTCGAATCTGAGCATGTACTCGTGGCAAGCTCGCACTCTTTGGGCGTAATAGAACGCTCTCATGGGGCTTCAATCTCTCGTTTCGTTCGAATCTGAGCATGTACTCGTGGCAAGCTCGCACTCTTTGGGCGTAATAGAACGCTCTCATGGGGCTTCAATCCGTGTTCGTTCGAATCTGAGCATGTACTCGTGGCAAGCTCGCACTCTTTGGGCGTAATAGAACGCTCTCATGGGGCTTCAATCTCTCGTTCGTTCGAATCTGAGCATGTACTCGTGGCAAGCTCGCACTCTTTGGGCGTAATAGAACGCTCTCATGGGGCTTTCAATCCGTTCGTTCGTTCGAATCTGAGCATGTACTCGTGGCAAGCTCGCACTCTTTGGGCGTAATAGAACGCTCTCATGGGGCTTCAATCCTCGTTCGTTCGTTCGAATCTGAGCATGTACTCGTGGCAAGCTCGCACTCTTTGGGGGCGTAATAGAACGCTCTCATGGGGCTTCAATCCTCGTTCGTTCGTTCGAATCTGAGCATGTACTCGTGGCAAGCTCGCACTCTTTGGGCGTAATAGAACGCTCTCATGGGGCTTCAATCCTCGTTCGTTCGAATCTGAGCATGTACTCGTGGCAAGCTCGCACTCTTTGGGCGTAATAGAACGCTCTCATGGGGCTTCAATCCTCGTTCGTTCGAATCTGAGCATGTACTCGTGGCAAGCTCGCACTCTTTGGGCGTAATAGAACGCTCTCATGGGGCTTCAATCCTCGTTCGTTCGAATCTGAGCATGTACTCGTGGCAAGCTCGCACTCTTTGGGCGTAATAGAACGCTCTCATGGGGCTTCAATCCTCGTTCGTTCGAATCTGAGCATGTACTCGTGGCAAGCTCGCACTCTTTGGGCGTAATAGAACGCTCTCATGGGGCTTCAATCCTCGTTCGTTCGAATCTGAGCATGTACTCGTGGCAAGCTCGCACTCTTTGGGCGTAATAGAACGCTCTCATGGGGCTTTCAATCTCGTTCGTTCGTTCGAATCTGAGCATGTACTCGTGGCAAGCTCGCACTCTTTGGGCGTAATAGAACGCTCTCATGGGGCTTCAATCAATCCTCGTTCGTTCGAATCTGAGCATGTACTCGTGGCAAGCTCGCTCGCACTCTTTGGGCGTAATAGAACGCTCTCATGGGGCTTCAATCCTCGTTCGTTCGTTCGAATCTGAGCATGTACTCGTGGCAAGCTCGCACTCTTTGGGCGTAATAGAACGCTCTCATGGGGCTTCAATCCTCGTTCGTTCGAATCTGAGCATGTACTCGTGGCAAGCTCGCACTCTTTGGGCGTAATAGAACGCTCTCATGGGGCTTCAATCCTCGTTCGTTCGAATCTGAGCATGTACTCGTGGCAAGCGCGCACTCTTTGGGCGTAATAGAACGCTCTCATGGGGCTTCAATCCTCGTTCGTTCGAATCTGAACAAGTACTCGTGGCAAGCTAGCACTCTTTGGGCGTAATAGAACGCTCTCATGGGGTTTCAATCCTCGTTCGGAATCTGAGCATGTACTCGTGGCAAGCTCGCACTCTTTGGGCGTAATAGAACGCTCTCATGGGGCTTCAATCAATCCTCGTTCGTTCGAATCTGAGCATGTACTCGTGGCAAGCTCGCACTCTTTGGGCGTAATAGAACGCTCTCATGGGGCTTCAATCCTCGTTCGTTCGAATCTGAGCATGTACTCGTGGCAAGCTCGCACTCTTTGGGCGTAATAGAACGCTCTCATGGGGCTTCAATCCTCGTTCGTTCGAATCTGAGCATGTACTCGTGGCAAGCTCGCACTCTTTGGGCGTAATAGAACGCTCTCATGGGGCTTCAATCCTCGTTCGTTCGAATCTGAGCATGTACTCGTGGCAAGCTCGCACTCTTTGGGCGTAATAGAACGCTCTCATGGGGCTTCAATCCTCGTTCGTTCGAATCTCGAATCGTGGCAATCGTTCGAATCTGGCATGTACTCGTGGCAAGCCCGCACTCTTTGGGAGTAATAGAACGCTCTCATGGGGCTTCAATCCTCGTTCGTTCGAATCTGAGCATGTACTCGTGGCAAGCTCGAACTCTTTGGGCGTAATAGAACGCTCTCATGGGGCTTCTTCAATCCTCGTTCGTTCGAATCTGAGCATGTACTCGTGGCAACCTCGCACTCTTTGGGCGTAATAGAACGCTCTCATGGGGCTTCAATCCTCGTTCGTTCGAATCTGAGCATGTACTCGTGGCAAGCTCGCACTCTTTGGGCGTAATAGAACGCTCTCATGGGGCTTCAATCCTCGTTCGTTCGAATCTGAGCATGTACTCGTGCCAAACTCGCACTCTTTGGGCGTAATAGAACGCTCTCATGGGGCTTCAATCCTCGTTCGTTCGAATCTGAGCATGTACTCGTGGCAAGCTCGCACTCTTTGGGCGTAATAGAACGCTCTCATGGGGCTTCAATCCTCGTTCGTTCGAATCTGAGCATGTACTCGTGGCAAGCTCGCACTCTTTGGGCGTAATAGAACGCTCTCATGGGGCTTCAATCCTCGTTCGTTCGAATCTGAGCATGTACTCGTGGCAAGCTCGCACTCTTTGGGCGTAATAGAACGCTCTCATGGGGCTTCAATCCTCGTTCGTTCGAATCTGAGCATGTACTCGTGGCAAGCTCGCACTCTTTGGGCGTAATAGAACGCTCTCATGGGGCTTCAATCCTCGTTCGTTCGAATCTGAGCATGTACTCGTGGCAAGCTCGCACTCATTGGGCGTAATAGAACGCTCTCATGTGGCTTCAATCCGTGTTCGTTCGAATCTGAGCATGTACTCGTGGCAAGCTCGCACTCTTTGGGCGTAATAGAACGCTCTCATGGGGCTTCAATCCTCGTTCGTTCGAATCTGAGCATGTACTCGTGGCAAGCTCGCACTCTTTGGGCGTAATAGAACGCTCTCATGGGGCTTCTTCAATCCTCGTTCGTTCGAATCTGAGGATGTACTCGTGGCAACCTCGCACTCTCTTTGGGCGTAATAGAACGCTCTCATGGGGCTTCATCTCGTTCGTTCGAAATCTGCAGCATGTGTACTCGTGGCAAGCTCGCACTCTTTGGGCGTAATAGAACGCTCCATGGGGCTTCAATCCTCGTTCGTTCGAATCTGAGCATGTACTCGTGGCAAGCTCGCACTCTTTGGGCGTAATAGAACGCTCTCATGGGGCTTCAATCCTCGTTCGTTCGAATCTGAGCATGTACTCGTGGCAAGCTCGCACTCTTTGGGCGTAATAGAACGCTCTCATGGGGCTTCAATCCTCGTTCGTTCGAATCTGAGCATGTACTCGTGGCAAGCTCGCACTCTTTGGGCGTAATAGAACGCTCTCATGGGGCTTCAATCCTCGTTCGTTCGAATCTGAGCATGTACTCGTGGCAAGCTCGCACTCTTTGGGCGTAATAGAACGCTCTCATGGGGCTTCAATCCTCGTTCGTTCGAATCTGAGCATGTACTCGTGGCAAGCTCGCACTCTTTGGGCGTAATAGAACGCTCTCATGGGGCTTTCAATCCTCGTTCGTTCGAATCTGAGCATGTACTCGTGGCAAGCTCGCACTCTTTGGGGCGTAATAGAACGCTCTCATGGGGCTTCAATCCTCGTTCGTTCGAATCTGAGCATGTACTCGTGGCAAGCTCGCACTCTTTGGGCGTAATAGAACGCTCTCATGGGGCTTCAATCCTCGTTCGTTCGAATCTGAGCATGTACTCGTGGCAAGCTCGCACTCTTTGGGCGTAATAGAACGCTCTCATGGGGCTTCAATCCTCGTTCGTTCGAATCTGAGCATGTACTCGTGGCAAGCTCGCACTCTTTGGGCGTAATAGAACGCTCTCATGGGGCTTCAAATCGTTCGTTCGTTCGAATCTGAGCATGTACTCGTGGCAAGCTCGCACTCTTTGGGCGTAATAGAACTCTCTCATGGGGCTTCAATCCTCGTTCGTTCGAATCTGAGCATGTACTCGTGGCAAGCTCGCACTCTTTGGGCGTAATAGAACGCTCTCATGGGGCTTCAATCCTCGTTCGTTCGAATCTGAGCATGTACTCGTCGTGGCAAGCTCGCACTCTTTGGGCGTAATAGAACGCTCTCATGGGGCTTCAATCCTCGTTCGTTCGAATCTGAGCATGTACTCGTGGCAAGCTCGCACTCTTTGGGCGTAATAGAACGCTCTCATGGGGCTTCAATCCTCGTTCGTTCGTTCGAATCTGAGCATGTACTCGTGGCAAGCTCGCACTCTTTGGGCGTAATAGAACGCTCTCATGGGGGGCTTCAATCCGTTCGTTCGTTCGAATCTGAGCATGTACTCGTGGCAAGCTCGCACTCTTTGGGCGTAATAGAACGCTCTCTCATGGGGCTTCAATCCTCGTTCGTTCGTTCGAATCTAAGCATGTACTCGTGGCAAGCTCGCACTCTTTGGGCGTAATAGAACGCTCTCATGGGGCTTCAATCCTCGTTCGTTCGTTCGAATCTGAGCATGTACTCGTGGCAAGCTCGCACTCTTTGGGCGTAATAGAACGCTCTCATGGGGCTTCAATCCTCGTTCGTTCGAATCTGAGCTTGTACTCGTGGCAAGCTCGCACTCTTTGGGCGTAATAGAACGCTCTCATGGGGCTTCAATCCTCGTTCGTTCGAATCTGAGCATGTACTCGTGGCAAGCTCGCACTCTTTGGGCGTAATAGAACGCTCTCATGGGGCTTCAATCCTCGTTCGTTCGAATCTGAGCATGTACTCGTGGCAAGCTCGCACTCTTTGGGCGTAATAGAACGCTCTCATGGGGCTTCAATCCTCGTTCGTTCGAATCTGAGCATGTACTCGTGGCAAGCTCGCACTCTTTGGGCGTAATAGAACGCTCTCATGGGGCTTCAATCCTCGTTCGTTCGAATCTGAGCATGTACTCGTGGCAAGATCGCACTCTTTGGGCGTAATAGAACGCTCTCATGGGGCTTCAATCCTCGTTCGTTCGAATCTGAGCATGTGCTCGTGGCAAGCTCGTACTCTTTGGGCGTAATAGAACGCTCTCATGGGGCTTCAATCCTCGTTCGTCGAATCTGAGCATGTACTCGTGGCAAGCTCGCACTCTTTGGGCGTAATAGAACACTCTCATGGGGCTTCAATCCTCGTTCGTTTGAATCTGAACAAGTACTCGTGGCAAGCTAGCACTCTTTGGGCGTAATAATAGAACGCTCTCATGGGGCTTCAATCCTCGTTCGTTCGAATCTGAGCATGTACTCGTGGCAAGCTCGCACTCTTTGGGCGTAATAGAACGCTCTCATGGGGCTTCAATCCTCGTTCGTTCGAATCTGAGCATGTACTCGTGGCAAGCTCGCACTCTTTGGGCGTAATAGAACGCTCTCATGGGGCTTCAATCCTCGTTCGTTCGAATCTGAGCATGTACTCGTGGCAAGCTCGCACTCTTTGGGCGTAATAGAACGCTCTCATGGGGCTTCAATCCTCGTTCGTTCGAATCTGAGCATGTACTCGTGGCAAGCTCGCACTCTTTGGGCGTAATAGAACGCTCTCATGGGGCTTCAATCCTCGTTCGTTCGAATCTGAGCATGTACTCGTGGCAACCTCGCACACTTTCGGCGTAATAGAACGCTCTCATGGGGCTTCAATCCTCGTTCGTTCGAATCTGAGCATGTACTCGTGGCAAGCTCGCACTCTTTGGGCGTAAAAAGAACGCTCTCATGAGGCTTCAATCCTCGTTCGTTCGAATCTGAGCATGTACTCGTGGCAAGCTCGCACTCTTTGGGCGTAATAGAACGCTCTCATGGGGCTTCAATCCTCGTTCGTTCGAATCTGAGCATGTACTCGTGGCAAGCTCGCACTCTTTGGGCGTAATAGAACGCTCTCATGGGGCTTCAATCCTCGTTCGTTCGAATCTGAGCATGTGAGCATGTACTCGTGGCAAGCTCGCACTCTTTGGGCGTAATAGAACGCTCTCATGGGGCTTCAATCCTCGTTCGTTCGAATCTGAGCATGTACTCGTGGCAAGCTCGCACTCTTTGGGCGTAATAGAACGCTCTCATGGGGCTTCAATCCTCGTTCGTTCGAATCTGAGCATGTACTCGTGGCAAGCTCGCACTCTTTGGGCGTAATAGAACGCTCTCATGGGGCTTCAATCCTCATTCGTTCGAATCTGAGCATGTACTCGTGGCAAGCTCGCACTCTTTGGGCGTAATAGAACGCTCTCATGGGGCTTCAATCCTCGTTCGTTCGAATCTGAGCATGTACTCGTGGCAAGCCCGCACTCTTTGGGCGTAATAGAGAACGCTCTCATGGGGCTTCAATCCTCGTTCGTTCGAATCTGAGCATGTACTCGTGGCAAGCTCGCACTCTTTGGGCGTAATAGAACGCTCTCATGGGGCTTCAATCCTCGTTCGTTCGAATCTGAGCATGTACTCGTGGCAAGCTCGCACTCTTTGGGCGTAATAGAACGCTCTCATGGGGCTTCAATCCTCGTTCGTTCGAATCTGAGCATGTACTCGTGGCAAGCTCGCACTCTTTGGGCGTAATAGAACGCTCTCATGGGGCTTCAATCCTCGTTCGTTCGAATCTGAGCATGTACTCGTGGCAAGCTCGCACTCTTTGGGCGTAATAGAACGCTCTCATGGGGCTTCAATCCTCGTTCGTTCGAATCTGAGCATGTACTCGTGGCAAGCTCGCACTCTTTGGGCGTAATAGAACGCTCTCATGGGGCTTCAATCCTCGTTCGTTCGAATCTGAGCATGTACTCGTGGCAAGCTCGCACTTTTTGGGCGTAATAGAACGCTCTCATGGGGCTTCAATCCTCGTTCGTTCGAATCTGAGCATGTACTCGTGGCAAGCTCGCACTCTTTGGGCGTAATAGAACGCTCTCATGGGGCTTCAATCCTCGTTCGTTCGTTCGTTCGAATCGAATCTGAGCATGTACTCGTGGCAAGCTCGCACTCTTTGGGCGTAATAGAACGCTCTCATGGGGCTTCAATCCTCGTTCGTTCGAATCTGAGCATGTACTCGTGGCAAGCTCGCACTCTTTGGGCGTAATAGAACGCTCTCATGGGGCTTCAATCCTCGTTCGTTCGAATCTGAGCATGTACTCGTGGCAAGCTCGCACTCTTTGGGCGTAATAGAACGCTCTCATGGGGCTTCAATCCTCGTTCGTTCGAATCTGAGCATGTACTCGTGGCAAGCTCGCACTCTTTGGGCGTAATAGAACGCTCTCATGGGGCTTCAATCCTCGTTCGTTCCTTCGAATGTGAGCATGTACTCGTGGCAAGCTCGCACTCTTTGGGCGTAATAGAACGCTCTCATGGGGCTTCAATCCTCGTTCGTTCGAATCTGAGCATGTACTCGTGGCAAGCTCGCACTCTTTGGGCGTAATAGAACGCTCTCATGGGGCTTCAATCCTCGTTTCGTTCGAATCTGAGCATGTACTCGTGGCAAGCTGGCAAGCGCACTCTTTGGGCGTAATAGAACGCTCTCATGGGGCTTTCAATCCTCGTTCGCTCGAATCTGAGCATGTACTCGTTGCAAGCTCGCACTCTTTGGGCGTAATAGAACGCTCTCATGGGGCTTCAATCCTCGTTCGTTCGAATCTGAGCATGGACTCGTGGCAAGCTCGCACTCTTTGGGCCTAATAGAACGCTCTCATGGGGCTTCAATCCACGTTCGTTCGAATCTGAGCATGTACTCTCGTGGCAAGCTCGCACTCTTTGGGCGTAATTGAACGCTCTCATGGGGCTTCAATCCTCGTTCGTTCGAATCTGAGCATGTACTCGTGGCAAGCTCGCACTCTTTGGGCATAATAGAACGCTCTCATGGGGCTTCAATCCTCGTTCGTTCGAATCTAAGCAAGTACTCGTGGCAAGCTCGCACTCTTTGGACGTAATAGAACGCTCTCATGGGGCTTCAATCCTCGTTCGTTCGAATCTGAGCATGTACTCGTGGCAAGCTCGCACTCTTTGGGCGTAATAGAACGCTCTCATGGGGCTTCAATCCTCGTTCGTTCGAATCTGAGCATGTACTCGTGGCAAGCTCGCACTCTTTGGGCGTAATAGAACGCTCTCATGGGGCTTCAATCCTCGTTCGTTCGAATCTGAGCATGTACTCGTGGCAAGCTCGCACTCTTTGGGCGTAATAGAACGCTCTCATGGGGCTTCAATCCTCTTTCGTTCGAATCTGAGCATGTACTCGTGGCAAGCTCGCACTCTTTGGGCGTAATAGAACGCTCTCATGGGGCTTCAATCCTCGTTCGTTCGAATCTGAGCATGTACTCGTGGCAAGCTCGCACTCTTTGGGCGTAATAGAACGCTCTCATGGGTCTTCGATCCTCGTTCGTTCGAATCTGAGCATGTACTCGTGGCAAGCTCGCACTCTTTGGGCGTAATAGAACGCTCTCATGGGGCTTCAATCCTCGTTCGTTCGAATATGAGCATGTACTCGTGGCAAGCTAGCACTCTTTGGGCGTAATAGAACGCTCTCATGGGCTTCAATCCTCGTTCGTTCGAATCTGAGCATGTACTCGTGGCAAGCTCGCACTCTTTGGGCGTAATAGAACGCTCTCATGGGGCTTCAATCCTCGTTCGTTCGAATCTGAGAATGTACTCGTGGCAAGCTCGCACTCTTTGGGCGTAATAGAACGCTCTCATGGGGCTTCAATCCTCGTTCGTTCGAATCTGAGCATGTACTCGTGGCAAGCTCGCACTCTTTGGGCGTAATAGAACGCTCTCATGGGGCTTCAATCCTCGTTCGTTCGAATCTGAGCATGTACTCGTGGCAAGCTCGCACTCTTTGGGCGTAATAGAACGCTCTCATGGGGCTTCAATCCTCGTTCGTTCGAATCTGAGCATGTACTCGTGGCAAGCTCGCACTCTTTGGGCGTAATAGAACGCTCTCATGGATGGGGCTTCAATCCTCGTTCGTTCGAATCTGAGCATGTACTCGTGGCAAGCTCGCACTCTTTGGGCGTAATAGAACGCTCTCATGGGGCTTCAATCCTCTCGTTCGTTCGAATCTGAGCATGTACTCGTGGCAAGCTCGCACTCTTTGGGCGTAATAGAACGCTCTCATGGGGCTTCAATCCTCGTTCGTTCGAATCTGAGCATGTACTCGTGGCAAGCTCGCACTCTTTGGGCGTAATAGAACGCTCTCATGGGGCTTCAATCCTCGTTCGTTCGAATCTGAGCATGTACTCGTGGCAAGCTCGCACTCTTTGGGCGTAATAGAACGCTCTCATGGGGCTTCAATCCTCGTTCGTTCGAATCTGAGCATGTACTCGTGGCAAGCTCGCACTCTTTGGGCGTAATAGAACGCTCTCATGGGGCTTCAATCCTCGTTCGTTCGAATCTGAGCATGTACTCGTGGCAAGCTCGCACTCTTTGGGCGTAATAGAACGCTCTCATGGGGCTTCAATCCTCGTTCGTTCGAATCTGAGCATGTACTCGTGGCAAGCTCGCACTCTTTGGGCGTAATAGAACGCTCTCATGGGGCTTCAATCCTCGTTCGTTCGAATCTGAGCATGTACTCGTGGCAAGCTCGCACTCTTTGGGCGTAATAGAACGCTCTCATGGGGCTTCAATCCTCGTTCGTTCGAATCTGAGCATGTACTCGTGGCAAGCTCGCACTCTTTGGGCGTAATAGAACGCTCTCATGGGGCTTCAATCCTCGTTCGTTCGAATCTGAGCATGTACTCGTGGCAAGCTCGCACTCTTTGGGCGTAATAGAACGCTCTCATGGGGCTTCAATCCTCGTTCGTTCGAATCTGAGCATGTACTCGTGGCAAGCTCGCACTCTTTGGGCGTAATAGAACGCTCTCATGGGGCTTCAATCCTCGTTCGTTCGAATCTGAGCATGTACTCGTGGCAAGCTCGCACTCTTTGGGCGTAATAGAACGCTCTCATGGGGCTTCAATCCTCGTTCGTTCGAATCTGAGCATGTACTCGTGGCAAGCTCGCACTCTTTGGGCGTAATAGAACGCTCTCATGGGGCTTCAATCCTCGTTCGTTCGAATCTGAGCATGTACTCGTGGCAAGCTCGCACTCTTTGGGCGTAATAGAACGCTCTCATGGGGCTTCAATCCTCGTTCGTTCGAATCTGAGCATGTACTCGTGGCAAGCTCGCACTCTTTGGGCGTAATAGAACGCTCTCATGGGGCTTCAATCCTCGTTCGTTCGAATCTGAGCATGTACTCGTGGCAAGCTCGCACTCTTTGGGCGTAATAGAACGCTCTCATGGGGCTTCAATCCTCGTTCGTTCGAATCTGAGCATGTACTCGTGGCAAGCTCGCACTCTTTGGGCGTAATAGAACGCTCTCATGGGGCTTCAATCCTCGTTCGTTCGAATCTGAGCATGTACTCGTGGCAAGCTCGCACTCTTTGGGCGTAATAGAACGCTCTCATGGGGTTTCAATCCTCGTTCGTTCGAATCTGAGCATGTACTCGTGGCAAGCTCGCACTCTTTGGGCGTAATAGAACGCTCTCATGGGGCTTCAATCCTCGTTCGTTCGAATCTGAGCATGTACTCGTGGCAAGCTCGCACTCTTTGGGCGTAATAGAACGCTCTCATGGGGCTTCAATCCTCGTTCGTTCGAATCTGAGCATGTACTCGTGGCAAGCTCGCACTCTTTGGGCGTAATAGAACGCTCTCATGGGGCTTCAATCCTCGTTCGTTCGAATCTGAGCATGTACTCGTGGCAAGCTCGCACTCTTTGGGCGTAATAGAACGCTCTCATGGGGCTTCAATCCTCGTTCGTTCGAATCTGAGCATGTACTCGTGGCAAGCGCGCACTCTTTGGGCGTAATAGAACGCTCTCATGGGGCTTCAATCCTCGTTCGTTTCAAACTGAGCATGTACTCGTGGCAAGCTCGCACTCTTTGGGCGTAATAGAACGCTCTCATGGGGCTTCAATCCTCGTTCGTTCGAATCTGAGCATGTACTCGTGGCAAGCTCGCACTCTTTGGGCGTAATAGAACGCTCTCATGGGGCTTCAATCCTCGTTCGTTCGAATCTGAGCATGTACTCGTGGCAAGCTCGCACTCTTTGGGCGTAATAGAACGCTCTCATGGGGCTTCAATCCTCGTTCGTTCGAATCTGAGCATGTACTCGTGGCAAGCTCGCACTCTTTGGGCGTAATAGAACGCTCTCATGGGGCTTCAATCCTCGTTCGTTCGAATCTGAGCATGTACTCGTGGCAAGCTCGCACTCTTTGGGCGTAATAGAACGCTCTCATGGGGCTTCAATCCTCGTTCGTTCGAATCTGAGCATGTACTCGTGGCAAGCTCGCACTCTTTGGGGCTTTGGGCGTAATAGAACGCTCTCATGGGGCTTCAATCCTCGTTCGTTCGAATCTGAGCATGTACTCGTGGCAAGCTCGCACTCTTTGGGCGTAATAGAACGCTCTCATGGGGCTTCAATCCTCGTTCGTTCGAATCTGAGCATGTACTCGTGGCAAGCTCGCACTCTTTGGGCGTAATAGAATGCTCTCATGGGGCCTCAATCCCGTTCGTTCGTTCGAATCTGAGCATGTACTCGTGGCAAGATCGCACACTTTGGGCGTAATAGAACGCTCTCTCATGGGGCTTCAATCCTCGTTCGTTCGAATCTGAGCATGTACTCGTGGCAAGCTCGCACTCGTTGGGCGTAATAGAACGCTCTCATGGGGCTTCAATCCTCGTTCGTTCGAATCTGAGCATGTACTCGTGGCAAGCTCGCACTCTTTGGGCGTAATAGAACGCTCTCATGGGGCTTCAATCCTCGTTCGTTCGAATCTGAGCATGTACTCGTGGCAAGCTCGCACTCTTTGGGCGTAATAGAACGCTCTCATGGGGATTCAATCCTCGTTCGTTCGAATCTGAGCATGTACTCGTGGCAAGCTCGCACTCTTTGGGCGTAATAGAACGCTCTCATGGGGCTTCAATCCTCGTTCGTTTGAATCTGAGCATGTACTCGTGGCAAGCTCGCACTCTTTGGGCGTAATAGAACGCTCTCATGGGGCTTCAATCCTCGTTCGTTCGAATCTGAGCATGTATACTCGTGGCAAGCTCGCACTCTTTGGGCGTAATAGAACGCTCTCATGGGGCTTCAATCCTCGTTCGTTCGAATCTGAGCATGTACTCGTGGAAAGCTCGCACTCTTTGGGCGTAATAGAACGCTCTCATGGGGCTTCAATCCTCGTTCGTTCGAATCTGAGCATGTACTCGTGGCAAGCTCGCACTCTTTGGGCGTAATAGAACGCTCTCATGGGGCTTCAATCCTCGTTCGTTCGAATCTGAGCATGTACTCGTGGCAACCTCGCACTCTTTGGGCGTAATAGAACGCTCTCATGGGGCTTCAAAACCTCGTTCGTTCGAATCTGAGCATGTACTCGTGGCAAGCTCGCACTCTTTGGGCGTAATAGAACGCTCTCATGGGGCTTCAATCCTCGTTCGTTCGAATCTGAGCATGTACTCGTGGCAAGCTCGCACTCTTTGGGCGTAATAGAAAACGCTCTCATGGGGCTTCAATCCTCGTTCGTTCGAATCTGAGCATGTACTCGTGGCAAGCTCGCACTCTTTGGGCGTAATAGAACGCTCTCATGGGGCTTCAATCCTCTCGTTCGTTCGAATCTGAGCATGTACTCGTGGCAAGCTCGTACTCTTTGGGTGTAATAGAACGCTCTCATGGGGCTTCAATCCTCGTTCGTTCGAATCTGAGCATGTACTCGTGGCAAGCTCTCACTCTTTGGGCGTAATAGAACGCTCTCTTGGGGCTTCAATCCTCGTTAGTTCGAATCTGAGCATGTACTCGTGGCAAGCTCTCGCACTCTTTGGGCGTAATAGAACGCTCTCATGGGGCTTCAATCCTCGTTCGTTCCAAACTGAGCATGTACTCGTGGCAAGCTCGCACTCTTTGGGCGTAATAGAACGCTCTCATGGGGCTTCAATCCTCGTTCGTTCGAATCTGAGCATGTACTCGTGGCAAGCTCGCACTCTTTGGGCGTAATAGAACGCTCTCATGGGGTTTCAATCCTCGTTCGTTCGAATCTGAGCATGTACTCGTGGCAAGCTCGCACTCTTTGGGCGTAATAGAACGCTCTCATGGGGCTTCAATCCTTGTTCGTATGAATATGAGCATGTACTCGTGGCAAGCTCGCACTCTTTGGGCGTAATAGAACGCTCTCATGGGGCTTCAATCCTCGTTCGTAATCGTTCGAATCTGAGCATGTACTCGTGGCAAGCTCGCACTCTTTTGGGCGTAATAGAACGCTCTCATGGGGCTTCAATCCTCGTTCGTTCGAATCTGAGCATGTACTCGTGGCAAGCTCGCACTCTTTGGGCGTAATAGAACGCTCTCATGGGGCTTCAATCCTCGTTCGTTCGAATCTGAGCATGTACTCGTGGCAAGCTCGCACTCTTTGGGCGTAATAGAACGCTCTCATGGGGCTTCAATCCTCGTTCGTTCGAATCTGAGCATGTACTCGTGGCAAGCTCGCACTCTTTGGGCGTAATAGAACGCTCTCATGGGGCTTCAATCCTCGTTCGTTCGAATCTGAGCATGTACTCGTGGCAACCTCGCACTCTTTGGGCGTAATAGAACCCTCTCATGGGGCTTCAATCCTCGTTCGTTCGAATCTGAGCATGTACTCGTGGCAAGCTCGCACTCTTTGGGCGTAATAGAACGCTCTCATGGGGCTTCAATCCTCGTTCGTTCGAATCTGAGCATGTACTCGTGGCAAGCTCGCACGCTTTGGGCGTAATAGAACGCTCTCATGGGGCTTCAATCCTCGTTCGTTTCAAACTGAGCATGTACTCGTGGCAAGCTCGCACTCTTTGGGCGTAATAGAACGCTCTCATGGGGCTTCAATCCTCGTTCGTTCGAATCTGAGCATGTACTCGTGGCAAGCTCGCACTCTTTGGGCGTAATAGAACGCTCTCATGGGGCTTCAATCCTCGTTCTCGTTCGAATCCTCGTTCGTTCGAATCTGAGCATGTACTCGTGGCAAGCTCGCACTCTTTGGGCGTAATAGAACGCTCTCATGGGGCTTCAATCCTCGTTCCTTCGAATCTGAGCATGTACTCGTGGCAAGCTCGCACTCTTTGGGCGTAATAGAACGCTCTCTCATGGGGCTTCAAATCCTCGTTCGTTCGAATCTGAGCATGTACTCGTGGCAAAGCTCGCACTCTTTGGGCGTAATAGAAACGCTCTCATGGGGCTTCAAAAAATCCTCGTTCGTTCGAATCTGAGCATGTACTCGTGGCAAGCTCGCACTCTTTGGGCGTAATAGAACGCTCTCATGGGGCTTCAATCCTCGTTCGTTCGAATCTGAGCATGTACTCGTGGCAAGCTCGCACTCTTTGGGCGTAATAGAACGCTCTCATGGGGCTTCAATCCTCGTTCGTTCGTTCGAATCTGAGCATGTACTCGTGGCAAGCTCGCACTCTTTGGGCGTAATAGAACGCTCTCATGGGGCTTCAATCCTCGTTCGTTCGAATCTGAGCATGTACTCGTGGCAAGCTCGCACTCTTTGGGCGTAATAGAACGCTCTCATGGGGCTTCAAACCTCGTTCGTTCGAATCTGAGCATGTACTCGTGGCAAGCTCGCACTCTTTGGGCGTAATAGAACGCTCTCATGGGGCTTCAATCCTCGTTCGTTCGAATCTGAGCATGTACTCGTGGCAAGCTCGCACTCTTTGGGCGTAATAGAACGCTCTCATGGGATCTTCAATCCTCGTTCGTTCGAATCTGAGCATGTACTCGTGGCAAGCTCGCACTCTTTGGGCGTAATAGAACGCTCTCATGGGGCTTCAATCCTCGTTCGTTCGAATCTGAGCATGTACTCGTGGCAAGCTCGCACTCTTTGGGCGTAATAGAACGCTCTCATGGGGCTTCAATCCTCGTTCGTTCGAATCTGAGCATGTACTCGTGGCAAGCTCGCACTCTTTGGGCGTAATAGAACGCTCTCATGGGGCTTCAATCCTCGTTCGTTCGAATCTGAGCATGTACTCGTGGCAAGCTCGCACTCTTTGGGCGTAATAGAACGCTCTCATGGGGCTTCAATCCTCGTTCGTTCGAATCTGAGCATGTCAAGACCTCGTCATCGCTCGTGGCATGCTCGCAAGCTCGCACGATCTCTTTGGGCGTAATAGAACGCTCTCATGGGGCTTCAATCCTCGTTCGTTCGAATCTGAGCATGTACTCGTGGCAAGCTCGCACTCTTTGGGCGTAATAGAACGCTCTCATGGGGCTTCAATCCTCGTTCGTTCGAATCTGAGCATGTACTCGTGGCAAGCTCGCACTCTTTGGGCGTAATAGAACGCTCTCATGGGCTTCAATCCTCGTTCGTTCGAATCTGAGCATGTACTCGTGGAAAGATCGCACTCTTTGGGCGTAATAGAACGCTCTCATGGGGCTTCAATCCTCGTTCGTTCGAATCTGAGCATGTACTCGTGGCAAGCTCGCACTCTTTGGGCGTAATAGAACGCTCTCATGGGGCTTCAATCCTCGTTCGTTCGAATCTGAGCATGTACTCGTGGCAAGCTCGCACTCTTTGGGCGTAATAGAACGCTCTCATGGGGCTTCAATCCTCGTTCGTTCGAATCTGAGCATGTACTCGTGGCAAGCTCGCACTCTTTGGGCGTAATAGAACGCTCTCATGGGCTTCAATCCTCGTTCGTTCGAATCTGAGCATGTACTCGTGGCAAGCTCGCACTCTTTGGGCGTAATAGAACGCTCTCATGGGGCTTCAATCCTCGTTCGTTCGAATCTGAGCATGTACTCGTGGCAAGCTCGCACTCTTTGGGCGTAATAGAACGCTCTCATGGGGCTTCAATCCTCGTTCGTTCGAATCTGAGCATGTACTCGTGGCAAGCTCGCACTCTTTGGGCGTAATAGAACGCTCTCATGGGGCTTCAATCCTCGTTCGTTCGAATCTGAGCATGTACTCGTGGCAAGCTCGCACTCTTTGGGCGTAATAGAACGCTCTCATGGGGCTTCAATCCTCGTTCGTTCGAATCTGAGCATGTACTCGTGGCAAGCTCGCACTCTTTGGGCGTAATAGAACGCTCTCATGTGGCTTCAATCCGCGTTCGTTCGAATCTGAGCATGTACTCGTGGCAAGCTCGCACTCTTTGGGCGTAATAGAACGCTCTCATGGGGCTTCAATCCTCGTTCGTTCGAATCTGAGCATGTACTCGTGGCAAGCTCGCACTCTTTGGGCGTAATAATGGGGTTCAATCCTTGTTCGTTCCAATCTGAGCATGTACTCGTGGCAAGCTCGCACTCTTTGGGCGTAATAGAACACTCTCATGGGGCTTCAATCCTCGTTCGTTCGAATCTGAGCATGTACTCGTGGCAAGCTCGCACTCTTTGGGCGTAATAGAACGCTCTCATGGGGCTTCAATCCTCGTTCGTTCGAATCTGAGCATGTACTCGTGGCAAGCTCGCACTCTTTGGGCGTAATAGAACGCTCTCATGGGGCTTCAATCCTCGTTCGTTTCAATCTGAGCATGTACTCGTGGCAAGCTCGCACTCTTTGGGCGTAATAGAACGCTCTCATGGGGCTTCAATCCTCGTTCGTTCGAATCTGAGCATGTACTCGTGGCAAGCTCGCACTCTTTGGGCGTAATAGAACGCTCTCATGGGGCTTCAATCCTCGTTCGTTCGAATCTGAGCATGTACTCGTGGCAAGCTCGCACTCTTTGGGCGTAATAGAACGCTCTCATGGGGCTTCAATCCTCGTTCGTTCGAATCTGAGCATGTACTCGTGGCAACCTCGCACTCTTTGGGCGTAATAGAACGCTCTCATGGGGCTTCAATCCTCGTTCGTTCGAATCTGAGCATGTACTCGTGGCAAGCTCGCATCTTTGGGCGTAATAGAACGCTCTCATGGGGCTTCAATCCTCGTTCGTTCGAATCTGAGCATGTACTCGTGGCAAGCTCGCACTCTTTGGGCGTAATAGAACGCTCTCATGAGGCTTCAATCCTCGTTCGTTCGAATCTGAGCATGTACTCGTGGCAAGCTCGCACTCTTTGGGCGTAATAGAACGCTCTCATGGGGCTTCAATCCTCGTTCGTTCGAATCTGAGCATGTACTCGTGGCAAGCTCGCACTCTTTGGGCGTAATAGAACGCTCTCATGGGGCTTCAATCCTCGTTCGTTCGAATCTGAGCATGTACTCGTGGCAAGCTCGCACTCTTTGGGCGTAATAGAACGCTCTCATGGGGCTTCAATCCTCGTTCGTTCGAATCTGAGCATGTACTCGTGGCAAGCTCGCACTCTTTGGGCGTAATAGAACGCTCTCATGGGGCTTCAATCCTCGTTCGTTCGAATCTGAGCATGTACTCGTGGCAAGCTCGCACTCTTTGGGCGTAATAGAACGCTCTCATGGGGCTTCAATCCTCGTTCGTTCGAATCTGAGCATGTACTCGTGGCAAGCTCGCACTCTTTGGGCGTAATAGAACGCTCTCATGGGGCTTCAATCCTCGTTCGTTCGAATCTGAGCATGTACTGACGTACTCGTGGCAAGCCCGCACTCTTTGGGCGTAATAGAACGCTCTCATGGGGCTTCAATCCTCGTTCGTTCGAATCTGAGCATGTACTCGTGGCAAGCTCGCACTCTTTGGGCGTAATAGAACGCTCTCATGTGGGGCTTCAATCCTCGTTCGTTCGAATCTGAGCATGTACTCGTGGCAAGCTCGCACTCTTTGGGCGTAATAGAACGCTCTCATGGGGCTTCAATCCTCGTTCGTTCGAATCTGAGCATGTACTCGTGGCAAGCTCGCACTCTTTGGGCGTAATAGAACGCTCTCATGGGGCTTCAATCCTCGTTCGTTCGAATCGAATCTGAGCATGTACTCGTGGCAAGCTCGCACTCTTTGGGCGTAATAGAACGCTCTCATGGGGCTTCAATCCTCGTTCGTTCGAATCTGAGCATGTACTCGTGGCAAGCTCGCACTCTTTGGGCGTAATAGAACGCTCTCATGGGGCTTCAATCCTCGTTCGTTCGAATCTGGCATGTACTCAATGGCCTCGCACTCTTTGGGCGTAATAGAACGCTCTCATGGGGCGAATCGTTGAGCATGTACTCGTGGCAAGCTCGCACTCTTTGGGCGTAATAGAACGCTCTCATGGGGCTTCAATCCTCGTTCGTTCGAATCTGAGCATGTACTCGTGGCAAGCTCGCACTCTTTGGGCGTAATAGAACGCTCTCATGGGGCTTCAATCCTCGTTCGTTCGAATCTGAGCATGTACTCGTGGCAAGCTCGCACTCTTTGGGCGTAATAGAACGCTCTCATGGGGCTTCAATCCTCGTTCGTTCGAATCTGAGCATGTACTCGTGGCAAGCTCGCACTCTTTGGGCGTAATAGAACGCTCTCATGGGGCTTCAATCCTCGTTCGTTCGAATCTGAGCATGTACTCGTGGCAAGCTCGCACTCTTTGGGCGTAATAGAACGCTCTCATGGGGCTTCAATCCTCGTTCGTTCGAATCTGAGCATGTACTCGTGGCAAGCTCGCACTCTTTGGGCGTAATAGAACGCTCTCATGGGGCTTCAATCCTCGTTCGTTCGAATCTGAGCATGTACTCGTGGCAAGCTCGCACTCTTTGGGCGTAATAGAACGCTCTCATGGGGCTTCAATCCTCGTTCGTTCGAATCTGAGCATGTACTCGTGGCAAGCTCGCACTCTTTGGGCGTAATAGAACGCTCTCATGGGGCTTCAATCCTCGTTCGTTCGAATCTGAGCATGTACTCGTGGCAAGCTCGCACTCTTTGGGCGTAATAGAACGCTCTCATGGGGCTTCAATCCTCGTTCGTTCGAATCTGAGCATGTACTCGTGGCAAGCTCGCACTCTTTGGGCGTAATAGAACGCTCTCATGGGGCTTCAATCCTCGTTCGTTCGAATCTGAGCATGTACTCGTGGCAAGCTCGCACTCTTTGGGCGTAATAGAACGCTCTCATGGGCTTCAATCCTCGTTCGTTCGAATCTGAGCATGTACTCGTGGCAAGCTCGCACTCTTTGGGCGTAATAGAACGCTCTCATGGGGCTTCAATCCTCGTTCGTTCGAATCTGAGCATGTACTCGTGGCAAGCTCGCACTCTTTGGGCGTAATAGAACGCTCTCATGGG
Source organism: Puya raimondii (assembly GCA_016920855.1). NCBI lineage: Eukaryota > Viridiplantae > Streptophyta > Magnoliopsida > Poales > Bromeliaceae > Puya > Puya raimondii. The sequence goes on from JABWPP010000050.1 coordinate 143,346,441, forward strand.
GCTTCAATCCTCGTTCGTTCGAATCTGAGCATGTACTCGTGGCAAGCTCGCACTCTTTGGGCGTAATAGAACGCTCTCATGGGGCTTCAATCCTCGTTCGTCGTTCGAATCTGAGCATGTACTCGTGGCAAGCTCGCACTCTTTGGGCGTAATAGAACGCTCTCATGGGCTTCAATCCTCTCGTTCGTTCGAATCTGAGCATGTACTCGTGGCAAGCTCGCACTCTTTGGGCGTAATAGAACGCTCTCATGGGGCTTCAATCCTCGTTCGTTCGAATCTGAGCATGTACTCGTGGCAAGCTCGCACTCTTTGGGCGTAATAGAACGCTCTCATGGGGCTTCAATCCTCGTTCGTTCGAATCTGAGCATGTACTCGTGGCAAGCTCGCACTCTTTGGGCGTAATAGAACGCTCTCATGGGGCTTCAATCCTCGTTCGTTCGAATCTGAGCATGTACTCGTGGCAAGCTCGCACTCTTTGGGCGTAATAGAACGCTCTCATGGGGCTTCAATCCTCGTTCGTTCGAATCTGAGCATGTACTCGTGGCAAGCTCGCACTCTTTGGGCGTAATAGAACGCTCTCATGGGGCTTCAATCCTCGTTCGTTCGAATCTGAGCATGTACTCGTGGCAAGCTCGCACTCTTTGGGCGTAATAGAACGCTCTCATGGGGCTTCAATCCTCGTTCGTTCGAATCTGAGCATGTACTCGTGGCAAGCTCGCACTCTTTGGGCGTAATAGAACGCTCTCATGGGGCTTCAATCCTCGTTCGTTCGAATCTGAGCATGTACTCGTGGCAAGCTCGCACTCTTTGGGCGTAATAGAACGCTCTCATGGGGCTTCAATCCTCGTTCGTTCGAATCTGAGCATGTACTCGTGGCAAGCTCGCACTCTTTGGGCGTAATAGAACGCTCTCATGGGGCTTCAATCCTCGTTCGTTTCAATCTGAGCATGTACTCGTGGCAAGCTCGCACTCTTTGGGCGTAATAGAACGCTCTCATGGGGCTTCAATCCTCGTTCGTTCGAATCCTCGTTCGTTCGAATCTGAGCATGTACTCGTGGCAAGCTCGCACTCTTTGGGCGTAATAGAACGCTCTCATGGGGCTTCAATCCTCGTTCGTTCGAATCTGAGCATGTACTCGTGGCAAGCTCGCACTCTTTGGGCGTAATAGAACGCTCTCATGGGGCTTCAATCCTCGTTCGTTCGAATCTGAGCATGTACTCGTGGCAAGCTCGCACTCTTTGGGCGTAATAGAACGCTCTCATGGGGCTTCAATCCTCGTTCGTTCGAATCTGAGCATGTACTCGTGGCAAGCTCGCACTCTTTGGGCGTAATATAACGCTCTCATGGGGCTTCAATCCTCGTTCGTTCGAATCTGAGCATGTACTCGTGGCAAGCTCGCACTCTTTGGGCGTAATAGAACGCTCTCATGGGGCTTCAATCCTCGTTCGTTCGAATCTGAGCATGTACTCGTGGCAAGCTCGCACTCTTTGGGCGTAATAGAACGCTCTCATGGGCTTCAATCCTCGTTCGTTCGAATCTGAGCATGTACTCGTGGCAAGCTCGCACTTTTTGGGCGTAATAGAACGCTCTCATGGGGCTTCAATCCTCGTTCGTTCGAATCTGAGCATGTACTCGTGGCAAGCTCGCACTCTTTGGGCGTAATAGAACGCTCTCATGGGGCTTCAATCAATCCTCGTTCGTTCGAATCTGAGCATGTACTCGTGGCAAGCTCGCACTCTTTGGGCGTAATAGAACGCTCTCATGGGGCTTCAATCCTCGTTCGTTCGAATCTGAGCATGTACTCGTGGCAACCTCGCACTCTTTGGGCGTAATAGAACGCTCTCATGGGGCTTCAATCCTCGTTCGTTCGAATCTGAGCATGTACTCGTGGCAACCTCGCACTCTTTGGGCGTAATATAACGCTCTCATGGCGCTTCAATCCTCATTCGTTCGAATCTGAGCATGTACTCGTGGCAAGCTCGCACTCTTTGGGCGTAATAGAACGCTCTCATGGGGCTTCAATCCTCGTTCGTTCGAATCTGAGCATGTACTCGTGGCAAGCTCGCACTCTTTGGGCATAATAGAACGCTCTCATGCGGCTTCAATCGTCGTTCGTTCGAATCTGAGCATGTACTCGTGGCAAGCTCGCACTCTTTGGGCGTAATAGAACGCTCTCATGGGGCTTCAATCCTCGTTCGTTCGAATCTGAGCATGTACTCGTGGCAAGCTCGCACTCTTTGGGCGTAATAGAACGCTCTCATGTGGCTTCAATCCTCGTTCGTTCGAATCTGGGGCTTCAATCCTCGTCCGTTCGAATGTGAGCATGTACTCGTGGCAAGCTCGCACTCTTTGGGCTTAATAGAACGCTCTCATAGGGCTTCAATCCTCGTTCGTTCGAATCTGAGCATGTACTCGTGGCAAGCTCGCACTCTTTGGGCGTAATAGAACGCTCTCATGGGGCTTCAATCCTCGTTCGTTCGAATCTGAGCATGTACTCGTGGCAACCTCGCACTCTTTGGGCGTAATAGAACGCTCTCATGGGGCTTCAAACCTCGTTCGTTCGAATCTGAGCATGTACTCGTGGCAACCTCGCACTCTTTGGGCGTAATAGAACGCTCTCATGGGGCTTCAATCCTCGTTCGTTCGAATCTGAGCATGTACTCGTGGCAAGCTCGCACTCTTTGGGCGTAATAGAACGCTCTCATGGGGCTTCAATCCTCGTTCGTTCGAATCTGAGCATGTACTCGTGGCAAGCTCGCACTCTTTGGGCGTAATAGAACGCTCTCATGGGGCTTCAATCCTCGTTCGTTCGAATCTGAGCATGTACTCGTGGCAACCTCGCACTCTTTGGGCGTAATAGAACGCTCTCATGGGGCTTCAATCCTCGTTCGTTCGAATCTGAGCATGTACTCGTGGCAAGCTCGCACTCTTTGGGCGTAATAGAACGCTCTCATGGGGCTTCAATCCTCGTTCGTTCGAATCTGAGCATGTACTCGTGGCAAGCTCGCACTCTTTGGGCGTAATAGAACGCTCTCATGGGGCTTCAATCCTCGTTCGTTCGAATCTGAGCATGTACTCGTGGCAAGCTCGCACTCTTTGGGCGTAATAGAACGCTCTCATGGGGCTTCAATCCTCGTTCGTTCGAATCTGAGCATGTACTCGTGGCAAGCTCGCACTCTTTGGGCGTAATAGAACGCTCTCATGGGGCTTCAATCCTCGTTCGTTCGAATCTGAGCATGTACTCGTGGCAAGCTCGCACTCTTTGGGCGTAATAGAACGCTCTCATGGGCTTCAATCCTCGTTCGTTCGAATCTGAGCATGTACTCGTGGCAAGCTCGCACTCTTTGGGCGTAATAGAACGCTCTCATGGGGCTTCAATCCTCGTTCGTTCGAATCTGAGCATGTACTCGTGGCAAGCTCGCACTCTTTGGGCGTAATAGAACGCTCTCATGGGGCTTCAATCCTCGTTCGTTCGAATCTGAGCATGTACTCGTGGCAAGCTCGCACTCTTTGGGCGTAATAGAACGCTCTCATGGGGCTTCAATCCTCGTTCGTTCGAATCTGAGCATGTACTCGTGGCAAGCTCGCACTCTTTGGGCGTAATAGAACGCTCTCATGGGGCTTCAATCCTCGTTCGTTCGAATCTGAGCATGTACTCGTGGCAAGCTCGCACTCTTTGGGCGTAATAGAACGCTCTCATGGGGCTTCAATCCTCGTTCGTTCGAATCTGAGCATGTACTCGTGGCAAGCTCGCACTCTTTGGGCGTAATAGAACGCTCTCATGGGGCTTCAATCCTCGTTCGTTCGAATCTGAGCATGTACTCGTGGCAAGCTCGCACTCTTTGGGCGTAATAGAACGCTCTCATGGGGCTTCAATCCTCGTTCGTTCGAATCTGAGCATGTACTCGTGGCAAGCTCGCACTCTTTGGGCGTAATAGAACGCTCTCATGGGGCTTCAATCCTCGTTCGTTCGAATCTGAGCATGTACTCGTGGCAAGCTCGCACTCTTTGGGCGTAATAGAACGCTCTCATGGGGCTTCAATCCTCGTTCGTTCGAATCTGAGCATGTACTCGTGGCAAGCTCGCACTCTTTGGGCGTAATAGAACGCTCTCATGGGGCTTCAATCCTCGTTCGTTCGAATCTGAGCATGTACTCGTGGCAAGCGCACTCTTTGGGCGTAATAGAACGCTCTCATGGGGCTTCAATCCTCGTTCGTTCGAATCTGAGCATGTACTCGTGGCAAGCTCGCACTCTTTGGGCGTAATAGAACGCTCTCATGGGGCTTCAATCCTCGTTCGTTCGAATCTGAGCATGTACTCGTGGCAAGCTCGCACTCTTTGGGCGTAATAGAACGCTCTCATGGGGCTTCAATCCTCGTTCGTTCGAATCTGAGCATGTACTCGTGGCAAGCTCGCACTCTTTGGGCGTAATAGAACGCTCTCATGGGGCTTCAATCCTCGTTCGTTCGAATCTGAGCATGTACTCGTGGCAAGCTCGCACTCTTTGGGCGTAATAGAACGCTCTCATGGGGCTTCAATCCTCGTTCGTTCGAATCTGAGCATGTACTCGTGGCAAGCTCGCACTCTTTGGGCGTAATAGAACGCTCTCATGGGGCTTCAATCCTCGTTCGTTCGAATCTGAGCATGTACTCGTGGCAAGCTCGCACTCTTTGGGCGTAATAGAACGCTCTCATGGGGCTTCAATCCTCGTTCGTTCGAATCTGAGCATGTACTCGTGGCAAGCTCGCACTCTTTGGGCGTAATAGAACGCTCTCATGGGGCTTCAATCCTCGTTCGTTCGAATCTGAGCATGTACTCGTGGCAAGCTCGCACTCTTTGGGCGTAATAGAACGCTCTCATGGGGCTTCAATCCTCGTTCGTTCGAATCTGAGCATGTACTCGTGTACTCGTGGCAAGCTCGCTCTTTGGGCTTAATAGAACGCTCTCATGGGGCTTCAATCCTCGTTCGTTCGAATCTGAGCATGTACTCGTGGCAAGCTCGCACTCTTTGGGCGTAATAGAACGCTCTCATGGGGCTTCAATCCTCGTTCGTTCGAATCTGAGCATGTACTCGTGGCAAGCTCGCACTCTTTGGGCGTAATAGAACGCTCTCATGGGGCTTCAATCCTCGTTCGTTCGAATCTGAGCATGTACTCGTGGCAAGCTCGCACTCTTTGGGCGTAATAGAACGCTCTCATGGGGCTTCAATCCTCGTTCGTTCGAATCTGAGCATGTACTCGTGGCAAGCTCGCACTCTTTGGGCGTAATAGAACGCTCTCATGGGGCTTCAATCCTCGTTCGTTCGAATCTGAGCATGTACTCGTGGCAAGCTCGCACTCTTTGGGCGTAATAGAACGCTCTCATGGGGCTTCAATCCTCGTTCGTTCGAATCTGAGCATGTACTCGTGGCAAGCTCGCACTCTTTGGGCGTAATAGAACGCTCTCATGGGGCTTCAATCCTCGTTCGTTCGAATCTGAGCATGTACTCGTGGCAAGCTCGCACTCTTTGGGCGTAATAGAACGCTCTCATGGGGCTTCAATCCTCGTTCGTTCGAATCTGAGCATGTACTCGTGGCAAGCTCGCACTCTTTGGGCGTAATAGAACGCTCTCATGGGGCTTCAATCCTCGTTCGTTCGAATCTGAGCATGTACTCGTGGCAAGCTCGCACTCTTTGGGCGTAATAGAACGCTCTCATGGGGCTACAATCCTCGTTCGTTAGAATCTGAGCATGTACTCGTGGCAAGCTCGCACTCTTTGGGCGTAATAGAACGCTCTCATGGGGCTTCAATCCTCGTTCGTTCGAATCTGAGCATGTACTCGTGGCAAGCTCGCACTCTTTGGGCGTAATAGAACGCTCTCATGGGGCTTCAATCCTCGTTCGTTCGAATCTGAGCATGTACTCGTGGCAAGCTCGCACTCTTTGGGCGTAATAGAACGCTCTCATGGGGCTTCAATCCTCGTTCGTTCGAATCTGAGCATGTACTCGTGGCAAGCTCGCACTCTTTGGGCGTAATAGAACGCTCTCATGGGGCTTCAATCCTCGTTCGTTCGAATCTGAGCATGTACTCGTGGCAAGCTCGCACTCTTTGGGCGTAATAGAACGCTCTCATGGGGCTTCAATCCTCGTTCGTTCGAATCTGAGCATGTACTCGTGGCAAGCTCGCACTCTTTGGGCGTAATAGAACGCTCTCATGGGGCTTCAATCCTCGTTCGTTCGAATCTGAGCATGTACTCGTGGCAAGCTCGCACTCTTTGGGCGTAATAGAACGCTCTCATGGGGCTTCAATCCTCGTTCGTTCGAATCTGAGCATGTACTCGTGGCAACCTCGCACTCTTTGGGCGTAATAGAACGCTCTCATGGGGCTTCAATCCTCGTTCGTTCGAATCTGAGCATGTACTCGTGGCAAGCTCGCACTCTTTGGGCGTAATAGAACGCTCTCATGGGGCTTCAATCCTCGTTCGTTCGAATCTGAGCATGTACTCGTGGCAAGCTCGCACTCTTTGGGCGTAATAGAACGCTCTCATGGGGCTTCAATCCTCGTTCGTTCGAATCTGAGCATGTACTCGTGCCCAAGCTCGCACTCTTTGGGCGTAATAGAACGCTCTCATGGGGCTTCAATCCTCGTTCGTTCGAATCTGAGCATGTACTCGTGGCAAGCTCGCACTCTTTGGGCGTAATAGAACGCTCTCATGGGGCTTCAATCCTCGTTCGTTCGAATCTGAGCATGTACTCGTGGCAAGCTCGCACTCTTTGGGCGTAATAGAACGCTCTCATGGGGCTTCAATCCTCGTTCGTTCGAATCTGAGCATGTACTCGTGGCAAGCTCGCACTCTTTGGGCGTAATAGAACGCTCTCATGGGGCTTCAATCCTCGTTCGTTCGAATCTGAGCATGTACTCGTGGCAAGCTCGCACTCTTTGGGCGTAATAGAACGCTCTCATGGGGCTTCAATCCTCGTTCGTTCGAATCTGAGCATGTACTCGTGGCAAGCTCGCACTCTTTGGGCGTAATAGAACGCTCTCATGGGGCTTCAATCCTCGTTCGTTCGAATCTGAGCATGTACTCGTGGCAAGCTCGCACTCTTTGGGCGTAATAGAACGCTCTCATGGGGCTTCAATCCTCGTTCGTTCGAATCTGAGCATGTACTCGTGGCAAGCTCGCACTCTTTGGGCGTAATAGAACGCTCTCATGGGGCTTCAATCCTCGTTCGTTCGAATCTGAGCATGTACTCGTGGCAAGCTCGCACTCTTTGGGCGTAATAGAACGCTCTCATGGGGCTTCAATCCTCGTTCGTTCGAATCTGAGCATGTACTCGTGGCAAGCTCGCACTCTTTGGGCGTAATAGAACGCTCTCATGGGGCTTCAATCCTCGTTCGTTCGAATCTGAGCATGTACTCGTGGCAAGCTCGCACTCTTTGGGCGTAATAGAACGCTCTCATGGGGCTTCAATCCTCGTTCGTTCGAATCTGAGCATTCGAAACTGAGCATGTACTCGTGGCAAGCTCGCACTCTTTGGGCGTAATGGAACGCTCTCTTGGGGTTTCAATCCTCGTTCGTTCGAATCTGAGCATGTACTCGTGGCAAGCTCGCACTCTTTGGGCGTAATAGAACGCTCTCATGGGGCTTCAATCCTCGTTCGTTCGAATCTGAGCATGTACTCGTGGCAAGCTCGCACTCTTTGGGCGTAATAGAACGCTCTCATGGGGCTTCAATCCTCGTTCGTTCGAATCTGAGCATGTACTCGTGGCAAGCTCGCACTCTTTGGGCGTAATAGAACGCTCTCATGGGCTTCAATCCTCGTTCGTTCGAATCTGAGCATGTACTCGTGGCAAGCTCGCACTCTTTGGGCGTAATAGAACGCTCTCATGGGGCTTCAATCCTCGTTCGTTCGAATCTGAGCATGTACTCGTGGCAAGCTCGCACTCTTTGGGCGTAATAGAACGCTCTCATGGGGCTTCAATCCTCGTTCGTTCGAATCTGAGCATGTACTCGTGGCAAGCTCGCACTCTTTGGGCGTAATAGAACGCTCTCATGGGGCTTCAATCCTCGTTCGTTCGAATCTGAGCATGTACTCGTGGCAACCTCGCACTCTTTGGGCGTAATGAACGCTCTCATGGGGCTTCAATCCTCGTTCGTTCGAATCTGAGCATGTACTCGTGGCAAGCTCGCACTCTTTGGGCGTAATAGAACGCTCTCATGGGGCTTCAATCCTCGTTCGTTCGAATCTGAGCATGTACTCGTGGCAAGCTCGCACTCTTTGGGCGTAATAGAACGCTCTCATGGGGCTTCAATCCTCGTTCGTTCGAATCTGAGCATGTACTCGTGGCAAGCTCGCACTCTTTGGGCGTAATAGAACGCTCTCATGGGGCTTCAATCCTCGTTCGTTCGAATCTGAGCATGTACTCGTGGCAAGCTCGCACTCTTTGGGCGTAATAGAACGCTCTCATGGGGCTTCAATCCTCGTTCGTTCGAATCTGAGCATGTACTCGTGGCAAGCTCGCACTCTTTGGGGCGTAATAGAACGCTCTCATGGGGCTTCAATCCTCGTTCGTTCGAATCTGAGCATGTACTCGTGGCAAGCTCGCACTCTTTGGGCGTAATAGAACGCTCTCATGGGGCTTCAATCCTCGTTCGTTCGAATCTGAGCATGTACTCGTGGCAAGCTCGCACTCTTTGGGCGTAATAGAACGCTCTCATGGGGCTTCAATCCTCGTTCGTTCGAATCTGAGCATGTACTCGTGGCAAGCTCGCACTCTTTGGGCGTAATAGAACGCTCTCATGGGGCTTCAATCCTCGTTCGTTCGAATCTGAGCATGTACTCGTGGCAAGCTCGCACTCTTTGGGCGTAATAGAACGCTCTCATGGGGCTTCAATCCTCGTTCGTTCGAATCTGAGCATGTACTCGTGGCAAGCTCGCACTCTTTGGGCGTAATAGAACGCTCTCATGGGGCTTCAATCCTCGTTCGTTCGAATCTGAGCATGTACTCGTGGCAAGCTCGCACTCTTTGGGCGTAATAGAACGCTCTCATGGGGCTTCAATCCTCGTTCGTTCGAATCTGAGCATGTACTCGTGGCAAGCTCGCACTCTTTGGGCGTAATAGAAACGCTCTCATGGGGCTTCAATCCTCGTTCGTTCGAATCTGAGCATGTACTCGTGGCAAGCTCGCACTCTTTGGGCGTAATAGAACGCTCTCATGGGGCTTCAATCCTCGTTCGTTCGAATCTGAGCATGTACTCGTGGCAAGCTCGCACTCTTTGGGCGTAATAGAACGCTCTCATGGGGCTTCAATCCTCGTTCGTTCGAATCTGAGCATGTACTCGTGGCAAGCTCGCACTCTTTGGGCGTAATAGAACGCTCTCATGGGGCTTCAATCCTCGTTCGTTCGAATCTGAGCATGTACTCGTGGCAAGCTCGCACTCTTTGGGCGTAATAGAACGCTCTCATGGGGCTTCAATCCTCGTTCGTTCGAATCTGAGCATGTACTCGTGGCAAGCTCGCACTCTTTGGGCGTAATAGAACGCTCTCATGGGGCTTCAATCCTCGTTCGTTCGAATCTGAGCATGTACTCGTGGCAAGCTCGCACTCTTTGGGCGTACTCTCATGGGGCTTCAATCCTCGTTCGTTCGAATCTGAGCATGTACTCGTGGCAACCTCGCACTCTTTGGGCGTAATAGAACGCTCTCATGGGGCTTCAATCCTCGTTCGTTCGAATCTGAGCATGTACTCGTGGCAACCTCGCACTCTTTGGGCGTAATATAACGCTCTCATGGGGCTTCAATCCTCATTCGTTCGAATCTGAGCATGTACTCGTGGCAACCTCGCACTCTTTGGGCGTAATAGAACGCTCTCATGGGGCTTCAATCCTCGTTCGTTCGAATCTGAGCATGTACTCGTGGCAAGCTCGCACTCTTTGGGCATAATAGAACGCTCTCATGGGGCTTCAAACCTCGTTCGTTCGAATCTGAGCATGTACTCGTGGCAAGCTCGCACTCTTTGGGCGTAATAGAACGCTCTCATGGGGCTTCAATCCTCGTTCGTTCGAATCTGAGCATGTACTCGTGGCAAGCTCGCACTCTTTGGGCGTAATAGAACGCTCTCATGGGGCTTCAATCCTCGTTCGTTCGAATCTGAGCATGTACTCGTGGCAAGCTCGCACTCTTTGGGCGTAATAGAACGCTCTCATGGGGCTTCAATCCTCGTTCGTTCGAATCTGAGCATGTACTCGTGGCAACCTCGCACTCTTTGGGCGTAATAGAACGCTCTCATGGGGCTTCAATCCTCGTTCGTTCGAATCTGAGCATGTACTCGTGGCAAGCTCGCACTCTTTGGGCGTAATAGAACGCTCTCATGGGGCTTCAATCCTCATTCGTTCGAATCTGAGCATGTACTCGTGGCAAGCTCGCACTCTTTGGGCGTAATAGAACGCTCTCATGGGGCTTCAATCCTCGTTCGTTCGAATCTGAGCATGTACTCGTGGCAAGCTCGCACTCTTTGGGCGTAATAGAACGCTCTCATGGGGCTTCAATCCTCGTTCGTTCGAATCTGAGCATGTACTCGTGGCAAGCTCGCACTCTTTGGGCGTAATAGAACGCTCTCATGGGGCTTCAATCCTCGTTCGTTCGAATCTGAGCATGTACTCGTGGCAAGCTCGCACTCTTTGGGCGTAATAGAACGCTCTCATGGGGCTTCAATCCTCGTTCGTTCGAATCTGAGCATGTACTCGTGGCAACCTCGCACTCTTTGGGCGTAATAGAACGCTCTCATGGGGCTTCAATCAATCTCGTTCGTTCGAATCTGAGCATGTACTCGTGGCAAGCTCGCACTCTTTGGGCGTAATAGAACGCTCTCATGGGGCTTCAATCCTCGTTCGTTCGAATCTGAGCATGTACTCGTGGCAAGCTCGCACTCTTTGGGCGTAATAGAACGCTCTCATGGGGCTTCAATCCTCGTTCGTTCGAATCTGAGCATGTACTCGTGGCAAGCTCGCACTTTTTGGGCGTAATAGAACGCTCTCATGGGGCTTCAATCCTCGTTCGTTCGAATCTGAGCATGTACTCGTGGCAAGCTCGCACTCTTTGGGCGTAATAGAACGCTCTCATGGGGCTTCAATCCTCGTTCGTTCGAATCTGAGCATGTACTCGTGGCAAGCTCGCACTCTTTGGGCGTAATAGAACGCTCTCATGGGGCTTCAATCCTCGTTCGTTCGAATCTGAGCATGTACTCGTGGCAACCTCGCACTCTTTGGGCGTAATAGAACGCTCTCATGGGGCTTCAAACCTCGTTCGTTCGAATCTGAGCATGTACTCGTGGCAACCTCGCACTCTTTGGGCGTAATATAACGCTCTCATGGCGCTTCAATCCTCATTCGTTCGAATCTGAGCATGTACTCGTGGCAAGCTCGCACTATTTGGGCGTAATAGAACGCTCTCATGGGGCTTCAATCCTCGTTCGTTCGAATATGAGCATGTACTCGTGGCAAGCTCGCACTTTTTGGGCATAATAGAACGCTCTCATGCGGCTTCAATCGTCGTTCGTTCGAATCTGAGCATGTACTCGTGGCAAGCTCGCACTCTTTGGGCGTAATAGAACGCTCTCATGGGGCTTCAATCCTCGTTCGTTCGAATCTGAGCATGTACTCGTGGCAAGCTCGCACTCTTTGGGCGTAATAGAACGCTCTCATGTGGCTTCAATCCTCGTTCGTTCGAATCTGGGGCTTCAATCCTCGTCCGTTCGAATGTGAGCATGTACTCGTGGCAAGCTCGCACTCTTTGGGCTCGCACTCTTTGGGCTTAATGGAACGCTCTCATGGGGCTTCAATCCTCGTTCGTTCGAATCTGAGCATGTACTCGTGGCAAGCTCGCACTCTTTGGGCGTAATAGAACGCTCTCATGGGGCTTCAATCCTCGTTCGTTCGAATCTGAGCATGTACTCGTGGCAAGCTCGCACTCTTTGGGCGTAATAGAACGCTCTCATGGGGCTTCAAACCTCGTTCGTTCGAATCTGAGCATGTACTCGTGGCAACCTCGCACTCTTTGGGCGTAATAGAACGCTCTCATGGGGCTTCAATCCTCGTTCGTTCGAATCTGAGCATGTACTCGTGGCAAGCTCGCACTCTTTGGGCGTAATAGAACGCTCTCATGGGGCTTCAATCCTCGTTCGTTCGAATCTGAGCATGTACTCGTGGCAAGCTCGCACTCTTTGGGCGTAATAGAACGCTCTCATGGGGCTTCAATCCTCGTTCGTTCGAATCTGAGCATGTACTCGTGGCAAGCTCGCACTCTTTGGGCGTAATAGAACGCTCTCATGGGGCTTCAATCCTCGTTCGTTCGAATCTGAGCATGTACTCGTGGCAAGCTCGCACTCTTTGGGCGTAATAGAACGCTCTCATGGGGCTTCAATCCTCGTTCGTTCGAATCTGAGCATGTACTCGTGGCAAGCTCGCACTCTTTGGGCGTAATAGAACGCTCTCATGGGGCTTCAATCCTCGTTCGTTCGAATCTGAGCATCCTCGTCGTTCGTCTGAGCATGTACTGGTGGCAAGCTCGCACTCTTTGGGCGTAATAGAACGCTCTCATGGGGCTTCAATCCTCGTTCGTTCGAATCTGAGCATGTACTCGTGGCAAGCTCGCACTCTTTGGGCGTAATAGAACGCTCTCATGGGGCTTCAATCCTCGTTCGTTCGAATCTGAGCATGTACTCGTGGCAAGCTCGCACTCTTTGGGCGTAATAGAACGCTCTCATGGGGCTTCAATCCTCGTTCGTTCGAATCTGAGCATGTACTCGTGGCAAGCTCGCACTCTTTGGGCGTAATAGAACGCTCTCATGGGGCTTCAATCCTCGTTCGTTCGAATCTGAGCATGTACTCGTGGCAAGCTCGCACTCTTTGGGCGTAATAGAACGCTCTCATGGGGCTTCAATCCTCGTTCGTTCGAATCTGAGCATGTACTCGTGGCAAGCTCGCACTCTTTGGGCGTAATAGAACGCTCTCATGGGGCTTCAATCCTCGTTCGTTCGAATCTGAGCATGTACTCGTGGCAAGCTCGCACTCTTTGGGCGTAATAGAACGCTCTCATGGGGCTTCAATCCTCGTTCGTTCGAATCTGAGCATGTACTCGTGGCAAGCTCGCACTCTTTGGGCGTAATAGAACGCTCTCATGGGGCTTCAATCCTCGTTCGTTCGAATCTGAGCATGTACTCGTGGCAAGCTCGCACTCTTTGGGCGTAATAGAACGCTCTCATGGGGCTTCAATCCTCGTTCGTTCGAATCTGAGCATGTACTCGTGGCAAGCTCGCACTCTTTGGGCGTAATAGAACGCTCTCATGGGGCTTCAATCCTCGTTCGTTCGAATCTGAGCATGTACTCGTGGCAAGCTCGCACTCTTTGGGCGTAATAGAACGCTCTCATGGGGCTTCAATCCTCGTTCGTTCGAATCTGAGCATGTACTCGTGGCAAGCTCGCACTCTTTGGGCGTAATAGAACGCTCTCATGGGGCTTCAATCCTCGTTCGTTCGAATCTGAGCATGTACTCGTGGCAAGCTCGCACTCTTTGGGCGTAATAGAACGCTCTCATGGGGCTTCAATCCTCGTTCGTTCGAAATTGAGCATGTACTCGTGGCAAGCTCGCACTCTTTGGGCGTAATAGAACGCTCTCATGGGGCTTCAATCCTCGTTCGTTCGAATCTGAGCATGTACTCGTGGCAAGCTCGCACTCTTTGGGCGTAATAGAACGCTCTCTCTCATGGGGCTTCAATCCTCGTTCGTTCGAATCTGAGCATGTACTCGTGGCAAGCTCGCACTCTTTGGGCGTAATAGAACGCTCTCATGGGGCTTCAATCCTCGTTCGTTCGAATCTGAGCATGTACTCGTGGCAAGCTCGCACTCTTTGGGCGTAATAGAACGCTCTCATGGGGCTTCAATCCTCGTTCGTTCGAATCTGAGCATGTACTCGTGGCAAGCTCGCACTCTTTGGGCGTAATAGAACGCTCTCATGGGGCTTCAATCCTCGTTCGTTCGAATCTGAGCATGTACTCGTGGCAAGCTCGCACTCTTTGGGCGTAATAGAACGCTCTCATGGGGCTTCAATCCTCGTTCGTTCGAATCTGAGCATGTACTCGTGGCAAGCTCGCACTCTTTGGGCGTAATAGAACGCTCTCATGGGGCTTCAATCCTCGTTCGTTCGAATCTGAGCATGTACTCGTGGCAAGCTCGCACTCTTTGGGCGTAATAGAACGCTCTCATGGGGCTTCAATCCTCGTTCGTTCGAATCTGAGCATGTACTCGTGGCAACCTCGCACTCTTTGGGCGTAATAGAACGCTCTCATGGGGCTTCAATCCTCGTTCGTTCGAATCTGAGCATGTACTCGTGGCAAGCTCGCACTCTTTGGGCGTAATAGAACGCTCTCATGGGGCTTCAATCCTCGTTCGTTCGAATCTGAGCATGTACTCGTGGCAAGCTCGCACTCTTTGGGCGTAATAGAACGCTCTCATGGGGCTTCAATCCTCGTTCGTTCGAATCTGAGCATGTACTCGTGGCAAGCTCGCACTCTTTGGGCGTAATAGAACGCTCTCATGGGGCTTCAATCCTCGTTCGTTCGAATCTGAGCATGTACTCGTGGCAAGCTCGCACTCTTTGGGCGTAATAGAACGCTCTCATGGGGCTTCAATCCTCGTTCGTTCGAATCTGAGCATGTACTCGTGGCAAGCTCGCACTCTTTGGGCGTAATAGAACGCTCTCATGGGGCTTCAATCCTCGTTCGTTCGAATCTGAGCATGTACTCGTGGCAAGCTCGCACTCTTTGGGCGTAATAGAACGCTCTCATGGGGCTTCAATCCTCGTTCGTTCGAATCTGAGCATGTACTCGTGGCAAGCTCGCACTCTTTGGGCGTAATAGAACGCTCTCATGGGGCTTCAATCCTCGTTCGTTCGAATCTGAGCATGTACTCGTGGCAAGCTCGCACTCTTTGGGCGTAATAGAACGCTCTCATGGGGCTTCAATCCTCGTTCGTTCGAATCTGAGCATGTACTCGTGGCAAGCTCGCACTCTTTGGGCGTAATAGAACGCTCTCATGGGGCTTCAATCCTCGTTCGTTCGAATCTGAGCATGTACTCGTGGCAAGCTCGCACTCTTTGGGCGTAATAGAACGCTCTCATGGGGCTTCAATCCTCGTTCGTTCGAATCTGAGCATGTACTCGTGGCAAGCTCGCACTCTTTGGGCGTAATAGAACGCTCTCATGGGGCTTCAATCCTCGTTCGTTCGAATCTGAGCATGTACTCGTGGCAAGCTCGCACTCTTTGGGCGTAATAGAACGCTCTCATGGGCTTCAATCCTCGTTCGTTCGAATCTGAGCATGTACTCGTGGCAAGCTCGCACTCTTTGGGCGTAATAGAACGCTCTCATGGGGCTTCAATCCTCGTTCGTTCGAATCTGAGCATGTACTCGTGGCAAGCTCGCACTCTTTGGGCGTAATAGAACGCTCTCATGGGGCTTCAATCCTCGTTCGTTCGAATCTGAGCATGTACTCGTGGCAAGCTCGCACTCTTTGGGCGTAATAGAACGCTCTCATGGGGCTTCAATCCTCCTTCGTTCGAATCTGAGCATGTACTCGTGGCAAGCTCGCACTCTTTGGGCGTAATAGAACGCTCTCATGGGGCTTCAATCCTCGTTCGTTCGAATCTGAGCATGTACTCGTGGCAAGCTCGCACTCTTTGGGCGTAATAGAACGCTCTCATGGGGCTTCAATCCTCGTTCGTTCGAATCTGAGCATGTACTCGTGGCAAGCTCGCACTCTTTGGGCGTAATAGAACGCTCTCATGGGGCTTCAATCCTCGTTCGTTCGAATCTGAGCATGTACTCGTGGCAAGCTCGCACTCTTTGGGCGTAATAGAACGCTCTCATGGGGCTTCAATCCTCGTTCGTTCGAATCTGAGCATGTACTCGTGGCAAGCTCGCACTCTTTGGGCGTAATAGAACGCTCTCATGGGGCTTCAATCCTCGTTCGTTCGAATCTGAGCATGTACTCGTGGCAAGCTCGCACTCTTTGGGCGTAATAGAACGCTCTCATGGGGCTTCATCCTCGTTCGTTCGAATCTGAGCATGTACTCGTGGCAAGCTCGCACTCTTTGGGCGTAATAGAACGCTCTCATGGGGTTTCAATCCTCGTTCGTTCGAATCTGAGCATGTACTCGTGGCAAGCTCGCACTCTTTGGGCGTAATAGAACGCTCTCATGGGGCTTCAATCCTCGTTCGTTCGAATCTGAGCATGTACTCGTGGCAAGCTCGCACTCTTTGGGCGTAATAGAACGCTCTCATGGGGCTTCAATCCTCGTTCGTTCGAATCTGAGCATGTACTCGTGGCAAACCTCGCACTCTTTGGGCGTAATAGAACGCTCTCATGGGGCTTCAATCCTCGTTCGTTCGAATCTGAGCATGTACTCGTGGCAAGCTCGCACTCTTTGGGCGTAATAGAACGCTCTCATGGGGCTTCAATCCTCGTTCGTTCGAATCTGAGCATGTACTCGTGGCAAGCTCGCACTCTTTGGGCGTAATAGAACGCTCTCATGGGGCTTCAATCCTCGTTCGTTCGAATCTGAGCATGTACTCGTGGCAAGCTCGCACTCTTTGGGCGTAATAGAACGCTCTCATGGGGCTTCAATCCTCGTTCGTTCGAATCTGAGCATGTACTCGTGGCAAGCTCGCACTCTTTGGGCGTAATAGAACGCTCTCATGGGGCTTCAATCCTCGTTCGTTCGAATCTGAGCATGTACTCGTGGCAAGCTCGCACTCTTTGGGCGTAATAGAACGCTCTCATGGGGCTTCAATCCTCGTTCGTTCGAATCTGAGCATGTACTCGTGGCAAGCTCGCACTCTTTGGGCGTAATAGAATGCTCTCATGGGGCTTCAATCCTCGTTCGTTCGAATCTGAGCATGTACTCGTGGCAATCGCGCACTTTGGGCGTAATAGAACGCTCTCATGGGGCTTCAATCCTCGTTCGTTCGAATCTGAGCATGTACTCGTGGCAAGCTCGCACTCTTTGGGCGTAATAGAACGTTTTCATGGGGCTTCAATCCTCGTTCGTTCGAATCTGAGCATGTACTCGTGGCAAGCACGCACTCTTTGGGCGTAATAGAACGCTCTCATGGGGCTTCAATCCTCGTTCGTTCGAATCTGAGCATGTACTCGTGGCAAGCTCGCACTCTTTGGGCGTAATAGAACGCTCTCATGGGGCTTCAATCCTCGTTCGTTCGAATCTGAGCATGTACTCGTGGCAAGCTCGCACTCTTTGGGCGTAATAGAACGCTCTCATGGGGCTTCAATCCTCGTTCGTTCGAATCTGAGCATGTACTCGTGGCAAGCTCGCACTCTTTGGGCGTAATAGAACGCTCTCATGGGGCTTCAATCCTCGTTCGTTCGAATCTGAGCATGTACTCGTGGCAAGCTCGCACTCTTTGGGCGTAATAGAACGCTCTCATGGGGCTTCAATCCTCGTTCGTTCGAATCTGAGCATGTACTCGTGGCAAGCTCGCACTCTTTGGGCGTAATAGAACGCTCTCATGGGGCTTCATTCCTCGTTCGTTCGAATCTGGGGCTTCAATCCTCGTTCGTTCGAATCTGAGCATGTACTCGTGGCAAGCTCGCACTCTTTGGGCGTAATAGAACGCTCTCATGGGGCTTCAATCCTCGTTCGTTCGAATCTGAGCATGTACTCGTGGCAAGCTCGCACTCTTTGGGCGTAATAGAACGCTCTCATGGGGCTTCAATCCTCGTTCGTTCGAATCTGAGCATGTACTCGTGGCAAGCTCGCACTCTTTGGGCGTAATAGAACGCTCTCATGGGGCTTCAATCCTCGTTCGTTCGAATCTGAGCATGTACTCGTGGCAAGCTCGCACTCTTTGGGCGTAATAGAACGCTCTCATGGGGCTTCAATCCTCGTTCGTTCGAATCTGAGCATGTACTCGTGGCAAGCTCGCACTCTTTGGGCGTAATAGAACGCTCTCATGGGGCTTCAATCCTCGTTCGTTCGAATCTGAGCATGTACTCGTGGCAAGCTCGCACTCTTTGGGCGTAATAGAACGCTCTCATGGGGCTTCAATCCTCGTTCGTTCGAATCTGAGCATGTACTCGTGGCAAGCTCGCACTCTTTGGGCGTAATAGAACGCTCTCATGGGGCTTCAATCCTCGTTCGTTCGAATCTGAGCATGTACTCGTGGCAAGCTCGCACTCTTTGGGCGTAATAGAACGCTCTCATGGGGCTTCAATCCTCGTTCGTTCGAATCTGAGCATGTACTCGTGGCAAGCTCGCACTCTTTGGGCGTAATAGAACGCTCTCATGGGGCTTCAATCCTCGTTCGTTCGAATCTGAGCATGTACTCGTGGCAAGCTCGCACTCTTTGGGCGTAATAGAACGCTCTCATGGGGCTTCAATCCTCGTTCGTTCGAATCTGAGCATGTACTCGTGGCAAGCTCGCACTCTTTGGGCGTAATAGAACGCTCTCATGGGGCTTCAATCCTCGTTCGTTCGAATCTGAGCATGTACTCGTGGCAAGCTCGCACTCTTTGGGCGTAATAGAACGCTCTCATGGGGCTTCAATCCTCGTTCGTTCGAATCTGAGCATGTACTCGTGGCAAGCTCGCACTCTTTGGGCGTAATAGAACGCTCTCATGGGGCTTCAATCCTCGTTCGTTCGAATCTGAGCATGTACTCGTGGCAAGCTCGCACTCTTTGGGCGTAATAGAACGCTCTCATGGGGCTTCAATCCTCGTTCGTTCGAATCTGAGCATGTACTCGTGGCAAGCTCGCACTCTTTGGGCGTAATAGAACGCTCTCATGGGGCTTCAATCCTCGTTCGTTCGAATCTGAGCATGTACTCGTGGCAAGCTCGCACTCTTTGGGCGTAATAGAACGCTCTCATGGGGCTTCAATCCTCGTTCGTTCGAATCTGAGCATGTACTCGTGGCAAGCGCGCACTCTTTGGGCGTAATAGAACGCTCTCATGGGGTTTCAATCCTCGTTCGTTCGAATCTGAGCATGTACTCGTGGCAAGCGCACACTCTTTGGGCGTAATAGAACGCTCTCATGGGGCTTCAATCCTCGTTCGTTCGAATCTGAGCATGTACTCGTGGCAAGCTCGCACTCTTTGGGCGTAATAGAACGCTCTCATGGGGCTTCAATCCTTGTTCGTTCGAATCTGAGCATGTACTCGTGGCAAGCTCGCACTCTTTGGGCGTAATAGAACGCTCTCATGGGGCTTCAATCCTCGTTCGTTCGAATCTGAGCATGTACTCGTGGCAAGCTCGCACTCTTTGGGCGTAATAGAACGCTCTCATGGGGCTTCAATCCTCGTTCGTTCGAATCTGAGCATGTACTCGTGGCAAGCTCGCACTCTTTGGGCGTAATAGAACGCTCTCATGGGGCTTCAATCCTCGTTCGTTCGAATCTGAGCATGTACTCGTGGCAAGCTCGCACTCTTTGGGCGTAATAGAACGCTCTCATGGGGCTTCAATCCTCGTTCGTTCGAATCTGAGCATGTACTCGTGGCAAGCTCGCACTCTTTGGGCGTAATAGAACGCTCTCATGGGGCTTCAATCCTCGTTCGTTCGAATCTGAGCATGTACTCGTGGCAAGCTCGCACTCTTTGGGCGTAATAGAACGCTCTCATGGGGCTTCAATCCTCGTTCGTTCGAATCTGAGCATGTACTCGTGGCAAGCTCGCACTCTTTGGGCGTAATAGAACGCTCTCATGGGCTTCAATCCTCGTTCGTTCGAATCTGAGCATGTACTCGTGGCAAGCTCGCACTCTTTGGGCGTAATAGAACGCTCTCATGGGGCTTCAATCCTCGTTCGTTCGAATCTGAGCATGTACTCGTGGCAACCTCGCACTCTTTGGGCGTAATAGAACGCTCTCATGGGGCTTCAATCCTCGTTCGTTCGAATCTGAGCATGTACTCGTGGCAATCTCGCTCGCACTCTTTGGGCGTAATAGAACGCTCTCATGGGGCTTCAATCCTCGTTCGTTCGAATCTGAGCATGTACTCGTGGCAAGCTCGCACTCTTTGGGCGTAATAGAACGCTCTCATGGGGCTTCAATCCTCGTTCGTTCGAATCTGAGCATGTACTCGTGGCAAGCTCGCACTCTTTGGGCGTAATAGAACGCTCTCATGAGGCTTCAATCCTCGTTCGTTCGAATCTGAGCATGTACTCGTGGCAAGCTCGCACTCTTTGGGCGTAATAGAACGCTCTCATCGGGCTTCAATCCTCGTTCGTTCGAATCTGAGCATGTACTCGTGGCAAGCTCGCACTCTTTGGGCGTAATAGAACGCTCTCATGGGGCTTCAATCCTCGTTCGTTCGAATCTGAGCATGTACTCGTGGCAACCTCGCACTCTTTGGGCGTAATAGAACGCTCTCATGGGGCTTCAAACCTCGTTCGTTCGAATCTGAGCATGTACTCGTGGCAACCTCGCACTCTTTGGGCGTAATATAACGCTCTCATGGCGCTTCAATCCTCATTCGTTCGAATCTGAGCATGTACTCGTGGCAAGCTCGCACTCTTTGGGCGTAATAGAACGCTCTCATGGGGCTTCAATCCTCGTTCGTTCGAATATGAGCATGTACTCGTGGCAAGCTCGCACTTTTTGGGCATAATAGAACGCTCTCATGAGGGGCTTCAATCGTCGTTCGTTCGAATCTGAGCATGTACTCGTGGCAAGCTCGCACTCTTTGGGCGTAATAGAACGCTCTCATGGGGCTTCAATCCTCGTTCGTTCGAATCTGAGCATGTACTCGTGGCAAGCTCGCACTCTTTGGGCGTAATAGAACGCTCTCATGTGGCTTCAATCCTCGTTCGTTCGAATCTGGGGCTTCAATCCTCGTCCGTTCGAATGTGAGCATGTACTCGTGGCAAGCTCGCACTCTTTGGGCTTAATGGAACGCTCTCATAGGGCTTCAATCCTCGTTCGTTCGAATCTGAGCATGTACTCGTGGCAAGCTCGCACTCTTTGGGCGTAATAGAACGCTCTCATGGGGCTTCAATCCTCGTTCGTTCGAATCTGAGCATGTACTCGTGGCAACCTCGCACTCTTTGGGCGTAATAGAACGCTCTCATGGGGCTTCAAAACCTCGTTCGTTCGAATCTGAGCATGTACTCGTGGCAAAGCTCGCACTCTTTGGGCGTAATAGAACGCTCTCATGGGGCTTCAATCCTCGTTCGTTCGAATCTGAGCATGTACTCGTGGCAAGCTCGCACTCTTTGGGCGTAATAGAACGCTCTCATGGGGCTTCAATCCTCGTTCGTTCGAATCTGAGCATGTACTCGTGGCAACCTCGCACTCTTTGGGCGTAATAGAACGCTCTCATGGGGCTTCAAACCTCGTTCGTTCGAATCTGAGCATGTACTCGTGGCAACCTCGCACTCTTTGGGCGTAATAGAACGCTCTCATGGGGCTTCAATCCTCGTTCGTTCGAATCTGAGCATGTACTCGTGGCAAGCTCGCACTCTTTGGGCGTAATAGAACGCTCTCATGGGGCTTCAATCCTCGTTCGTTCGAAATTGAGCATGTACTCGTGGCAAGCTCGCACTCTTTGGGCGTAATAGAACGCTCTCATGGGGCTTCAATCCTCGTTCGTTCGAATCTGAGCATGTACTCGTGGCAAGCTCGCACTCTTTGGGCGTAATAGAACGCTCTCATGGGGCTTCAATCCTCGTTCGTTCGAATCTGAGCATGTACTCGTGGCAAGCTCGCACTCTTTGGGCGTAATAGAACGCTCTCATGGGGCTTCAATCCTCGTTCGTTCGAATCTGAGCATGTACTCGTGGCAAGCTCGCACTCTTTGGGCGTAATAGAACGCTCTCATGGGGCTTCAATCCTCGTTCGTTCGAATCTGAGCATGTACTCGTGGCAAGCTCGCACTCTTTGGGCGTAATAGAACGCTCTCATGGGGCTTCAATCCTCGTTCGTTCGAATCTGAGCATGTACTCGTGGCAAGCTCGCACTCTTTGGGCGTAATAGAACGCTCTCATGGGGCTTCAATCCTCGTTCGTTCGAATCTGAGCATGTACTCGTGGCAAGCTCGCACTCTTTGGGCGTAATAGAACGCTCTCATGGGGCTTCAATCCTCGTTCGTTCGAATCTGAGCATGTACTCGTGGCAAGCTCGCACTCTTTGGGCGTAATAGAACGCTCTCATGGGGCTTCAATCCTCGTTCGTTCGAATCTGAGCATGTACTCGTGGCAAGCTCGCACTCTTTGGGCGTAATAGAACGCTCTCATGGGGCTTCAATCCTCGTTCGTTCGAATCTGAGCATGTACTCGTGGCAAGCTCGCACTCTTTGGGCGTAATAGAACGCTCTCATGGGGCTTCAATCCTCGTTCGTTCGAATCTGAGCATGTACTCGTGGCAAGCTCGCACTCTTTGGGCGTAATAGAACGCTCTCATGGGGCTTCAATCCTCGTTCGTTCGAATCTGAGCATGTACTCGTGGCAAGCTCGCACTCTTTGGGCGTAATAGAACGCTCTCATGGGGCTTCAATCCTCGTTCGTTCGAATCTGAGCATGTACTCGTGGCAAGCTCGCACTCTTTGGGCGTAATAGAACGCTCTCATGGGGCTTCAATCCTCGTTCGTTCGAATCTGAGCATGTACTCGTGGCAAGCTCGCACTCTTTGGGCGTAATAGAACGCTCTCATGGGGCTTCAATCCTCGTTCGTTCGAATCTGAGCATGTACTCGTGGCAAGCTCGCACTCTTTGGGCGTAATAGAACGCTCTCATGGGGCTTCAATCCTCGTTCGTTCGAATCTGAGCATGTACTCGTGGCAAGCTCGCACTCTTTGGGCGTAATAGAACGCTCTCATGGGGCTTCAATCCTCGTTCGTTCGAATCTGAGCATGTACTCGTGGCAAGCTCGCACTCTTTGGGCGTAATAGAACGCTCTCATGGGGCTTCAATCCTCGTTCGTTCGAATCTGAGCATGTACTCGTGGCAAGCTCGCACTCTTTGGGCGTAATAGAACGCTCTCATGGGGCTTCAATCCTCGTTCGTTCGAATCTGAGCATGTACTCGTGGCAAGCTCGCACTCTTTGGGCGTAATAGAACGCTCTCATGGGGCTTCAATCCTCGTTCGTTCGAATCTGAGCATGTACTCGTGGCAAGCTCGCACTCTTTGGGCGTAATAGAACGCTCTCATGGGGCTTCAATCCTCGTTCGTTCGAATCTGAGCATGTACTCGTGGCAAGCTCGCACTCTTTGGGCGTAATAGAACGCTCTCATGGGGCTTCAATCCTCGTTCGTTCGAATCTGAGCATGTACTCGTGGCAAGCTCGCACTCTTTGGGCGTAATAGAACGCTCTCATGGGGCTTCAATCCTCGTTCGTTCGAATCTGAGCATGTACTCGTGGCAAGCTCGCACTCTTTGGGCGTAATAGAATGCTCTCATGGGGCTTCAAACCTCGTTCGTTCAAATCTGAGCATGTACTCGTGGCAAGCTCGCACACTTTCGGTGTAATAGAACGCTCTCATGGGGCTTCAATCCTCGTTCGTTCGATCTGAGCATGTACTCGTGGCAAGCTCGCACTCTTTGGGCATAATAGAACGCTCTCATGGGGCTTCAAACCTCGTTCGTTCGAATCTGAGCATGTACTCGTGGCAAGCTCGCACTCTTTGGGCGTAATAGAACGCTCTCATGGGGCTTCAATCCTCGTTCGTTCGAATCTGAGCATGTACTCGTGGCAAGCTCGCACTCTTTGGGCGTAATAGAACGCTCTCATGGGGCTTCAATCCTCGTTCGTTCGAATCTGAGCATGTACTCGTGGCAAGCTCGCACTCTTTGGGCGTAATAGAACGCTCTCATGGGGCTTCAATCCTCGTTCGTTCGAATCTGAGCATGTACTCGTGGCAAGCTCGCACTCTTTGGGCGTAATAGAACGCTCTCATGGGGCTTCAATCCTCGTTCGTTCGAATCTGAGCATGTACTCGTGGCAAGCTCGCACTCTTTGGGCGTAATAGAACGCTCTCATGGGGCTTCAATCCTCGTTCGTTCGAATCTGAGCATGTACTCGTGGCAAGCTCGCACTCTTTGGGCGTAATAGAACGCTCTCATGGGGCTTCAATCCTCGTTCGTTCGAATCTGAGCATGTACTCGTGGCAAGCTCGCACTCTTTGGGCGTAATAGAACGCTCTCATGGGGCTTCAATCCTCGTTCGTTCGAATCTGAGCATGTACTCGTGGCAAGCTCGCACTCTTTGGGCGTAATAGAACGCTCTCATGGGGCTTCAATCCTCGTTCGTTCGAATCTGAGCATGTACTCGTGGCAAGCTCGCACTCTTTGGGCGTAATAGAACGCTCTCATGGGGCTTCAATCCTCGTTCGTTCGAATCTGAGCATGTACTCGTGGCAAGCTCGCACTCTTTGGGCGTAATAGAACGCTCTCATGGGGCTTCAATCCTCGTTCGTTCGAATCTGAGCATGTACTCGTGGCAAGCTCGCACTCTTTGGGCGTAATAGAACGCTCTCATGGGGCTTCAATCCTCGTTCGTTCGTTCGAATCTGAGCATGTACTCGTGGCAAGCTCGCACTCTTTGGGCGTAATAGAACGCTCTCATGGGGCTTCAATCCTCGTTCGTTCGAATCTGAGCATGTACTCGTGGCAAGCTCGCACTCTTTGGGCGTAATAGAACGCTCTCATGGGGCTTCAATCCTCGTTCGTTCGAATCTGAGCATGTACTCGTGGCAAGCTCGCACTCTTTGGGCGTAATAGAACGCTCTCATGGGGCTTCAATCCTCGTTCGTTCGAATCTGAGCATGTACTCGTGGCAAGCTCGCACTCTTTGGGCGTAATAGAACGCTCTCATGGGGCTTCAATCCTCGTTCGTTCGAATCTGAGCATGTACTCGTGGCAAGCTCGCACTCTTTGGGCGTAATAGAACGCTCTCATGGGGCTTCAATCCTCGTTCGTTCGAATCTGAGCATGTACTCGTGGCAACCTCGCACTCTTTGGGCGTAATAGAACGCTCTCATGGGGCTTCAAACCTCGTTCGTTCGAATCTGAGCATGTACTCGTGGCAACCTCGCACTCTTTGGGCGTAATAGAACGCTCTCATGGGGCTTCAATCCTCGTTCGTTCGAATCTGAGCATGTACTCGTGGCAAGCTCGCACTCTTTGGGCGTAATAGAACGCTCTCATGGGGCTTCAATCCTCGTTCGTTCGAATCTGAGCATGTACTCGTGGCAAGCTCGCACTCTTTGGGCGTAATAGAACGCTCTCATGGGGCTTCAATCCTCGTTCGTTCGAATCTGAGCATGTACTCGTGGCAAGCTCGCACTCTTTGGGCGTAATAGAACGCTCTCATGGGGCTTCAATCCTCGTTCGTTCGAATCTGAGCATGTACTCGTTGCAAGCCCGCACTCTTTGGGAGTAATAGAACGCTCTTATGGGCTTCAATCCTCGTTCGTTCGAATCTGGGGCTTCAATCCTCGTCCCGTTCGAATCTGAGCATGTACTCGTGGCAAGCTCGCACTCTTTGGGCGTAATAGAACGCTCTCATGGGGCTTCAATCCTCGTTCGTTCGAATCTGAGCATGTACTCGTGGCAAGCTCGCACTCTTTGGGCGTAATAGAACGCTCTCATGGGGCTTCAATCCTCGTTCGTTCGAATCTGAGCATGTACTCGTGGCAAGCTCGCACTCTTTGGGCGTA
Source organism: Puya raimondii (assembly GCA_016920855.1). Classification (NCBI taxonomy): domain Eukaryota; kingdom Viridiplantae; phylum Streptophyta; class Magnoliopsida; order Poales; family Bromeliaceae; genus Puya; species Puya raimondii. The sequence continues at coordinate 143,372,132 of JABWPP010000050.1, forward strand.
ATAGAACGCTCTCATGGGGCTTCAATCCTCGTTCGTTCGAATCTGAGCATGTACTCGTGGCAAGCTCGCACTCTTTGGGCGTAATAGAACGCTCTCATGGGGCTTCAATCCTCGTTCGTTCGAATCTGAGTATGTACTCGTGGCAAGCTCGCACTCTTTGGGCGTAATAGAACGCTCTCATGGGGCTTCAATCCTCGTTCGTTCGAATCTGAGCATGTACTCGTGGCAAGCTCGCACTCTTTGGGCGTAATAGAACGCTCTCATGGGGCTTCAATCCTCGTTCGTTCGAATCTGAGCATGTACTCGTGGCAAGCTCGCACTCTTTGGGCGTAATAGAACGCTCTCATGGGGCTTCAATCCTCGTTCGTTCGAATCTGAGCATGTACTCGTGGCAAGCTCGCACTCTTTGGGCGTAATAGAACGCTCTCATGGGGCTTCAATCCCTGTTCGTTCGAACCTGAGCATGTACTCGTGGCAAGCTCGCACTCTTTGGGCGTAATAGAACGCTCTCATGGGGCTTCAATCCTCGTTCGTTCGAATCTGAGCATGTACTCGTGGCAAGCTCGCACTCTTTGGGCGTAATAGAACGCTCTCATGGGGCTTCAATCCTCGTTCGTTCGAATCTGAGCATGTACTCGTGGCAAGCTCGCACTCTTTGGGCGTAATAGAACGCTCTCATGGGGCTTCAATCCTCGTTCGTTCGAATCTGAGCATGTACTCGTGGCAAGCTCGCACTCTTTGGGCGTAATAGAACGCTCTCATGGGGCTTCAATCCTCGTTCGTTCGAATCTGAGCATGTACTCGTGGCAAGCTCGCCCTCTTTGGGCGTAATAGAACGCTCTCATTGGGCTTCAATCCTCGTTCGTTCGAATCTGAGCATGTACTCGTGGGCAAGCTCGCACTCTTTGGGCGTAATAGAACGCTCTCATGGGGCTTCAATCCTCGTTCGTTCGAATCTGAGCATGTACTCGTGGCAAGCTCGCACTCTTTGGGCGTAATAGAACGCTCTCATGGGGCTTCAATCCTCGTTCGTTCGAATCTGAGCATGTACTCGTGGCAACCTCGCACTCTTTGGGCGTAATAGAACGCTCTCATGGGGCTTCAATCCTCGTTCGTTCGAATCTGAGCATGTACTCGTGGCAAGCTCGCACTCTTTGGGCGTAAAAAGAACGCTCTCATGAGGCTTCAATCCTCGTTCGTTCGAATCTGAGCATGTACTCGTGGCAAGCTCGCACTCTTTGGGCGTAATAGAACGCTCTCATGGGGCTTCAATCCTCGTTCGTTCGAATCTGAGCATGTACTCGTGGCAAGCTCGCACTCTTTGGGCGTAATAGAACGCTCTCATGGGGCTTCAATCCTCGTTCGTTCGAATCTGAGCATGTACTCGTGGCAAGCTCGCACTCTTTGGGCGTAAAAAGAACGCTCTCATGGGGCTTCAATCCTCGTTCGTTCGAATCTGAGCATGTACTCGTGGCAAGCTCGCACTCTTTGGGCGTAATAGAACGCTCTCATGGGGCTTCAATCCTCGTTCGTTCGAATCTGAGCATGTACTCGTGGCAAGCTCGCACTCTTTGGGCGTAATAGAACGCTCTCATGGGGCTTCAATCCTCGTTCGTTCGAATCTGAGCATGTACTCGTGGCAAGCTCGCACTCTTTGGGCGTAATAGAACGCTCTCATGGGGCTTCAATCCTCGTTCGTTCGAATCTGAGCATGTACCCGTGGCAACCTCGCACTCTTTGGGCGTAATAGAACGCTCTCCTGGGGCTTCAATCCTCGTTCGTTCGAATCTGAGCATGTACTCGTGCAAGCTCGCACTCTTTGGGCGTAATAGAACGCTCTCAAGGGGCTTCAATCCTCGTTAGTTCGAATCTGAGCATGTACTCGTGGCAAGCTCGCACTCTTTGGGCGTAATAGAACGCTCTCATGGGGCTTCAATCCTCGTTCGTTCGAATCTGAGCATGTACTCGTGGCAAGCTCGCACTCTTTGGGCGTAATAGAACGCTCTCATGGGGCTTCAATCCTCGTTCGTTCGAATCTGAGCATGTACTCGTGGCAAGCTCTTGCACTCTTCGGGCGTAATAGAACGCTCTCAAGGGGCTTCAATCCTCGTTCGTTCGAATCTGAGCATGTACTCGTGGCAAGCTCGCACTCTTTGGGCGTAATAGAACGCTCTCATGGGGCTTCAATCCTCGTTCGTTCGAATCTGAGCATGTACTCGTGGCAAGCTCGCACTCTTTGGGCGTAATAGAACGCTCTCATGGGGCTTCAATCCTCGTTCGTTCGAATCTGAGCATGTACTCGTGGCAAGCTCGCACTCTTTGGGCGTAATAGAACGCTCTCATGGGGCTTCAATCCTCGTTCGTTCGAATCTGAGCATGTACTCGTGGCAAGCTCGCACTCTTTGGGCGTAATAGAACGCTCTCATGGGGCTTCAATCCTCGTTCGTTCGAATCTGAGCATGTACTCGTGGCAAGCTCGCACTCTTTGGGCGTAATAGAACGCTCTCATGGGGCTTCAATCCTCGTTCGTTCGAATCTGAGCATGTACTCGTGGCAAGCTCGCACTCTTTGGGCGTAATAGAACGCTCTCATGGGGCTTCAATCCTCGTTCGTTCGAATCTGAGCATGTACTCGTGGCAAGCTCGCACTCTTTGGGCGTAATAGAACGCTCTCATGGGGCTTCAATCCTCGTTCGTTCGAATCTGAGCATGTACTCGTGGCAAGCTCGCACTCTTTGGGCGTAATAGAACGCTCTCATGGGGCTTCAATCTCGTTCGTTCGAATCTGAGCATGTACTCGTGGCAAGCTCGCACTCTTTGGGCGTAATAGAACGCTCTCATGGGGCTTCAATCCTCGTTCGTTCGAATCTGAGCATGTACTCGTGGCAAGCTCGCACTCTTTGGGCGTAATAGAACGCTCTCATGGGGCTTCAATCCTCGTTCGTTCGAATCTGAGCATGTACTCGTGGCAAGCTCGCACTCTTTGGGCGTAATAGAACGCTCTCATGAGGCTTCAATCCTCGTTCGTTCGAATCTGAGCATGTACTCGTGGCAAGCTCGCACTCTTTGGGCGTAATAGAACGCTCTCATGGGGCTTCAATCGTCGTTCGTTCGAATCTGAGCATGTACTCGTGGCAACCTCGCACTCTTTGGGCGTAATAGAACGCTCTCATGGGGCTTCAAACCTCGTTCGTTCGAATCTGAGCATGTACTCGTGGCAACCTCGCACTCTTTGGGCGTAATATAACGCTCTCATGGGGCTTCAATCCTCATTCGTTCGAATCTGAGCATGTACTCGTGGCAACCTCGCACACTTTCGGCGTAATAGAACGCTCTCATGGGGCTTCAATCCTCGTTCGTTCGAATCTGAGCATGTACTCGTGGCAAACTCGCACTCTTTGGGCATAATAGAACGCTCTCATGGGGCTTCAAACCTCGTTCTTTCGAATCTGACTTGGGGAGTAATAGAATGCTCTCTTGGGCTTCGATCCTCGTTCCTTCGAATGTGAGCATGTACTCGTGGCAAATTCGCACTCTTGGGGCGTAATAGAATGCTCTCTTGGGCTTCGATCCTCGTTTCCTTCGAATGTGAGCATGTACTCGTGGCGAATTCGCACTCTTGGGGCGTAATAGAATGCTCTCTTGGGCTTCGATCCTCGTTCCTTCGAATGTGAGCATGTACTCGTGGCAAATTCGCACTCTTGGGCCGTAATAGAATGCTCTCTTGGGCTTCGATCCTCGTTCCTTCGAATGTGAGCATGTACTCGTGGCAAATTCGCACTCTTGGGGCCTAATAGAATGCTCTCTTGGGGCTTCGATCCTCGTTCCTTCGAATGTGAGCATGTACTCGTGGCAAGTTCGCACTCTTGGGGCGTAATAGAATGCTCTCTTGGGGCTTCGATCCTCGTTCCTTCGAATGTGAGCATGTACTCGTGGCAAATTCGCACTCTTGGGGCGTAATAGAATGCTCTCTTGGGCTTCGATCCTCGTTCCTTCGAATGTGAGCATGTACTCGTGGCAAATTCGCACTCTTGGGGCGTAATAGAATGCTCTCTTGGGCTTCGATCCTCGTTCCTTCGAATGTGAGCATGTACTCGTGGCAAATTCGCACTCTTGGGGCGTAATAGAATGCTCTCTTGGGCTTCGATCCTCGTTCCTTCGAATGTGAGCATGTACTCGTGGCAAATTCGCACTCTTGGGGCGTAATAGAATGCTCTCTTGGGCTTCGATCCTCGTTCCTTCGAATGTGAGCATGTACTCGTGGCAAATTCGCACTCTTGGGGCGTAATAGAATGCTCTCTTGGGCTTCGATCCTCGTTCCTTCGAATGTGAGCATGTACTCGTGGCAAATTCGCACTCTTGGGGGCGTAATAGAATGCTCTCTTGGGCTTCGATCCTCGTTCCTTCGAATGTGAGCATGTACTCGTGGCGAATTCGCACTCTTGGGGCGTAATAGAATGCTCTCTTGGGCTTCGATCCTCGTTCCTTCGAATGTGAGCATGTACTCGTGGCAAATTCGCACTCTTGGGGCGTAATAGAATGCTCTCTTGGGGCTTCGATCCTCGTTCCTTCGAATGTGAGCATGTACTCGTGGCAAATTCGCACTCTTGGGGCGTAATAGAATGCTCTCTTGGGCTTCGATCCTCGTTCCTTCGAATGTGAGCATGTACTCGTGGCAAATTCGCACTCTTGGGGCGTAATAGAATGCTCTCTTGGGCTTCGATCCTCGTTCCTTCGAATGTGAGCATGTACTCGTGGCAAATTCGCACTCTTGGGGCGTAATAGAATGCTCTCTTGGGCTTCGATCCTCGTTCCTTCGAATGTGAGCATGTACTCGTGGCAAATTCGCACTCTTGGGGCGTATTAGAATGCTCTCTTGGGCTTCGATCCTCGTTCCTTCGAATGTGAGCATGTACTCGTGGCAAATTCGCACTCTTGGGGCGTATTAGAATGCTCTCTTGGGCTTCGATCCTCGTTCCTTCGAATGTGAGCATGTACTCGTAGCGAATTCGCACTCTTGGGGCGTAATAGAATGCTCTCTTAAGGCTTCGATCCTCGTTCCTTCGAATGTGGGCATGTACTCGTGGCGAATTCGCACTCTTGGGGAGTAATAGAATGCTCTCTTGGGCTTCGATCCTCGTTCCTTCGAATGTGAGCATGTACTCGTGGCAAATTCGCACTCTTGGGACGTATTAGAATGCTCTCTTGGGCTTCGATCCTCGTTCCTTCGAATGTGAGCATGTACTCGTGGCAAATTCGCACTCTTGGGGCGTAATAGAATGCTCTCTTGGGCTTCGATCCTCGTTCCTTCGAATGTGAGCATGTACTCGTGGCAAATTCGCACTCTTGGGGCGTAATAGAATGCTCTCTTGGGCTTCGATCCTCGTTCCTTCGAATGTGAGCATGTACTCGTGGCAAAATTCGCACTCTTGGGGCGTAATAGAATGCTCTCTTGGGCTTCGATCCTCGTTCCTTCGAATGTGAGCATGTACTCGTGGCAAATTCGCACTCTTGGGGCGTAATAGAATGCTCTCTTGGGCTTCGATCCTCGTTCCTTCGAATGTGAGCATGTACTCGTGGCGAATTCGCACTCTTGGGGCGTAATAGAATGCTCTCTTGGGCTTCGATCCTCGTTCCTTCGAATGTGAGCATGTACTCGTGGCGAATTCGCACTCTTGGGGCGTAATAGAATGCTCTCTTGGGCTTCGATCCTCGTTCCTTCGAATGTGAGCATGTACTCGTGGCGAATTCGCACTCTTGGGGCGTAATAGAATGCTCTCTTGGGCTTCGATCCTCGTTCCTTCGAATGTGAGCATGTACTCGTAGAAAAATTCGCACTCTTGGGGCGTAATAGAATGCTCTCTTGGGCTTCGATCCTCGTTCCTTCGAATGTGAGCATGTACTCGTGGCAAATTCGCACTCTTGGGGCGTAATAGATGCTCTCTTGGGCTTCGATCCCCGTTCCTTCGAATGTGAGCATGTACTCGTGGCAAATTCGCACTCTTGGGGCGTAATAGAATGCTCTCTTGGGCTTCGATCCTTGTTCCTTCGAATGTGAATGTGAGCATGTACTCGTCGGCGAATAAACTCAAATTCGCACTCTTGGGGCGTAATAGAATGCTCTCTTGGGCTTCGATCCTCGTTCCTTCGAATGTGAGCATGTACTCGTGGCAAATTCGCACTCTTGGGGCGTAATAGAATGCTCTCTTGGGCTTCGATCCTCGTTCCTTCGAATGTGAGCATGTACTCGTGGCAAATTCGCACTCTTGGGGCGTAATAGAATGCTCTCTTGGGCTTCGATCCTCGTTCCTTCGAATGTGAGCATGTACTCGTGGCAAATTCGCACTCTTCGGGCGTAATAGAATCCTCTCTTGGGGTTTCGATCCTCGTTCCTTCGAATGTGAGCATGTACTCGTGGTAAATTCGCTCTTGGGGCGTATTAGAATGCTCTCTTGGGCTTCGATCCTCGTTCCTTCGAATGTGAGCATGTACTCGTGGCAAAATTCGCACTCTTGGGGCGTAATAGAATGCTCTCTTGGGCTTCGATCCTCGTTCCTTCGAATGTGAGCATGTACTCGTGGCAAATTCGCACTCTTGGGGCGTAATAGAATGCTCTCTTGGGCTTCGATCCTCGTTCCTTCGAATGTGAGCATGTACTCGTGGCGCAAATTCGCACTCTTGGGGCGTAATAGAATGCTCTCTTGGGCTTCGATCCTCGTTCCTTCGAATGTGAGCATGTACTCGTGGCAAATTCGCACTCTTGGGGCCTAATAGAATGCTCTCTTGGGGCTTCGATCCTCGTTCCTTCGAATGTGAGCATGTACTCGTGGCAAATTCGCACTCTTGGGGCGTATTAGAATGCTCTCTTGGGCTTCGATCCTCGTTCCTTCGAATGTGAGCATGTACTCGTGGCGAATTCGCACTCTTGGGGCGTAATAGAATGCTCTCTTGGGCTTCGATCCTCGTTCCTTCGAATGTGAGCATGTACTCGTGGCAAATTCGCACTCTTGGGGCGTAATAGAATGCTCTCTTGGGCTTCGATCCTCGTTCCTTCGAATGTGAGCATGTACTCGTGGCAAATTCGCACTCTTGGGGCGTAATAGAATGCTCTCTTGGGCTTCGATCCTCGTTCCTTCGAATGTGAGCATGTACTCGTGGCAAATTCGCACTCTTGGGGCCTAATAGAATGCTCTCTTGGGGCTTCGATCCTCGTTCCTTCGAATGTGAGCATGTACTCGTGGCAAATTCGCACTCTTGGGGGCGTAATAGAATGCTCTCTTGGGCTTCGATCCTCGTTCCTTCGAATGTGAGCATGTACTCGTGGAGAATTCGCACTCTTGGGGCGTAATAGAATGCTCTCTTGGGGCTTCGATCCTCGTTCCTTCGAATGTGAGCATGTACTCGTGGCAAATTCGCACTCTTGGGGCGTAATAGAATGCTCTCTTCGGCTTCGATCCTCGTTCGTTAGATTGGGAGCATGTACTCGTGGCAAATTCGCACTCTTGGGGCGTAATAGAATGCTCTCTTGGGCTTCGATCCTCGTTCCTTCGAATGTGAGCATGTACTCGTGGCAAATTCGCACTCTTGGGGCGTAATAGAATGCTCTCTTGGGCTTCGATCCTCGTTCCTTCGAATGTGAGCATGTACTCGTGGCAAATTCGCACTCTTGGGGCGTAATAGAATGCTCTCTTGGGCTTCGATCCTCGTTCCTTCGAATGTGAGCATGTACTCGTGGCAAATTCGCACTCTTGGGGCTTAATAGAATGCTCTCTTGGGCTTCGATCCTCGTTCCTTCGAATGTGAGCATGTACTCGTGGCAAATTCGCACTCTTGGGGCGTAATAGAATGCTCTCTTGGGGCTTCGATCCTCGTTCCTTCGAATGTGAGCATGTACTCGTGGCAAATTCGCACTCTTGGGGCGTATAATAGAATGCTCTCTTGGGCTTCGATCCTCGTTCCTTCGAAGGTGAGCATGTACTCGTGGCAAATTCGCACTCTTGGGGCGTAATAGAATGCTCTCTTGGGCTTCGATCCTCGTTCCTTCGAATGTGTGCATGTACTCGTGGCAAATTCGCACTCTTGGGGCGTAATAGAATGCTCTCTTGGGCTTCGATCCTCGTTCCTTCGAATGTGTGCATGTACTCGTGGCAAATTCGCACTCTTGGGGCGTAATAGCTCTCCTGGGGCTTCGATCCTCGTTCCGTCGAATCTGGGCATGTACTCGTGTCAAATTCGCACTCTTGGGGCGTAATAGAATGCTCTCTTGGGCTTCGATCCTCTTTCCTTCGAATGTGAGCATGTACTCGTGGCGCAAATTCGCACTCTTGGGGCGTAATAGAATGCTCTCTTGGGCTTCGATCCTCGTTCCTTCGAATGTGAGCATGTACTCGTGGCAAATTCGAAATTCGCACTCTTGGGGCGTAATAGAATGCTCTCTTGGGGCTTCGATCCTCGTTCCTTCGAATGTGAGCATGTACTCGTGGCAAATTCGCACTCTTGGGGCGTAATAGAATGCTCTCTTGGGGCTTCGATCCTCGTTCCTTCGAATGTGAGCATGTACTCGTGGCAAATTCGCACTCTTGGGGCGTAATAGAATGCTCTCTTGGGCTTCGATCCTCGTTCCTTCGAATGTGAGCATGTACTCGTGGCAAATTCGCACTCTTGGGGCGTAATAATAGAATGCTCTCTTGGGCTTCGATCCTCGTTCCTTCGAATGTGAGCATGTACTCGTGGCAAATTCGCACTCTTGGGGCGTAATAGAATGCTCTCTTGGGCTTCGATCCTCGTTCCTTCGAATGTGAGCATGTACTCGTGGCAAATTCGCACTCTTGGGGCGTAATAGAATGCTCTCTCTTGGGCTTCAATCCTTGTTCCTTCGAATGTGACCATGTACTCGTGGCAAATTCGCACTCTTGGGGCGTAATAGAATGCTCTCTTGGGCTTCGATCCCCGTTCCTTCGAATGTGAGCATGTACTCGTGGCAAATTCGCACTCTTGGGGCGTAATAGAAATGTCTCTTGGGCTTCGATCCTCGTTCCTTCGAATGTGAGCATGTACTCGTGGCAAATTCGCACTCTTGGGGCGTAATAGAATGCTCTCTTGGGCTTCGATCCTCGTTCCTTCGAATGTGAGCATGTACTCGTGGCGAATTCGCACTCTTGGGGCGTAATAGAATGCTCTCTTGGGCTTCGATCCTGTTCCTTCGAATGTGAGCATGTACTCGTGGCAAATTCGCACTCTTGGGGCTAATAGAATGCTCTCTTGGGCTTCGATCCTCGTTCCTTCGAATGTGAGCATGTACTCGTGGCAAATTCGCACTCTTGGGGCGTAATAGAATGCTCTCTTGGGCTTCGATCCTCGTTCCTTCGAATGTGAGCATGTACTCGTGGCAAATTTCTTGGGGCGTAATAGAATGCTCTCTTGGGCTTCGATCCTCGTTCCTTCGAATGTGAGCATGTACTCGTGGCAAATTCGCACTCTTGGGGCGTAATAGAATGCTCTCTTGGGCTTCGATCCTCGTTCCTTCGAATGTGAGCATGTACTCGTGGCAAATTCGCACTCTTGGGGGCGTAATAATAGAATGCTCTCTTGGGCTTCGATCCTCGTTCCTTCGAATGTGAATGTGAGCATGTACATGTACTCGTGGCAAATTCGCACTCTTGGGGCGTAATAGAATGCTCTCTTGGGCTTCGATCCTCGTTCCTTCGAATGGGAGCATGTACTCGTGGCAAATTCGCACTCTTGGGGCGTAATAGAATGCTCTCTTGGGCTTCGATCCTCGTTCCTTCGAATGTGAGCATGTACTGTACTCGTGGCAAATTCGCACTCTTGGGGCGTAATAGAATGCTCTCTTGGGCTTCGATCCTCCTTCCTTCGAATGGGAGCAAGGAGTGCGTAATAGAATGCTCTCTTGGGCTTCGAATCTCGTTCCTTCGAATGGGAGCATGTACTCGTGGCAAATTCGCACTCTTGGGGCGTAATAGAATGCTCTCTTGGGCTTCGATCCTCGTTCCTTCGATTGTGAGCATGTACTCTCGTGGCAAAATTCGCACTCTTGGGGCGTAATAGAATGCTCTCTTGGGCTTCGATCCTCGTTCCTTCGATTGTGAGCATGTACTCGTGGCAAATTCGCACTCTTGGGGCGTAATAGAATGCTCTCTTGGGGCTTCGATCCTCGTTCCTTCGAATGTGTAGCATGTACTCGTGGCAAATTCGCACTCTTGGGGCGTAATAGAATGCTCTCTTTGGGCTTCGATCCTCGTTCCTTCGAATGTGAGCATGTACTCGTGGCAAATTCGCACTCTTGGGGCGTAATAGAATGCTCTCTTGGGCTTCGATCCTCGTTCCTTCGAATGTGAGCATACTCGTGGCAAATTCGCACTCTTGGGGCGTAATAGAATGCTCTCTTGGGCTTCGATCCTCGTTCCTTCGAATGTGAGCATGTACTCGTGGCAAATTCGCACTCTTGGGGCGTAATAGAATGCTCTCTTGGGCTTCGATCCACGTTCCTTCGAATGTGAGCATGTACTCGTGGCAAATTCGCACTCTTGGGGCGTAATAGAATGCTCTCTTGGGCTTTCGATCCACGTTCCATCGAATGTGAGCATGTACTCGTGGCAAATTCGCACTCTTAGGGCGTAATAGAATGCTCTCTTGGGATTCGATCCACGTTCCTTCGAATGTGACCATGTACTCATGGCAAATTCGCACTCTTGGGGCGTAATAGAATGCTCTCTTGGGCTTCGATCCTCGTTCCTTCGAATGTGAGCATGTACTCGTGGCAAATTCGCACTCTTGGGGCGTAATAGAATGCTCTCTTGGGCTTCGATCCTCGTTCTTTCGAATGGGAGCATGTACTCGTGGCAAATTCGCACACTCTTGGGGCGTAATAGAATGCTCTCTTGGGCTTCGATCCTCGTTCCTTCGAATGTGAGCACGTACTCGTGGCAAATTCGCACTCTTGGGGCGTAATAGAATGCTCTCTTGGGGCTTCGATCCTCGTTCTTTCGAATGTGAGCATGTACTCGTGGCAAATTCGCACTCTTGGGGCGTAATAGAATGCTCACTTGGGCTTCGATCCTCGTTCCTTCGAATGTGAGCAGGTACTCGTGGCAAATTCGCACTCTTGGGGCGTAATAGAATGCTCACTTGGGCTTCGATCCTCGTTCCTTCGAATGTGAGCATGTAATCGTGACAAATTCGCACTCTTGGGGCGTAATAGAATGCTCTCTTGGGCTTCGATCCTCGTTCCTTCGAATGTGAGCATGTACTCGTGGCAAATTCGCACTCTTTGGGGCGTAATAGAATGCTCTCTTGGGCTTCGATTCTCGTTCCTTCGAATCGAATCGAATGTGAGCATGTACTCGTGGCAAATTCGCACTCTTGGGGCGTAATAGAATGCTCTCTTGGGGCTTCGATCCTCGTTCTTTCGAATGTGAGCATGTACTCGTGGCAAATTCGCACTCTTGGGGCGTAATAGAATGCTCTCTTGGGGCTTCGATCCTCGTTCCTTCGAATGTGAGCATGTACTCGTGGCAAATTCGCACTCTTGGGGCGTAATATAATGCTCTCTTGGGCTTTCGATCCTCGTTCCTTCGAATGTGAGCATGTACTCGTGGCAAATTCGCACTCTTGGGGCGTAATAGAATGCTCTCTTGGGCTTCGATCCTCGTTCCTTCGAATGTGAGCAGGTACTCGTGGCAAATTCGCACTCTTGGGGCGTAATAGAATGCTCACTTGGGCTTCGATCCTCGTTCCTTCGAATGTGAGTGAGCATGTACTCGTGGCAAATTCGCACTCTTGGGGCGATAGAATGCTCTCTTGGGGCTTCGATCGATCGATCCTCGTTCCTTCGAATGTGAGCATGTACTCGTGGCAAATTCGCACTCTTGGGGCGCGTAATAGAATGCTCTCTTGGGCTTCGATCCTCGTTCCTTCGAATGTGAGCATGTACTCGTGGCAAAATTCGCACTCTTGGGGCGTAATAGAATGCTCTCTTGGGCTTCGATCCTCGTTCCTTCGTTCCTTCGAATGTGAGCATGTACTCGTGGGGCAAATTCGCACTCTTGGGGCGTAATAGAATGCTCTCTTGGGGGCTTCGATCCTCGCTTCGATCTCGTTCCTTCGAATGTGAGCATGTACTCGTGGCAAATTCGCACTCTTGGGGCGTAATAGAATGCTCTCTTGGGGCTTCGATCCTCGTTCCTTCGAATGTGAGCATGTACTCGTGGCAAAATTCGCTCACTCTTGGGGCGTAATAATAGAATGCTCTCTTGGGCTTCGATCCTCGTTCCTTCGATGTGTGAGCATGTACTCGTGGCAAATTCGCACTCTTGGGGCGTAATAGAATGCTCTCTTGGGCTTCGATCCTCGTTCCTCGTTCCTTCGAATGTGAGCATGTACTCGTGGCAAATTCGCACTCTTGGGGCGTAATAATAGAATGCTCTCTTGGGCTTCGATCCTCGTTCCTCGTTCCTTCGAATGTGAGCATGTACTCGTGGCAAAAATTCGCACTCTTGGGGCGTAATAGAATGCTCTCTTGGGCTTCGATCCTCGTTCCTTCGAAATGTGAGCATGTGTACTCGTGGCAAATTCGCACTCTTGGGGCGTAATAGAATGCTCTCTCTTGGGCTTCGATCCTCGTTCCTTCGAATGTGAGCATGTACTCGTGGGCAAATTCGCACTCTTGGGGCGTAATAGAATGCTCTCTTGGGGCTTCGATCCTCGTTCCTTCGAATGTGAGCATGTACTCGTGGCAAATTCGCACTCTTGGGGCGTAATAGAATGCTCTCTTGGGCTTCGATTCGCTTCTCGTTCGATCCTCGTTCCTTCGAATGTGAGCATGTACTCGTGGCAAATTCGCACTCTTGGGGCGTAATAGAATGCTCTCTTGGGGCTTCGATCCTCGTTCCTTCGAATGTGAGCATGTGACATGTACTCGTGGCAAATTCGCACTCTTGGGGGGCGTAATAGAATGCTCTCTTGGGCTTCGATCCTCGTTCCTTCGAATGTGAGATGCATGTACTCGTGGCAAATTCGCACTCTTGGGGCGTAATAGAATGCTCTCTTGGGCTTCGATCCTCGTTCCTTCGAATCAAATGTGAGCATGTACTCGTGGCAAATTCGCACTTTGGGGCGTAATAGAATGCTCTCTTGGGCTTCGATCCTCGTTCCTTCGAATGTGAGCATGTACTCGTGGCAAATTCGCACTCTTGGGCCGTAATAGAATGCTCTCTTGGGCTTCGATCCTCGTTCCTTCGAATGTGAGCATGTACTCGTGGCAAATTCGCACTCTTGGGCCGTAATAGAATGCTCTCTCTTGGGCTTCTTCGATCCTCGTTCCTTCGAATGTGAGCATGTACTCGTGGCAAATTCGCACTCTTGGGCCGTAATAGAATGCTCTCTTGGGCTTCGATCCTCGTTCCTTCGAATGTGAGCATGTACTCGTGGCAAATTCGCACTCTTGGGGCGTAATAATAGAATGCTCTCTTGGGCTTCGATCCTCGATCCTCGTTCCTTCGAATGTGAGCATGTACTCGTGGCAAATTCGCACTCTTGGGGCGTAATAATAGAATGCTCTCTTGGGCTTCGATCCTCGTTCCTTCGAATGTCGAATGTGAGCATGTACTCGTGGCAAATTCGCACTCTCTGGGGCGTAATAATAGAATGCTCTCTTGGGCTTCGATCCTCGTTCCTTCGAATGTGAGCATGTACTCTCGTGGCAAATTCGCACTCTTGGGGCGTAATAGAATGCTCTCTTGGGGCGTTTCGAATGCCTCGGGCTTCGATCCTCGTTTCCTTCGAATGTGAGCATGTACTCGTGGCAAATTCGCACTCTTGGGGCGTAATAGAATGCTCTCTTGGGGCTTCGATCCTCGTTCCTTCGAATGTGAGCATGTACTCGTGGCAAATTCGCACTCTTGGGGCGTAATAGAATGCTCTCTTGGGCTTCGATCCTCGTTCCTTCGAATGTGAGCATGTACTCATGGCAAATTCGCACTCTTGGGGCGTAATAGAATGCTCTCTTGGGCTTCGATCCTCGTTCCTTCGAATGTGAGCATGTACTCGTGGCAAATTCGCACTCTTGGGGCGTAATAGAATGCTCTCTTGGGCTTCGATCCTCGTTCCTTCGAATGTGAGCATGTACTCGTGGCAAATTCGCACTCTTGGGGCGTAATAGAATGCTCTCTTGGGCTTCGATCCTCGTTCCTTCGAATGTGAGCATGTACTCGTGGCAAATTCGCACTCTTGGGGCGTAATAGAATGCTCTCTTGGGGCTTCGATCCTCGTTCCTTCGAATGTGAGCATGTACTCGTGGCAAATTCGCACTCTTGGGGCGTAATAGAATGCTCTCTTGGGCTTCGATCCTCGTTCCTTCGAATGTGAGCATGTACTCGTGGCAAATTCGCACTCTTGGGGCGTAATAGAATGCTCTCTCTTGGGCATCGATCCTCGTTCCTTCGAATGTGAGCATGTACTCGTGGCAAATTCGCACTCTTGGGGCGTAATAGAATGCTCTCTTGGGCTTCGATCCTCGTTCCTCGAATGTGAGCATGTACTCTGTGGCGAATTCGCACTCTTGGGGCGTAATAGAATGCTCTCTTGGGCTTCGATCCTCGTTTCCTTCGAATGTGAGCATGTACTCGTGGCAAAATTCGCACTCTTGGGGCGTAATAGAATGAATGCTCTCTTGGGGCTTCGATCCTCGTTCCTTCGAATGTGAGCATGTACTCGTGGCAAATTCGCACTCTTGGGGCGTAATAGAATGCTCTCCTGGGGCTTCGATCCTCGTTCCGTCGAATCTGGGCATGTACTCGTGGCAAATTCGCACTCTTGGGGCGTAATAGAATGCTCTCTTGGGCTTCGATCCTCGTTCCTTCAAATGTGTGCGTGTACTCGTGGCAAATTCGCACTCTTGGGGCGTAATAGAATGCTCTCTTGGGCTTCGATCCTCGTTCCTTCGAATGTGAGCATGTACTCGTGGCAAATTCGCACTCTTGGGGCGTAATAGAATGCTCTCTTGGGGTTCGATCCTCGTTCCTTCGAATGTGAGCATGTACTCGTGGCAAATTCGCACTCTTGGGGGCTAATAGAATGCTCATTTGGGCTTTTTTCCTCGTTCCTTCGAATGTGAGCATGTACTCGTGGCAAATTCGCACTCTTGGGGCGTAATAGAATGCTCTCTTGGGCTTCGATCCTCGTTCCTTCGAATGAATGTGAGTATATACTCGTGGCAAATTCGCACTCTTGGGGCGTAATAGAATGCTGCTCTCTTGGGCTTCGATCCTCGTTCCTTCGAATGTGAGCATGTACTCGTGGCAAATTCGCACTCTTGGGGCGTAATAGAATGCTCTCTTGGGCTTCGATCCTCGTTCCTTCGAATGTGAGCATGTACTCGTGGCAAATTCGCACTCTTGGGGCGTAATAGAATGCTCTCTTGGGCTTCGACGATCCTCGTTCCTTCGAATGTGAGCATGTACTCGTGGCAAATTCGCACTCTTGGGGCGTAATAGAATGCTCTCTTGGGCTTCGATCCTCGTTCCTTCGAATGTGAGCATGTACTCGTGGCAAATTCGCACTCTTGGGGCGTAATAGAATGCTCTCTGGGCTTTGATCGCTTCTTCCTCGTTCCTTCGAATGTGAGCATGTACTCGTGGCAAATTCGCACTCTTGGGGCGTAATATAGAATGCTCTCTTCTTGGGCTTCGATCCTCGTTCCTTCGAATGTGAGCATGTACTCGTGGCAAATTCGCACTCTTGGGGCGTAATAGAATGCTCTCTTGGGCTTCGATCCTCTTTCCTTCGAATGTGAGCATGTGCTCGTGGCAAATTCGCACTCTTGGGGCGTAATAGAATGCTCTCTTGGGCTTCGATCCTCGTTCCTTCGAATGTGAGCATGAGCATGTACTCGTGGCAAATTCGCACTCTTGGGGCGTAATAGAATGCTCTCTTGGGCTTCGATCCTCGTTCCTTCGAATGTGAGCATGTACTCGTGGCAAATTCGCACTCTTGGGGCGTAATAGAATGCTCTCTTGGTCTTCGATCCTCGTTCCTTCGAATGTGAGCATGTACTCGTGGCGAATTCGCACTCTTGGGGCGTAATAGAATGCTCTCTTGGGCTTCGATCCTCGTTCCTTCGAATGTGAGCATGTACTCGTGGCAAATTCGCACTCTTGGGGCGTAATAGAATGCTCTCTTGGGCTTCGATCCTCGTTCCTTCGAATGTGAGCATGTACTCGTGGCAAATTCGCACTCTTGGGGCGTAATAGAATGCTCTCTTGGGCTTCGATCCTCGTTCCTTCGAATGTGAGCATGTACTCGTGGCAAATTCGCACTCTTGGGGCGTAATAGAATGCTCTCTTGGGCTTCGATCTCGTTCCTTCGAATGTGAGCATGTACTTGTGGCAAATTCGCACTCTTGGGGCGTAATAGAATGCTCTCTTGGGCTTCGATCCTCGTTCCTTCGAATGTGAGCATGTACTCGTGGCAAATTCGCACTCTTGGGGGGCGTAATAGAATGCTCTCTTGGGCTTCGATCCTCGTTCCTTCGAATGTGAGCATGTACTCGTGGCAAATTCGCACTCTTGGGGCGTAATAGAATGCTCTCTTGGGCTTCGATCCTCGTTCCTTCGAATGTGAGCATGTACTCGTGGCAAATTTGCACTCTTGGGGCGTAATAGAATGCTCTCTTGGGCTTCGATCCTCGTTCCTTCGAATGTGAGCATGTACTCGTGGCAAATTCGCACTCTTGGGGCGTAATAGAATGCTCTCTTGGGCTTCGATCCTCGTTCCTTCGAATGTGAGCATGTACTCGTGGCAAATTCGCACTCTTGGGGCGTAATAGAATGCTCTCTTGGGCTTCGATCCTCGTTCCTTCGAATGTGAGCATGTACTCGTGGCAAATTCGCACTCTTGGGGCGTAATAGAATGCTCTCTTTGGGCTTCGATCCTCGTTCCTTCAAATGTGAGCATGTACTCGTGGCAAATTCGCACTCTTGGGGCGTAATAGAATGCTCTCTTGGGCTTCGATCCTCGTTCCTTCGAATGTGAGCATGTACTCGTGGCAAATTCGCACTCTTGGGGCGTAATAGAATGCTCTCTTGGGCTTCGATCCTCGTTCCTTCGAATGTGAGCATGTACTCGTGGCAAATTCGCACTCTTGGGGCTTAATAGAATGCTCTCTTGGGGCTTCGATCCTCCTCTCTTGGGCTTCGATGCTCATTCCTTCGAATGAGAGCATGCACTCGTGGCAAATTCGCACTCTTGGGGCGTAATAGAATGCTCTCTTGGGCTTCGATCCTCGTTCCTTCGAATGTGAGCATGTACTCGTGGCAAATTCGCACTCTTGGGGCGTAATAGAATGCTCTCTTGGGCTTCGATCCTCGTTCCTTCGAATGTGAGCATGTACTCGTGGCAAATTCGCACTCTTGGGGCGTAATAGAATGCTCTCTTGGGCTTCGATCCTCGTTCCTTCGAATGTGAGCATGTACTCGTGGCAAATTCGCACTCTTGGGGCGTAATAGAATGCTCTCTTGGGCTTCGATCCTCGTTCCTTCGAATGTGAGCATGTACTCGTGGCAAATTCGCACTCTTGGGGCGTAATAGAATGCTCTCTTGGGCTTCGATCCTCGTTCCTTCGAATGTGAGCATGTACTCGTGGCAAATTCGCACTCTTGGGGCGTAATAGAATGCTCTCTTGGGCTTCGATCCACGTTCCTTCGAATGTGAGCATGTACTCGTGGCAAATTCGCACTCTTGGGGCGTAATAGAATGCTCTCTTTGGGCTTCGATCCTCGTTCCTTCAAATGTGAGCATGTACTCGTGGCAAATTCGCACTCTTGGGGCGTTAATAGAATGCTCTCTTGGGCTTCGATCCCCGTTCCTTCGAATGTGAGCATGTACTCGTGGGCAATTCGCACTCTTGGGGCGTAATAGAATGCTCTCTTGGGCTTCGATCCTCGTTCCTTCGAATGAATGTGAGCATGTACTCGTGGCAAATTCGCACTCTTGGGGCGTAATAGAATGCTCTCTTGGGCTTCGATCCTCGTTCCTTCCTTCGAATGTGAGCATGTACTCGTGGCAAATTCGCACTCTTGGGGCGTAATAGAATGCTCTCTTGGGCTTCGATCCTCGTTCCTTCGAATGTGAGCATGTACTCGTGGCCAATTCGCACTCTTGGGGCGTAATTGAATGCTCTCTTGGGGCTTCGATCCTCGTTCCTTCGAATGTGAGCACGTACTCGTGGCAAATTCGCACTCTTGGGGCGTATTAGAATGCTCTCTTGGGCTTCGATCCTCGTTCCTTCGAATGTGAGCATGTACTCGTGGCAAATTCGCACTCTTGGGGCGTAATAGAATGCTCTCTTGGGCTTCGATCCTCGTTCCTTCGAATGTGAGCATGTACTCGTCGCAAATTCGCACTCTTGGGGCGTAATAGAATGCTCTCTTGGGCTTCGATCCTCGTTCCTTCGAATGTGAGCATGTACTCGTGGCAAATTCGCACTCTTGGGGCGTAATAGAATGCTCTCTTGGGCTTCGATCCTCGTTCCTTCGAATGTGAGCATGTACTCGTGGCAAATTCGCACTCTTGGGGCGTAATAGAATGCTCTCTTGGGCTTCGATCCTCGTTCCTTCGAATCGAATGTGAGCATGTACTCGTGGCAAATTCGCACTCTTGGGGCGTATTAGAATGCTCTCTTGGGCTTCGATCCTCGTTCCTTCGAATGTGAGCATGTACTCGTGGGGTATTCGCACTCTTGGGGCGTAATAGAATGCTCTCTTGGGGCTTCGATCCTCGTTCCTTCGAATGTGAGCATGTACTCGTGGCAAATTCGCACTCTTGGGGCGTAATAGAATGCTCTCTTGGGCTTCGATCCTCGTTCCTTCGAATGTGAGCATGTACTCGTGGAAAATTCGCACTCTTGGGGCGTAATAGAATGCTCTCTTGGGCTTCGATCCTCGTTCCTTCGAATCTGAGCATGTACTCGTGGCAAATTCGCACTCTTGGGGCGTAATAGAATGCTCTCTTGGGCTTCGATCCTCGTTCCTTCGAATGTGAGCATGTACTCGTGGCAAATTCGCACTCTTGGGGCGTAATAGAATGCTCTCTTGGGCTTCGATCCTCGTTCCTTCGAATGTGAGCATGTACTCGTGGCAAATTCGCACTCTTGGGGCGTAATAGAATGCTCTCTTGGGGCTTCGATCCTCGTTCCTTCGAATGTGAGCATGTACTCGTGGCAAATTCGCACTCTTGGGGCGTAATAGAATGCTCTCTTGGGCTTCGATCCTCGTTCCTTCGAATGTGAGCATGTACTCGTGGCAAATTCGCACTCTTGGGGCGTAATAGAATGCTCTCTTGGGCTTCGATCCTCGTTCCTTCGAATGTGAGCATGTACTCGTGGCAAATTCGCACTCTTGGGGCGTAATAGAATGCTCTCTTGGGCTTCGATCCTCGTTCCTTCGAATGTGAGCATGTACTCGTGGCAAATTCGCACTCTTGGGGCGTAATAGAATGCTCTCTTGGGCTTCGATCCTCGTTCCTTCGAATGTGAGCATGTACTCGTGGCAAATTCGCACTCTTGGGGCGTAATAGAATGCTCTCTTGGGCTTCGATCCTCGTTCCTTCGAATGTGAGCATGTACTCGTGGCAAAATTCGCACTCTTGGGGCGTAATAGAATGCTCTCTCTTGGGCTTCGATCCTCGTTCCTTCGAATGTGAGCATGTACTCGTGGCAAATTCGCACTCTTGGGGCGTAATAGAATGCTCTCTTGGGCTTCGATCCTCGTTCCTTCGAATGTGAGCATGTACTCGTGGCAAATTCGCACTCTTGGGGCGTAATAGAATGCTCTCTTGGGCTTCGATCCTCGTTCCTTCGAATGTGAGCATGTACTCGTGGCAAATTCGCACTCTTGGGGCGTAATAGAATGCTCTCTTGGGCTTCGATCCTCGTTCCCTTCGAATGTGAGCATGTACTCGTGGCAAATTCGCACTCTTGGGGCGTAATAGAATGCTCTCTTGGGCTTCGATCCTCGTTCCTTCGAATGTGAGCATGTACTCGTGGCAAATTCGCACTCTTGGGGCGTAATAGAATGCTCTCTTGGGCTTCGATCCTCGTTCCTCGTTCCTTCGAATGGGAGCATGTACTCGTGGCAAATTCGCACTCTTGGGGCGTAATAGAATGCTCTCTTGGGCTTCGATCCTCGTTCCTTCGAATGGGAGCATGTACTCGTGGCAAATTCGCACTCTTGGGGGTAATAGAATGCTCTCTTGGGCTTCGATCCTCGTTCCTTCGAATGTGAGCATGTACTCGTGGCAAATTCGCACTCTTGGGGCGTAATAGAATGCTCTCTTGGGCTTCGATCCTCGTTCCTTCGAATGTGAGCATGTACTCGTGGCAAATTCGCACTCTTGGGGCGTAATAGAATGCTCTCTTGGGCTTCGATCCTCGTTCCTTCGAATGTGAGCATGTACTCGTGGCAAATTCGCACTCTTGGGGCGTAATAGAATGCTCTCTTGGGCTTCGATCCTCGTTCCTTCGAATGTGAGCATGTACTCGTGGCGAATTCGCACTCTTGGGGCGTAATAGAATGCTCTCTTGGGCTTCGATCCTCGTTCCTTCGAATGTGAGCATGTACTCGTGGCGAATTCGCACTCTTGGGGCGTAATAGAATGCTCTCTTGGGCTTCGATCCTCGTTCCTTCGAATGTGAGCATGTACTCGTGGCAAAATTCGCACTCTTAGGCCGTAATAGAATGCTCTCTTGGGCTTCGATCCTCGTTCCTTCGAATGTAAGCATGTACTCGTGGCAAATTCGCACTCTTGGGGGCGTAATAATAGAATGCTCTCTTGGGCTTCGATCCTCGTTCCTTCGAATGTGAGCATGTACTCGTGGCAAATTCGCACTCTTGGGGCGTAATAGAATGCTCTCTTGGGCTTCGATCCTCGTTCCTTCGAATGTGAGCATGTACTCGTGGCAAATTCGCACTCTTGGGGCGTAATAGAATGCTCTCTTGGGCTTCGATCCTCGTTCCTTCGAATGTGAGCATGTACTCGTGGCAAATTCGCACTCTTGGGGCGTAATAGAATGCTCTCTTGGGCTTCGATCCTCGTTCCTTCGAATGTGAGCATGTACTCGTGGCAAATTCGCACTCTTGGGGCGTAATAGAATGCTCTCTTGGGCTTCGATCCTCGTTCCCCTTCGAATGTGAGCATGTACTCGTGGCAAATTCGCACTCTTGGGGCGTAATAGAATGCTCTCTTGGGCTTCGATCCTCGTTCCTTCGAATGTGAGCATGTACTCGTGGCAAATTCGCACTCTTGGGGCGTAATAGAATGCTCTCTTGGGCTTCGATCCTCGTTCCTTCGAATGTGAGCATGTACTCGTGGCAAATTCGCACTCTTGGGGCGTAATAGAATGCTCTCTTGGGCTTCGATCCTCGTTCCTTCGAATGTGAGCATGTACTCGTGGCAAATTCGCACTCTTGGGGCGTAATAGAATGCTCTCTTGGGCTTCGATCCTCGTTCCTTCGAATGTGAGCATGTACTCGTGGCAAATTCGCACTCTTGGGGCGTAATAGAATGCTCTCTTGGGCTTCGATCCTCGTTCCTTCGAATGTGAGCATGTACTCGTGGCAAATTCGCACTCTTGGGGCGTAATAGAATGCTCTCTTGGGCTTCGATCCTCGTTCCTTCGAATTCGCACTCTTCGGGCGTAATAGAATGCTCTCTTGGGCTTCGATCCTCGTTCCTTCGAATGTGAGCATGTACTCGTGGCGAATTCGCACTCTTCGGGCGTAATAGAATGCTCTCTTGGGCTTCGATCCTCGTTCCTTCGAATGTGAGCATGTACTCGTGGCAAATTCGCACTCTTGGGGCGTAATAGAATGCTCTCTTGGGCTTCGATCCTCGTTCCTTCGAATGTGAGCATGTACTCGTGGCAAATTCGCACTCTTGGGGCGTAATAGAATGCTCTCTTGGGCTTCGATCCTCGTTCCTTCGAATGTGAGCATGTACTCGTGGCAAATTCGCACTCTTGGGGCGTAATAGAATGCTCTCTTGGGCTTCGATCCTCGTTCCTTCGAATGTGAGCATGTACTCGTGGCAAATTCGCACTCTTGGGGCGTAATAGAATGCTCTCTTGGGCTTCGATCCTCGTTCCTTCGAATGTGAGCATGTACTCGTGGCAAATTCGCACTCTTGGGGCGTAATAGAATGCTCTCTTGGGCTTCGATCCTCGTTCCTTCGAATGTGAGCATGTACTCGTGGCGAATTCGCACTCTTGGGGCGTAATAGAATGCTCTCTTGGGCTTCGATCCTCGTTCCTTCGAATGTGAGCATGTACTCGTGGCAAATTCGCACTCTTGGGGCGTAATAGAATGCTCTCTTGGGCTTCGATCCTCGTTCCTCGTTCCTTCGAATGTGAGCATGTACTCGTGGCAAATTCGCACTCTTGGGGCGTAATAGAATGCTCTCTTGGGGCTTCGATCCTCGTTCCTTCGAATGTGAGCATGTACTCGTGGCAAATTCGCACTCTTGGGGCGTAATAGAATGCTCTCTTGGGCTTCGATCCTCGTTCCTTCGAATGTGAGCAGGTACTCGTGGCAAATTCGCACTCTTGGGGCGTAATAGAATGCTCTCTTGGGGCTTCGATCCTCGTTCCTTCGAATGTGAGCATGTACTCGTGGCAAATTCGCACTCTTGGGGCGTAATAGAATGCTCTCTTGGGCTTCGATCCTCGTTCCTTCGAATGTGAGCATGTACTCGTGGCAAATTCGCACTCTTGGGGCGTAATAGAATGCTCTCTTGGGCTTCGATCCTCGTTCCTTCGAATGTGAGCATGTACTCGTGGCAAATTCGCACTCTTGGGGCGTAATAGAATGCTCTCTTGGGCTTCGATCCTCGTTCCTTCGAATGTGAGCATGTACTCGTGGCAAATTCGCACTCTTGGGGCGTAATAGAATGCTCTCTTGGGCTTCGATCCTCGTTCCTTCGAATGTGAGCATGTACTCGTGGCAAATTCGCACTCTTGGGGCGTAATAGAATGCTCTCTTGGGCTTCGATCCTCGTTCCTTCGATTGTGAGCATGTACTAGGGCGTAATAGAATGCTCTCTTGGGCTTCGATCCTCGTTCCTTCGAATGTGAGCATGTACTCGTGGCAAATTCGCACTCTTGGGGCGTAATAGAATGCTCTCTTGGGCTTCGATCCTCGTTCCTTCGAATGTGAGCATGTACTCGTGGCAAATTCGCACTCTTGGGGCGTAATAGAATGCTCTCTTGGGCTTCGATCCTCGTTCCTTCGAATGTGAGCATGTACTCGTGGCAAATTCACACTCTTGGGGCGTAATAGAATGCTCTCTTGGGCTTCGATCCTCGTTCCTTCGAATGTGAGCATGTACTCGTGGCAAATTCGCACTCTTGGGGCGTAATAGAATGCTCTCTTGGGCTTCGATCCTCGTTCCTTCGAATGTGAGCATGTACTCGTGGCAAATTCGCACTCTTGGGGCGTAATAGAATGCTCTCTTGGGCTTCGATCCTCGTTCCTTCGAATGTGAGCATGTACTCGTGGCTAAATCGCACTCTTGGGGCGTAATAGAATGCTCTCTTGGGCTTCGATCCTCGTTCCTTCGAATGTGAGCATGTACTCGTGGCGAATTCGCACTCTTGGGGCGTAATAGAATGCTCTCTTGGGCTTCGATCCTCGTTCCTTCGAATGTGAGCATGTACTCGTGGCAAATTCGCACTCTTGGGGCGTAATAGAATGCTCTCTTGGGGCTTCGATCCTCTTTCCTTCGAATGTGAGCATGTACTCGTGGCAAATTCGCACTCTTGGGGCGTAATAGAATGCTCTCTTGGGGCTTCGATCTCTTCGCTTCGATCCTCGTTCTTCGAATGTGAGCATGTACTCGTGGCAAATTCGCACTCTTGGGGCGTAATAGAATGCTCTCTTGGGCTTCGATCCTCGTTCCTTCGAATGTGAGCATGTACTCGTGGCAAATTCGCACTCTTGGGGCGTAATAGAATGCTCTCTTGGGCTTCGATCCTCGTTCCTTCGAATGTGAGCATGTACTCGTGGCAAATTCGCACTCTTGGGGCGTAATAGAATGTTCTCTTGGGCTTCGATCCTCGTTCCTTCGAATGTGAGCATGTACTCGTGGCAAATTCGCACTCTTGGGGCGTAATAGAATGCTCTCTTGCGCTTCGATCCTCGTTCCTTCGAATGTGAGCATGTACTCGTGGCAAATTCGCACTCTTGGGGCGTAATAGAATGCTCTCTTGGGCTTCGATCCTCGTTCCTTCGAATGTGAGCATGTACTCGTGGCAAATTCGCACTCTCTTGGGGCGTAATAGAATGCTCTCTCTTGGATCTCTTCGATCCTCGTTCCTTCGAATGTGAGCATGTACTCGTGGCAAATTCGCACTCTTGGGGCTTGGGGCGTAATAGAATGCTCTCTTGGGCTTCGATCCTCGTTCCTTCGAATGTGAGCATGTATGTGTACTCGTGGCAAATTCGCACTCTTGGGGCGTAATAGAATGCTCTCTTGGGGCTTCGATCCTCGTTCCTTCGAATGTGAGCATGTACTCGTGGCAAATTCGCACTCTTGGGGGCGTAATAGAATGCTCTCTCTTGGGGGCTTCGATCCTCGTTCCTTCGAATGTGAGCATGTACTCGTGGCAAATTCGCACTCTGGGGGGCGTATGCTCTCTAATAGAATGCTCTCTTGGGCTTCGATCCTCGTTCCTTCGAATGTGAGCATGTACTCGTGGCAAATTCGCACTCTTGGGGCGTAATAATAGAATGCTCTCTTCTTCTTCGTTCCGTTCCTTCGAATGTGAGCATGTACTCGTGGCAAATTCGCACTCTTGGGGCGTAATAGAATGCTCTCTTGGACTTCGATCCTCGTTCCTTCGAATCTGAGCATGTACTCGTGGCTAATTCGCACTCTTGGGGCGTAATAGAATGCTCTCTTGGGCTTCGATCCTCGTTTCCTTCGAATGTGAGCATGTACTCGTGGCAAATTCGCACTCTTGGGGCGTAATAGAATGCTCTCTTGGGCTTCGATCCTCGTTCCTTCGTGTGAGCATGTACTCGTGGCAAAATTCGCACTCTTGGGGCGTAATAGAATTCGCTCTGGGCTTGGGGCGTTAATAGAATGCATGTACTCTCTTCGCACTCTTCGATGCTCTCTTGGGCTTCGATCCTCGTTCCTTCGAATGTGAGCATGTACTCGTGGCAAATTCGCACTCTTGGGGCGTAATAGAATGCTCTCTTGGGCTTCGATCCTCGTTCCTTCGAATTTGAGCATGTACTCGTGGCAAATTCGCACTCTTGGGGGTAATAAAATGCTCTCTTGGGCTTCGATCCTCGTTCCTTCGAATGTGAGCATGTACTCGTGCCAAATTCGCACTCTTGGGGCGTAATAGAATGCTCTCTTGGGCTTCGATCCTCGTTCCTTCGAATGTGAGCATGTACTCGTGGCAAATTCGCACACTCTTGGGGCGTAATAGAATGCTCTCTTGGGCTTCGATACTCGTTCCTTCGATTGTGAGCATGTACTCGTGGCAAATTCGCACTCTTGGGGGGCGTAATAGAATGCTCTCTTGGGCTTCGATCCTCGTTCGTTCCTTCGAATGTGAGCATGTACTCGTGGCAAATTCGCACTCTTGGGGCGTAATAGAATGCTCTCTTGGGGCTTCGATCCTCGTTCTTCTTCGAATGTGAGCATGTACTCGTGGCAAATTCGCGCACTCTTGGGGCGTAATAGAATGCTCTCTTGGGCTTCTTCGATCCTCGTTCCTTCGAATGTGAGCATGTACTACTCGTGGCAAAATTCGCACTCTTGGGGCGTAATAGAATGCTCTCTTGGGCTTCGATCCTCGTTCCTTCGAATGTGAGCATGTACTCGTGGCAAATTCGCACTCTTGGGGGCGTAATAGAAATCTCTCTTGGGCTTCGATCCTCGTTCCTTCGAATGTGAGCATGCATGTACTCGTGGCAAATTCGCACTCTGGGGGGCGTAATAGAATGCTCTCTTGGGCTTCGATCCTCGTTCTTCTTCGAATGTGAGCATGTACTCGTGGCAAATTCGCACTCTTGGGGCGTAATAGAATGCTCTCTCTCTCGAATGGGCTTCGATCCTCGTTCCTTCGAATGTGAGCATGTACTCGTGGCAAATTCGCACTCTTGGGGCGTAATAGAATGCTCTCTCTTGGGCTTCGATCCTCGTTCCTTCGAATCGAATGTGAGCATGTACTCGTGGCAAATTCGCACTCTTGGGGCGTAATTCGAACTCTTGGGGGGGCGTAATAGAATGCTCTCTTGGCACTCTTCGATCTCTCTTCGTTCTTCGAATGTGTTCCTTCGAATGTGTGCATGTACTCGTGGCAAATTCGCACTCTTGGGGCGTAATAATAGAATGCTCTCTTGGGCTTCGATCCTCGTTCCTTCGAATGTGAGCATGTACTCGTGGCAAAATTCGCACTCTCTTGGGGCGTAATAGAATGCTCTCTTGGGGGGCTTCGATCTCGTTCCTTCGAATGTGATGTATGTGAGCAAATTGTACTCGGGCGTAAATTCGCTCTCTTGGGGGCGTAATAGAATGCTCTCTTGGGCTTCGATCCTCGTTCCTTCGAATGTGAGCATGTACTCGTGGCGAATTCGCACTCTTGGGGCATAATAGAATGCTCTTTTGGGCTTCGATCCTCGTTCCTTCGAATGTGAGCATGTACTCGTGGCAAATTCGCACTCTTTGGGGCGTAATAAATAGAATGCTCTCTTGGGCTCTTCGATCCTCGTTCCGAATGTGAGCATGTACTCGTGGCAAAAATTCGCACTCTTGGGGGGCGTAATAGAATGCTCTCTTGGGGGGCTTCGATCTCCTCGTTCCTTCGAATGTGAGCATGTACTCGTGGCAAATTCGCACTCTTGGGGCCTAATAGAATGCTCTCTTGGGCTTCGATCCTCGTTCCTTCGAATGTGAGCAGCATGTACT
Source organism: Puya raimondii (assembly GCA_016920855.1). NCBI lineage: Eukaryota > Viridiplantae > Streptophyta > Magnoliopsida > Poales > Bromeliaceae > Puya > Puya raimondii. The sequence goes on from JABWPP010000050.1 coordinate 143,399,119, forward strand.
CGTGGCAAATTCGCACTCTTGGGGGCGTAATAGAATGCTCTCTTCTCTTGGGATCCTCGTTTCGAATGTGAATGCTCTCTTGGCAAATTCGCACTCTTGGGGCGTAATAGAATGCTCTTGGGCTTCGATCGTTCCTCGTTCCTTCGAATGTGAGCATGTACTCGTGGCGAAATTCGCTCTTGGGGCGTAATTCGCACTCTTGGGGGCGTTCGAATGAATGCTCTCTCTGGGGCTTCGATGCTCCTCGTTTCTCGTTTCGAATGTGAGCATGTACTCTCGTGGCGAATTCGCACTCTTGGGGCGCGTAATAGAATGCTCTCTTGGGCTTGGGCTTCGATCCTCTTTCCTTCCTTCGAATGTGAGCATGTACTCGTGGCAAATTCGCACTCTTGGGGAGCGTAATAGAATGCTCTCTTGGGGCTTCGATCCTCGTTCCTTCGAATGTGAGCATGTACTCGTGGCGAATTCGCACTCTTGGGGCGTAATAGAATGCTCTCTTGGGCTTCGATCCACGTTCCTTCGAATGTGACCATGTACTCGTGGCAAATTCGCACTCTTTGGGCGTAATAGAATGCTCTCTTTGGGCTTCGATCCTCGTTCCTTCGAATGTGAGCATGTACTCGTGGCAAATTCGCACTCTTGGGGCGTAATAGAATGCTCTCTTGGGCTTCGATCCTCGTTCCTTCGAATGTGAGCATGTACTCGTGGCGAATTCGCACTCTTGGGGCGTAATAGAATGCTCTCTTGGGCTTCGATCCTCGTTCCTTCGAATGTGAGCATGTACTCGTGGCAAATTCGCACTCTTGGGGCGTAATAGAATGCTCTCTTGGGCTTCGATCCTCGTTCCTTCGAATGTGAGCATGTGAGCATGTGGCAATCGTTCGTGGCAAATTCGCTCTTGGGGCGTAATAATGCTCTCTCTTGGGCTTCGATCCTCGTTCCTTCGAATGTGAGCATGTACTCGTGGCAAATTCGCACTCTTGGGGCGTAATAGAATGCTCTCTTGGGGGCTTCTCCTTCCTTCGAATGTGAGCATGTACTCGTGGCGAATTAGCACTCTTGGGGCGTAATAGAATGCTCTCTTGGGCTTCGATCCTCGTTCCTTCGAATGTGAGCATGTACTCGTGGCAAATTCGCACTCTTGGGGCCTAATAGAATGCTCTCTTGGGCTTCGATCCTCGTTCCTTCGAATGTGAGCATGTACTCGTGGCGAATTCGCACTCTTGGGGCGTAATAAAATGCTCTCTTGGTCTTCGATCCTCGTTCCATCGAATGTGAGCATGTACTCGTGGCAAATTCGCACTGAATGCTCTCTTAGGCTTCGATCCTCGTTCCTCGAATGTGAGCATGTACTCGTGGCGAATTCGCACTCTTGGGGCATAATGGAATGCTCTCTTGGGCTTCGATCCTTCGATCCTCGATCCTCGTTCCTTCGAATGTGAGCATGTACTCGTGGCAAATTCGCACTCTTGGGGCGTAAAAGAATGCTCTCTTGGGGCTTCGATCCTCGTTCCTTCGAATGTGAGCATGTACTCGTGGCAAATTCGCACTCTTGGGGCGTATTAGAATGCTCTCTTGGGCTTCGATCCTCGTTCCTTCGAATGTGAGCATGTACTCGTGGCGAATTCGCACTCTTGGGGCGTAATAGAATGCTCTTGGGCTTCGATCCTCGTTCCTTCGAATGTGAGCATGTACTCTCGTGGCGAATTCGCACTCTTGGGGGGCGTAATAGAATGCTCTCTTGGGCTTCGATCCTCGTTCCTTCGAATGTGTGACTCATGTACTCTCGTGGCAAATTGGGCGCACTCTTGGGGCGTAATAGAATCGAATGCTCTCTTAGGCTCTCTTCGGCTTCGATCCTCGTTCCTTCGAATGTGAGCATGTACTCGTGGCGAATTCACACTTTTGGGGCGTAATAGAATGCTCTCTTGGGTTCGAGATCCTCGTTCCTTCGAATGTGAGCATGTACTCGTGGCGAATTCGCACTCTTGGGGCGTAATAGAATGCTCTCTTGGGCTTCGATCCTCGTTCCTTCGAATGTGAGCATGTACTCGTGGCGAATTCGCACTCTTGGGGCGTAATAGAATGATGCTCTCTTGGGCTTCGATCCTCTCTTCGTTCCTTCGAATGTGAGCATGTACTCGTGGCAAATTCGCACTCTTGGGGCGTAATAGAATGCTCTCTTGGGCTTCGATCCTCGTTCCTTCGAATGTGAGCATGTACTCGTGGCGAATTCGCACTCTTGGGGCGTAATAGAATGCTCTCTTGGGCTTCGATCCTCGTTCCTTCGAATGTGAGCATGTACTCGTGGCGAATTCGCACTCTTGGGGCGTAATAGAATGCTCTCTTGGGCTTCGATCCTCGTTCCTTCGAATGTGAGCATGTACTCGTGGCGAATTCGCACTCTTGGGGCGTAATAGAATGCTCTCTTGGGCTTCGATCCTCGTTCCTTCGAATGTGAGCATGTACTCGTGGCGAATTCGCACTCTTGGGGCGTAATAGAATGCTCTCTTGGGCTTCGATCCTCGTTCCTTCGAATGTGAGCATGTACTCGTGGCGAATTCGCACTCTTGGGGCGTAATAGAATGCTCTCTTTGGGCTTCGATCCTCGTTCCTTCGAATGTGAGCATGTACTCGTGGCGAATTCGCACTCTTGGGGCGTAATAGAATGCTCTCTTGGGCTTCGATCCTCGTTCCTTCGAATGTGAGCATGTACTCGTGGCGAATTCGCACTCTTGGGGCGTAATAGAATGCTCTCTTGGGCTTCGATCCTCGTTCCTTCGAATGTGAGCATGTACTCGTGGCGAATTCGCACTCTTGGGGCGTAATAGAATGCTCTCTTGGGCTTCGATCCTCGTTCCTTCGAATGTGAGCATGTACTCGTGGCGAATTCGCACTCTTGGGGCGTAATAGAATGCTCTCTTGGGCTTCGATCCTCGTTCCTTCGAATGTGAGCATGTACTCGTGGAAATTCGCACTCTTGGGGCGTATTAGAATGCTCTCTTGGGGCTTCGATCCTCGTTCCTTCGAATGTGAGCATGTACTCGTGGCGAATTCGCACTCTTGGGGCGTAATAGAATGCTCTCTCTTGGGCTTCGATCCTCGTTCCTTCGAATGTGAGCATGTACTCGTGGGCGAAAATTCGCACTCTTGGGGCGTAATAGAATGCTCTCTGGGGGCTTCGATCCTCGTTCCTTCGAATGTGAGCATGTACTCGTGGCGAATTCGCACTCTTGGGGCGTAATAGAATGCTCTCTTGGGCTTCGATCCTCGTTCCTTCGAATGTGAGCATGTACTCGTGGCAAATTCGCACTCTTGGGGCGTAATAGAATGCTCTCTTGGGGCTTCGATCCTCGTTCCTTCGAATGTGAGCATGTACTCGTGGCGAATTCGCACTCTTGGGGCGTAATAGAATGCTCTCTCGGGCTTCGATCCTCGTTCTTCGAATGTGAGCATGTACTCGTGGCGAATTCGCACTCTTGGGGCGTAATAAAATGCTCTCTTGGTCTTCGATCCTCGTTTCTTCGAATGTGAGCATGTTCTCGTGGTGAATTCGCACTCTTGGGGCGTAATAGAATGCTCTCTTGAGGCTTCGATCCTCGTTCCTTCGAATGTGAGCATGTACTCGTGGCGAATTCGCACTCTTGGGGCGTAATAGAATGCTCTCTTGGGGCTTCGATCCTCGTTCCTTCGAATGTGAGCATGTACTCGTGGCAAATTCGCACTCTTGGGGCGTAATAGAATGCTCTCTTGGGGCTTCGATCCTCGTTCCTTCGAATGTGAGCATGTACTCGTGGCGAATTCGCACTCTTGGGGCGTAATAGAATGCTCTCTTGGGCTTCGATCCTCGTTCCTTCGAATGTGAGCATGTACTCGTGGCAAATTCGCACTCTTAGGGCGTAATAGAATGCTCTCTTGGGCTTCGATCCTCGTTCCTTCAAATGTGAGCATGTACTCGTGGCGAATTCGCACTCTTGGGGCGTAATAGAATGCTCTCTTGGGCTTCGATCCTCGTTCCTTCGAATGTGAGCATGTACTCGTGGCAAATTCGCACTCTTGGGGCGTAATAGAATGCTCTCTCTTGGGCTTCGATCCTCGTTCCTTCGAATGTGAGCATGTACTCGTGGCAAATTCGCACTCTTGGGGCGTAATAGAATGCTCTCTTGGGCTTCGATCCTCGTTCCTTCGAATGTGAGCATGTACTCGTTGCAAATTCGCACTCTTGGGGCGTAATAGATTGCTCTCTTGGTCTTCGATCCTCGTTCCTTCGAATGTGAGCATGTACTCGTGGCGAATTCGCACTCTTGGGGCGTAATAGAATGCTCTCTCTTGGGCTTCGATCCTCGTTCCTTCGAATGTGAGCATGTACTCGTGGCGAATTCGCACTCTTGGGGCGTAATAGAATGCTCTCTTGGGCTTCGATCCTCGTTCCTTCGAATGTGAGCATGTACTCGTGGCGAATTCGCACTCTTGGGGCGTAATAGAATGCTCTCTTGGGCTTCGATCCTCGTTCCTTCGAATGTGAGCATGTACTCGTGGCGAATTCGCACTCTTGGGGCGTAATAGAATGCTCTCTGGGGCTTCGATCCTCGTTCCTTCGAATGTGAGCATGTACTCGTGGCAAATTCGCACTCTTGGGGCGTAATAGAATGCTCTCTTGGGCTTCGATCCTCGTTCCTTCGAATGTGAGCATGTACTCGTGGCGAATTCGCACTCTTGGGGCGTAATAGAATGCTCTCTTGGGCTTCGATCCTCGTTTCCTTCGAATGTGAGCATGTACTCGTGGCGAATTCGCACTCTTGGGGCGTAATAGAATGCTCTCTTGGGCTTCGATCCTCGTTCCTTCGAATGTGAGCATGTACTCGTGGCGAATTCGCACTCTTGGGGCGTAAATAGAATGCTCTCTTGAGGCTACGATCCTCGTTCCTTCGAATGTGAGCATGTACTCGTGGCGAATGTACATGTGGCGAATTCGCACTCTTCGGGCGTAATAGAATGCACTCTAGGGGCTTCGATCCTCGTTCCTTCGAATGTGAGCATGTACTCGTGGCGAATTCGCACTCTTGGGGCGTAATAGAATGCTCTCTTGGGGCTTCGATCCTCGTTTCTTCGAATGTGAGCATGTACTCGTGGCGAATTCGCACTCTTGGGGCGTAATAGAATGCTCTCTTGGGCTTCTATCCTCGTTCCTTCGAATGTGAGCATGTACTCGTGGCAAATTCGCACTCTTGGGGCGTAATAGAATGCTCTCTTGGGCTTCGATCCTCGTTCCTTCGAATGTGAGCATGTACTCGTGGCGAATTCGCACTCTTGGGGCGTAATAGAATGCTCTCTTGGGCTTCGATCCTCGTTCTTTCGAATGTGAGCATGTACTCGTGGCAAATTCGCACTCTTGGGGCGTAATAGAATGCTCTCTTGGGCTTCGATCCTCGTTCCTTCGAATGTAGCATGTACTCGTGGCGAATTCGCACTCTTGGGGCGTAATAGAATGCTCTCTTGGGCTTCGATCCTCGTTCCTTCGAATGTGAGCATGTACTCGTGGCGAATTCGCACTCTTGGGGCGTAATAGAATGCTCTCTCTTGGGCTTCGATCCTCGTTCCTTCGAATGTGAGCATGTACTCGTGGCGAATTCGCACTCTTGGGGCGTAATAGAATGCTCTCTTGGGCTTCGATCCTCGTTCCTTCGAATGTGAGCATGTACTCGTGGCGAATTCGCACTCTTGGGGCGTAATAGAATGCTCTCTTGGGCTTCGATCCTCGTTCCTTCGAATGTGAGCATGTACTCGTGGCGAATTCGCACTCTTGGGGCGTAATAGAATGCTCTCTTGGGGCTTCGATCCTCGTTCCTTCGAATGTGAGCATGTGTACTCGTGGCGAATTCGCACTCTTGGGGCGTAATAGAATGCTCCCTTGTGCTTCGATCCACGTTCCTTCGAATGTGAGCATGTACTCGTCGCAAATTCGCACTCTTGGGGCCTAATAGAATGCTCTCTTGGGCTTCGATCCTCGTTCCTTCGAATGTGAGCATGTACTCGTGGCGAATTCGCACTCTTGGGGCGTAATAGAAATGCTCTCTTGGGCTTCGATCCTCGTTCCTTCGAATGTGAGCATGTACTCGTGGCGAATTCGCACTCTTGGGGCGTAATAGAATGCTCTCTTGGGCTTCGATCCTCGTTCCTTCGAATGTGAGCATGTACTCGTGGCGAATTCGCACTCTTGGGGCGTAATAGAATGCTCTCTTGGGGCTTCGATCCTCGTCGTTCCTTCGAATGTGAGCATGTACTCGTGGCGAATTCGCACTCTTGGGGCGTAATAGAATGCTCTCTTGGGCTTCGATCCTCGTTCCTTCGAATGTGAGCATGTACTCGTGGCGAATTCGCACTCTTGGGGCGTAATAGAATGCTCTCTTGGGCTTCGATCCTCGTTCCTTCGAATGTGAGCATGTACTCGTGGCGAATTCGCACTCTTGGGGCGTAATAGAATGCTCTCTTGGGGCTTCGATCCTCGTTCCTTCGAATGTGAGCATGTACTCGTGGCAAATTCGCACTCTTGGGGCGTAATAGAATGCTCTCTTGGGCTTCGATCCTCGTTCCTTCGAATGTGTGCATGTACTCGTGGCGAATTCGCACTCTTGGGGCGTAATAGAATGCTCTCTTGGGCTTCGATCCTCGTTCCTTCGAATGTGAGCATGTACTCGTGGCAAATTCGCACTCTTGGGGCGTAATAGAATGCTCTCTTGGTCTTCGATCCTCGTTCCTTCGAATATGAGCATGTTCTCGTGGCGAATTCGCACTCTTGGGGCGTAATAGAATGCTCTCTTGAGTCTTCGATCCTCGTTCCTTCGAATGTGAGCATATACTCGTGGCGAATTCGAACTCTTGGGGCGTAATAGAATGCTCTCTTGGGCTTCGATCCTCGTTCCTTCGAATGTGAGCATGTACTCGTGGCGAATTCACACTCTTGGGGCATAATAGAATGCTCTCTTGGGCTTCGATCCTCGTTCCTTCGAATGTGAGCATGTACTCGTGGCGAATTCGCACTCTTCGGGCGTAATAGAATGCACTCTAGGGGCTTCGATCCTCGTTCCTTCGAATGTGAGCATGTACTCGTGGCAAATTCGCACTCTTGGGGCGTAATAGAATGCTCTCTTGGGCTTTGATCCTCGTTCCTTCGAATGTGAGCATGTACTCGTTGCAAATTCGCACTCTTGGGGCGTAATAGATTGCTCTCTTGGTCTTCGATCCTCGTTCCTTCGAATGTGAGCATGTACTCGTGGCAAATTCGCACTCTTGGGGCGTAATAGAATGCTCTCTTGGGCTTCGATCCTCGTTCCTTCGAATGTGAGCATGTACTCGTGGCGAATTCGCACTCTTGGGGCGTAATAGAATGCTCTCTTGGGCTTCGATCCTCGTTCCTTCGAATGTGAGCATGTACTCGTGGCGAATTCGCACTCTTGGGGGCGTAATAGAATGCTCTCTTGGGCTTCGATCCTCGTTCCTTCGAATGTGAGCATGTACTCGTGGCGAATTCGCACTCTTGGGGCGTAATAGAATGCTCTCTTGGGGCTTCGATCCTCGTTCCTTCGAATGTGAGCATGTACTCGTGGCAAATTCGCACTCTTGGGGCGTAATAGAATGCTCTCTTGGGCTTCGATCCTCGTTCCTTCGAATGTGAGCATGTACTCGTGGCAAATTCGCACTCTTGGGGCGTAATAGAATGCTCTCTTGGGCTTCGATCCTCGTTCCTTCGAATGTGAGCATGTACTCGTGGCGAATTCGCACTCTTGGGGCGTAATAGAATGCTCTCTTGGGCTTCGATCCTCGTTCCTTCGAATGTGAGCATGTACTCGTGGCGAATTCGCACTCTTGGGGCGTAATAGAATGCTCTCTTGGGCTTCGATCCTCGTTCCTTCGAATGTGAGCATGTACTCGTGGCGAATTCGCACTCTTGTAATAGAATGCTCTCTTGGGCTTCGATCCTCGTTCCTTCGAATGTGAGCATGTACTCGTGGCGAATTCGCACTCTTGGGGCGTAATAGAATGCTCTCTTGGGCTTCGATCCTCGTTCCTTCGAATGTGAGCATGTACTCGTGGCGAATTCGCACTCTTGGGGCGTAATAGAATGCTCTCTTGGGCTTCGATCCTCGTTCCTTCGAATGTGAGCATGTACTCGTGGCGAATTCGCACTCTTGGGGCGTAATAGAATGCTCTCTTGGGGCTTCGATCCTCGTTCCTTCGAATGTGAGCATGTACTCGTGGCGAATTCGCACTCTTGGGGCGTAATAGAATGCTCTCTTGGGCTTCGATCCTCGTTCCTTCGAATGTGAGCATGTACTCGTGGCGAATTCGCACTCTTGGGGCGTAATAGAATGCTCTCTTGGGCTTCGATCCTCGTTCCTTCGAATGTGAGCATGTACTCGTGGCGAATTCGCACTCTTGGGGCGTAATAGAATGCTCTCTTGGGCTTCGATCCTCGTTCCTTCGAATGTGAGCATGTACTCGTGGCGAATTCGCACTCTTGGGGCGTAATAGAATGCTCTCTTGGGCTTCGATCCTCGTTCCTTCGAATGTGAGCATGTACTCGTGGCGAATTCGCACTCTTGGGGCATAATAGAATGCTCTCTTGGGCTTCGATCCTCGTTCCTTCGAATGTGAGCATGTACTCGTGGTGAATTCGCACTCTTGGGGCGTAATAGAATGCTCTCTTGGGCTTCGATCCTCGTTCCTTCGAATGTGAGCATGTACTCGTGGCGAATTCGCACTCTTGGGGCGTAATAGAATGCTCTCTTGGTCTTCGATCCTCGTTCCTTCGAATGTGAGCATGTACTCGTGGCTCGATCCTCGTTCCTTCGAATGTGAGCATGTACTCGTGGCGAATTCGCACTCTTGGGGCGTAATAGAATGCTCTCTTGGGCTTCGATCCTCGTTCCTTCGAATGTGAGCATGTACTCGTGGCGAATTCGCACTCTTGGGGCGTAATAGAATGCTCTCTTGGGCTTCGATCCTCGTTCCTTCGAATGTGAGCATGTACTCGTGGCAAAATTCGCACTCTTAGGCCGTAATAGAATGCTCTCTTGGGCTTCGATCCTCGTTCCTTCGAATGTGAGCATGTACTCGTGGCAAATTCGCACTCTTGGGGCGTAATAGAATGCTCTCTTGGGCTTCGATCCTCGTTCCTTCGAATGTGAGCATGTACTCGTGGCGAATTCGCACTCTTGGGGCGTAATAGAATGCTCTCTTGGGCTTCGATCCTCGTTCCTTCGAATGTGAGCATGTACTCGTGGCGAATTCGCACTCTTGGGGCGTAATAGAATGCTCTCTTGGGCTTCTATCCTCGTTCCTTCGAATGTGAGCATGTACTCGTGGCAAATTCGCACTCTTTGGGCCTAATAGAATGCTCTCTTGGGGCTTCGATCCTCGTTCCTTCGAATGTGAGCATGTACTCGTGGCGAATTCGCACTCTTGGGGCGTAATAGAATGCTCTCTTGGGCTTCGATCCTCGTTCCTTCGAATGTGAGCATGTACTCGTGGCGAATTCGCACTCTTGGGGCGTAATAGAATGCTCTCTTGGGCTTCGATCCTCGTTCCTTCGAATGTGAGCATGTACTCGTGGCGAATTCGCACTCTTGGGGCGTAATAGAATGCTCTCTTGGGCTTCGATCCTCGTTCCTTCGAATGTGAGCATGTACTCGTGGCGAATTCGCACTCTTGGGGCGTAATAGAATGCTCTCTTGGGCTTCGATCCTCGTTCCTTCGAATGTGAGCATGTACTCGTGGCGAATTCGCACTCTTGGGGCGTAATAGAATGCTCTCTTGGGGGCTTCGATCCTCGTTCCTTCGAATGTGAGCATGTACTCGTGGCAAATTCGCACTCTTGGGGCGTAATAGAATGCTCTCTTGGGCTTCGATCCTCGTTCCTTCGAATGTGAGCATGTACTCGTGGCGAATTCGCACTCTTGGGGCGTAATAGAATGCTCTCTTGGGCTTCGATCCTCGTTCCTTCGAATGTGAGCATGTACTCGTGGCAAATTCGCACTCTTGGGGCGTAATAGAATGCTCTCTTGGGCTTCGATCCTCGTTCCTTCGAATGTGAGCATGTACTCGTGGCAAATTCGCACTCTTGGGGCGTAATAGAATGCTCTCTTGGGCTTCGATCCTCGTTCCTTCGAATGTGAGCATGTACTCGTGGCGTATTCGCACTCTTGGGGCGTAATAGAATGCTCTCTTGGGCTTCGATCCTCGTTCCTTCGAATGTGAGCATGTACTCGTGGCGAATTCGCACTCTTGGGGCGTAATAGAATGCTCTCTTGGGCTTCGATCCTCGTTCCTTCGAATGTGAGCATGTACTCGTGGCGAATTCGCACTCTTGGGGCGTAATAGAATGCTCTCTCGGGCTTCGATCCTCGTTCTTTCGAATGTGAGCATGTACTCGTGGCAAATTCGCACTCTTGGGGCGTAATAAAATGCTCTCTTGGTCTTCGATCCTCGTTCCTTCGAATGTGAGCATGTACTCGTGGCAAATTCGCACTCTTGGGGCGTAATAGAATGCTCTCTTGGGCTTCGATCCTCGTTCCTTCGAATGTGAGCATGTACTCGTGGCGAATTCGCACTCTTGGGGCGTAATAGAATGCTCTCTTGGGCTTCGATCCTCGTTCCTTCGAATGTGAGCATGTACTCGTGGCAAATTCGCACTCTTGGGGCGTAATAGAATGCTCTCTTGGGCTTCGATCCTCGTTCCTTCGAATGTGAGCATGTACTCGTGGCAAATTCGCACTCTTGGGGCGTAATAGAATGCTCTCTTGGGCTTCGATCCTCGTTCCTTCGAATGTGAGCATGTACTCGTGGCGAATTCGCACTCTTGGGGCGTAATAGAATGCTCTCTTGGGCTTCGATCCTCGTTCCTTCGAATGTGAGCATGTACTCGTGGCGAATTCGCACTCTTGGGGCGTAATAGAATGCTCTCTTGGGCTTCGATCCTCGTTCCTTCGAATGTGAGCATGTACTCGTGGCGAATTCGCACTCTTGGGGCGTAATAGAATGCTCTCTTGGGCTTCGATCCTCGTTCCTTCGAATGTGAGCATGTACTCGTGGCGAATTCGCACTCTTGGGGCGTAATAGAATGCTCTCTTGGGCTTCGATCCTCGTTCCTTCGAATGTGAGCATGTACTCGTGGCGAATTCGCACTCTTGGGGCGTAATAGAATGCTCTCTTGGGCTTCGATCCTCGTTCCTTCGAATGTGAGCATGTACTCGTGGCGAATTCGCACTCTTGGGGCGTAATAGAATGCTCTCTTGGGCTTCGATCCTCGTTCCTTCGAATGTGAGCATGTACTCGTGGCGAAATTCGCACTCTTGGGGCGTAATAGAATGCTCTCTTGGGCTTCGATCCTCGTTCCTTCGAATGTGAGCATGTACTCGTGGCGAATTCGCACTCTTGGGGCGTAATAGAATGCTCTCTTGGGCTTCGATCCTCGTTCCTTCGAATGTGAGCATGTACTCGTGGCAAATTCGCACTCTTGGGGCGTAATAGAATGCTCTCTTGGGCTTCGATCCTCGTTCCTTCGAATGTGAGCATGTACTCGTGGCGAATTCGCACTCTTGGGGCGTAATAGAATGCTCTCTTGGGCTTCGATCCTCGTTCCTTCGAATGTGAGCATGTTCTCGTGGCGAATTCGCACTCTTGGGGCGTAATAGAATGCTCTCTTGAGTCTTCGATCCTCGTTCCTTCGAATGTGAGCATGTACTCGTGGCGAATTCGAACTCTTGGGGCGTAATAGAATGCTCTCTTGGGCTTCGATCCTCGTTCCTTCGAATGTGAGCATGTACTCGTGGCAAATTCGCACTCTTGGGGCGTAATAGAATGCTCTCTTGGGCTTCGATCCTCGTTCCTTCGAATGTGAGCATGTACTCGTGGCGAATTCGCACTCTTGGGGCGTAATAGAATGCTCTCTTGGGCTTCGATCCTCGTTCCTTCGAATGTGAGCATGTACTCGTGGCAAATTCGCACTCTTGGGGCGTAATAGAATGCTCTCTTGGGCTTCGATCCTCGTTCCTTCGAATGTGAGCATGTACTCGTGGCGAATTCGCACTCTTGGGGCGTAATAGAATGCTCTCTCTTGGGCTTCGATCCTCGTTCCTTCGAATGTGAGCATGTACTCGTGGCGAATTCGCACTCTTGGGGCGTAATAGAATGCTCTCTTGGGCTTCGATCCTCGTTCCTTCGAATGTGAGCATGTACTCGTGGCGAATTCGCACTCTTGGGGCGTAATAGAATGCTCTCTTGGGCTTCGATCCTCGTTCCTTCGAATGTGAGCATGTACTCGTGGCGAATTCGCACTCTTGGGGCGTAATAGAATGCTCTCTTGGGCTTCGATCCTCGTTCCTTCGAATGTGAGCATGTACTCGTGGCAAATTCGCACTCTTGGGGCGTAATAGAATGCTCTCTTGGGCTTCGATCCTCGTTCCTTCGAATGTGAGCATGTACTCGTGGCAAAATTCGCACTCTTGGGGCGTAATAGAATGCTCTCTTGGGCTTCGATCCTCGTTCCTTCGAATGTGAGCATGTACTCGTGGCGAATTCGCACTCTTGGGGCGTAATAGAATGCTCTCTTGGGCTTCGATCCTCGTTCCTTCGAATGTGAGCATGTACTCGTGGCGAATTCGCACTCTTGGGGCGTAATAGAATGCTCTCTTGGGCTTCGATCCTCGTTCCTTCGAATGTGAGCATGTACTCGTGGCGAATTCGCACTCTTGGGGCGTAATAGAATGCTCTCTTGGGCTTCGATCCTCGTTCCTTCGAATGTGAGCATGTACTCGTGGCGAATTCGCACTCTTGGGGCGTAATAGAATGCTCTCTTGGGGCTTCGATCCTCGTTCCTTCGAATGTGAGCATGTACTCGTGGCGAATTCGCACTCTTGGGGCGTAATAGAATGCTCTCTTGGGCTTCGATCCTCGTTCCTTCGAATGTGAGCATGTACTCGTGGCGAATTCGCACTCTTGGGGCGTAATAGAATGCTCTCTTGGGCTTCGATCCTCGTTCCTTCGAATGTGAGCATGTACTCGTGGCAAATTCGCACTCTTGGGGCGTAATAGAATGCTCTCTTGGGCTTCGATCCTCGTTCCTTCGAATGTGAGCATGTACTCGTGGCAAATTCGCACTCTTGGGGCGTAATAGAATGCTCTCTTGGGCTTCGATCCTCGTTCCTTCGAATGTGAGCATGTACTCGTGGCGAATTCGCACTCTTGGGGCGTAATAGAATGCTCTCTTGGGCTTCGATCCTCGTTCCTTCGAATGTGAGCATGTACTCGTGGCAAATTCGCACTCTTGGGGCGTAATAGAATGCTCTCTTGGGCTTCGATCCTCGTTCCTTCGAATGTGAGCATGTACTCGTGGCGAATTCGCACTCTTGGGGCGTAATAGAATGCTCTCTTGGGCTTCGATCCTCGTTCCTTCGAATGTGAGCATGTACTCGTGGCGAATTCACACTCTTGGGGCATAATAGAATGCTCTCTTGGGCTTCGATCCTCATTCCTTCGAATGTGAGCATGTACTCGTGGCGAATTCGCACTCTTGGGGCGTAATAGAATGCTCTCTTGGGGCTTCGATCCTCGTTCCTTCGAATGTGAGCATGTACTCGTGGCGAATTCGCACTCTTGGGGCGTAATAGAATGCTCTCTTGGGCTTCGATCCTCGTTCCTTCGAATGTGAGCATGTACTCGTGGCGAATTCGCACTCTTGGGGCGTAATAGAATGCTCTCTTGGGCTTCGATCCTCGTTCCTTCGAATGTGAGCATGTACTCGTGGCAAATTCGCACTCTTGGGGCGTAATAGAATGCTCTCTTGGGGCTTCGATCCTCGTTCCTTCGAATGTGAGCATGTACTCGTGGCGAATTCGCACTCTTGGGGCGTAATAGAATGCTCTCTTGGGCTTCGATCCTCGTTCCTTCGAATGTGAGCATGTACTCGTGGCGAATTCGCACTCTTGGGGCGTAATAGAATGCTCTCTTGGGCTTCGATCCTCGTTCCTTCGAATGTGAGCATGTACTCGTGGCGAATTCGCACTCTTGGGGCGTAATAGAATGCTCTCTTGGGGCTTCGATCCTCGTTCCTTCGAATGTGAGCATGTACTCGTGGCGAATTCGCACTCTTGGGGCGTAATAGAATGCTCTCTTTGGCTTCGATCCTCGTTCCTTCGAATGTGAGCATGTACTCGTGGCGAATTCGCACTCTTGGGGCGTAATAGAATGCTCTCTTGGGCTTCGATCCTCGTTCCTTCGAATGTGAGCATGTACTCGTGGCGAATTCGCACTCTTGGGGCGTAATAGAATGCTCTCTTGGGGCTTCGATCCTCGTTCCTTCGAATGTGAGCATGTACTCGTGGCAAATTCGCACTCTTGGGGCGTAATAGAATGCTCTCTTGGGCTTCGATCCTCGTTCCTTCGAATGTGAGCATGTACTCGTGGCAAATTCGCACTCTTGGGGCGTAATAGAATGCTCTCTTGGGCTTCGATCCTCGTTCCTTCGAATGTGAGCATGTACTCGTGGCAAATTCGCACTCTTGGGGCGTAATAGAATGCTCTCTTGGGCTTCGATCCTCGTTCCTTCGAATGTGAGCATGTACTCGTGGCGAATTCGCACTCTTGGGGCGTAATAGAATGCTCTCTTGGGCTTCGATCCTCGTTCCTTCGAATGTGAGCATGTACTCGTGGCGAATTCGCACTCTTGGGGCGTAATAGAATGCTCTCTTGGGGCTTCGATCCTCGTTCCTTCGAATGTGAGCATGTACTCGTGGCAAATTCGCACTCTTGGGGCGTATTAGAATGCTCTCTTGGGCTTCGATCCTCGTTCCTTCGAATGTGAGCATGTACTCGTGGCGAATTCGCACTCTTGGGGCGTAATAGAATGCTCTCTTGGGCTTCGATCCTCGTTCCTTCGAATGTGAGCATGTACTCGTGGCAAATTCGCACTCTTGGGGCGTAATAGAATGCTCTCTTGGGCTTCGATCCTCGTTCCTTCGAATGTGAGCATGTACTCGTGGCGAATTCGCACTCTTGGGGCGTAATAGAATGCTCTCTTTGGGCTTCGATCCTCGTTCCTTCGAATGTGAGCATGTACTCGTGGCGAATTCGCACTCTTGGGGCGTAATAGAATGCTCTCTTGGGCTTCGATCCTCGTTCCTTCGAATGTGAGCATGTACTCGTGGCGAATTCGCACTCTTGGGGCGTAATAGAATGCTCTCTTGGGCTTCGATCCTCGTTCCTTCGAATGTGAGCATGTACTCGTGGCAAATTCGCACTCTTGGGGCGTAATAGAATGCTCTCTTGGGCTTCGATCCTCGTTCCTTCGAATGTGAGCATGTACTCGTGGCAAATTCGCACTCTTGGGGCGTAATAGAATGCTCTCTTGGGCTTCGATCCTCGTTCCTTCGAATGTGAGCATGTACTCGTGGCAAATTCGCACTCTTGGGGCGTAATAGAATGCTCTCTTGGGCTTCGATCCTCGTTCCTTCGAATGTGAGCATGTACTCGTGGCAAATTCGCACTCTTGGGGCGTAATAAAATGCTCTCTTGCTTCCTTCCTTCGAATGTGAACATGTACTCGTGGCAAATTCGCACTCTTGGGGCGTAATAGAATGCTCTCTTGGGCTTCGATACTCGTTCCTTCGAATGTGAGCATGTACTCGTGGCAAATTCGCACTCTTGGGGCGTAATAGAATGCTCCTTCGAATGTGAGCATGTACTCGTTGTAAATTCGCACTCTTGGGGCGTAATAGAATGCTCTGTTGGGCTTCGATCCTCGTTCCTTCGAATGTGAGCATGTACTCGTGGCAAATTCGCACTCTTGGGGCGTAATAGAATGCTCTCTTGGGCTTCGATCCTCGTTCCTTCGAATGTGAGCATGTACTCGTGGCAAATTCGCACTCTTGGGGGCGTAATAGAATGCTCTCTCTTGGGCTTCGATCCCTGTTCCTTCGAATGTGAGCATGTACTCGTGGCAAATTCGCACTCTTGGGGCGTAATAGAATGCTCTCTTGGGCTTCGATCCTCGTTCCTTCGAATGTGAGCATGTACTCGTGGCAAATTCGCACTCTTGGGGCGTAATAGAATGCTCTCTTGGGCTTCGATCCTCGTTCCTTCGAATGTGAGCATGTACTCGTGGCAAATTCGCACTCTTGGGGCGTAATAGAATGCTCTCTTGGGCTTCGATCCTCGTTCCTTCGAATGTGAGCATGTACTCGTGGCAAATTCGCACTCTTGGGGCGTAATAGAATGCTCTCTTGGGCTTCGATCCTCGTTCCTTCGAATGTGAGCATGTACTCGTGGCAAATTCGCACTCTTGGGGCGTAATAGAATGCTCTCTTGGGCTTCGATCCTCGTTCCTTCGAATGTGAGCATGTACTCGTGGCTAATTCGCACTCTTGGGGCGTAATAGAATGCTCTCTTGGGCTTCGATCCTCGTTTCCTTCGAATGTGAGCATGTACTCGTGGCAAATTCGCACTCTTGGGGCGTAATAGAATGCTCTCTTGGGCTTCGATCCTCGTTCCTTCGATTGTGTGAGCATGTACTCGTGGCAAATTCGCACTCTTGGGGCGTAATAGAATGCTCTCTTGGGCTTCGATCCTCGTTCCTTCGAATGTGAGCATGTACTCGTGGCAAATTCGCACTCTTGGGGCGTAATAGAATGCTCTCTTGGGGCTTCGATCCTCGTTCCTTCGAATGTGAGCATGTACTCGTGGCAAATTCGCACTCTTGGGGCGTAATAGAATGCTCTCTTGGGGCTTGGGCTTCGATCCTCGTTCCTCGAATGTGAGCATGTACTCTTGGCGAATTCGCACTCTTGGGGCGTAATAGAATGCTCTCTTGGGCTTCGATCCTCGTTCCTTCGAATGTGAGCATGTACTCGTGGCAAATTCGCACTCTTGGGGCGTAATAGAATGCTCTCTTGGGCTTCGATCCTCGTTTCCTTCGAATGTGAGCATGTACTCGTGGCAAATTCGCACTCTTGGGGCGTAATAGAATGCTCTCTTGGGCTTCGATCCTCGTTCCTTCGAATGTGAGCATGTACTCGTGGCAAATTCGCACTCTTGGGGCGTAATAGAATGCTCTCTTGGGCTTCGATCCTCGTTCCTTCGAATGTGAGCATGTACTCGTGGCAAATTCGCACTCTTGGGGCGTAATAGAATGCTCTCTTGGGGCTTCGATCCTCGTTCCTTCGAATGTGAGCATGTACTCGTGGCAAATTCGCACTCTTGGGGCGTAATAGAATGCTCTCTTGGGCTTCGATCCTCGTTCCTTCGAATGTGAGCATGTACTCGTGGCAAATTCGCACTCTTGGGGCGTAATAGAATGCTCTCTTGGCGTTCGATCCTCGTTCCTTCGAATGTGAGCATGTACTCGAATGTTGAGCATGTACGTCAGTGGCAAATTCGCACACTCTTGGGGCGTAGTGAGACTGTGCATCGTCTTGGTATGGGCAGTTGGGATCTCAATATGCCCTTCGATATGTGGCAAGCCTGATGTACTCGTGCCGAATTCGCACTCTTCTGGCGTAATCTGCGAGAATGCTCTCTTGAGGGCTTCGGAATCCTCGTTCGCTTCGGAAGTGTGAGTACATGGTACTGTGGCAAATTAGCACTCTTCGGGGCTTAATGTTAGACTATGCTCTCTTGGGCTACGATCCTCGTTCCTTCGAAGGTGGAGCAGTACTTCTCGTTGGACAATGTATTCACGCACTCTTGGGGGGTAATAGAATGCTCTTCTTTCGGTCTATGGTCGATCCGTCGTTACCTTCGAATGTGAGCATGTACTACGTGGGCGAATTCGCACTCTTGGGGCCGTATTTAGAATGCTCTCATTGGGGTCACTTCGATCCTCGTTCCTAGGGGGGGGGGTGTCGAATGGTGAGCAGGGTACTCGTGGCCAATTCGCACTCTTGGGGCGTGAAATAGAATTGCTGGTCTTGGGGTCTTCGGATCCCCTGGTTCCTTCGAATGGTGGAGCATGTACTCGTAGGCGATAAATCTCGCACTCTTGGGGCATAGAATAGAATGCTTTGTCTCGTTGGGGCTTCGTCCTCGTTCCTTCGAATGTGAGCATGTGAGCCTCGTGGCGGAATTCGCACTCTTGGCGGGCTGTAGATAGAATGCTCTTCTTGGGTACTTCGATACTCGTTTCCTTCGAATGTGAGCATGTACTCGTGGCGAAATTCGCACTCTTCGGGCGTACTTCTTAGAAATGCTTCTTCTTAAGGCTTCGTATCTCGTTACTTTCGATATGTGAAGACGATGTACTCGTGGTGCGAATTACGCCAACTCTTGGGGCGTATAGAATGCTCTCTTGGCGGCTTCGATCGCTCGTTCCTTCGATACTTCTGTGTAGCATGTACTCGTTGACAAATTCGCACTCTTGGGGCGTAATAGCGAATGCTCTCTTGGGCTTCGATGCCTCGTTCCTCTTTCTAGTAATGTGAACATGTACTCGTGGCGAATTCGTGTCACTCTTGTGGGGGTAGTATAGACTGAACGTTGCTCTCTTGGGTCCCATGGAAACGTCGATTCCCTTCGAATTGTGACAGCATCGTAGTGGAAAATTCGCACTCTCTGGGGCGTTAATAGAAGTGCTCACTTTGTAAGCTATCGGAGTCACTCGTTCCTTCGAATCTGTGGCATGTACTCGTAGAATTCGCGCACTTCTTGGGGCGTAATAAGATGACTCGGTCATTTCTTCGATCCCTCCGTGTCCTTCGAATGTGAGCATGTTACGCTCGTGGCGAGATTCTGCACAACTCTTGGGGTGTAATAGAATGCTTCTTCTTGGGGCTTTCGATAGTCGTTCCTTCGAATGGGCACGTACTCTGGCACGAATTCGACTCTTGGTGTGTAATAGACATGCTACTCGGTGGGAAGTTTCTCTCGCCTTCGAATTGAGCTATGTTTGTCCGTTGGCGAATTCGCTGTATTTGGGGCGTAATAGATTGCTCTCTTGGGCTGCTTCGATCCTCGTTCCTTCGAATGTGAGCATGTTACTCGTGCCAAATTCGCACTCTTGGGGGCCGTAATAGAATGCTCTCTTGGGCTTCGATCTCCTCGTTCCTTCGAATGGGTGGGCATGTACTGTGGGCGATATTCGCACTTTGGGGCGGTATGTAGAATGCTCTCTTGGGCTTCGATACTCGGTTATGATTCCTATCGAATGTGGGCATGTACTCGTGGCAAATTCGCACTCTTGGGGCGTAATAGGGGCTCTCTTGGGATCCTTCGAGTTCCTCGTTTCTGGTCGAATGTGAGCATTGTACTCGTGGGCGAATTCGCAGCTCTTGGGGCGTAATAGAATGCTCTCTTAGGGGCTTGTGGGCTCCTCGTTTCCTTCGAATGTGGAGCATGTACTCTTGGCGTTATTCACACTCTTGGGGCAGTTAATAGAATGGCTCCTCTTTGGGCTGTATCGACTCTCGTTTCCATCGAAATGTGTAGCATTGTACTCTTGGCGATTCGCCACTCTTGGGGCGTAATAGAATGCTCTCTTGTGGGCCTTCGATCCTCGTCCTGGGATCGAAATGTGGTGCCATGTACTCGTGGCAAATTCGCATCTCTTGGGGCGTATTAGGAATGCTCTCTTCAGGCTTCGATCCCTCGTTTCCTTCGAATGTGATACATGTACTCGGGCGAATTCGCATCTCTTGGGGCGTAATAGAGAATGCTCCTCTTGCGATTTTTTTCGATCCTCGTTCCTATCGAATGTGAGGCATTTACTCGTGGGCTAATTCGCACTCTTGGGGCGTAATAGAATGCTCTCTTGGGCTTCGATCCTGTGTTCCTTTCGAATGTGAGCATGGTACTCGTGGCAGATATTCGCACTCTTGGGGCGTAATAGAATGCTCTCTTGGGGCTTCGATCCTCGTTCCTTCGAAATGTGAGCATGTACTCGTGGCAAAAATTCGCACTCTTGGGGCGTAATAGAATGCTCTCTTGGGCTTCGATCCTCGTTCCTTTCGAATGTGAGCATGTACTCGTGGCAAATTCGCACTCTTGGGGCGTAATAGTAGAATGCTCTCTTTGGGCTTCGATCCTCGTTCCTCGTTTCCTTCGAATGTGAGCATGTATCGTGGCAAAATTCGCACTCTTGGGGCGTAATTAGAATGCTCTCTTGGGCTTCGATCCTCGTTTCCTTCGAATGTGAGCATGTACTCGTGGCAAAATTCGCACTCTTGGGGCGTAATAGAATGCTCTCTTGGGCTTTCTGATCCACGTTCCTTCGAATGTGAGCAATGTACTCGTGGCGAATTCGCACTCTTGGGGCGTATATAATAGAATGCTCTCTTGGGCTTCGATCCTCGCATTCCTTCGAATGTGAGAATGAGTGTAACGTGGCGAAATTCGCACTCTTGGGGCGTAATAGAATGCGTCTCTTGGAGGCTTTCGATCCTCGTTCCTTTCGAATGTGAGCATGTATCTCGTGGCAAATTCGCACTCTTGGGGCGTAATAGAATGCTCTCTTGGGCTTTCGATCCTCGTTCCTTCGAATGTGAGCATGTAACTCGTGGCTGGATTTCGCCACTCTTGGGGCGTGAATAGAATGCTCTCTTGGGCTTCGATCCTCGTTCCTTCGGAATGTGAGCATGTACTCGTTCAAATTCGCACTCTTGGGGCGTAATAGAATGCTCTTCTTGGGCTTCGATCCTCGTTCCTTCGAATGGGGTGAGCATGTACTCGTGGCGAAATTCGCACTCTTGGGGCGTATTTAGAATGCTCTCTCTTGGGGCTTCGATCCTCGTTCCTTCGAATGTGAGCATTGTACGTCGTGGCTTAATAATTCGGGCACTCTTGGGGCATGTAATAGAATGCTCTCTTGGGGCTTTCGATCCTCGTTCATTTCGTTTGTGTGAGGCATGTTACTCCGTGGCGAAATTCGCACTCTTGGGGCCGTAATAGAATGCTCTCTTGGGCTCTCGTCGATCTCGTTCCTTTTCGAATGTGAGCATGTACTCGTGGCTTACGTGATTCGCACTCTTGGGGCGTAATAGAATGCTCTCTTGTGGGCTTCGATCCTCGTTCCTTCGAATGCATGAGCATGTACTCGTGGGCAATATTTCGCACTCTTGGGGCGTACCCATCGCTAAATAGAATGCTCCTCTTGAGGCTATTCGATCCTTTGCGGTTCCTTCGAAATCTGAGCAAGTGCTACTCTACTGGCTACATTCGCCCCCTCGTTGGCGGCCCGTAATAGAATGCTCTCTTGGCTCTTCGATCCTCGTTCCTTCGAATAGTGAGCATGTACTCGTGGCGAATTCGCTAACTCTTGGGGCGTTAATCAGAATGCCTCTCTTGGGCTTCGATCCCGTTCCTTCGAATGCTGAGCATGTACTCGTGGCGAATTCGCACTCTTGGGGCCGTAATAGAATGCTCTCTTGGGCCTTCGATCCTCGTTCCTTCGAATGGTGAGCATGTACTCGTGGAGCAAAATTCGCACTCTTGCGGGCGTAATAGCAATGCTCTCTCTAGGGCTTCGATCCTCGTTCCTTCGAATGTGAGGCATGTACTCGTGGCGAATTCGCATCTTGGGGCGCTTAAATAGAATGCCTCTCTTGGGCTTCGATCCTCGTTCCCTTCGAATGCGTGAGCATGTACTCAGTGGCGGAATTCGCACTCTTGGGGCGTAATAGAATGCTCTCTTGGGCTTTGCGATCCTCGTTCCCTTCGAATGTGTGCATGTACTCGTGGCGGAATTCGCACTCTTGGGGCGTAATAGAATGCTCTCTTTGGGCTTCGATCTCAGCTTCCTTCGAATGTGAGCATTGTTGTACTCGTGGCAAATTCGCACTTTTGGGGCTTTAATAGAATGCTAATCTTGGGCCCTTCTATCCTAACACTTCTTCCAATTCCGTGAGAGCATGGACTCGTGGCGACAATTTGCACTCTTGGGGCGTTTAATTAGAATTGCCTCTCTTATGTGCACTGTTCGGATCCTGGTTCCTATCGCATGTGAGCATGCTACTCGTTGGATGAAATTTCGCACTCTTGGGGCCGTAATAGAATGGCTCTCTTGGTCTATTCCGATCCTTCGTTCCTTTTCGCGAATGTGAGCGTGTTCTCGTGGCGTTTTCTGTATTCCAATGTTGGCGTGTTAGTAGTAATAGGAATGCAGCTCTTGAGGCCCTGTCATCCTTCTTTTCCTTCGATTGTGAGCCTCGTCGATACTCGTGGCTTAAATTCGCACACTTGGGGCGGTTAATTGAATGCTCTTTCTTGAGGCTAAAACTTCGATCCTCGTTCCTTCGAATTGTGTAAAGGGGGGGCCCACAACGGTTTTTTTTTACTCGTAGCCGAATTTTGCACTCTTGGGGGACGTCAACAGAAATATGCTCCCTTAGGCTTCCGTCACTCGGTTCCCTTCGAATAGGGAAGCATGTTACTCATGTACTCGTGGCGAATTCACACTCTTGGGGCATAATAGAATGCTCTCTTGGGCTTCGATCCTCGTTCCTTCGAATGTGAGCATGTACTCGTGGCAAATTCGCACTCTTGGGGCGTAATAGAATGCTCTCTTGGGCTTCGATCCTCGTTCCTTCGAATGTGAGCATGTACTCGTGGCAAATTCGCACTCTTGGGGCGTAATAGAATGCTCTCTTGGGCTTCGATCCTCGGATCCTCGTTCCTTCGAATGTGAGCATGTACTCGTGGCAAATTCGCACTCTTGGGGCGTAATAGAATGCTCTCTTGGGCTTCGATCCTCGTTCCTTCGAATGGGAGCATGTACTCGTGGCAAATTCGCACTCTTGGGGGTAATAGAATGCTCTCTTGGGCTTCGATCCTCGTTCCTTCGAATGTGAGCATGTACTCGTGCCAAATTCGCACTCTTGGGGCGTAATACAATGCTCTCTTGGGCTTCGATCCTCGTTCCTTCGAATGTGAGCATGTACTCTTGGCAATTCGCACTCTTGGGGGGCGTAATAGAATGCTCTCTTGGGTCTTCGATCCTCGTTCCTTCGAATGGGAGCATGTACTCGTGGCAAATTCGCACTCTCTTTGGGGCGTAATTAGAATGCTCTCTTGGGCTTCGATCTCGTTTCCTTCGAATGTGAGCATGTACTCGTGGCAAATTCGCACTCTTGGGGCGTAATAGAATGCACTCTAGGAGCTTCGATCCTCGTTCCTTCGAATGTGAGCATGTACTCGTGGCAAATTCGCACTCTTGGGGCGTAATAGAATGCTCTCTTGGGCTTTGATCCTCGTTCCTATCGAATTTGTGAGCATGTACTCGTGGCAAATTTCGCACTCTTGGGGCGTAAATAGAATGCTCTCTTGGGCTTCGATCTCGTTCCTTCGAATGTGAGCATGTACTCGTTGGCAAATTCGCACTCTTGGGGCGTAATAGAATGCTCTCTTGGGCTTCGATCCTCGTTCCTTCGAATGTGAGCATGTACTCGTGGCAAATTCGCACTCTTGGGGGTAATAAAATGCTCTCTTGGGCTTCAATCCTTATTCCTTCGAATGTGAGCATGTACTCGTGGCAAATTCGCACTCTTGGGGCGTAATAGAATGCTCTCTTGGGCTTCGATCCTCGTTCCTTCGAATGTGAGCATGTACTCGTGGCAAATTCGCACTCTTGGGGCGTAATAGAATGCTCTCTTGGGCTTCGATCCTCGTTCCTGTTCGAATGTGAGAGCATGTGTACTCGTGGCAAATTCCCACTGTTGGGGCGTAATAGAATGCTCTCTTGGGCTTCGATCCTCGTTCCTTCGAATGTGAGCATGTACTCGTGGCAAATTCGCACTCTTGGGGCGTATAGAATGCTCTCTTGGGCTTCGATCCTCGTTCCTTCGAATGTTGAGCCGCATGTACTCGTGGCAAATTCGCACTCTTGGGCGTAATAGAATGCTCTCTTGGGCTTCGATCCTCGTTTCTTCGAATCTGAGCATGTACTCGTGGCTAATTCGCACTCTTGGGGCGTAATAGAATGCTCTCTTGGGCTTCTTCGATCCTCGTTCCTTCGAATGTGAGCATGTCTCGTGGCAAATTCGCACTCTTGGGCTTCTTAATAGAATGCTCTCTTGGGCTTCGATCCTCGTTCCTTCGAATGTGAGCATGTACTCGTGGCAAATTCGCACTCTTGGGGCGTAATAGAATGCTCTCTTGGGCTTCGATCCTCGTTCCTTCGAATGTGAGCATGTACTCGTGGCAAATTCGCACTCTTGGGGCGTAATAGAATGCTCTCTCTTGGGCTTCTTCGATCCTCGTTTCCTTCGAATGTGAGCATGTACTCGTGGCAAATTCGCACTCTTGGGGTCGTTAATAGAATGCTCTCTTGGGCCTTCGATCCTCGTTCCTTCGAATGTGAGCATGTACTCGTGGCAAATTCGCACTCTTGGGGCGTAATAGAATGCTCTCTTGGGCTTGGATC
The DNA here is from genome assembly GCA_016920855.1 of Puya raimondii. Lineage (NCBI taxonomy): Eukaryota > Viridiplantae > Streptophyta > Magnoliopsida > Poales > Bromeliaceae > Puya > Puya raimondii. The sequence continues at coordinate 143,423,519 of JABWPP010000050.1, forward strand.
CTCGTTCCTTCGAATTGAATGTGAGCATGTACTCGTGGCAAATTCGCACTCTTGGGGCGTAATAGAATGCTCTCTTGGGCTTCGATCCTCGTTCCTTCGAATGTGAGCATGTACTCGTGGCAAATTCGCACTCTTGGGGCGTAATAGAATGCTCTCTTGGGCTTCGATCCTCGTTCCTTCGAATGTGAGCATGTACTCGTGGCAAATTCGCACTCTTGGGGCGCAATAGAATGCTCTCTTGGGGCTTCGATCATCGTTCCTTCGAATGTGAGCATGTACTCGTGGCAAAATTCGCACTCTTGGGGCGTATTAGAATGCTCTCTTGGGCTTCGGTTCCTCGTTTCCTTCGAATGTGAGCATGTACTCGTGGCAAATTCGCACTCTTGGGGCGTAATAGAATGCTCTCTTGGGCTTCGATCCTCGTTCCTTCGAATGTGAGCATGTACTCGTGGCAAATTCGCACTCTTGGGGCGTAATAGAATGCTCTCTTGGGCTTCGATCCTCGTTCCTTCGAATTGAGCATGTACTCGTGGCTAATTCGCACTCTTGGGGCGTAATAGAATGCTCTCTTGCGGCTTCGATCTCGATCGTTCCTTCGAATGTGAGCATTGTACTCGTGGCCAAAATTCGCACTCTTGGGGCGTAAAAGAATGCTCTCTTGGGGCTTCGATCCTCGTTCCTTCGAATGTGAGCATGTACTCGTGGCAAATTCGCACTCTATGGGCGTAATAGAATGCTCTCTTGGGCTTCGATCCTCGTTCCTTCGAATGTGAGCATGTACTCGTGGCAAATTCGCACTCTTGTGCCGTAATAGAATGCTCTCTTGGGCTTCGATCCTCGTTCCTTCGAACGTGAGCATGTACTCGTGGCAAATTCGCACTCTTGGGGCGTAATAGAATGCTCTCTTGGGCTTCGATCCTCGTTCCTTCGAATGTGAGCATGTACTCGTGGCAAATTCGCACTCTTGGGGCGTAATAGAATGCTCTCTTGGGCTTCGATCCTCGTTCCTTCGATGTGAGCATGTACTCGTGGCAAATTCGCACTCTTGGGGCCTAATAGAATGCTCTCTTGGGGCTTCGATCCTCGTTCCTTCGAATGTGAGCATGTACTCGTGGGCAAAAATTCGCACTCTTGGGGGGTAATAAAATGCTCTCTTGGGCTTCGATCACGTTCCTTCGAATGTGACCATGTACTCGTGGCAAATTCGCACTCTTGGGGGCGTAAATAGAATGCTCTCTTGGGCTTCGATCCTCGTTCCTTCGAACGCGAGCATGTACTCGTGGCAAATTCGCACTCTTGGGGCGTAATAGAATGCTCTCTTGGGCTTCGATCCTCGTTCCTTCGAATGTGAGCATGTACTCGTGGCAAAATTCGCACTCTTGGGGCGTAATAGAATGCTCTCTTGGGCTTCGATCCTCGTTCCTTCGAATGTGAGCATGTACTCGTGGCAAATTCGCACTCTTGGGGCGTAATAGAATGCTCTCTTGGGCTTCGATCCTCGTTCCTTCGAATGTGAGCATTACTCGTGGCAAATTCGCACTCTTTGGGCGTATAATAGAATGCTCTCTTGGGCTTCGATCCTCGTTCCTTCGAATGTGAGCATGTACTCGTGGCAAATTCGCACTCTTGGGGCGTAATAGAATGCTCTCTTGGGCTTCGATCCTCGTTCCTTCGAATGTGAGCATGTACTCGTGGCAAATTCGCACTCTTGGGGCGTAATAGAATGCTCTCTTGGGGCTTCGATCCTCGTTCCTTCGAATGTGAGCATGTACTCGTGGCAAATTCGCACTCTTGGGGCGTAATAGAATGCTCTCTTGGGCTTCGATCCTCGTTCCTTCGAATGTGAGCATGTACTCGTGGCAAATTCGCACTCTTGGGGCGTAATAGAATGCTCTTGGGCTTCGATCCTCGTTCCTTCGAATGTGAGCATGTACTCGTGGCAAATTCGCACTCTTGGGGCGTTATAGAATGCTCTCTTGGGCTTCGATCCTCGTTCCTTCGAATGTGAGCATGTACTCGTGGCAAATTCGCACTCTTGGGGCGTAATAGAATGCTCTCTTGGGCTTCGATCCTCGTTCCTTCGATTGTGTGCATGCATGTACTCGAGGCAAATTCGCACTCTCTTGGGGCGTAATAGAATGCTCTCTTGGGCTTCGATCCTTCGTTCCTTCGAATGTGAGCATGTACTCGTGGCAAATTCGCACTCTTGGGGCGTAATAGAATGCTCTCTTGGGCTTCGATCTTCGTTCCTTCGAATGTGAGCATGTACTCGTGGCAAATTCGCACTCTTGGGGCCGTATAGAATGCTCTCTTGGGCTTCGATCCTCGTTCCTTCGAATGTGAGCATGTACTCGTGGCAAATTCGCACTCTTGGGGCGTAATAGAATGCTCTCTTGGGCTTCGATCCTCGTTCCTTCGAATGTGAGCATGTACTCGTGGCAAATTCGCACTCTTGGGGCGTAATAGAATGCTCTCTTGGGCTTCGATCCTCGTTCCTTCGAATGGGAGCATGTACTCGTGGCAAATTCGCACTCTTGGGGGTAATAGAATGCTCTCTTGGGCTTCGATCCTCGTTCCTTCGAATGTGAGCATGTACTCGTGCCAAATTCGCACTCTTGGGGCGTAATAGAATGCTCTCTTGGGCTTCGATCCTCGTTCCTTCGAATGTGAGCATGTACTCGTGGCAAATTCGCACTCTTGGGGCGTAATAGAATGCTCTCTTGGGCTTCGATCCTCGTTCCTTCGAATGTGAGCATGTACTCGTGGCAAATTCGCACTCTTGGGGCGTAATAGAATGCTCTCTTGGGCTTCGATCCTCGTTCCTTCGAATGTGAGCATGTACTCGTGGCAAATTCGCACTCTTAGGGCGTAAATAGAATGCTCTCTTGGGCTTCGATCCACGTTCCTTCGAATGTGAGCATGTACTCGTGGCAAATTCGCACTCTTGGGGCGTAATAGAATGCTCTCTTGGGCTTCGATCCTCGTTCCTTCGAATGTGAGCATGTACTCGTGGCAAATTCGCACTCTTGGGGCGTAATAGAATGCTCTCTTGGGCTTCGATCCTCGTTCCTTCGAATGTGAGCATGTACTCGTGGCAAATTCGCACTCTTGGGGCGTAATAGAATGCTCTCTTGGGCTTCGATCCTCGTTCCTTCGAATGTGAGCATGTACTCGTGGAAAATTCGCACTCTTGGGGCGTAATAGAATGCTCTCTTGGGGCTTCGATCCTCGTTCCTTCGAATGTGAGCATGTACTCGTGGCAAATTCGCACTCTTGGGGCGTAATAGAATGCTCTCTTGGGCTTCGATCCTCGTTCCTTCGAATGTGAGCATGTACTCGTGGCAAATTCGCACTCTTGGGGGTAATAGAATGCTCTCTTGGGGCTTCGATCCTCGTTCCTTCGAATGTGAGCATGTACTCGTGGCAAATTCGCACTCTTGGGGCGTAATAGAATGCTCTCTTGGGCTTCGATCCTCGTTCCTTCAAATGTGAGCATGTACTCGTGGCAAATTCGCACTCTTGGGGCGTAATAGAATGCTCTCTTGGGCTTCGATCCTCGTTCCTTCGAATGTGAGCATGTACTCGTGGCAAATTCGCACTCTTGGGGCGTAATAGAATGCTGCTCTCTTGGGGCTTCGATCCTCGTTCCTTCGAATCTGTGCATGTACTCGTGGCAAATTCGCACTCTTGGGGCATAATAGAATGCTCTCTTGGGCTTCGATCCTCGTTCCTTCGAAGGTGAGCATGTACTCGTGGCAAATTCGCACTGTTGGGGCGTAATAGAATTCTCTCTTGGGCTTCGATCCTCGTTCCTTCGAATGTGTGCATGTACTCGTGGCAATTCGCACTCTTGGGGCGTAATAGAATGCTCTCTTGGGCTTCGATCCTCGTTCCTTCGAATGTGAGCATGTACTCGTGGCAAATTCGCACTCTTGGGGCGTAATAGAATGCTCTCTTGGGCTTCGATCCTCGTTCCTTCGAATGGGAGCATGTACTCGTGGCAAATTCGCACTCTTGGGGGTAATAGAATGCTCTCTTGGGCTTCGATCCTCGTTCCTTCGAATGTGAGCATGTACTCGTGGCAAATTCGCACTCTTGGGGCGTAATAGAATGCTCTCTTGGGCTTCGATCCTCGTTCCTTCGAATGTGAGCATGTACTCGTGGCAAATTCGCACTCTTGGGGCGTAATAGAATGCTCTCTTGGGCTTCGATCCTCGTTCCTTCGAATGTGAGCATGTACTCGTGGCAAATTCGCACTCTTGGGGCGTAATAGAATGCTCTCTTGGGCTTCGATCCTCGTTCCTTCGAATGTGAGCATGTACTCGTGGCAAATTCGCACTCTTGGGGCGTAATAGAATGCTCTCTTGGGCTTCGATCCTCGTTCCTTCGAATGTGAGCATGTACTCGTGGCAAATTCGCACTCTTGGGGCGTAATAGAATGCTCTCTTGGGCTTCGATCCTCGTTCCTTCGAATGTGAGCATGTACTCGTGGCAAATTCGCACTCTTGGGGCGTAATAGAATGCTCTCTTGGGCTTCGATCCTCGTTCCTTCGAATGTGAGCATGTACTCGTGGCAAATTCGCACTCTTGGGGCGTAATAGAATGCTCTCTTGGGCTTCGATCCTCGTTCCTTCGAATGTGAGCATGTACTCGTGGCAAATTCGCACTCTTGGGGCGTAATAGAATGCTCTCTTGGGCTTCGATCCTCGTTCCTTCGAATGTGAGCATGTACTCGTGGCAAATTCGCACTCTTGGGGCGTAATAGAATGCTCTCTTGGGCTTCGATCCTCGTTCCTTCGAATGTGAGCATGTACTCGTGGCAATTCGCACTCTGGGGCGTAATAGAATGCTCTCTTGGGCTTCGATCCTCGTTCCTTCGAATGTGAGCATGTACTCGTGGCAAATTCGCACTCTTGGGGCGTAATAGAATGCTCTCTTGGGCTTCGATCCTCGTTCCTTCGAATGTGAGCATGTACTCGTGGCAAATTCGCACTCTTGGGGCGTAATAGAATGCTCTCTTGGGCTTCGATCCTCGTTCCTTCGAATGTGAGCATGTACTCGTGGCAAATTCGCACTCTTGGGGCGTAATAGAATGCTCTCTTGGGCTTCGATCCTCGTTCCTTCGAATGTGAGCATGTACTCGTGGCAAATTCGCACTCTTGGGGCGTAATAGAATGCTCTCTTGGGCTTCGATCCTCGTTCCTTCGAATGTGAGCATGTACTCGTGGCAAATTCGCACTCTTGGGGCGTAATAGAATGCTCTCTTGGGGCTTCGATCCTCGTTCCTTCGAATGTGAGCATGTACTCGTGGCAAATTCGCACTCTTGGGGCGTAATAGAATGCTCTCTTGGGCTTCGATCCTCGTTCCTTCGAATGTGAGCATGTACTCGTGGCAAAATTCGCACTCTTGGGGCGTAATAGAATGCTCTCTTCTGGCTTCGATCCTCGTTCCTTCGAATGTGAGCATGTACTCGTGGCGAATTCGCACTCTTGGGGCGTAATAGAATGCTCTCTTGGGCTTCGATCCTCGTTCCTTCGAATGTGAGCATGTACTCGTGGCAAATTCGCACTCTTGGGGCGTAATAGAATGCTCTCTTGGGCTTCGATCCTCGTTCCTTCGAATGTGAGCATGTACTCGTGGCAAATTCGCACTCTTGGGGGGCGTAATAGAATGCTCTCTTGGGCTTCGATCCTCGTTCCTTCGAATGTGAGCATGTACTCGTGGCAAATTCGCACTCTTGGGGCGTAATAGAATGCTCTCTTGGGCTTCGATCCTCGTTCCTTCGAATGTGAGCATGTACTCGTGGCAAATTCGCACTCTTGGGGCGTAATAGAATGCTCTCTTGGGCTTCGATCCTCGTTCCTTCGAATGTGAGCATGTACTCGTGGCAAATTCGCACTCTTGGGGCGTAATAGAATGCTCTCTTGGGCTTCGATCCTCGTTCCTTCGAATGGTTCCTTCGAATGTGAGCATGTACTCGTGGCAAATTCGCACTCTTGGGGCGTAATAGAATGCTCTCTTGGGCTTCGATCCTCGTTCCTTCGAATGTGAGCATGTACTCGTGGCAAATTCGCACTCTTGGGGCGTTATAGAATGCTCTCTTGGGCTTCGATCCTCGTTCCTTCGAATGTGAGCATGTACTCGTGGCAAATTCGCACTCTTGGGGCGTAATAGAATGCTCTCTTGGGCTTCGATCCTCGTTCCTTCGAATGTGAGCATGTACTCGTGGCAAATTCGCACTCTTGGGGCGTAATAGAATGCTCTCTTGGGCTTCGATCCTCGTTCCTTCGAATGTGAGCATGTACTCGTGGCAAATTCGCACTCTTGGGGCGTAATAGAATGCTCTCTTGGGCTTCGATCCTCGTTCCTTCGAATGTGAGCATGTACTCGTGGCAAATTCGCACTCTTGGGGCGTAATAGAATGCTCTCTTTGGGCTTCGATCCTCGTTCCTTCAAATGTGAGCATGTACTCGTGGCAAATTCGCACTCTTGGGGGTAATAGAATAGAATGCTCTCTTGGGCTTCGATCCTCGTTCCTTCGAATGTGAGCATGTACTCGTGGCAAATTCGCACTCTTGGGGCGTAATAGAATGCTCTCTTGGGCTTCGATCCTCGTTCCTTCGAATGTGAGCATGTACTCGTGGCAAATTCGCACTCTTGGGGCGTAATAGAATGCTCTCTTGGGCTTCGATCCTCGTTCCTTCGAATGTGAGCATGTACTCGTGGCAAATTCGCACTCTTGGGGCGTAATAGAATGCTCTCTTGGGCTTCGATCCTCGTTCCTTCGAATGTGAGCATGTACTCGTGGCAAATTCGCACTCTTGGGGCGTAATAGAATGCTCTCTTGGGCTTCGATCCTCGTTCCTTCGAATGTGAGCATGTACTCGTGGCAAATTCGCACTCTTGGGGCGTAATAGAATGCTCTCTTGGGCTTCGATCCTCGTTCCTTCGAATGTGAGCATGTACTCGTGGCAAATTCGCACTCTTGGGGCGTAATAGAATGCTCTCTTGGGCTTCGATCCTCGTTCCTTCGAATGTGAGCATGTACTCGTGGCAAATTCGCACTCTTGGGGCGTAATAGAATGCTCTCTTGGGCTTCGATCCTCGTTCCTTCGAATGTGAGCATGTACTCGTGGCAAATTCGCACTCTTGGGGCGTAATAGAATGCTCTCTTGGGCTTCGATCCTCGTTCCTTCGAATGTGAGCATGTACTCGTGGCAAATTCGCACTCTTGGGGCGTAATAGAATGCTCTCTTGGGCTTCGATCCTCGTTCCTTCGAATGTGAGCATGTACTCGTGGCAAATTCGCACTCTTGGGGCGTAATAGAATGCTCTCTTGGGCTTCGATCCTCGTTCCTTCGAATGTGAGCATGTACTCGTGGCAAATTCGCACTCTTGGGGCGTAATAGAATGCTCTCTTGGGCTTCGATCCTCGTTCCTTCGAAATGTGAGCATGTACTCGTGGCAAATTCGCACTCTTGGGGGCGTAATAGAATGCTGCTCTCTTGGGCTTCGATCCTCGTTCCTTCGAATGTGAGCATGTACTCGTGGCAAATTCGCACTCTTGGGGCGTAATAGAATGCTCTCTTGGGCTTCGATCCTCGTTCCTTCGAATGTGAGCATGTACTCGTGGCAAATTCGCACTCTTGGGGCGTAATAGAATGCTCTCTTGGGCTTCGATCCTCGTTCCTTCGAATGTGAGCATGTACTCGTGGCAAATTCGCACTCTTGGGGCGTAATAGAATGCTCTCTTGGGCTTCGATCCTCGTTCCTTCGAATGTGAGCATGTACTCGTGGCAAATTCGCACTCTTGGGGCGTAATAGAATGCTCTCTTGGGCTTCGATCCTCGTTCCTTCGAATGTGAGCATGTACTCGTGGCAAATTCGCTCTCTTGGGGCGTAATAGAATGCTCTCTTGGGCTTCGATCCTCGTTCCTTCGAATGTGAGCATGTACTCGTGGCAAATTCGCACTCTTGGGGCGTAATAGAATGCTCTCTTGGGCTTCGATCCTCGTTCCTTCGAATGTGAGCATGTACTCGTGGCAAATTCGCACTCTTGGGGCGTAATAGAATGCTCTCTTGGGCTTCGATCCTCGTTCCTTCGAATGTGAGCATGTACTCGTGGCAAATTCGCACTCTTTGGGGCGTAATAGAATGCTCTCTTGGGCTTCGATCCTCGTTCCTTCGAATGTGAGCATGTACTCGTGGCAAATTCGCACTCTTGGGGCGTAATAGAATGCTCTCTTGGGCTTCGATCCTCGTTCCTTCGAATGTGAGCATGTACTCGTGGCAAATTCGCACTCTTGGGGCGTAATAGAATGCTCTCTTGGGCTTCGATCCTCGTTCCTTCGAATGTGAGCATGTACTCGTGGAAAATTCGCACTCTTGGGCCGTAATAGAATGCTCTCTTGGGCTTCGATCCTCGTTCCTTCGAATGTGAGCATGTGTACTCGTGGCGAATTCGCACTCTTGGGGCGTAATAGAATGCTCTCTTGGGCTTCGATCCTCGTTCCTTCGAATGTGAGCATGTACTCGTGGCAAATTCGCACTCTTGGGGCGTAATAGAATGCTCTCTTGGGCTTCGATCCCCGTTCCTTCGATCCTTCGAATGTGAGCATGTACTCGTGGCAAATTCGCACTCTTGGGGGGTAATAGAATGCTCTCTTGGGCTTCGACACACGTTCCTTCGAATGTGACCATGTACTCGTGGCAAATTCGCACTCTTGGGGCGTAATAGAATGCTCTCTTGGGCTCTTCGATCCTCGTTCCTTCGAATGTTCGAATGTGAGCATGTACTCGTGGGCAAATTCGCACTCTTGGGGCGTAATAGAATGCTCTCTTGGGCTTCGATCCTCGTTCCTTCGAATGTGAGCATGTACTCGTGGCAAATTCGCACTCTTGGGGCGTAATAGAATGCTCTCTTGGGCTTCGATCCACGTTTAATCGAATGTGAGCATGTAGTCGTGGCAAATTCGCACTCTTGGGGCGTAATAGAATGCTCTCTTGGGCTTCGATCCTCGTTCCTTCGAATGTGAGCATGTACTCGTGGCAAATTCGCACTCTTGGGGCGTAATAGAATGCTCTCTTGGGGCTTCGATCCTCGTTCCTTCGAATGTGAGCATGTACTCGTGGCAAATTCGCACTCTTGGGGCGTAATAGAATGCTCTCTTGGGCTTCGATCCTCGTTCCTTCGAATGTGAGCATGTACTCGTGGCAAATTCGCACTCTTGGGGCGTAATAGAATGCTCTCTTGGGCTTCGATCCTCGTTCCTTCGAATGTGAGCATGTACTCGTGGCAAATTCGCACTCTTGGGGCGTAATAGAATGCTCTCTTGGGCTTCGATCTTCGTTCCTTCGTTCCTGTATCATTACTCGTGGCAAATTTCGAATGTGAGCATGTACTCTCGTGGGGCGAAAATTCGCATTCTTGGGGCGTAATAGAATGCTCTCTTGGGCTTCGATCCTCGTTCCTTCGAATGTGAGCATGTACTCGTGGCAAATTCGCACTCTTGGGGGCGTAATAGAATGCTCTCTTGGGCTTCGATCCTCGTTCCTTCGAATGTGAGCATGTACTCGTGGCAAATTCGCACTCTTGGGGGGCGTAATAGAATGCTCTCTTGGGCTTCGATCCTCGTTCCTTCGAATGTGAGCATGTACTCGTGGCAAATTCGCACTCTTGGGGCGTAATAGAATGCTCTCTTGGGGCTTCTTCGATCCTCGTTCCTTCGAATGTGAGCATGTACTCGTGGCAAATTCGCACTCTTGGGGGCGTAATAGAATGCTCTCTTGGGCTTCGATCCTCGTTCCTTCGAATGTGAGCATGTACTCGTGGCAAATTCGCACTCTTGGGGCGTAATAGAATGCTCTCTTGGGGCTTCGATCCTCGTTCCTTCGAATCTGAGCATGTACTCGTGGCAAATTAGCACTCGTGGCAAATTCGCACTCTTGGGGCGTAATAGAATGCTCTCTTGGGCTTCGATCCTCGTTCCTTCGAATGTGAGCATGTACTCGTGGCAAATTCGCACTCTTGGGGCGTAATAGAATGCTCTCTTGGGCTTCGATCTCTCGTTCTTCTTCGAATGTTGTGTGAGCATGTACTCGTGGCAAATTCGCACTCTTGGGGTCGTAATAGAATGCTCTCTTGGGCTTTCTTGGGGATTCTTCTTCTTCGTTCCTTCGAATGTGAGCATGTACTCTCGTGGCAAATTCGCACTCTTGGGGCGTAATAGAATGCTCTCTTGGGCTTCGATCCTCGTTCCTTCGAATGTGAGCATGTACTCGTGGCAAATTCGCACTCTTGGGGCGTAATAGAATGCTCTCTTGGGCTTCGATCCTCGTTCCTTCGAATGTGAGCATGTACTCGTGGCAAATTCGCACTCTTGGGGCGTAATAGAATGCTCTCTTGGGCTTCGATCCTCGTTCCTTCGAATGTGAGCATGTACTCGTGGCAAATTCGCACTCTTGGGGCGTAATAGAATGCTCTCTTGGGCTTCGATCCTCGTTCCTTCGAATGTGAGCATGTACTCGTGGCAAATTCGCACTCTTGGGGCGTAATAGAATGCTCTCTTGGGCTTCGATCCTCGTTCCTTCGAATGTGAGCATGTACTCGTGGCAAATTCGCACTCTTGGGGCGTAATAGAATGCTCTCTTGGGCTTCGATCCTCGTTCCTTCGAATGTGAGCATGTACTCGTGGCAAATTCGCACTCTTGGGGCGTAATAGAATGCTCTCTTGGGCTTCGATCCTCGTTCCTTCGAATGTGAGCATGTACTCGTGGCAAATTCGCACTCTTGGGGCGTAATAGAATGCTCTCTTGGGCTTCGATCCTCGTTCCTTCGAATGTGAGCATGTACTCGTGGCAAATTCGCACTCTTGGGGCGTAATAGAATGCTCTCTTGGGCTTCGATCCTCGTTCCTTCGAATGTGAGCATGTACTCGTGGCAAATTCGCACTCTTGGGGCGTAATAGAATGCTCTCTTGGGCTTCGATCCTCGTTCCTTCGAATGTGAGCATGTACTCGTGGCTAATTCGCACTCTTGGGGGCGTAATAGAATGCTCTCTTGGGCTTCGATCCTCGTTCCTTCGAATGTGAGCATGTACTCGTGGCAAATTCGCACTCTTGGGGCGTAATAGAATGCTCTCTTGGGCTTCGATCCTCGTTCCTTCGAATGTGAGCATGTACTCGTGGCAAATTCGCACTCTTGGGGCGTAATAGAATGCTCTCTTGGGCTTCGATCCTCGTTCCTTCGAATGTGAGCATGTACTCGTGGCAAATTCGCACTCTTGGGGCGTAATAGAATGCTCTCTTGGGGCTTCGATCCTCGTTCCTTCGAATGTGAGCATGTACTCGTGGCAAATTCGCACTCTTGGGGCGTAATAGAATGCTCTCTTGGGCTTCGATCCTCGTTCCTTCGAATGTGAGCATGTACTCGTGGCAAATTCGCACTCTTGGGGCGTAATAGAATGCTCTCTTGGGCTTCGATCCTCGTTCCTTCGAATGTGAGCATGTACTCGTGGCAAATTCGCACTCTTGGGGCGTAATAGAATGCTCTCTTGGGCTTCGATCCTCGTTCCTTCGAATGTGAGCATGTACTCGTGGCAAATTCGCACTCTCTTGGGGCGTAATAGAATGCTCTCTTGGGCTTCGATCCTCGTTCCTTCGAATGTGAGCATGTACTCGTGGCAAATTCGCACTCTTGGGGCGTAATAGAATGCTCACTTGGGCTTCGATCCTCGTTCCTTCGAATGTGAGCAGGTACTCGTGGCAAATTCGCACTCTTGGGGCGTAATAGAATGCTCACTTGGGCTTCGATCCTCGTTCCTTCAAATGTGAGCATGTACTCGTGGCAAATTCGCACTCTTGGGGCGTAATAGAATGCTCTCTTGGGCTTCGATCCTCGTTCCTTCGAATGTGAGCATGTACTCGTGGCAAATTCGCACTCTTGGGGCGTAATAGAATGCTCTCTTGGGCTTCGATCCTCGTTCCTTCGAATGTGAGCATGTACTCGTGGCAAATTCGCACTCTTGGGGCGTAATAGAATGCTCTCTTGGGCTTCGATCCTCGTTCCTTCGAATGTGAGCATGTACTCGTGGCAAATTCGCACTCTTGGGGCGTAATAGAATGCTCTCTTGGGCTTCGATCCTCGTTCCTTCCTTGTGTGAGCATGTTCTCGTGGCAAATTCGCACTCTTGGGGCGTAATTGAATGCTCTCTTGGGGCTTCGATCCTCGTTCCTTCGAATGTGAGCATGTACTCGTGGCAAATTCGCACTCTTGGGGCGTAATAGAATGCTCTCTTGGGCTTCGATCCTCGTTCCTTCGAATGTGAGCATGTACTCGTGGCAAATTCGCACTCTTGGGGCGTAATAGAATGCTCTCTTGGGCTCTGATCCTCGTTCCTTCGAATGTGAGCATGTACTCGTGGCAAATTCGCACTCTTGGGGCGTAATAGAATGCTCTCTTGGGCTTCGATCCTCGTTCCTTCAAATGTGAGCATGTACTCGTGGCAAATTCGCACTCTTGGGGCGTAATAGAATGCTCTCTTGGGCTTCGATCCTCGTTCCTTCGAATGTGAGCATGTACTCGTGGCAAATTCGCACTCTTGGGGCGTAATAGAATGCTCTCTTGGGCTTCGATCCTCGTTCCTTTCGAATGTGAGCATGTACTCGTGGCAAATTCGCACTCTTGGGGCGTAATAGAATGCTCTCTTGGGCTTCGATCCTCGTTCCTTCGAATGTGAGCATGTACTCGTGGCAAATTCGCACTCTTGGGGCGTAATAGAATGCTCTCTTGGGCTTCGATCCTCGTTCCTTCGAATGTGAGCATGTACTCGTGGCAAATTCGCACTCTTGGGGCGTATAATAGAATGCTCTCTTGGGCTTCGATCCTCGTTCCTTCGAATGTGAGCATGTACTCGTGGCAAATTCGCACTCTTGGGGCGTAATAGAATGCTCTCTTGGGCTTCGATCCTCGTTCCTTCGAATGTGAGCATGTACTCGTGGCAAATTCGCACTCTTGGGGCGTAATAGAATGCTCTCTTGGGCTTCGATCCTCGTTCCTTCGAATGTGAGCATGTACTCGTGGCAAATTCGCACTCTTGGGGCGTAATAGAATGCTCTCTTGGGCTTCGATCCTCGTTCCTTCGAATGTGAGCATGTACTCGTGGCAAATTCGCACTCTTGGGGCGTAATAGAATGCTCTCTTGGGCTTTCGATCCACGTTCCATCGAATGTGAGCATGTACTCGTGGCAAAAATTCGCACTCTTGGGGCGTAATAGAATGCTCTCTTGGGCTTCGATCCTCGTTCCTTCGAATGTGAGCATGTACTCGTGGCAAATTCGCACTCTTGGGGCGTAATAGAATGCTCTCTTGGGCTTCGATCCTCGTTCCTTCGAATGTGAGCATGTACTCGTGGCAAATTCGCACTCTTGGGGCGTAATAGAATGCTCTCTTGGGCTTCGATCCTCGTTCCTTCGAATGTGAGCATGTACTCGTGGCAAATTCGCACTCTTGGGGCGTAATAGAATGCTCTCTTGGGCTTCGATCCTCGTTCCTTCGAATGTGAGCATGTACTCGTGGCAAATTCGCACTCTTGGGGCGTAATAGAATGCTCTCTTGGGCTTCGATCCTCGTTCCTTCGAATGTGAGCATGTACTCGTGGCAAATTCGCACTCTTGGGGCGTAATAGAATGCTCTCTTGGGCTTCAATCCACGTTCCTTCGAATGTGAGCATGTACTCGTGGCAAATTCGCACTCTTAGGGCGTAAATAGAATGCTCTCTTGGGCTTCGATCCACGTTCCTTCGAATGTGACCATGTACTCGTGGCAAATTCGCACTCTTGGGGCGTAATAGAATGCTCTCTTGGGCTTCGATCCTCGTTCCTTCGAATGTGAGCATGTACTCGTGGCAAATTCGCACTCTTGGGGCGTAATAGAATGCTCTCTTGGGCTTCGATCCTCGTTCCTTCGAATCGAATGTGAGCATGTACTCGTGGCAAATTCGCACTCTTTGGGGCGTAATAGAATGCTCTCTTGGGCTTCGATCCTCGTTCCTTCGAATGTGAGCATGTACTCGTGGCAAATTCGCACTCTTGGGGCGTAATAGAATGCTCTCTTGGGCTTCGATCCTCGTTCCTTCGAATGTGAGCATGTACTCGTGGCAAATTCGCACTCTTGGGGCGTAATAGAATGCTCTCTTGCGGCTTCGATCCTCGTTCCTTCGAATGTGAGCATGTACTCGTGGTAAATTCGCACTCTTGGGGCGTAATAGAATGCTCTCTTGGGCTTCGATCCTCGTTCCTTCGAATGTGAGCATGTACTCGTGGCAAATTCGCACTCTTGGGGCGTAATAGAATGCTCTCTTGGGCTTCGATCCTCGTTCCTTCGAATGTGAGCATGTACTTGTGGCAAATTCGCACTCTTGGGGCGTACTCTTGGGGCGTAATAGAATGCTCTCTTGGGGCTTCGATCCTCATTCCTTCGAATGTGAGCATGTACTCGTGGCAAATTCGCACTCTTGGGGCGTAATAGAATGCTCTCTTGGGCTTCGATCCTCGTTCCTTCGAATGTGAGCATGTACTCGTGGCAAATTCGCACTCTTGGGGCGTAATAGAATGCTCTCTTGGGCTTCGATCCTCGTTTCCTTCGAATGTGAGCATGTACTCGTGGCAAATTCGCACTCTTGGGGCGTAATAGAATGCTCTCTTGGGGCTTCGATCCTCGTTCCTTCGAATGTGAGCATGTACTCGTGGCAAATTCGCACTCTTGGGGCGTAATAGAATGCTCTCTTGGGCTTCGATCCTCGTTCCTTCGAATGTGAGCATGTACTCGTGGCAAATTCGCACTCTTGGGGCGTAATAGAATGCTCTCTTGGGCTTCGATCCTCGTTCCTTCGAATGTGAGCATGTACTCGTGGCAAATTCGCACTCTTGGGGCGTAATAGAATGCTCTCTTGGGCTTCGATCCTCGTTCCTTCGAATGTGAGCATGTACTCGTGGCGTATTCGCACTCTTGGGGAGTAATAATAGAATGCTCTCTTGGGGCTTCGATCCTCGTTCCTTCGAATGTGAGCATGTACTCGTGGCAAATTCGCACTCTTGGGGCGTATTAGAATGCTCTCTTGGGCTTCGATCCTCGTTCCTTCGAATGTGAGCATGTACTCGTGGCAAATTCGCACTCTTGGGGCGTAATAGAATGCTCTCTCTTGGGCTTCGATCCTCGTTCCTTCGAATGTGAGCATGTACTCGTGGCAAATTCGCACTCTTGGGGCGTAATAGAATGCTCTCTTGGGGCTTCGATCCTCGTTCCTTCGAATGTGAGCATGTACTCGTGGCAAATTCGCACTCTTGGGGCGTAATAGAATGCTCTCTTGGGCTTCGATCCTCGTTCCTTCGAATGTGAGCATGTACTCGTGGCAAATTCGCACTCTCGGGGCGTAATAGAATGCTCTCTTGGGGCTTCGATCCTCGTTCCTTTGAATGTGAGCATGTACTCGTGGCAAAATTCGCACTCTTGGGGCGTAATAGAATGCTCTCTTGGGCTTCGATCCTCGTTCCTTCGAATGTGAGCATGTACTCGTGGCAAATTCGCACTCTTGGGGCCTAAATAGAATGCTCTCTTGGGGCTTCGATCCTCGTTCCTTCGAATGTGAGCATGTACTCGTGGCAAATTCGCACTCTTGGGGCGTAATAGAATGCTCTCTTGGGCTTCGATCCTCGTTCCTTCGAATGTGAGCATGTACTCGTGGCAAATTCGCACTCTCTTGGGGCGTAATAGAATGCTCTCTTGGGCTTCGATCCTCGTTCCTTCGAATGTGAGCATGTACTCGTGGCAAATTCGCACTCTTGGGGCGTAATAGAATGCTCTCTTGGGGATTCGATCATCATTCCTTCGAATGTGAGCATGTACTCGTGGCAAATTCGCACTCTTGGGGCGTAATAGAATGCTCTCTTGGGCTTCGATCCTCGTTCCTTCGAATGTGAGCATGTACTCGTGGCAAATTCGCACTCTTGGGGCGTAATAGAATGCTCTCTTGGGCTTCGAACCTCGTTCCTTCGAATGTGAGCATGTACTCGTTGCAAATTCGCACTCTTGGGGCGTATTAGATTGCTCTCTTAGGTTTCGATCCTCGTTCCTTCGAATGTGAGCATGTACTCGTGGCAAATTCGCACTCTTGGGGCGTAATAGAATGCTCTCTTGGGCTTCGATCCTCGTTCCTTCGAATGTGAGCATGTACTCGTGGCAAATTCGCACTCTTGGGCCGTAATAGAATGCTCTCTTGGGCTTCGATCCTCGTTCCTTCGAATGTGAGCATGTACTCGTGGCAAATTCGCACTCTTGGGGCGTAATAGAATGCTCTCTTGGGCTTCGATCCTTGTTCGTTCCTTCGAATGTGAGCATGTACTCGTGGCACTCGTGCACGACTCTTGGGGCGTAATAGATGCTCTCTTGGGCTTCGATCCTCGTTCCTTCGAATGTGAGCATGTACTCGTGGCAAATTCGCACTCTTGGGGCGTAATAGAATGCTCTATTTGGCTTCGATACTCGTTCCTTCCAATGTGAGCATGTACTCGTGGCAAATTCGCACTCTTGGGGCGTAATAGAATGCTCTCTTGGGCTTCGATACTCGTTCCTTCGAATGTGAGCATGTACTCGTTGTAAATTCGCACTCTTGGGGCGTAATATAGAATGCTCTCTTGGGCTTCGATCCTCGTTCCTTCGAATGTGAGCATGTACTCGTGGCAAATTCGCACTCTTGGGGCGTAATAGAATGCTCTCTTGGGCTTCGATCCTCGTTCCTTCGAATGTGAGCATGCACTCTTGGGGCGTAATTGAATGCTCTCTTGGGCTTCGATCCTCGTTCCTTCGAATGTGAGCATGTACTCGTGGGCAAGTATTCGACGTATAGAATGCTTCTCTTGGCTTCGATCCTCGTTCCTTCCTATGTGAGCATGTACTCGTGGCAAATTCGCACTCTTGGGGCGTAATAGAATCTCTCTTGGGCTTCGATTCGTTCTTTCGAATGTCGAGCATGTACTCGTGGCAAATTCGCACTCTGGGGCGTAATAGAATGCTCTCTTGGGCTTTCGATCCTCGTTCCTTCGAATGTGAGCATGTACTCGTGGCAAATTCGCACTCTTGGGGCGTAATAGAATGCTCTCTTGGGCTTCGATCCTCATTCTTTCGAATCTGAGCATGTACTCGTGGCAAATTCGCACTCTTGGGGCGTAATAGAATGCTCTCTTGGGCTTCGATCCTCGTTCCTTCGAATGTGAGGCATGTACTCGTGGCAAATTCGCACTCTTGGGGCATAATAGAATGCTCTCTTGGGCTTCGATCCTCGTTCCTTCGAATTGGTGAGCATGTACTCGTGGCAAATTCGCACTCTTGGGGCGTAATAGAATGCTCTCTTGGGCTTCGATCCTCGTTCCTTCGAATCTGAGCTTGTACTCGTGGCAAATTCGCACTCTTGGGGCGTAATAGAATGCTCTCTTGGGCTTCGATCCTCGTTCCTTCGAATGTGAGCATGTACTCGTGGCAAATTCGCACTCTTGGGGCGTAATTGAATGCTCTCTTGGGGCTTCGATCCTCGTTCCTTTGAATGGGAGCATGTACTCGTGGCAAATTCGCACTCTTGGGGCGTAATAGAATGCTCTCTTGGGCTTCGATCCTCGTTCCTTCGAATGTGAGCATGTACTCGTGGCAAATTCGCACTCTTGGGGGTAATAGAATGCTCTCTTGGGATGCCAATATAAAATTCGTAACAGTGGCGTCCGTGGACTCGGACGTGGGGCGTGGACAACCCGGCGGCGTGCGCGAGATCCGTAGGAGATAAAGGAGAGGTTAAGTCCGTGGAGTCGGTAATCACCTTGTAATCTTTTATTCTTAGTGGATTTTTTTTCGCGTGTTGGTCCCGTGGGTTTTTCTCCAAATTGGAGTTTTCCCACGTAAATCTCGGTGTGCTGATTTTTATTTTTCGCATTTATTTTTATTGCATCGAGACTTGTGGTTTGGCCGTTATACTTATTCACCCCCCTCTAGGTATTGATAGTATCTAGATAGATCCTAGGGCTCCCCCATAACTTACGGTTTGAAATCACATCCGAGCGCTCGCTAAGTTTTCCGGGCGTCCGAATCCTAGACTCCCGTAGATCCAACTCTCTGGATGGAGTCTAAATTTTTCAGGCTCCAGAAAAGACCCTCCAAAACCACTTCTGACCCCATTCCAGTTCCGGGTGTCCGAACTGAAACTTTGATTTCAGAGTTTTGAAGTCCGTTTTGATCCAAATTAGTTTTAATTCGATTCAAACTTACTCTAAACTCTCCAAAACTGATCTTAATCATGTTTAGCATAACTTTAATCCACACTTTGTCAATGTAGTCAAAGTTCGATATGTTATAAAAACCTAGCCTCTAGAATTGCGCTTAGGTGGATTCTAAGTTAGTTCCCGTGATTGAGAAATCCTAAGTATGTATTTATAGACTTTGAAATCAACTAGAGTCAAATTAGAAGTTATAATATTAATCTGCATATTGTGTATTGGTACTCGAAGCTTAGTTCTGATTCTCAAGGATGTAACAAATAGATTTTCTATTGTGTATCGGTACTCAGCCAAGTTAGTACCAGTACTCCGGTAAATCAGTACCAGTACTCAACCTTGGTACCAGTACTCAGTTCAATTCTCAGAATTGGTACTCTCGGGTTTTGAGGAAGACTATTTGGGTGCCGGTACTCGATAAAAAAATATAGATTTTTCAATTTTGTTTTTGAGGAACATACTCCCAGCACTCGTACTCAATGTAAAAATGAGTTAGATTAAAAACCTTAATTCCCAAAACCTCTTCTAATCCAATTCAAATCTATTTTATCAATTGTAATATCTGGGACTTCGATATTGAATTTGAATAAAGAATTCAAATTTTAATTTCGAGATTCGAAAACATATATATGTAATTATATATATGTATAGGTTGAGGCAGAGAGAGGAATCCTCGCGAATTAGTGACCGATTCTGGTGAAACAAAAATGTAGATCTGATGGTCCAGCGGTGCCGGAGGTGCTGGTGCAATCTGTTCGCAGATCCGACGAGCCGATCGTCCGAAATTACACATTTTTCGAGGAGAGGTCAATTTTGGGATTTTGTATTTTTGAAAAAGACCCAATATTTTATGTATCGTTTCGCGTGAAATCGCATGTGGATGTACAAATGTGCTTTTTGTGCGTGTTGTGAGGGACTCGAAAAGAAAATTCGAGAATTGGAGGACTTATACGCAATTTACCCTAAGCTATATATTGTGTAATCTAGGGTTTCTCCTCTCTTTGGAAAGCCTAGCCCCTCTCATCCTCTCATCCAAGCCTTAAGCACACCTCCCTCCTCCTCCTCCTCTTGCGTCGCACTACCTCCCCGGCAGCCGGCGACCATCCCTCGGCCACTACCCCGGCCAATTTCCTCTCCCTCTCCCTCAACATATCTCTCTCTCAATCTTTTTTCCTTCCTCTGTGACCCGAGAACCCAGGGGTGGCCGTGCCCCCCTCGGACCCCTTCTCTGGCACCCTAGGGCTCCGGCGACCCCCACGCCGGGGAGCCTCGAAGCCCCAGAGCACCGCTGCGTCTGCGCCTCCAAACTGGGTGTGGTCTAAGGCTGGGCAGCCGCAGCCCTTTGTGCCGCCACTGCCGCCACTGGTAGACCTAGGAGGGCCCCCTAGCGCCTCCCTGACTTCCCTCGGCCACCACCGTGGTCAGGGAAATGAAGCCCTAGCTCAAGCTCATTTGGGTTGGCTGCAGACTCCCCAGAACGCCGCCGCCGACGCCGCTGCCGCCGCCCGTCGCTAGCCAGCGTGAGCACCGGTGCCCCCTTGTTGGCCACACCCATCCCCTGCCGGCGCGCGCGCCGCCTTGCTGCCGGAGACCGAGCCGAGCATCCCTGCCCCGGCCAAGCCCGACCTAGGGCTTTTCTGAGTGGGGCCTTCTGTTCCAACCATCTGCGTCGAGCCCCTAGAGAGTGAGCACAGTGACCTCGAGGTGCCGCTGACATCTGTGCTCACCCTTGTTGCTGTCGAAGAAGCCCCATTTGGCTGATTCGACTGCATCGCTCCCGGTGAACATTCAAGTCAAGGTTCACGTGGCCTCGACGCGCTCATTGGCCACTGTTTGTGCTCCGGACAGTGAGCACAGACTTCGGTGCGTCGAGACCTTTCAGCGGGTGCTATTGGTTGGTCTCGAAGCTGCACGATTTTCGATAACGCCCCTAAACTAATATTTTCAAGTATCAATATTGTATTTAGTTGTAGGTTAAGAGCTTCTATGCAATTATGACAATGAGGGCTACCTCAGGCAGGGCGAGGCCACTGCTTGTGACCTCTGGACTGATTGTCCAAAGTTTCGAAGCCCTCGCGAAATCGAAAATTAGTTTCGATATGTTTTCCGGCAAAATCGCCGGTGAAATGTGTTTTCGAGTCGGGATTCAGTTATTACTGCGTGAATGCCCCTGGAATTGCCGCTGAGCCTGGTTGGCTGGTCACCCATTTCGTCTCGGGTATCTGGAGGCAACGGGTGAGCGGCGGAGGGTTCTGGTGCCGAATTTGGCGTTCTCGGAAACTCGAAACAGTACGGTTATTGCCAAATGACTTCTTGGCACGAAACTTAGTGTTTGCTGCTCGGGCACCCAAATTGGTACATTTTGGGTCAGCAGGTGACTTATGGTATGGGTCGGAACATTCCAGGACACCTCGTGGGTCCCGAGGACATCCCGGTGAGTTTTCGGGACTTCCGGCGAGTTACGAAAATCGGTTACTAGAAACCGATTCGGGAGGTTAAAGGTTTGTGAATGTAGTGTTTGTGAGCCATCTGGGCTAGACCCTAACTCGGTGGATCTTTCGTAGGTCCGGTTGACGTTCTGGTGCACCTGGGGAGTTAAGTGCTATGTCGTACACAAGTAGATACTTCGATCCGAAGTCGGTATTATGGTGCAAGCTCGGTGATGTTCCCTCCTCTCTTCTCTTTGCTTGTTATACACACTCATTTCACGCTGAGCACGTCACCACTTGACTTCACTTCTTGTTGCTCTACTCCAGTCCCTGTCCATGTTATTGTGATCTAGTAGTAGAGCAGTAGCATACATATACTGATTATGCATGACTTACTATCAGTTGTTGATCTGAGCGATCGGTTCATATGAGTTCGGTGATACTTGATGACCTGATTGGTAGTACACCCTTGGTGGTTTGATTATCGGCTATTCGCCGACGGATGGCTATTGATCATATCGTATCAATCGCCACAGCTCGTGTGCATTTCACGTACACCAGCGGTTTGGCCACCGCATCGGTATTCTTTTTCAAAAAAGTGGTTGTACTTCCGACCTGTGAGCCCTAAGTGGTCTATTGCTAGGGTCACATGCCAGGTAGAGCATGCGTGGCAGTTGCCTGAGGTCTTTAGATCAACCGGCGGTTAGATTGGGTATGTTTGGACTATTCGTCCGGCTGATGCATCTTTAGATTACAGTAGCGGTAGTCGCATGCTTATTATTATTTTCTTTCAGTCATATTTGCTACTGTATATCTCCTTATATCGTATATCTCGGCTATCAGTGAGTACACTTGCCCTCGTCGGCTTGCGGTACCCATTGGGAGACCCTTTGCTGGTTTCTCACTCCCACTTTTTCAGATGATCTGGGTGGTGGGAGTCGGGACGGTGCGTGAGGGCGGTTGCTAGTGAGCGGTAGAGGTCTCGACCGTTCGACATAGCCTTGGTTTTGGTTTCTACCCCTTTTCTCTTGTTAATAAATAGACACATCATGGTTCAGTTTGGTTATTAACTCTTGTTATGAATTGGTTTAAGATTTAAAACAATATTTTTGAAATGTATGCGGTGGTAGTCAGTTTTCAAAAGATAAAGAGTTTTCATGTGGGAAATAGTTTTCAAATGGTTTTCGGAGCTCTTTGATATCCTAGTATTTCAAAACAAAGTTTCCAAGTGGGATACACTTCTAAATGATAGGAATGATTATTGACTGGGCATCTGTATCATCTTAAGGATGGCTAGCTGTATGACTTGGTAGCATATGCATTTTGAATGTTATTGTGTATCTTGTGTTACGGATTTTGTATTGGCACATTTCGTGAGCTGTTGAGTCGGAGTCTTGAAGGTCAAGGTGCTACTTGAACAAGTTGAAGAATCCGAGACTTCAAGAATAGTGTATCATCGACTCACAGGGTGAATCACGACGTGAAGGTAAGTTTTACTGTTTATATGGTGATTCATAGTTACTTATGGTATTGGAATCATGTTTTATGTTTAAATCTGGATTAGACGAGTTTTTGGAAACTTTAGTTTCTTTGTTAAAACTCTTTGTTTGAATTCCGGTATTTAAAGTGTATCCGTTTTTAAAAAATTGATTTTTACAATTATATTCCGGAATCCAAGTTGAAGTTCCTCAAAACAGATTGTTAAAAACTAATTTTTGAACTGTATACCGGTATGTCAACTTAGTACCGGTACTGATTCAAAGTATACCGGTACATAAGTGATTAGTACCGGAATGCCGTTGCGTAATGTTTCTGTTCCGTCATTGCATTCCGGTATCTGCCTTCGTATACCGGTATACAGTGCCAGATTTGGTATGTTTCGATCTAATCCGACTCTATTTGATTCCAACACCTATAAATAACATGTTAGGGTTCTCTTTGACATTGAAAAACTCAGAATTCGTGAGAGAGAAATCCTAGAGGCTAGGATTTTCGTTCTAAACCCTTTTCCACAAAATAGCCTCCGAGATCAATTCGAGATAGTTTAAATTTCTATTTCATATGTCGAATTGATTTACCTCTTGCTTAGAACTTTTTCCTCTGGTTCTTAATGAAATTCTAAGCAAGGAATCACCGATATAAACCCTGAGTTCCTGTCCTTTCGGCGTCGTGGATTCGACGTGTTCAAGGTGGTTCGTGGATTCGGATCGTGAAGGCTTCAAGGATTCGAAGTGAGGCGTCTCGTGGATTCGAGGTGTGGCGTCTGTGTATTCAGACGTGAGGCGTGGACAGCCGAGGTGTGCGCGAGATCCAGAGAAGATAAAGGAGAGGTTAAGTCCGTGGAGTCGGTAATCACCTTGTAATTCTTTATTCTTAGTGGATTGTTTTTCGCGTGTTGGTCCCGTGGGTTTTTCTCCAAGGTGGAGTTTCCCACGTAAATCTCGGTTGATTTTATTTTTCGCATTACTTTATCGCATTGAGATTTGTGATTTTTATTTATACACCTATTCACCCCCTCTCTAGGTGATTGATATACTCTAGATAGATCCTAGGGCACCCCCTATCTTACAATTGGTATCAGAGCGGGATCTAGGCTTTATCTTTCTTAATGGGTGAAGGTGGTAACATTAATCGACCTCCGTTCTTTGATGGCACGAGCTATGCTTATTGGAAAGTTCGCATGAGAGCTTTTCTAATAGCCATCGATGAACGAGTGTGGCAATCCATAGAATTTGGATGGACTCATCCCACTCAAATCGTCGATAATGTTAGCATCCCTAAACCTCAAAATAAATGGAGTAAGGAAGAGATTGATTTATCTTCTTACAACGGTAGGGGAATTAATGCCTTATTTAATTCTTTAAATCAAACCGAGTTCTCACGTGTCTCGGCATGTGAGACGGCAAAGGAGATTTGGGATACTCTCCAAGTTACGCATGAGGGAACTAGCTTGGTAAAGGTCCAAAAATTTCAAATGCTTACAAGTAAATTTGATTCAATTTCCATGGACGATCATGAGTCCTTTACCGAGTACTATACTCGTCTTCAAGACATAGTCAATACATGCGCAAACTTGGGAGAGAAAATCTCGGAATCTAAAGTTGTAAGAAAAATTTTGAGAACTCTTCCCGAAAGATTTCGTCCGAAGGTTGCGGCCATTGAGACTATAAAACATCCGGACGAGATGAAAGTAGAAGAATTAGTAGGCGCTTTACAAACATATGAAATGACTTTTCCTACTAATCAATCTTTTTCCAAGTCTTTCTCTAAAAGTACAGGTGTTGCACTCAAATCTACAAAAGAGGATGACGACAACTCGGATTCCGACGAAGATATTTCGCTCGCCGACTTTGAACAACAATTGGCGCGTCTCACGAAGAAATTTCATCGAAATTTCCGGAAGAAAAGTCAAATCGATCTATATCCAAATCTTCTTCAAAAGGATCTACAAATTCTAAATTCTCTAAAGAGAAGAAACTTGCAAAGTTCCCTAAAGATAAGGATGAACTTGAGGGGGAAATTCAATGCTACAAGTGTAGAGGCTACGGCCATGTCTCCTCAGATTGTCCCACGAAAAAGTCTTATAAAAAGAAGGCTTTACAAGCTAGAACTTGGGATGACTCTACTTCTAATGAATCGAGTTCTAGTGAAGAAGAAAAAAATGATGCTATAGCTTTTTGTTCACATACTTCTTTACCTTCCTCATCGATTCTTTGTTTATCATCTATTTCTAATGATTTGCTTTCTCCTTCTTTGCATGAAACGTCGAGCGACGATGGCCCAAGTGAAGGGGAGTCGGATGATGATGACTTAGCCGAGGCGTACAATCAACTACTAATTGAATCGAAAAAGATGGCTAAGCTTAACAAAAAGCTAAGGAGACGTCTACTTGAGCTTGAAGGTGAAAACAATGAATTGAAAGAGTCATCTAAAGCTCTTGAGGAGGAAAGGGAACATATATTGACAAATAATAATATCCTCCAAGAGAAGCTAGACCAATCGGAGATATCGATCAAATCTTATTTAGAAAAGATTGGGGTTCTAGAGCAACAATTCAAGGAGAGTTGCAAGTCCACCGAAAGTTTGACCAAACAAGTTAATCAACTTAAGTTCGATATTCAAAAATTCTCCTCCGGATCAAAGAAGCTCGATAATATGCTAGGACTTGGTCAAACGGACAAACTTGGAGTCGGATACGAAAGAACTCATGTTGAGAAGGGTAAAAATTCAGCATCTAAAGCTCCATCCAATCTAAAAGAGAATGTATGCCATAGATGCGGGATTAAAGGACACATCAAAAGGTTTTGTCCTAGAAGTGAAAAGAATCGTACAATGGCATCATCGACAATCCGACAACTCCCGAGGATCCAAAAGCAAATTCAAATGGGTCAAAGTGCGAAGACCAACCTAAAGTCTAAGCCACAACAAAAGGGGAATTCAAAGTGGAGACCAAGGGTTGAACAAAAGTCGAAGCAAATGGTGTTCAATTCTAACAAACCAAGTCAACCGAGAATCCGACAAGTTTGGGTTCGGAAAGGTGATATCTTTTCTTGTCTTAAGCATTAATATTTTTGAAATATTGCATTGATCCGTATTTATTGCATATCTTATTTGATCATTGCTTTTTGATACTTTCTTTGTTGTTTTAATGCTTTAAGACTTTGACGACTTGTGTTTTATTCAACATTAAACAGTGCCTTGAAGTTACTTGATTCACATTCATTCACTCCTTTTTAATCTCACGTTGATTATCATTTTTACTTCATCTTTATTGTCTTTGGAGATACTATATTGTGTGATTTCATAATATTATATTCATCAAATTTTGGTAATCATGTATAATCTCCAGGAGCTTAATCTATCTTGGTTGTGTGTGTTGAATTTGATGGATAGTCATTCTCTTACATACTAAAATTTGTCGCATGTACTTTCAACTAAGAGATTGCTAATATAAGGGAGAGTATTATAATATAAATATTGCTAATATGCTTGTAAGATGTGGAAAAAGTTACATCCTTTAAAGGAGTGTGAAAACTACCACCACATGGAGGAAAGAGCTACCACCCCGGTCGTTCGGTTAGTGTGTGCAGCTACCACATGAATTGAATTGCATATCCGAAGAATATATATATATATATATATATATATATATATATATGATTGCAAAGCTTGCAATGGAAATATGTTTACATTTTTTTTTTGGAGTTATAAGGTGATCCACATACAAGTAAGATGCTCAAAGAGCCACCTCTCTGTAATTAAAGTTTATCTCAAACTTTGAACGCTTGTGCGACAAACAATTGTCTCTTTGATGAATTTCTTAAGTCACCTTCATAAACCGGTTACATCTTGATAGAATTTGAGTCTATAGACTATTTGTGATGACTTGATTTTGATCTATATATGAATAATGAAATTTTACACTATTGTATTTGCATTGTGATAATTTTAAAGTAAAAATATTTAATTTTCGTGAAATTATCATGGGATGAAATTTTTATGAATTTTTCATGCAAAAGGCACTACATTTTTTTTTGTTCACTGTATACCGGTACTAGGTGGAAATACCGATATATGGTGGTTTTTGTTTTTGAAACCCGAGACCTGTTATTTTTGAAATTTACATTGCATACCGGTATACGGTATCGCATACCGGTATGAGGTCTGAGCAATAGCCCTTATATTCCGGTATGCTGTTTTCGAAAACACAACCAATCTTTTTCAAAACTCTCTCTTTCTCTCTCTAAGAGCTTCCTACCGTGATCCTCCTCCAGATCTGTGAATTTTCAACTTGGATTTGTAAGTTTATCATCTTTAATCTCGTTTGATTCTCGAAACCCTAGTTTTGGCCTGTTTTTACATTGATTTGTTGGGTTGACGGTAGATCTCTGTTATTACTGAAATTTCTTGAGGGTTTATGCTTGAAATGGTTTTAGTTACATGCAAGCTTTGTTCTAGTACACTTAGATCCGAGAATAACATGTTATTTATCTTTGATCAGCATGTTCTTGAGACATTTTTGGGGTTTTTGCAAGAATACCTTTTTTTGATGAAACAAAACTCATGAAACTCATGAATATAATGTTTTGATGCATGTCATGATGATTAGTAAGCTCATTATATGTTACATGACAATTTGATCTTGAGCTTCATTTTTATTTGTATCATGTTGCATAGGAAACATGGCATTTTCCATCATCCTTGTTCTCATGATGATGATGGCTGCCGATGGAAGCCGTGGACGTGGTCGTGGAAAGAAAAGTGTCACCAAAAGGACACGTGTTGAGGAGGACTCGTCAAGCACCGAGTCGGAGGGCTCCGAGTATGCCCCGGAAGAGCAAATTGACAAAGGCAAAGGGAAAGCTCCTGAGGTCTCTACTCGTAGGGGGAGAGCTCGTTCTCCACCTCGTCGGAGCACCGGTGGTCCGGTCATTCGAGAACCGAGTTCAGCAGAACGACGTACCAAACGAGGTGCAGAAACTGAAGTTGTTTCCTCGAAAAGGCAAAAGGCATTCGCTAGCAAGGCGTGTCACGCGGAGCATCATGTGAATTTCAGTGAACTGTCACGTGAAGTTCCAGACTTCGCTCGCCTATTTCAATGAGCTCCGATCGAACCTGTCGGTCGCATCCCTACCCGTGCCCCTTTCTGCGTGGAGTTGATACGAGAATTCTACATGCATGGGCATGTTACTCATGAAGATTATGAGACGGGGACTTATCAGTTTGAGACGTCTGTCCGGGGAATACGAGTTGTGGTCACCCCTCACACCGTTGGAGATATCTTTGGATTAAATGTGAGCACCACGGGTTTACCTTATACGCAAGGGAGCGTTCTGCCTTCATCACATTGGGAGATCATGACCGATGCCCTATGTAAACCGGGCACTTATACCAACCGTCTGTTTGTGGAATCAAGGGAATTGAAGCCCGAGTATCACATTCTTTCCTTGATAGTCTGCTACAACATTGTGCCAACAGTTGGCACAAAACGCATCCGGTGGGACCGACTAGCGCTTCTCTTTTTAATTGGTCATCCGGAGTATGCACAGGGACTCAACATCAACATTCCATTTCTGATGTGGCAGCGTATGGCAAATGTGATTCATGCTTCAGGGCGTCGTGAGCTTCTTCCATTTCCTATCCTGATCACACGTATTTTGGAGGCACATGGAGTAGATCTTTCGTGTAACAAGTTTGACTACGGCTTGGGACCTATTGATGGTGTTACCCTGGCGAAGTCAATTAGTACCCTGAAGACTTTTCAGCAAGTCAAGGGTTACTCTACTACTACTCCGAGTACCGCAGCCCGTCCTGCTGAGCGTGGTGGGTCATCTAGCTCAGGGGGAGCAGTTCCTGATATATCTCTTCGTTATGAAGTTCGGTCTTTCAAGAAGCGGGTTGAACGGGGCTTCAGAGCATTGGAGGACAGACTCAAGAATTTAGAGGATGGCGTGAAGAAAATTTTAGAGATCCCTGGTTGCCGACATGATGATGTTGCCGGCGGTGCTGGTCCAAGTTCTTCACATCCACCTGCTCCTTCCTCTTTTGAGCAACAACTTCATGGCACTGAAGGTGAAGAAAAAGAAAGTGGTGATGACGACAGTGACGACAGGGAGTGATATTTTCTACTGCTTATTTTATTTTCGCTTTTCCTTGTCTTTATGCTATGTTTGTCTTTAGCTTTCTGCTTGTGTCATGCCCCGGGGCCCCAGCGGAAGCCCACCCGGGCGCATGCACAGACCCGCCGTGTACACAAACAACCAACATGCACACAAGGCGTCTAATAACAAGTATGAAAGAAAGGAATAAAACAAGTAATCCTAACATGATAATCAGAGCATACATACTAAACAAGTAAAGTCACTACCAAAGTTTAGTACAACATAAACCCAAAAAGGGGCATAGGGTAGTCTCTACAAAAGTGGTCGATACAAAAACACCTCTCAAATAAAATAAAAGAAAGGTGCGCCACCTAGTCGCTAGCACCCTCGCGATCTAGCTACTCGCAATACCCTTGCCGCGGTCCCTAGCCTCTCCCGCAGTGGATGGCTCTGAAATAAAACAACAAACCCCAGGGGGATGAGAACTATTATTCAATAGTTCCCAGTGGGTAAGCCGCCAAGAGGAGCGGAATACACCACTAGGTCAACTGAGGCAGAAGTAGGATTAGTATAAAAATATGCATACATTTAAAATTCCACACTACTATGCCTCTACCATAAGTTATAAACATGTGATATTCTAATCATGATCATGTTACAATGCAAGTAACTCCTCTACTCATGTACATGTGTAAATATGCAATATTCTAGCTACACATGTTCAAATGTCATAATCTCACTATATGCCATGTCATGTCCACTACCACATGCATCGTAGATACCCAATCCATAGGGGACGAGGTTGTCCCGCTTGTGCCGTGCCTAATGGCCCCGTGGTAGTCAACATTCTCTCGCTAGAATGAGACTCTCCCCCAACGGCGATCCACTTCGGCGCCCAAACCTGCACGGGCGACCAAGGTCGCAAGGCTAACTCCGGAGTGCCGGCTTGTAGGGAGCGACCCTCACAAGCATGTGCGAATGAGCACAAATGGCCAACAAGCATAATCAACTGCATAAGTGTCACGTTCATCATGTCTAAAAACATGGAATGCCAAGTAGTGACTAAGAGTCCAACACTATGTCATAATGTCCATTTGTTATTCACCTAAGTAATATGCAATATACTTAGTTTAACATTCTCAAAGGTTTGTCATATGCCATGACTAATGCTACTAAAAGCCAATATATATACATCATGATCAAATCTCATATGCTACTATACATCTAGTATCCCACAATATATCTCACTTATCCAACATGCATTTCTACATATAATAAGATGAAATGCTACAAAACCATTATCCAAGTTTAATCCATGCATGCTATCAACCCCTACAAGGTACATGCAATTCTCATAAATGACACCTATATGTCATGATTCCAACAATGTCATAATGCTACATTTAGCATGTAAATGCACAATCTTGAGTTTTTAATAAAACTGAAGACATAGA
Organism: Puya raimondii; assembly: GCA_016920855.1. NCBI lineage: Eukaryota > Viridiplantae > Streptophyta > Magnoliopsida > Poales > Bromeliaceae > Puya > Puya raimondii. Next base: position 143,453,319 of record JABWPP010000050.1, read on the forward strand.
GGGATTTCACCCATTTCGGTGAGGTCAAACCCACCCGAAGCCCTTCGGAACCTCGCAGTATCCGAAAACAAAGTTGTCCCCTCGATTTCTAGCGCCCTAAAGGAGATCCCTATGGGGTTAGAACATCGAACAACCAAAATCGAAAAACGACATACAACAAAGGGGAAAAAGGGTGAAAAATACCTTAGACCAAGAATTTCTTGTCCAAAGTCCAAAATAGAGTTAGGAGGCATCAATTCCAACCTAACACAACATTCTACACCCATCAATTCCCATTCAAAATCCCGAAATTAAGAAACCCTAAAAAATAAACCCTAGGTTTCCCATAATGGGATTTCTCCAACAAAACCTCAATTAAACTACAAAAGAGGGTTCAAAAGAGGAAAACCCACCTCTTTAAAGCTCCAAACAAGATCCAAGGAAGCTAGGTTTGGAGATAAACCTCAAACAAACTCTTCTCTTCCTCCACTACGTCCACCAAGGACAAGCTAGCAAGCTTGAGAGCAAAAGAGAAGGAAAAGGAGATCAAACCCTAGGTTTAATCATCAAAAACTCAAGAAATCTAGAGAGAGAAAGAGAGAAGGACCTACCTCTTTTCTCCAAGTCCTCAGCTCAAATGGCTGAGAGGGGAGGGTGTGAGGGTTAAGTTGTATGTTGTAACAATTGCCCCAACACCCCTCCAAAAGCCAACATTCGCAAAACAGCTCAAACAGGATTTTCGGCTCTGTATACCGGTATGCGTATGGGCATACCGGTACCAGGCCAGAAGCTCCGCAACCCGAGCCTCGGCCAAACAGGCCACGCGAAGGGATTCCGGTATGCGCATTGCCAGTACCGGTATGTCAACTCCAATACCGGTATGCGATATCACATACCGGAATGCCAGCCCATTCCAGTATTTCCAGCAGGATTCCGCAGAACCCGAGAGCTGCGAAATTCGGTTTATCACTGAATACCGGTATCCCAAGGGTGCATACCGGTATGCAATGCCAAAACCTGCAGTTTTGCAGATGTCGACTCCCGGAGTCCGTTTTCGCACTTCTCAAGTCCCGAAAACGCTCCCAAGGGTCCGAAACAAAACTAAAACCTCCAGATCAGTACGGGGTACTAATCTCACACTAGAACCTTGCAATTCGCTAAAGTTCAGTGTACTACATACACCCCTCCTAAAAAGGAGTTTCGTCCGCGAAACTAGAAGTCAAGTACCTTAGGATTCCATCTGAAAAAGATGGGGGTACCGCTCCAACAGCGAGCTCTCCAACTCCCAAGTTGCTTCGCGTTCGTCGTGGTTGCTCCAAAGCACCTTCACATAAGGGATTTCTCGATTCCTGAGTTTCTTCACCTCGCGAGCTAGAATCTTCGTCGGATATTCCTCGAAACTCAAATCTTCATGCAATTCCAACGGAGTGGAGTCCAACACATGAGTTGGATCGAAAACATACTTCCGGAGCAAAGATACGTGGAACACGTTGTGCACTCCCGATAGATTCGGCGGTAAAGCGAGCCGATATGCTACCGGGCCTACCCGTTCCAACACTTCAAAGGGTCCAATAAAACGAGGACTAAGTTTTCCTCGAACACCAAATCTCTTAATCCCCTTCGTCGGCGATACTTTTAGGAAGACATGGTCTCCTACTTGGAACTCCAATTCCCGCCGACGCTTATCAGCATAACTCTTTTGACGACTTTGAGCTGAAATTAATCTTTGTCGAGCAATACGAACCTTGTCCTCGGCTTCCTGTAGCACGTCGGGACCTAAAACTAGCTTCTCACCCACTTCACTCCAATGAAGTGGTGATCGACACTTCCTTCCATAAAGAGCTTCGAAAGGTGCCATCTTAATGCTTGCTTGATAACTATTGTTATAAGCAAACTCTGCCATAGGTAGGTGCTGATGCCAACCTCCTTGATAATCCATGATACAAGCTCGAAGCATGTCCTCCAAGATTTGAATGGTACGCTCAGATTGACCATCGCTTTGGGGGTGAAATGCCGTGCTGAAATCCAGACGAGTGCCCAAAGCGTCATGTAAACTTTTCCAAAAATGCGACACAAATCTAGTGTCTCTATCCGATACGATCGATGTAGGTACTCCATGAAGCCGCACCACTTCATCAAGATAGACTTGTGCAAGTCTCTCCCCTGTCCAAGTGGTGTGTATAGGGATAAAGTGTGCCGATTTAGTCAATCGATCCACTATCACCCACACTGCATCATGCCCGGCTTGAGAGCGAGGCAACCCTGACACAAAATCCATAGTAATACGCTCCCATTTCCAAACCGGTATCGGTAAACTCTGAAGTTTTCCCGCGGGGAGTCTATGTTCAGCTTTCACTTGTTGGCAAGTTAAACATCTAGCTACAAACTCGCCAACGTCCTTCTTCATTCCGGGCCACCAATAATGCAATTTCAAATCCTTGTACATCTTTGTGCCACCCGGATGCACGGTATAAGGCGCTCGGTGAGCTTCGGTCAATATCCTTTCCTTGATCTCCGCTTCTGCCGGTACACATAATCGATTTAGGAATCGTAGCATTCCTTGATCGTCCACAAGAAATCCACTAGCATGGCCTTCGCTGATTTTGGATCGAATCCTTTGCAATTCTGGGTCAAGAACTTGCTTCTCCTTAATCAAATCAAGTAAGGTAGGTTGCACTACCAAAGCCATTAACCTCGCGGGTGTGTCGGGGGCTACAACCTCCAAATTCAATCGTCGCAATTCCGCCAACAGCGGGGGTTGAGTAACAAGTAGCATCGCTAAATTTTCCATCGATTTGCGACTTAGAGCATCTGCCACCACGTTCGCTTTTCCCGGGTGGTAGAGAATAGTCAAATCATAGTCTTTAAGTAGCTCCAACCATCTTCGTTGCCTCAAATTTAAATCCTTCTGCGTGAACAGATATTTTAGGCTCTTATGGTCGGTGTAGACTTCACAACGCTCGCCATAAAGATAATGACGCCAAAGCTTCAAAGCGAACACCACGGCCGCTAATTCCAAATCGTGGGTTGGATAATTCTTTTCATAATCCTTAAGTTGACGGGAAGCATAAGCTATTACTTTTCCGTCCTGCATCAAAACACAACCCAAACCATTAAGTGAAGCATCACTATAAATCACATACCCTGCTCCCGCAACCGGCAAGGTCAAGATCAGGGCGGTGGTCAAGCGCTCCTTCAACTCCAAGAAGCTTCTATCACATAAGTCATTCCAAATGAACTTAGTTCCTTTATGTGTGAGTCGAGTGAGGGGCATAGATAATTTAGCGAATCCCTCGACAAACCTCCGGTAGTATCCGGCTAGACCAATAAAACTTCGAATCTCGGTCACATTCGTTGGTCTAGGCCAATCCTTGATCGCCTCAATCTTCTTAGGATCCACGGCTACACCGTCTCCCGATATCACATGCCCCAAAAAGGACACTTCGCGGAGCCAAAATTCACACTTCTTCAACTTAGCAAAATGTTTCTTCTCCCGAAGTACTTGCAATACTTGCCTCAAATGATCTCTATGTTCCTCGTCGCTTCGAGAATACACTAAGATGTCGTCGATGAACACCACTACAAACCTGTCTAAGTAAGGCTTAAAGACACGGTTCATTAAATCCATAAAAGCTGCCGGGGCATTAGTAAGCCCAAACGGCATAACAGTAAACTCATAATGTCCATACCGTGTTCGAAAAGCCGTCAGGGGTACATCCTCAGCCTTGATCTTGAGTTGGTGATAACCAGATTGTAAATCGATCTTGGAATACACCAAAGATCCTTGCAGTTGATCGAACAAGTCGTCAATCCTCGGTAGTGGATACCTGTTCTTGATTGTAACCTTATTAAGCTCACGATAATCTACGCATAGGCGAAGAGATCCATCCTTCTTCTTTACAAATAAAACCGGCGCTCCCCAAGGTGATACACTCGGTCTGATGAAGCCTTTATCCAATAAGTCTTGCAACTGCGCTTTCAACTCCTTCAGCTCGGCAGGTGCCATCCTATAGGGTGCTTTTGAAATCGGGGTAGTCCCGGGAACGAGATCCACCACGAATTCAATTTTCCTATCCGGTGGCATACCTGGAAGATCCGCCGGAAACACATCAACAAACTCCCGCACAACGGGTATGTCCTCAATCCGCGGGGTGTCTCCATCCCTCAGAACAACGCTAGCTAAGTAAGCTACACAACCACTCCGAATCAAGTGCTTAGCCCGTGCAGAAGAGATAGTCATCGCGAACAGCGAACTCTTGCACGCATGAAACACAACTTCATCCTTTCCGGGTTCCCGAAAAGTCACAATCCGATCCTTGCAATCGATTGTGGCGTAGTATTTTGTGAGCCAATCCATGCCCAATACTACGTCAAACTCGCCCAGCTTCCGCAAAACTAACAGATCAATCGACATAATCCAATCCCCTATCCTAACAGGGCAACTAGGGCAAAACTCCCGAATGTCCAAAATGTGATCGGGAACAACAACATGTCCCGGATGCAAAGTAGGTACAATCTCGATGTCATGCAACTCGGCAAACAGCCGATCAATGAAAGAGTGAGATGCACCAGTGTCAAATAAAGCTCTAACTCTGATTCCATTAATTAAAATGATACCTGCGACGACCTCCTCGGCTGCTGTCGCCTCCACGGCCTGAGCCGCATACATACGCCCACTAGGCGCCTGTCGGGATCCCTCGATCTGCTGCTGCTGCTGAAAGGGCGGTCGCCCCGCTGAGTAGCGAGTAGTTGGGGTCCCACGACCCTGTCCCGGTGATGTCGGTGCTGATGCCGATGACGGGGCTGGGGAAGAACCTCTTGGACACTCCGAGCGAAAGTGGCCCTCCTGACCACACTGGTAGCACTTGCCCACTCGCTGCGGGCACTGTGGTGGAATGTGAGGACCACCACAAATGACGCAACGTGGCGGCTTCCGGTAATTCGGTGCCCCGCGCGGTGGAGCCTAGCTGCGCCCACCCGATTGACTCCTCGGGTGCTTCGGTGGTTTCTTGGAGTAACTCTTGCTGCCTCCCTCGCCCGCCGGCCTTTTACCCTTCAGTCGGTCCCAAGCTTCGATCTCCTCTCTCGCAATCTCCGCGCCCTTTTCCACCACTAAGGCGCGATTCACCACCTCCCGGTAGGTCTGCAACCCTGCCGCCTGCACCAATCTATAGATCGACGGTCGAAGGCCCGCCTCGAAGATACGAGCCTTATCCTCGTCATTCCTCACCACGTAAGGTACGCAATGCAGAAGACGAGAAAACTCTCGTTCATACTCCGTCACCGTCATATCCCGCTGACGCAAGCTGCGTAAATCCCTCTCCATCTGCCTCTTGACACTCGGAGGAAAGTAGTTTGACAACAAAAGGTCCTTGAATCCGCTCCAAGTAATAGCCGCCAAATTAGTGTTCGGATCATCCCGAATATCCGCCCACCAACGATAAGCCGCGCCGTCAAGATGATACGTGGCCAACCATACCTTATACTGCTCCTCCACAAACGTATCATGAAAAAGCTTTTCCATGTGGAGAACCCACTTCTCCACCGTCCAATGATCCGCTTTCTCGCCATCGAAGACTTGAGGGTTACATCTCCGAAACTCATTCAAACGCTCCATCAACCTGTCTCGCTCAGTCCCGACAACCATCAAAGGCAAAACCGTCCTCGCCGGCGATGCCCGCATCGGGGGTGTCATAGTCGCCTCCTCTCTCGGCTCGGCACTGGGCGCCACGGGGGTCGGCCCAGGGATAGGCGCCGCTGCTCCAACAGTCACACCTCCAACTGGCGTAGGTGGCGTAGGATCCTGAACAGTCCTGGTAGAAGCCTGCTGAAGTAATAACTCCTCCATCCTCTTCATCCTTGCCTCCTGTCGACGTGCGGCGTCGACTTACTGTTGAGCCGCAGTCGCCTGCTGTGCCACCAGACCTGTCAACGCTGTCAACTGGTCTCTCAACTCACGGACCTCACTGGATCCGGAGGTTGCAGAGGTCTCCACTTCCTCTGCGTCGGCTGCCGCTGCCATCTCGGTCGATTGAGAACGAGTAGTCGGCATAACAAGCTACAATAACATAGAATGCGCAAGTTAGAAACTTACGCTAACGAAACCCCACTCAACAATAAAATTCCCAATCATGCGAAAGTAAATGAAGTGAGCTCCTAACTAACTCCCGATGTCACGTTGTCGGCCGCCAACGTGACCTCCTAAGAGTTAGGTGTCACACACTTCAATCAAACTCCAACTACTTGGAGAATAAGGACACAACCCAATTGTGTTACTTTCGCTAAAAACAATCTCGTCTCTCACGAGTCTAAGTCCTATAGTCCAACCTGCCTAAGGTTTTCTAGGTCCACAATGACTTAACCCTAGGCTCTGATACCACTATAATCTGTCACGCCCCGGGGCCCCAGCGGAAGCCCACCCGGGCGCATGCACAGACCCGCCGTGTACACAAACAACCAACATGCACACAAGGCGTCTAATAACAAGTATGAAAGAAAGGAATAAAACAAGTAATCCTAACATGATAATCAGAGCATACATACTAAACAAGTAAAGTCACTACCAAAGTTTAGTACAGCATAAACCCAAAAAGGGGCATAGGGTAGTCTCTACAAAAGTGGTCGATACAAAAACACCTCTCAAATAAAATAAAAGAAAGGTGCGCCACCTAGTCGCTAGCACTCTCGCGATCTAGCTACTCGCAATACCCTTGCCGCGGTCCCTAGCCTCTCCCGCAGTGGATGGCTCTGAAATAAAACAACAAACCCCAGGGGGATGAGAACTATTATTCAATAGTTCCCAGTGGGTAAGCCGCCAAGAGGAGCGGAATACACCACTAGGTCAACTGAGGCAGAAGTAGGATTAGTATAAAAATATGCATACATTTAAAATTCCACACTACTATGCCTCTACCATAAGTTATAAACATGTGATATTCTAATCATGATCATGTTACAATGCAAGTAACTCCTCTACTCATGTACATGTGTAAATATGCAATATTCTAGCTACACATATTCAAATGTCATAATCTCACTATATGCCATGTCATGTCCACTACCACATGCATCGTAGATACCCAATCCATAGGGGACGAGGTTGTCCCGCTTGTGCCGTGCCTAATGGCCCCGTGGTAGTCAACATTCTCTCGCTAGAATGAGACTCTCCCCCAACGGCGATCCACTTCGGCGCCCAAACCTGCACGGGCGACCAAGGTCGCAAGGCTAACTCCGGAGTGCCGGCTTGTAGGGAGCGACCCTCACAAGCATGTGCGAATGAGCACAAATGGCCAACAAGCATAATCAACTGCATAAGTGTCACGTTCATCATGTCTAAAAACATGGAATGCCAAGTAGTGACTAAGAGTCCAACACTATGTCATAATGTCCATTTGTTATTCACCTAAGTAATATGCAATATACTTAGTTTAACATTCTCAAAGGTTTGTCATATGCCATGACTAATGCTACTAAAAGCCAATATATATATACATCATGATCAAATCTCATATGCTACTATACATCTAGTATCCCACAATATATCTCACTTATCCAACATGCATTTCTACATATAATAAGATGAAATGCTACAAAACCATTATCCAAGTTTAATCCATGCATGCTATCAACCCCTACAAGGTACATGCAATTCTCATAAATGACACCTATATGTCATGATTCCAACAATGTCATAATGCTACATTTAGCATGTAAATGCACAATCTTGAGTTTTTAATAAAACTGAAGACATAGAGAGGGATTTCACCCATTTCGGTGAGGTCAAACCCACCCGAAGCCCTTCGGAACCTCGCAGTATCCGAAAACAAAGTTGTCCCCTCGATTTCTAGCGCCCTAAAGGAGATCCCTATGGGGTTAGAACATCGAACAACCAAAATCGAAAAAAAAAAAACGACATACAACAAAGGGGAAAAAGGGTGAAAAATACCTTAGACCAAGAATTTCTTGTCCAAAGTCCAAAATAGAGTTAGGAGGCCTCAATTCCAACCTAACACAACATTCTACACCCATCAATTCCCATTCAAAATCCCGAAATTAAGAAACCCTAAAAAATAAACCCTAGGTTTCCCATAATGGGATTTCTCCAACAAAACCTCAATTAAACTACAAAAGAGGGTTCAAAAGAGGAAAACCCACCTCTTTAAAGCTCCAAACAAGATCCAAGGAAGCTAGGTTTGGAGATAAACCTCAAACAAACTCTTCTCTTCCTCCACTACGTCCACCAAGGACAAGCTAGCAAGCTTGAGAGCAAAAGAGAAGGAAAAGGAGATCAAACCCTAGGTTTAATCATCAAAAACCCAAGAAATCTAGAGAGAGAAAGAGAGAAGGACCTACCTCTTTTCTCCAAGTCCTCAGCTCAAATGGCTGAGAGGGGAGGGTGTGAGGGTTAAGTTGTATGTTGTAACAATTGCCCCAACACCCCTCCAAAAGCCAACATTCGCAAAACAGCTCAAACAGGATTTTCGGCTCTGTATACCGGTATGCGTATGGGCATACCGGTACCAGGCCAGAAGCTCCGCAACCCGAGCCTCGGCCAAACAGGCCACGCGAAGGGATTCCGGTATGCGCATTGCCAGTACCGGTATGTCAACTCCAATACCGGTATGCGATATCACATACCGGAATGCCAGCCCATTCCGGTATTTCCAGCAGGATTCCGCAGAACCCGAGAGCTGCGAAATTCGGTTTATCACTGAATACCGGTATCCCAAGGGTGCATACCGGTATGCAATGCCAAAACCTGCAGTTTTGCAGATGTCGACTCCCGGAGTCCGTTTTCGCACTTCTCAAGTCCCGAAAACGCTCCCAAGGGTCCGAAACAAAACTAAAACCTCCAGATCAGTACGGGGTACTAATCTCACACTAGAACCTTGCAATTCGCTAAAGTTTAGTGTACTACAGCTTGCTTTAGATACTATCTCTCTATTTTGGACTTGTAACTATGAACTAACTCTACTATCTTAGTTGGTTTTTATTGTTATCTCTTTGTCTTGTTGGCAATTTTTGACAAAAACGGGGAGAGAGAGATTTATGTTTTTAAACTTATACGTACCATATAAAGTGGGAGAGAATTATGCAAAGAGGGAGAGAAATGCAAAGAGGGAGAGAAATGCAAAAAGGGAGAGATGAAGACGTATCATACAAAGGGGGAGAGAAATTTTGCGAAGATGATGACATTTGGCGCGAGATGAAGAATTTATTGATCATACACGAAGGGTGAGTTTTTAAACTTAACTTGCTTGTTCTACCTGACTTTGTCTGAAGTTGTTTTGCAGGAATTGTTAAAGACTTCAAGACTCCAAGTCCTAAGTCATAGAGTTTGTCTTAGGAGTTGATCATTTGTAATTTTGGTTTTATGTTTTGGATCATACACGCGTGAAGTTCATTGTTTTGGTGATGGCAATGAATTTCATTTATTTTGGTTCGGGTAGAATCTTGTATTTTAGGTTTTGTCACGGAATTGCCAAAGGGGGAGATTGTTACGGATTTTGTATTGGCACATTTCGTGAGCTGTTGAGTCGGAGTCTTGAAGGTCAAGGTGCTACTTGAACAAGTTGAAGAATCCGAGACTTCAAGAATAGTGTATCATCGACTCACAGGGTGAATCACGACGTGAAGGTAAGTTTTACTGTTTATATGGTGATTCATAGTTACTTATGGTATTGGAATCATGTTTTATGTTTAAATCTGGATTAGACGAGTTTTTGGGAACTTTAGTTTCTTTGTTAAAACTCTTTGTTTTGAATTCCGGTATTTAAAGTGTATCCTTTTTGAAAAAAATTGATTTTTACAATTGTATTCCGGAATCCAAGTTGAAGTTCCTCAAAACAGATTGTTAAAAACTAGTTTTTGAACTGTATACCGGTATGTCAACTTAGTACCGGTACTGATTCAAAGTATACCGGTACTGAAGTGATTAGTACCGGAATGCCGTTGCGTAATGTTTCTGTTCCGTCATTGCATTCCGGTATCTGCCTTCGTATACCGGTATACAGTGCCAGATTTGGTATGTTTCGATCTAATCCGACTCTATTTGATTCCAACACCTATAAATAACATGTTAGGGTTCTCTTTGACATTGAACAACTCAGAATTCGTGAGAGAGAAACCCTAGAGGCTAGGATTTTCGTTCTAAACCTTTTTCCACAAAATAGCCTCCGAGATCAATTCGAGATAGTTTAAATTTCTATTTCATATGTCGAATTGATCTACCTCTTGCTTAAAACTTTTTCCTCTGATTCTTAATAAAATTCTAAGCAAGGAATCACCGATATAAACCCTGAGTTCCTGTTCCTTTCGGCATCGTGGATTCGACGTGTTCAAGGCGGTTCGTGGATTCGGATCGTGAAGGCTTCGAGGATTCGAAGTGAGGCGTCTCGTGGATTCGAGGCGTGGCGTCTGTGGATTCAGACGTGAGGCGTGGACAGCCGAGGTGTGCGCGAGATCCAGAGAAGATAAAGGAGAGGTTAAGTCTGTGGAGTCAGTAATCACCTTGTAATTCTTTATTCTTAGTGGATTATTTTTCGCGTGTTGGTCCCGTGGGTTTTTCTCCAAGGTGGAGTTTCCCACGTAAATCTCGATGTGCTGATTTTATTTTTCACATTACTTTATCGCATTGAGATTTGTGATTTTTGTTTATACACCTATTCACCCCCCTCTAGGTGATTGATATACTCTAGATAGATCCTAGGGCACCCCCTATCTTACATCTTGGATGTTATTGTGTGAGTAGATGAGTGAGTTGTGACATGTATTATGGTGGTACGCTGTGTAAATACAGGGAAGACTCTGTTCGTGTGGACAGAGAGGTTCCTGTATTTGTGGCAGGTCTGTTCCGTCCCATGGGCAAGGTTGCAAAAAAAAAGGGCATTTTTTTGCTGACTCTGTTTACAAAATCGGCCCTCTTTCTAAAATGGTTTTACAAAAAGGACCCCGGGGCGTTACATCAATCCAAATGCTATAAATAAATATGAATCACCATGAAAATATTTAGATTATACCTAAGTATCGTGAATTTAATTTGTGAGCTTTCCTTGAGTTATTCGTGGATCTTCAAGTCTCCAGTTGTTGACATTCGAATCGAACTTTTTAAGACTCCGATTCAGATCACGAAATATGCCAACACAAAATTTTCTCCTTTGAAAGTTTTATGACAATACCCAAAAATTACATAAAATACTCACAACGCTCATCTTACTAAAAAGAAAAACCGAAGTTTAATGTCATCACCACAACATCGAACCTCTCTTGTGTAAGATTCAAATAAAAATAAAATTACACATTGTTTGATTCCTAAAACAAACTTTATGACTTAGGACTTGAAGTCTTGAATTCTTCAATAAGAACCTGATAAACAAACTCCAAATGAAGTCATAATATAGTTTAGTTCATTAGTTCAGTTTTGTTCTTCAATTCAACTTTTTCTTCTATTTCTTTCTTTAATTTTTTTTCCTTCTCTTCTCATCTTCGTCTTCTTCTCCCTCTATCATCTTCAATATCATATTTTCTTGCTTTTTGTCAAAAATTACCAAAAAGATAAAACATTAGGTAGAGAGAAAAGATAATAAGTTAGCTCAAGCAAGTAATAAACGAGTCCTACCTCACTCATATTCAACTTGTTTACATCCTAATTTTAAGTCACTTTGTATTTCGTGTAGCATCGGTTCAAATCTTGTGTTGCTCGAGTCTGGATGAGTTCATATTTTAAGTTATTTTCTTTAGAATCATGCTTGTTATGGACTTACTGCATTTAGATTTTATCGGGTTTGCGATAATATGGTTATGAGTTGCTTAAGCCTTTGATCATTTGTGTTCTAGGTTGTTCAAATCTTGGCACAATAACTTCTCAAATTGTTTCAATTTTAGGTCTTTTTTATATTATGATTTTAAATGATTTGGTAGTAATCAAGTCATTTGTAATTTATAAGGATCAATACTTTTTCTGGTTGATTTCATATTTATATTGATTTAGCATAGCAAGAAGGACAAACTTTGATATGCAAATAGGATAATCGGATATGGAATAATGATTATAGGACATATGATTTTAATTAGTCATATGTTTAAGGCAAGGGCGACATTTGTTTTTGTCTTACCCCAAACATTCCTCATTCGAAAATTCAAGACAAATTCGTCATGTCCAAATTAAGTAAAGGCTAAATACTTTAGTGTAATAAAAAGAAAATCTAGTATATTTAAAAGTTTATTAGTTTTGTTTTTCTATTAATATTTAGCATTCTTTTTACTTTTCCAACTTATATATAATTTTAGGCAAAATGTCACACCCCAGGTTGCAGCCGAGCCTGGGCTCGCCCACAGACCCGCCGCGTACACGGAAAGCCCTGTGCACATGAAGCGAAAGAAGTACTTGTAATTATTTAGGGATAACTTCAAATACCACCCATGTGGTTTCGTGCTTTCTCACTTTAGTACCATGTGGTTTAAAACGTATCACTTTAGTACCCTGTGGTTTGGTTAATCTCTTTTTATTATCTTTTCGTTAATTTTTTCGTTAAATTAATGAGAAAGTTAAAACTACAGGATAGTAAAGTGAATATTTGATAAACCATAGGTGAGATATTTAAAGTTTTTTCTGTATAATTTAATGAAAAAATTAACGAAAAGATAACAAAAAAAGAGAATAACCAAACCACAGGTGTAGCACTCTGAATTTCGGTGCGCTGCTTCGAACTTTACCAAATTTGATGAAGTTCGGAGAGAGCCGATAAGGGGTGGTGTGGAATTGGGTTCCGAGGGTTTCGGAACGTTTTGGGTGCGAGTGGGAACCCTGAAATCAAAAATTTGATTTTTTAGAAAAGGACCAACTGGAGCAAAATTGCTCACGGGGTCCGGACTCGGGATCTAGGGTCCGGACAATGAAGTCAGTGGAGCAGCTAAGGTCCGGACCCGACCTGTTACCATGCGGAGATGCGCGTACGGGTTCCGGACCCGGACGCCAAGGTCCGGACCCGGCCTGCGCGGTGGGCTGTTGCGCGTACGGGGTCCGGACCCCACTTGCAAGGTCCGGACCCAGCTGAAGCAGAATGTCCAGTGAGGGACAGTTTGGTAATTTCATGGAGGATGGGCTATGTATAGGGGCTGAGGTCTCTCCCCTCATTACTCCTCCACTCTCCTCACATTCCCTCTCCTTCTCCCTCACTTTCTCTCTCTAGAGATCTCTCCAAAGCTTGGAGAAGTGAAGGATTTGACCTTGGAAAAAGCTTCTAAGGTGGATTTGGAGCTTCTTGGTGCAAGAAGAGGCTAGGGAACTTGGGTGTAGAGGTGAGTTCTTATGATTTAGGGTTTAAACCTTAGACTTAATCCTTTGATATGAGGCTTTTGGAAACCTTAGGCAATCTTGACCACAAATGGTGGAAGATTGGCCATGAAATCTAGGGTTTGGCTTGCTGCATGCAAACCCTAGGTAGATTTGGGGCTTTTGCCATTGGAGGTTCTAAAAATATTTGGACCTTCGGGAATTGCAATTGAGGCATAGGAATTCATGTTAGAACAATTGATTTCTAGCATTGAGTTGATTTATGGATTCGTAATGAGTAACGAACCATTTTCTTGTAGAAGCTTGGGTTGAAGCAAGAACTCAAGGCTTGGCGACTTAGGAGCTCAAAGAATTCAAAGAAGTGGAAGCTCTTGAGGTGGGTTTGTGTTTACCGAAGTGATTAGGTCACTTCCATGTCTAGGGTAAATAACCATTTGAAAATAAATGGTGTGAAAGTGAGTAACCCTAGAATTTGCATGTTGGCAAAATGAGAATCTTGATAGATAGAGCCATGGGCTCATCTTGCATGTTAGTGAATTCAAGTATATTCTTATTATCCATACTTATTATGTGATTGCATGTATGAATTAGAACCTAGTGTTGAGGAACATAGGTTGAAAAGTGCAAATAGAACCTAGTGTCATTGAACATAGGTTGGAACATGAGATTGGAACCTAGTGTCCATTGAACATAGGTGAGACTTGGTGACTTGAACCTAGGGCCATTGGACTTGGGTTGGCAAGTGTGAAATGTGAACATTGGGATACGCGACGATTTCGCTACCCGTGCCACGTGTTGGCGGTGATGGATTGGGATACGCGACGATTTCGCTATCCCGGGTACGCGACGATTTTACTACCCGTGCCACGTGTTGGCGGTGATGGATTGGGATACGCAATGATTTCGCTACCCGTGCCACGTGTTGGCGGTGATGGATTGGGATACGCGACGATTTCGCTATCCCGGGTACGCGACGATTTCGCTACCTGTGCCACGCGTTGGCGGTGATGGAATGGGGTACGCGACGATTTCGCTATCCCGGGTACGTGACGATTTCGCTACCCGAACAAGGAGATGACGATTTCATTCCTTGGAGGTTGGGACCATGATGGGGATGGCGATTCCATTTCCTAGTGCCCAACACTTGCGGCGATTCCGCTTTGGTTGAGAACTATTATGGTGATGCGGCGACTCCGACACCATAAATGAATGACAAGTTGTTAAACTTGGTCAATGTGAGATATAGGATGAACCTAGGAGAAAATGAAAGTTGACATTTTAATTGGTTGCATCCTTTATGTTTATTTACAAGCATGTAAATATTTTTATGCATAGTTATTTGTGATTTAACTTATGCTTATGGTGTTTCTTTGGACCTGGTGGGTCGAGCTTCTCTCTTGGGTGGCCTTACCCACTGGGAACTATGTTTATAGTTCTCACCCCACGTTTTTCAGGTCCTTCCGCGAGTGAGGCGGCGGAGCGAGGCAAGGGTTTGGCTCCGTAGATAGCGGCCCTTCCATTTTGGTGATACATAGAGTTGTACTCCTAGTCTTGGACAATGATAGTATAGGGGTTTTCATTAAATGTATGCAACTTGTATTTTCCATAGTTTTGGAACTTGATGTATGGAATAGGAATGAAAGAAAAGAAAAATTGGACATGTATAAATGTGCAAATGTGATGTAATAGAAGTAGAACTTCTTTATGTTGATGCTTTCCTTGTGCAACTCTTGTACTCCGTTCCTAGTTGGAACATTGTGGATATGCTTGTGTTGTGACGCCTTGGGCGGGTAGAAGAGACTCTATCCGGTCGGCGGGTCTGGGGCATGCGCCCGTGCGGTTATCCTTTCCACCTAGTTGGTGTTAAAGGCCCGACGGGGCGTGACAGACTAAGGTGGTATAAGAGAGTAGAAACGGTCTAGCTGGACCTAAGAAATCCTACGATGGAAAAGACCCTAGGAGTGTAGGCTCATGAGTGACGAGATCTTTGATTGTGGCGAAAGATAAGTGATTGGGTTATGTCCTTATACCTCTAGTTGGAAGTAGAGGTAGATTCGAGGTGTGTCTTATTCTTCACCAAGAGGGTTCTTGTTGACGGCCGACAACATGATACCAAGTGAGGGGAATAAGAGCCCTTGTGTGACTTTCGCCTAGATTGGGTTCACGTTTATGTTCGTGAAATATTGTGTCGTAAATAACTTTGAATGTCACGAAATGACCAAAGTCGTTGTGTTTCCATGAGATAATGGTACGTGGACGGCCTCTTACGAGGGCTGGGCTCGGAGGATCGAGCGCGGCTCCCGAACAACTCGGGAAGGGCGAGAACTCGGGTCTTCGTGACCAGTTGACCAAGTTGATGGGCGTGGTTTGGCGACAGGCCGAAACCATGCAGCGACAGGAGGAGCAAATTAAGAAGCTCCAGGACGAGGTGGCGCAGCAAGTGGCTGCGATTAGGGAGGAGAGAACGGGAGCACCTCCGGCCTCTGCTTCGGCACCGGCCGAGGGAGTGGCACCGGCGCCGGCTGTGGCGCCACCCGCACCACCGACTGCGACCGATGGGTCGGGTGCTCCTATGCCCGACTCCGCGGCGGAGGAAGCGGAGAGAGAGCGCGCACTTGCGGCTCTCGTGACGTTCAAAAAGTTCAACCCGCCTATCTTCAACGGGGAGAACGTGGATCCATGGGACGTGGAGACATGGATCGATGCCATTGAGACGCTCTTCGAGGATTTATATACCTTGGAGAGGGACAAGGTGCACCTCGCCGCTCATTGTTTAGAGCGATCAGCGAAGGTGTGGTGGAAGGGAGTCAAGCGTGATCGACTCTCTAGCCTTCCGCCACCGACTTGGGAGGAGTTTAGGGTATGGTGTTCGCCGCCTACTTCCCCGATAGTGAGAAGAGGAAACTTCAAGAGAAGTTTCGGAAGTTGAAGCAAGGGAACCGCACCATGCGTGAGTACGAGGGGGAGTTCTCGTACATCATTAACTGTGTACCGCACGTAGTCCGCGGAGAATTGGACAAGGTCGACTGCTTCGTGCGCGGGCTTCGACCGGAGATCTTTCGGGCGGTTCACGCCTTCAAGCTACAGACCTTTGCGGAGGTCTTGGACCGTGCTCTTTGGGTGGAGCACGGGAATGCATGTGCGCACGAGGAGCGCGAATCTTGGGAGAGAGAGAAGGAAAAAGATAAGAAAAAAGGAAACAAGCGTCCGGCGGGTGGCTCGGGTGGTCAATCTAGCTCTAAGCGACCCCCGAAGCACTCGCAGTCGCAGAATCAATCTCGAGGGTTTTAGCGGAGTCGACCCTCGGGCCGGTGCCCGATTTGTAGCGGCCCCTACAACCCTCAACAGTGTGATTACCGTGAGGGCCGGTGCTACAAATGCGGACAACCGGGACACATGCGGTTCAATTGTCCGATGGATGATGGCCGAGCACCGTCGTCGGTATCGGCATTTGCATCGCTGAGACAGCTTGCGGGCATCCCACCCGCGGCGATGTCGGCAGGCCATACACAGCCACCGAGACCAGTTGAGGGCCAGCGGCCGACGCCCAGTGGACGGGTGATCGCCTCGCAGGTGGAGGAACCTTCTGCCCCGGAGGATGTCGTGGCAGGTATTGTGTTGATTAATGGCATTCGATGTAGAGCTTTGTTTGATACCGGAGCATCGCATTCATTCATTGCTCGATCATTTGCTATTGCGCATGGAATAAAAATTATAGAAGCCACGCATGCAAGAACTGTGCAAGTGCCAGAACACACCTTTTGTGTACATCAAGCGTGTGTAAATTGTCCAGTGAGGATTGAAAACTGGATCATGCCAGCTGATTTGCTGGTGTTGAATCGAATGAATGAATATGATTTAATCCTAGGAATGGATTGGCTCTCGAGATATCACGCTACTATTGAGTGTGAGAGCCGAATAGTGCGGTTTAGAGAACCCGGGCACAAGGAGTTTGTGTACCGTGGGTGCAAGAGTTCGCTCTTTGCATCGATGGTGTCCACGTTGCAAGCAAGAAAGCTCATTGCTAGTGGTTGCATTGCTTACTTAGCGACGGTAGTGGATGACCGAAAGAAGGTGTTGGAACTCGAGGACATTCCTGTAGCCCAAGAGTTCCCGGATGTATTTCCGGCGGAGTTACCCGGAATGCCACCTGATCGGGAAATAGAATTCGTGATCGATTTGCTCCCGGGTACAGCACCGATTTCTAAGGCCCCGTACAGGATGGCACCCGCGGAGCTAAAGGAATTGAAAGCACAATTACAAGACTTGATGGACAAGGGTTTCGTAAAGCCAAGTGTGTCACCTTGGGGAGCCCCTGTTCTATTTGTGCGAAAGAAGGACGGTTCACTGCGGTTATGTGTGGATTACCGTGAGTTGAATAAGGTGACCGTCAAGAACAAGTACCCGTTGCCCCATATCGATGACTTATTTGATCAGTTGCAAGGGTCACGGGTGTATTAAAAGATTGACTTGCAATCCGGTTATCACCAATTGAAGATTAAACCGGAGGATGTGCATAAGACCGCGTTTAGGACGCGGTATGGACACTATGAATTCACGGTTATGCCTTTCGGGCTTACCAATGCCCCGGCAGCGTTCATAAATTTAATGAACCGTGTATTCAAACCACTACTAGATCGATTTGTGGTGGTGTTCATAGATGACATCTTTGTGTACTCTCGGAGTGAAGAGGAACATAAAGAGCATCTAAGGATTGTGCTTCAAGTTCTTCGAGAGAACAAGTTATTCGCCAAGTTAAAGAAGTGCGAATTTTGGATTCGTGAGGTCGCTTTCTTGGGTCATGTGATTTCCGCGGGAGGAGTATCGGTGGACCCTATGAAAGTTGAGGCAATCTAGGATTGGCCTCGCCCGACCAATGTCACGGAAGTACGAAGCTTTTTGGGTCTTGTGGGGTACTATCGGCGGTTCGTGGAGGGATTTTCAAAAATCTCTGGTCCACTAATGCGTCTTACCCGCAAGGGAGCCAAATATGTTTGGAGCGAGGAATGCGACCAAAGCTTTAAGGAGCTAAAGGAAAGGTTGACTTCGGCTCCGGTTCTCGTCTTGCCGATTGCGGGGGAGGGCTTTGTGGTGTATAGTGATGCATCACGGCGAGGTCTTGGGTGTGTGCTTATGCAAAGAGGACAAGTGATAGCATACGCCTCTCGTCAGCTGAAGAGCTATGAGCAGAATTACCCCACCCACGACCTAGAGCTTGCAGCGGTGGTCTTCGCGCTTAAGTTGTGGAGACACTATTTGTACGGGGAACATTGTGAAGTGTACACGGACCATAAAAGCTTAAAGTACTTGTTCACTCAAAAGGAGTTGAACTTGAGGCAACGGAGATGGTTGGAGTTAATAAAAGATTACGACTTAAGTTAATAAAAGATTACGACTTAACCATCTTGTACCACCCCGGTAGAGCCAATGTGGTGGCCGATGCGCTCAGTAGGAAATCAGTGGAGAACTTCGCAATTGAGATGACGGGACAAATGTCGTTGATCAAGGAAATGGGCCGGTTCGACTTGGAAGTCGTGTCCCCGCTATACTCATGAATCTCGAGGTGTGGCCGACCTTGTTGGAGCAAATAAAAGAAAAGCAATCCGGAGATCCGGAACTCCAAAAGGTGCGGAGTGCTATCGAGAGTGGACGCGCCGGTGATTTTCATGTGGATTCCAAGGGCGCCATTCGATTCTGAAATCGATTGTGCGTGCCTAAAGTCGAGGACATTCGTGGGGAGATCTTGAAAGAAGCTCACACTTCTCCCTATGCGATTCACCCGGGCGGCACCAAAATGTATAAGGATCTTAAATTGCATTATTGGTGGTCGGGGATGAAACTTGATGTGGGACGCTTCGTGGCACAATGTTTAGTATGCCAACAGGTGAAGGCCGAGCGTCGCTTTCCAGCAGGGAAATTGCAAGGGTTGTCCATTCCAGTTTGAAAGTGGGAGAACATAAAAATGGACTTCGTTGTGGGCCTACCTCGATCGCATGGTGGCCACGACGCGATTTGGGTGGTGGTGGATCGTTTGACAAAGTCGGCACACTTTTTGCCAATCCACACCACATGGTCGGGAGATAAATTGGCACAAGTCTACCTGGACGAGATTATGCGGTTGCATGGGGTCCCGACCTCGATAGTTTCAGATCGAGATCCCCGTTTTACATCGCATTTTTGGAAAAGCTTGCAAGAGGCTTTGGGTACACGGCTCGATTTTAGTTCGGCATTCCATCCTCAAACTGACGGTCAATCAGAGAGGACAATTCAGATTTTGGAGGATATGCTGCGAGCGTATGTGTTGGACTTCAAGGGTGCGTGGCCTACTCATTTACCGATGGCTGAGTTCACTTATAATAATAACTATCAATCTAGCATCGGTATGGCACCATTTGAAGCCTTGTATGGAAAAAAATGCCGTTCTCCTATTCATTGGAGCGAGGTCGGCGAAAGAAGGGTCTTAGGACCGGATGTGTTGCGTGAAGCGGAGGAAAAGGTCTGCTTGGCACGTGAACGCTTGTCGACGGCGCAATCCAGGCAAAAGAGCTATGCGGATAGACGTCGGCGAGATTTGGAATTCGCGGTAGGACACCGCGTCTTCTTGAAAGTATCGCCCATGAGAGGGGTAAAGCGATTTGGTGTTCGGGGTAAGTTGAGTCCCCGTTACATTGGACCCTATGAGGTTTTGGAGCGCGTGGGATCTTTGGCATATCGGCTAGCCTTGCCGCCAAAACTTGCGGGGATACACAATGTGTTTCATGTATCGACGCTCCGCAAGTACGTGTATGATCCAGCGCACGTCCTCGAGTATGTGCCTATGGAGCTTCATGAGGATATGACTTACGAGGAATTTCCCTTGTGTATCATGGATCGCGAGGTGAAAAATTTGAGGAACCGTGAAATTTCTTATGTAAAGGTATAATGGACGAATCACGAAGAGCGTGAAGCTACTTGGGAATTGGAAAGCTCAGTGAAGGAGCGGTTTCCTTACCTCTTCGCTGAGTCCAGCTGAGGTATGATTTAGTTTCGCGGCCGAAACTCTCTTTAAGGGGGGGAGGAATGTAGCACTATGAATTTCGGTGCGCTGCTTCGAACTTTACCAAATTTGATGAAGTTCGGAGAGAGCCGATAAGGGCTGGTGTGGAATTGGGTTCCGAGGGTTTCAGGAACGTTTTGGGTGTGAGTGGGAACCCTGAAATCAAAATTTTGATTTTTTGGAAAAGGACCAACTGGAGCAAAATTGCTCACGGGGTCCGGACCCGGGATCTGGGGTCCGGACAATGAAGTCCGTGGAGCAGCTAAGGTCCGGACCCGGACGCCACGGTCCGGACCCGACCTGTTACCACGTGGAGATGCGCGTACGGGTTCCGGACCCGGACGCCAAGGTCCGGACCCGGCCTGCGCGGTGGGCTGTTGCGCGTACGGGGTCCGGACCCCACTTGCAAGGTTCGGACCCGGCTGAAGCAGAATGCCCAGTGAGGGCACTTTGGTAATTTCATGGAGGATGGGCTATGTATAGGGGCTGAGGTCTCTCCCCTCATTACTCCTCCACTCTTCTCACATTCCCTCTCCTTCTCTCTCACTTTCTCTCTCTAGAGATCTCTCCAAAGCTTGGAGAAGTGAAGGATTTGACCTTGGGAAAAGCTTCTAAGGTGGATTTGGAGCTTCTTGGTGCAAGAAGAGGCTAGGGAACTTGGGTGTAGAGGTGAGTTCTTGTGATTTAGGGTTTAAACCTTAGACTTAATCCTATGATATGAGGTTTTTGGAAACCCTAGGCAATCTTGACCCCAAATGGTGAAAGATTGGCCATGAAATCTAGGGTTTGGCTTGCATTTATGCAAACCCTAGGTAGATTTGGGGCTTTTGCCATGGGAGGTTCTAAAAATATTTGGACCTTCAGGAATTGTAATTGAGGCATAGGAATTCATGTTAGAACAATTGATTTCTAGCATTGAGTTGATTTATGGGTTCGTAATGAGTAACGAACCATTTTCTTGTAGAAGCTTGGGTTGAAGCAAGAACTCAAGGCTTGGCGACTAAGTAGCTCAAAGAATTCAAAGAAGTGGAAGCTCTTGAGGTGGGTTTGTGTTTACCGAAGTGATTAGGTCACTTTCATGTCTAGGGTAAATAACCATTTGAAAATAAATGGTGTGAAAGTGAGTAACCCTAGAATTTGCATGTTGGCAAAATGAGAATCTTGATAGATAGAGCTATGGGCTCATCTTGTATGTTAGTGAATTCAAGTATATTCTTATTATCTATACTTGTTATGTGATTGCATGTATGAATTAGAACCTAGTGTTGAGGAACATAGGTTGAAAAGTGCAAATGGAACCTAGTGTCATTGAACATAGGTTGGAACATGAGATTGGAACCTAGTGTCATTGAACATAGGTGAGACTTGGTGACTTGAACCTAGGGCCATTGGACTTTGGTTGGCAAGTGTGAAATGTGAACATTGGGATACGCGACAATTTCGCTATCCAGGTACGCGACGATTTCGCTACCCGTGCCACGTGTTGGCGGTGATGGATTGGGATACGCGACGATATCGCTATCCCGGGTACGCGACGATTTCGTTACCCGTGTCACGTGTTGGTGGTGATGGATTGGGATACTCGACGATTTCGCTATCCCGGGTACGCGACGATTTCGCTACCCGTGCCACGTGTTGGCGGTGATGGATTGGGATACGCGACGATTTCGCTATCCCGGGTACGCGACGATTTCGCTACCCGTGCCATGTGTTGGCGGTGATGGATTGGGATACGCGACGATTTCGCTATCCCGGGTACGTGACGATTTCGCTACCCGTGCCATGTGTTGGCGGTGATGGAATGGGGTACGCGACGATTTCGCTATCCCGGGTACGCGACGATTTCGCTACCCGAACAAGGAGATGACGATTTCATTCCTTGGATGTTGGAACCATGATATGGGGATGGCGATTCCATTGCCCGGTGCCCAACACTTGCGGCGATTCCGCTTTGGTTGAGAACTATTATGGTGATGCGGCGACTCCGACACCATAAATGAATGACAAGTAGTTAAACTTGGTCAATGTGAGATATAGGATGAACCTAGGAGAAAATGAAAGTTGACATTTTAATTGGTTGCATCCTTTATGTTTATTTACAAGCATGTAAATATTTGTATGCATAGTTATTTGTGATCTAACTTATGCTTATGGTGTTTCTTTGGACCTGGTGGGTCGAGCTTCTCTCTTGGGTGGCCTTACCCACTGGGAACTATGTTTATAGTTCTCACCCCACGTTTTTCAGGTCCTTCCGCGAGTGAGGCGGCGGAGCGAGACAAGGGTTTGGCTCTGTAGATAGCGGCCCTTCCATTTTGGTGATACATAGAGTTGTACCCCTAGTCTTGGACAATATAGTATAGGGGTTTTCATTAAATGTATGCAACTTGTATATTCCATAGTTTTGGAACTTGATGTATGGAATAGGAATGAAAGAAAAGAAAAATTGGACATGTATAAATGTGCAAATGTGATGTAATAGAAGTAGAACTTCTTTATGTTGATGCTTTCCTTGTGCAACTCTTGTACTCCGTTCCTAGTTGGAACATTGTAGATATGCTTGTGTTGTGACGCCTTGGGCGGGTAGAAGAGACTCTATTCGTTCGGCGGGTCTAGGGCATGCGCCCGTGCGGTTATCCTTTCCACCTAGTTGGTGTTAAAGGCCCGACGGGGAGTGACAACAGGGTACTAAAGTGATACGTTTTAAACCACAGGACACTAAAGTGAGAAAGCACGAAACCACAGGGGTGGTATTTGAAGTTATTCCTAGTACAAAAGCTACTATAACAAAGTATCAAAGCTAAAATAAAACTGCTAAAAGCTAATAGTAATCCGCTGTACATACATAAGCCCAAAAGTATGACATCTGATACACATCCATTAAGTACAAATATCACCTCTCAAATTGAAACTAAAAACATTAGTATGTATAATGACTACTCTATAGAAAAAACTACCACTATGCGTACTCCTCTAGCTCGGCTAGCAGAAACAGGTAGGGATCTAACTCACGACTCCTTTACCTCAATCAGTAGCAGCGACAGGGGTGAAAGGCTCTGCAAGTAGAACTCAAGGGTACCGTCACCAATGCCGATGGCCTACCCATTAGGTCTACAGTCTACAAAAACGGGAAGTAAAGAACTGAGTAAGTAGAAGAGCTAAAAGTAGTAAAAGCTGGAAAAAGAATCTACAGCTACTATGCTTCTATACTACTAGTGCTCAAAAAGAAACTACAAAATTTAATGGATGCATCAACTCACTATCGAGTATTCACTATCCAAATCCCATCCAAATGACCGCCTACAAGGTCCGGTCAAGCCTGCACCATCCTACCACCACGACACCACCCACGGGGTGGCCGATCCAAGTAGGTTGCCCAAAAGGGCTGTTGCAACACCAACGCGTGAAGCCTAACACCGGAGCGGCACTCGGGGAAGCGCCGAGCAAAAATCGTAGTCTTTGTCAAGCTCAAATCCGACTCATGCAGGCTATAGTCGATGCAAATGATTGATTAGATCATAAAGCTGTAATCCATGTGTTTCAGGCACAATCCAATGCAAAACTCAAAGATCTGAGATCACCGTCAACCCCAACGGCACCCTACTATAGAACTCAGTCTAACCGCTAATGTAAAAATCCACTTGGCCCCTCAGCACAAGCGCAAAATCATTCTATAAGAATTCAAATACTCACAACCCACTATCTAGGGTGAAAAATAAGTAAAAATAGCTATGAAGCCAAATACTAACGATAGAACATTGGGGTGGTATAGTGCAGGTTTTACACATAATTCTAACTCCATTTCAGCATTTAAATTCCTCTACATGCAGGTTTGGAATGTTCTAAATTAGAATTTCAATATCTCACATACATTTTATATGATTCTAAGCTAGAACATTCAGGATCTACATATAAACAACATGCATGCAGAATTCACTAGACATAGTGGGCATCTCACCAATTTCGGTAAATTAAACCCACCTCGAGAGCTAGTCCGACCATGGCAGGGACTGGACCATGAAATACACCTCTTCTCAGTCCAAAACCAGTAATAATTAAGTCAAGGTATGTCACGCCCGGGGTCCTTTTAGAGTTTATAAAAAAAAAATCAGCGAAAAATACAGGATAATTATTTTTTTTTATTGCTTTACAATCTTAACCCCAGAGACGACAGACCCGCCACAAATATAGGAAACCCACTGTTCACTCGGACAGAATCTCCCCTGTATCTGCACGGCGTCGCACAAGTACATATACAACACATTCATTTCATTCACATCAATCATTCAATCGTATAACCAACAGAAAAATCCCTTCATTTTAAAGAAAAACTACCACGAAGGGTAGGAGACGGATTTCACAAATCTTATCACAAGTACTTTATTAAACATTAATAAACTACATGTCCAAAGAGTAAATAAAACTGAACCATAATTCTAAAGTCATTTATTCCGAATGCAAGTAAGGAAAACTAAACCGATGACCGGGTCGGGAGTTCTAATGATCGCAAATGACGTGCCTCACGTCTCGCCCCGACTCGATCCAGCTGGATCACCTGAAAACAACAAAGCGGGGGAAGTGAGAACATGTAAACATGTCTCCTCCTCCCAGTGGGTACCACAAGCCGACGAGGGCAAGCGTACACACCGATAACCAGGAGATAGATAGGTATAATAATACAACAGCTATGTAAAAGGGAAACAAGATACAATTACACTACCGCTACTGTAAATGGTATGCATCAACAAATGAACATAACAAATATACCCAATCTAAACATGCCATGACGGTCCGCAGACATCAGGCCCATGCCACTCCTACTCTGCCAGCATATAACTGCTCCACTGAGCTCACGGGTCGGACGTACAACCACTTTTCCGGAAAAGAACACCCTCTTGCGGGGATCAGACCGCTGGTGTTCGCGAAATGCGCAAGAGTAATGGCGATCGATGCAAGTATGATCAATAGCCGTTGGCAACCAGCCAATAATCCACCCCTCCGGGTATACCGACCGTATAGGTCATCAGACAACCGTGTCAAGAAACCGACCAAGAAGGTCACGAGAACATCATCTCAGATACGGATATAATCATATCTACTCTACTGCTAGAACAAGTAAAGAATGCAAGTAGAGATCACAAGGTGTTAGCTCACTATCATCATGCATATATGTATACAAAACATAAAAGGGAGAGTGGAAGGAACGTCACCGAGCATGCACCACTAGACCAACTTCGGATCGAAGTACCCACCTGTCAAGGTCGCGTCTGCCTCCCGACTGTGGGGGAACATCTACCGGACCTACGAAGGGTCCACCGGGTTAGCATCTAACCCACATATAACAAACACTAACTCACAATCCCACAAACAATTCCACGAAAATCAGTTTCCCAAACCGACTACCGTAACTCGCCGGAAGTCCCGAAAATCGCACCGGGACTCCGTCGGGACCCACGAAGTGTCCCGGAACACACCGACTCGCAACACGAGTCACCCGCTGCCACCAAGCACACCGTTTTGGTTAACCAGGCAGCAATAACATATTTCATACCGAAACGATTGTCGTCGACAATCGTTCCAAGTCCGGGTTCCCGAAAGTGTCAATTTTGACACCGAAACCCACTGTCGCTCACCCGTCGTCTCCGAACCTTCGAAACGACGTAAGTTACCAGCCAATAAGGCTCAGCGACAATACACATTACACTAAAGCATCGTCGGACGGAATCCGAACCGAAACTGCGTTCCGTTGGTCACTTTCGCCGAAAAAGAAACGCACCAAAAATCGATATTCGATTTCCGCAAAATACATCGGACCTTGGACAATCAGTCCAGAGGTCACCCGCAGTCCACAAATACATCCCACAACATCCACATAGCGCACAATTGCGCAAAAGTCCCTAAGCATGCATAAAATTACGTCATTTTATGTAAAACCTAGGCTTTTATGGTCCGATACCGCGAACCGATAATCCCCGAGGTCAGCCGAGACCTGTATCGATAGGTCTCGACGTGCCAGAGGCTGTGCTCATGGTCTGGAGAGCAGTCGTCCACTGTAGAGCGCGCGGGAGCAACCCGAAGTTCAGTGAACTATGCGCACAGCGTGAAGAGCGCGCTAATCACGCAAGCCAGAGGCTCGCTGACCTCAACGGAGATGATCATGATGATCAGCACCTCTCAGTGATCATCGTGCTCACCTCTGGGTGCATCGGGGTGGTCCCGGTTCGACAGACTAGTGATCGGAACCCCAAAATTGTGCACAAATAGCAATTAAAGCCTTACCGGGCTAGGGTAGGGTTCGGGTAGCCGGCGGCGGCCGGGTGGCGGCGCGTCGGTGGGAGGTGGACGCGGCCGGTGAGGGGCGGCCGGTGCTCGCGCTGGCCGGCGGCGGCGGCGGCGCGGCAACAAGCCCTAGCCCCCACGGCTAGGGCACGGGCTCAAAGGTAGCCGGCGGCCAAGGCGGCGGCCAGGGATCCACGGGGCGCCGGCGACGGCTTGCCGGAGGCCGGGGGAAACCGACCGAGGTGGCCCCAAGCGGCGACGGCGCGAGGAGAGGCCGGCGCAATCTCCTCGGCCAGCTGCAGCTTGGCTGGTCGCAAGCTCCCTGCGGTGGCAATGCCGGCCGAGGGGGAGGCCGAGGTATGGGGCCTCCCAACTAGTCTCGGGCAGAAGGAGGAGGTGAGGTGGTGGAGTAGTTGGTGAGGAAGAAGCTGGTGGTGGCTGGTGGCCGGCCGGGGGTCGATCGCCGGCGGCTGGGCGGCGCGCGGCGCACACAGGGGAGGAAGGTGGAGGAGGCAGGGAGGTCGGCCAAGGTGTTCAAGGGTCTAGGGTTAGGGTTTCATGTGTGAAACCCTAAAATCATATATATACACCTTGTGTAACTTTGCACGAAAGTCCTCCGAAACTCTATATTTTAAGCCGAGTCCCTCACAGCGCGGGTAAAACGCGCGGATACACCCCCACGTTCGAAATCACGCAAAATGGTACATAAAGTATAGGGTGTTGTTGTGAGTTTTCCGTTTTGTCGATTACGACCCCTTTGCAAACATTTTGAAGTTTCCGGAGATCCGTCTGTCAGATTTGCAAACGGACAGTGCCAACGCGTTCAGCACGATCGGGACATTGAAACTACACTTTCGTTTCGCCTGATTTGGTCGCCGATTTGCGAAAGAACGCATCCTCTCATATCCACCTATATATATATATACAAATTCAAATTCGTAAATTCAAATTCTTTTATTTAAAATTCTCAGATATTACAAGGTAGCTCCACAATTCAGCAAGAAATGAAACTAAACTAGTGTAATAAACAAAGTACAAAATGCTGGAATTCACTTAACAAATCTGCAATTCACTAAAATTTAGCTCATACTACCTTGCTATTAGTTGAATAGGATTTCCTCCTAGATTCTTAACTTCAATTCAATAGAAAGGAACCAAGAAAAAGCCACTCTAACTAGGGATTCGTTGCAATAAAGCTTGGAGTCAAGAAAACTTGATAACATGCAATTTCGACTTCGGACCCGAATTAACTTAATAATTGGATCAATGTACCTTAATGTTCAGCTGGAAGCAACCTCACAAAAGCTAGAATTGAAGCAAGGACCAGTAAGAATCCTCTAATTAATTCACTAAAAGAAATCGAAGTCAAAAAATTAATGAAATTCACCAATTCCTAAAGTTCGGCATCATAGAGAAAATCCACTAATTGAACTCTTTCTAACCTGAAATTTGATTGAAGGAACAAGTCCACAAGCTTCGTTTCCTCACTAGGTCACTCACAAGAGTTCAATTTCGATGTGAGAAGATCAATTTCAAGAATCGGATTAAAAGGAACAACGAAAATCCAACAACCCATACAATTCAGATCAATGCTCCAAGTTCACACAAATTAAGTCATTTTAATCTGAAATTCTAGCTAGAGAAAGGTGTACACTGAATTTCACAACTCTCCCTTTAACCCAACAAGTCTAATTTCGAAGTGGGAGCATCCAATTGCTACTATCCCTGCTGCCAAGTTTCTGGCAGGCTGCTGCTGGTGATGGCAGTCTGCAGTTGCTGCTCGCAGCCAGCTGCTGTTGCTACTAAGGAAATAAAAGAAGGAGGGGCTGGGCTGCAGCTACTGATGGTTGGAGTGCTGTAGTTGCTGCAACTACTACCACTTCCCATTGCTATAGCTGATGCCACCACTGCTCCTGCTGCTGCTACTTTTTGCTGGCTACTGCTGCCAGCAGAGAGGAGAAAGGGAAGAAGTTCTGCTGCCGTTGTGCTGGGGCTGTGCTGCTGTAGATGTGCATTACTGCTGTTGCTACCTCTACACAATGCTACTCAGCTAATGATATCAACCTGCTGCTAGTTGCTGCACCTTAGCTGCTGTCCTGGCTGATGCTGGCAGCAGCTGAAGCTGCAAACTACAGCAATGCACTGGGAGCAAAGAAGGGAGAGGAGAAGAGGGGGAGAATGAGAAGAAGAGAAAGAGAGTATTAAAGAAGAAGAAATGTAGTGGGAGAAAGGAGAGGGTTTCAGCTGGGCTCACTACATTCCAAGATTCCCAATTAGTTGCTAGGTGAGGGTTAAGTTAAACCCTTGCCAACAACTAGCCAACATACTCTGGCAGAAATTTAACTTGAGTTTTTGATTCATTTTTAGCGTCAATTTCGCGTCAAAACGATTCCAACTTGACTCAACATTCTAATGATATGTCGATCAGTATTCAACACTGTAGTCATTCCGACAGTTATATTTTCAGAACACTACACTAGAATGCAGATAACTCCTCTCAATACATTGCATTTTCTCCTATATACAAAAAATATGCACTTAACCTTCCCAATAAAATCAAATATATCTCACCAGATTGTAGTGCTGAAAAAGATAGTGATATGACCAAATGCACCTTCATTTTATTACTTTTTTTTGCACCTTAAGGGGTAAGTGTATATGTTTTTATTAAGGAGGTTAAGTGCTAACAACATAAGTTTTAAGGAGGGTTAAGTGCATTTTTTTTATTCAAAGGATTAAATACAACATTTGATGCAGTGTAGAGGGTAAACTGTATTTTGGCCATAACTAAACTGTATTTTGGCCATAACTTTATAATATTTTTCTAAAATGTCGTTATATGCCCGAGTTCCTCCTCCCTTTTTTTCCTTTCGTATGTGTTTGTGATAGAATTATGTTTCTTTTCTCTCTTTTCTCCATTGTTTTTCTCTCCCTTCATCATCCTCTTTAGCAAGAGGTAATTAATAACAGCTAAGGGTGAAACTGGTCCAGTTAATCAAACTAGCTAAAGATTTTCTTTTCCCCAAATAGTTTTAATTGGTTCGGGTAAAGCTAGTACCAGTCTCTGAATTAGGAGAACTAGAAAAATAGTTTTCCAGTTCTAGTTTGTAATTCAGACTAGGACAGCTAATTAGTTAACCAATTTCTTTGTCGCACTATATACAATTTAGATTGAATTAATCATTTTCAAGCTATTATCTCAGCAGTTATATATACAAGGAATTAGAATTTATTACATGAAAATAAATTAACATCTCTATAAAAGTTAGGTAAAAATATATAAAACTTACCTGAACCATAGACCATTTTGATCCGATCACCCAATCTTTCAAAATTTTAATTTAGTACCAAACCTTTCAATTTGTTTGATTTAAGTGATTTGATGACTCTTTGAATACAAAGTATTTTAATGAATTTGTAGTTATGTAAGTTGCATAAAATATACTAACTAAACTCGTAAAGATAAACGACACATTCAAAATTTGAAGTTAAACAGTCAATCATTAGCTCAAATCAAATAAATTGAAAGGTTAGATAGTAAAATAAAAATTTTGAAAGTTAAATAGTCAAATCCAAATGGGTGCTCGTCGTTACATCTCTCCACTGCCTACCAGGGGCATCTATTCACTTCTATGTCTGTGACTATATAATATTTTCATGTTCAGATGCTACGATGCCTTTATTATCCCAATCCTAAACTAAATGTCGTATGTGCAACGACAGTTATAACATATAGATCCTATCAAGCCCCGAGCTTGAGCGGAAGCACTCCCGGTAGCGTGCCTAGATCCACCATGTGCATAGGGGTCCCCTACACACACGAAGCAACAAACAACAACAATCACTCATACAAACAAATAAGAGTTTCATATGAGTTGGAGTATCAAAGTATAATACTACTATTCTATTACAACCAAGTTCCAAACAAACTATTACAAATTTAATCAAAATATTACAATTCTCCAGATTAACAATATTTTACATAAGAGTTCCACCTCTAGACAATACCAAAATGAGGGGTGGGGAGCGAACTACTGCGCAATACTTTTGCCGCGATCACCCATGGAGAAGGAAGGATACTCTGAAAATGTAGTACACTGAACTTTAGCAAATTGCAAGGTTCTAGTGTAAGATTAGTACTTTATACTAATCTGGAAGTTTTGGCTGTGTTTCGAGAGCTTAGAAGTGTTTTCGGGACTTAAAATGTGCGAAAACGGACTCCGGAAGTCAAAATCTGCAAAAATTACAGATTTGACACTGCATACCGGTATCTCATTTTGGGATACCGGAATCCAGTGAAAATTGTGTTTGCGCAGCTCTCGGGTTCTGCGGAATCCTGTGAGAGATTCCGGAATGGCTGGTATTCCGGTACTGATATGCGCATACCGGTACTGAAGTCTTTAGTACCGGTATTGCGATTAGCATACCGGAACACCGTTACGTGGCCTCTTGGCCGAGGCTCGGGTTGCTGGATTTCTGGCCAGATACCGGTATGCACATATGCATACCGGTATACTGTGCAGAAACTGTTGTTTCGTGCAGTTTGCTATTTTTGGTTTTGGAGGGGGCTTTTGGATAATTGTTACATTAGTACATAGTAACCCTCACCCTCCCCTCTCAGCCTCTTGTGCTGGGACTTAGAAAAAGGAGAGGTATGGTTTCCCTCCTTCTCTCTCTAGATTTCTTGCATATTTACCATGAAATTCATGGGTTTGATCTCCTTTCTCCTCTCATCCACCTTGAAGCTCTCACCTTGGACCTTGGAGAGAACTTGGATAGAAAGAAGAGGACTTGTGTGAGGATTAATCTCCAACCCTAGCTCCTTTGGGCTTAGTTTGGAGCTCTTGAGAAGGTAAGTAGCTCTCTTGTGAGTTTTTATTGTGGATTTTGTTGATATTCCTTGAGTTTACCCTAGATGTATGAAACTAGGGTTTTGTTTAGGGCTTTTCTTTTCTAAGCTCTTGGATGGAAATTGATGGGTGTAGAATGTTATGTTAGGTTGGATTTGAAGCTCCCTAACTTCGTTTTGGGTTTTGGACAAGTGATTCTTGGTCTAAGGTAATTCCACCATTTTCCCTCTTGCTTAGTGACGATTTTCGAAAGTGTTCGTTCGACACTTCTAACCCCATAGAAATCTTTTTTAGGGTGCTAGAAATCGAGGGGGCAACTTTGTTTTCGAGTACTGCGAGGTCTCGAAGGGTCTCTGGTGGGTTTGACCTCACCGAAATGGGTGAACTCTCCCTATGTCTTTCTTTTAGCTTAAGAGCTTAAATTAGTACATATTCATACTAATTATGACATGGTAGAATTTTAGAATGCATAATATTCATGTGCTATATATATGCAAATTATGTGTCCTACGTAGTAGGAAGTTTGCATGGTTTTATGCATGTTGCGTTATGAGTGACTATGGGAATAGAATATTTCATTTGTATACATGTTGAAATGCTTACTTAAATGAGTAGAAACATATGTGATATTAGATGGACAATGGACTTGGAAGTCCTCTTTGACACTTAGCTTTTGGGCTAGTTGTAGTGTATATATGACATATAGCATGTTAAGATCATAATGTGAGGTTAAACACATGACATTCCACTTAGGTGAATAACAAGATTGACATCATGATCTAGTATTGGACATTAGTTGGTATTCCAAGTTTTTAGACATGACGAGTGATATTATGTGGTTGATTGTTGCTTGTTAGCCATTATGCTCATTTACACATGCTTGTGAGGGTCGCTCCCCACAAGCCGGCACTCCGGAGTTGGCCTTGCGACAGTTATTTCGCCCGTGTGATAGAGAGCGCCGAAATGGAACCGCCGTGGGAAAGGCTCACCATAGCGTAAAGGTGTTGACTACCACAGAGCCATTACGCTCGGCACAAGTGAACATCCCTTTATGGTATTCTTTTATGACTACATATTTATGGTTATATGCGAAAGTGGACATTCATATTGTAAGAGGTGAAACATTGCATATTCACACATGTACATGAGTAGAATGGTTTCATATTTATAATATTACATCTTGAGGCATAGTAGCATTGAGTTTCTATTATAATTATGCTTATTTGTATCTAACTTTACTTTGCCTCAGTTGACCTAGTGGTGTATTCCGCTCCTCTCGGCGGCTTACCCACTGGGAACTATTGAATAATAGTTCTCATCCCCCCTGGGGTTTGTTGTTTTATTTCAGAGCCTTCCACTGCGGGAGAGGCTAGGGATCGCGGCAAGGGCATTGCGACTAGCTAGGACGCGAGGGAGCTAGTGACTAGGTGGAGCACCTTTCTTTTATCGTATGTTGAGAGGTATTTTTGTATCGACCACATTTTGTAGAGACTACCCTATGTCTTTTTTTGGGTGTATTGTTGTACTAAACTTATGATTGTGGCATCACTCTCTTTATTGTATTCTGTATTTTCTCCTTGAGACTCTATTTGGTTAGTAAGTATGCTCTGATTATCATGATAGGATTACTTGCTTTATTCCTTTCTTTCATGTTTGTTGTAGACGCCTTGTGTGCATTGGGTTACTTGTGTACACGGCGGGTCTGTGCATGCGCCCGGGTAGGCTTCCGCTGGGGCCCCGGGGCGTGACAGATTATAGTGGTATCAGAGCCTAGGGTTAAGTCATTGTGGACCTAGAAAACATTAGGCCGGTTGGACTATAGGACTTAGACTCGTGAGAGACGAGATTGTCTATGACTGTGGCGAAAGTAACACAATTGGGTTGTGTCTTTACCTCCAAATAGTTGGGGTTTGATCGAAGTGTGTGACACCTAACTCTTAGGAGGTCACGTTGGCGGCCGACAACGTGACATCGGGAGTTAGTTAGGAGCTCACTTCATTTACTTTCGCGTGATTGGGATTTTTATTACTTGAGTGGGGTTTCGTTAGCGTAAGTTTTCTAACTTGCGCATTCTATGTTATTGTAGCTTGTAATGCCGACTACTCGTTCTCAATCGACCGAGATGGCCGCGGCATCCGACGCAGAGGAAGTGGAGACCTCTGCAACCTCCGGATCCAGTGAGGTCCATGAGTTGAGAGACCAGTTGATGATGTTGACAAGTCTGGTGGCGTAGCAGGCGACTGCGGCTCAACAGCAAGCCGATGCCGCACGCCGACAGGAGGCAAGGATGAAGAGGATGGAGGAATTGTTGCTGCAGCAGGCTACTACCAGGACTACTTAGGATCCTACGCCACTCGCGCCAGTTGGAGACGCGACTACAGGAGCACCGGCGCCCGTGCCAGGTTCGGCACATGTGGCACCGAGTGCCGAACTGAGGGAGGAGACAGCAGCGATACCCCCTACTCCGGCATCGCCGGCGAGGACGGTTTTACCTATGATGGTGACAGGAGCCGAGCGAGAACGATTAATGGATCGCTTGAATGAATTCCGAAGGTGTAACCCTCAGGTTTTTGATGGTGATAAGGCTGATCATTGGATGGTGGAGAAGTGGGTTCTCCACATGGAAAAGCTTTTTCATGATACATTTGTAGAAGAACAGAACAAGGTGTGGTTGGCTACATACCATTTGGACGGCGTGGCATATCGATGGTGGGCGGACATTCGAGATGATCCGAACACCGATCTAGCAGCTATTACTTGGAGTAGATTCAAGGAACTATTATTATCTACCTACTTTCCTCCGAGCGTCAAGAGACAGATGGAGAGGGATTTGCGCAACTTGCGCCAGCGAGACATGACAGTGACGGAGTATGAACGAGAGTTTTCTCGTCTGTTACACTGTGTACCCTACGTGGTAAGGAATGATGAGGATAAGGCTCGTATCTTTGAAGCGGGCCTTCGACCGTCGATTTACAGATTGGTGCAAGCGGCGGGTTTACAGACTTTTCGAGAGGTGGCGAATCGCGCCTTGGTTGTAGAGAAGGGAGCGGAGATTGCTAGAGAGGAGATTGAAGCTTGGGACAGATTAAAGGGCAAGAGGCCAGCGGGCGATGGAGGCAGTAAGGGTTACTCCAAGAAACCACCGAAGCACCCGAGGAGCCAATCTGGTGGGCGCGGCTCAGCTTCATCGCGCGGAGCACCGGATCACCGCAAACCGCTGCGTTGCGTCATTTGTGGTGGTCCTCATTTCCCACCTCAATGCCCGCAACATGGTGGCAAGTGTTTTAAGTGTGGCCAGGAGGGTCACCTTCGATCTGAGTGCCCGAGAGGTTCTTCCCCAGCGCCTTCATCAGCTTCAGCACCGGCACCACCAGGTCAGGGTCGTGGGACCCCACCTACTCACCACCTGGCGGGGCGACCGCCCTTTCAGCGTCAGACCGAGGGATCTCGACAGGCACCTAGTGGGCGCATGTATGCGGCCCAGGCTGTGGAGGCATCAGCAACCGAGGAAGTCGTTGCAGGTATCATTTTAATTAATGAAATCAGAGTTAGAGCTTTATTCGATACTGGTGCATCGCATTCTTTCATTGATCGGCTGTTTGCCGAGTTGCATGGCATCGAGATTGTACCTACTCTGCATCCGGGACGTGTTATTGTCCCCGACCATACTTTGGATATACGGGAGTTTTGCCCTAGTTGCCCTGTTAGAGTAGGGAATTGGGTTATGCCGATTGATTTGTTAGCTTTGCGAAAGCTTGGAGAGTTCGACGTAGTATTGGGCATGGATTGGCTTACTAAATACTACGCCACAATCGATTGCAAGAATCGGATTGTGATTTTTCGAGAGCCCGGACAAGATGAAGTTGTGTTTCGAGCGTGCAAGAGTTCGCTGTTCGCGATGACTATCTCTTCTACGCGGGCTAAACAATTAATTCGGAGTGGTTGTGTAGCCTACTTAGCTAGCGTCGTTGTGAGGGATGGAGATACCCCTCGGATTGAGGATATACCCGTTGAGCGAGAATTCGTTGATGTGTTTTCGACTGATCTTTCGGGTATGCCACCGGATAGGGAAATTGAATTCGTGGTAGATCTCATTCCCGGAACTACCCCGATCTCAAAAGCACCCTATAGGATGGCACCTGCCGAGCTCAAGGAACTGAAGGCGCAGTTGCAAGACTTGTTGGACAAGGGTTTTATTAGACCAAGTGTTTCACCTTGGGGAGCGCCGGTTTTATTTGTGAAGAAGAAGGATGGATCCCTTCGTCTATACGTGGATTATCGTGAGCTTAACAAGGTTACGATCAAGAATAGGTACCCACTACCGAGAATCGACGACCTATTTGATCAGTTGTAAGGATCAATGGTGTATTCCAAGATAGATCTGCAATCGGGTTATCACCAGCTCAAGATCAGGGCAGAGGACGTACCATTGACGGCTTTTCGAATACGGTACGGACATTATGAGTTTACGGTTATGCCGTTTGGGCTTACTAATGCCCCGGTAGCTTTTATGGATCTAATGAACCGTGTCTTTAAGCCTAACTTAGACAGGTTTGTGGTGGTGTTCATCGATGACATCTTGGTGTATTCTCGAAGCGACGAGGAACATAAGAGTCATTTGAGGCAAGTGTTGCATGTACTTCGGGAGAAGAAACTTTTTGCTAAACTGAAGAAGTGTGAATTTTGGCTCCGCGAAGTATCATTTTTGGGACATGTAGTATCAGGAGCCGGTATAACTGTGGATCCTAAGAAAATTGAGGCGATCAAGGATTGGCCTAAACCAACCAATGTAACCGAGATTCGAAGTTTTATTGGTCTGGCCGGATATTACCGGAGGTTTGTCGAGGGATTCGCTAAATTATCTATACCCCTCACTCGACTCACACACAAAGGGACTAAGTTCATTTGGAATGACTTATGTGATAGAAGCTTCTTAGAGCTGAAGGAACGCCTGACTACCGCCCCGATCTTGACATTGCCTATTGCGGGAGCAGGATATGTGATTTATAGTGATGCTTCACTTAATGGTTTGGGTTGTGTTTTGATGCAGGACGGAAAAGTGATAGCTTATGCTTCCTGTCAACTTAAGGATTATGAAAAGAATTATCCAACCCACGATTTGGAGTTAGCGGCCGTGGTGTTCGCTTTGAAGCTTTGGCGTCATTATCTTTATGGCGAGCGTTGTGAAGTCTACACCGACCATAAGAGCCTAAAGTATCTGTTCACTCAGAAGGAATTAAACTTGAGGCAACGAAGATGGTTGGAGCTGCTTAAAGACTATGACTTGACTATTCTCTACCACCCGGGGAAAGCAAATGTGGTAGCAGATGCTTTGAGTCGCAAATCAATGAAAAATTTAGCTATGTTACTTGTCACTCAACCACCGCTATTGGCGGAATTGCGACGAGTGGAATTGGAAGTGGTAGCTCCCGATACCCCTGTGAGGTTGATGGCCTTAGTGGTGCAACCTACCTTACTCGAATGGATTAAAGAAAAGCAAGCTCTCGATCCGGAATTGCAAAGGATTCGAATCAAAATCGGCGAAGATCATGCTAGTGGTTTTCTTGTGGACGACCAAGGAATGCTACGATTCCTAAATCGATTATGTGTGCCGGCAGAAATCGAGATTAAAGAAAAGATACTGACAGAAGCTCATCGAGCGCCTTACACCGTACATCCGGGTGGCACAAAAATGTACAAAGATTTGAAACTGCACTATTGGTGGCCCGGAATGAAGAAGGATGTTGGCGAGTTTGTGGCTCGATGTTTAACTTGTCAACAAGTGAAGGCTGAGCATAGACTCCCCGCGGGAAAGCTACAAAGTTTACCGATACCGGTTTGGAAATGGGAGCTAATCACTATGGATTTTGTCACGGGTTTGCCTCGCTCTCAAGCCGGGCATGACGCAGTATGGGTGATTGTGGATAGGTTGACCAAGTCAGCACACTTTATCCCTATCCACACTACGTGGACGGGTGAGAGGCTTGCACAGGTCTACCTTGATGAAGTAGTGCGACTTCACGGTGTGCCCACATCGATTGTATCAGATAGAGATACTAGATTTGTATCACACTTTTGGAAAAGTCTACATGACGCCTTGGGCACTCGCCTGGATTTCAGCACAGCATTCCACCCTCAGAGCGATGGGCAGTCTGAGCGTACTATCCAGATCTTGGAGGACATGCTACGAGCTTGTGTGATAGATTATCAAGGTGGATGGCAACAACACCTACCTATGGCAGAGTTTGCTTATAACAATAGTTATCAAGCAAGCATTAAGATGGCACCTTTCGAAGCCCTTTATGGAAGGAAGTGTCGATCACCTCTTCATTGGAGTGAAGTTGGTGAGAAGCTAGTTTTGGGTCCCGATGTACTGCAGGAAGCTGAAGACAAGGTTCGCATTGCTCGACAAAGATTAATTTCAGCTCAAAGTCACCAAAAGAGTTATGCTGATAAGCGTCGGCGAGAATTGGAGTTCCAAGTAGGAGATCATGTCTTCCTAAAGGTATCGCCGACAAAGGGGATTAAGAGATTTGGCATTCGAGGAAAGCTTAGTCCTCGTTTCATTGGACCCTTTGAAGTCTTGGAACGGTTAGGCCCGGTAGCGTATCGGCTTGCCTTGCCGCCGAATCTATCGTGAGTACATAACGTGTTCCATGTATCCTTGCTTCGGAAATATATTTTTGACCCAGCTCATGTTTTGGATTCCACGCCGTTAGAGTTGCATGAAGACTTGAGCTTCGAGGAATATCCGATGAAGATCTTAGCTCGCGAAGTAAAGAAACTCAGGAATCGAGAGATCCCTTATGTGAAGGTGCTTTGGAGCAACCACGACGAGTGCGAAGCCACGTGGGAGTTGGAGAGCTCACTGCTAGAGCGTTATCCCCATCTTTTTTAGATGGAATCTTGAGGTATTCGACTTCTAGTTTCGCAGACGAAACTCCTTTTTAGGAGGGGTGTATGTAGTACAATGAACTTTAGCAAATTGCAAGGTTCTAGTGTAAGATTAGTACTTTATACTAATCTTGAGGTTTTGGCTGTGTTTAGAGAGCTTAGGAGTGTTTTCGGGACTTAAAAAGTGCGAAAACGGACTCCGGAAGTCAAAATCTACAAAAACTGCAGATTTGACACTGCATACCGGTATCTCGTTTTGGAATACCGGAATCCAGTGAAAATTGTGTTTGCGCAGCTCTCGGGTTCTGCGGAATCCTGTGAGAGATTCCGGAATGGCTGAAATTCCGGTACTGATATGCGCATACCGGTACTGAAGTCTTTAGTACCGGTATTGCGATTAGCATACCGGAACACCGTTGCGTGGCCTCTTGGCCGAGGCTCGGGTTGCTGGATTTCTGGCCAGATACCGGTATGCACATACGCATACCGGTATACTGTGCAGAAACTGCTGTTTCGTGCAGTTTGCTATTTTTGGTTTTGAAGGGGGCTTTTGGGCAATTGTTACATTAGTACATAGTAACCCTCACCCTCCCCTCTCAGCCTCTTGTGCTGGGACTTAGAAAAAGGAGAGGTATGGTTTCCCTCCTTCTCTCTCTAGATTTCTTGCATATTTACCATGAAATTCATGGGTTTGATCTCATTTCTCCTCTCCTCCACCTTGAAGCTCTCACCTTGGACCTTGGAGAGAACTTGGATAGAAAGAAGAGGACTTGTGTGAAGATTAATCTCCAACCCTAGCTCCTTTGGGCTTAGTTTGGAGCTCTTGAGAAGGTAAGTAGCTCTCTTGTGAGTTTTTATTGTGGATTTTATTGATATTCCTTGAGTTTACCCTAGATGTATGAAACTAGGGTTTTGTTTAGGGCTTTTCTTTTCTAAGCTCTTGGATGGGAATTGATGGGTGTAGAATGTTATGTTAGGTTGGATTTGAAGCTCCCTAACTTCGTTTTGGGTTTTGGACAAGTGATTCTTGGTCTAAGGTAATTCCACCCTTTTCCCTCTTGCTTAGTGACGATTTTCGAAAGTGTTCGTTCGACACTTCTAACCCCATAGAAATCTTTTTTAGGGTGCTAGAAATCGAGGGGGCAACTTTGTTTTCGAGTACTGCGAGGTCTCGAAGGGTCTCTGGTGGGTTTGACCTCACCGAAATGGGTGAACTCTCCTATGTCTTTCTTTTAGCTTAAGAGCTTAAATTAGTACATATTCATACTAATTATGATATGGTAGAATTTTAGAATGCATAATATTCATGTGCTATATATATGCAAATTATGTGTCCTACGTAGTAGGAAGTTTGCATGGTTTTATGCATGTTGCGTTATGAGTGACTATGGGAATAGAATATTTCATTTGTATACATGTTGAAATGCTTACTTAAATGAGTAGAAACATATGTGATATTAGATGGACAATGGACTTGGAAGTCCTCTTTGACACTTAGCTTTTGGGCTAGTTGTAGTGTATATATGACATATAGCATGTTAAGATCATAATGTGAGGTTAAACACATGACATTCCACTTAGGTGAATAACAAGATTGACATCATGATCTAGTATTGGACATTAGTTGGTATTCCAAGTTTTTAGACATGACGAGTGATATTATGTGGTTGATTGTTGCTTGTTAGCCATTATGCTCATTTACACATGCTTGTGAGGGTCGCTCCCCACAAACCGGCACTCCGGAGTTGGCTTTGCGACAGTTATTTCGCCCGTGTGATAGAGAGCGCCGAAATGGAACCGCCGTGGGAAAGGCTCACCATAGCGTAAAGGTGTTGACTACCACAGTGTCACGCCCCGCCGGCCCTTTAACACCAACTAGGTGGAAAGGATAACCGCGCGGGCACATGCCCCAGACCCGCCGAACGGATAGAGTCCTTTCTACCCGCCCAAGGCGTCACAACACAAGCTTATCCACAATGTTCCAACTAGGAACGGAGTACAAGAGTTGCACAAGGAAAGCATCAACATAAAGAAGTTCTACTTCTATTACATCACAAGGCACAATATACATGTCCAAATTTTTCTTTTCTTTCACTTTCATTCCATACATCATGTTCCAAAACTATGGAATATACAACATTCATACAAGAATGAAAATCCCCTATGCTATCATAGTCCAAAATAGGGGTACAACTCTATGCATCACCAAAATGGAAGGGCCGCTATCTAAAGAGCCAAACCCTTGCCTCGCTCCGCCGCCTCACTCGCGGAAGGACCTGGAAAATGTGGGGTGAGAACTATAAACATAGTTCCCAGTGGGTAAGGCCACCCAAGAGAGAAGCTCGACCCACCAGGTCCAAAGAAACACCACATTTGCATAAGTTAGATCATATATAACTATGCAACAATATTTACATGCTTAGTAAATAAACATAAAGGATGCAACCAAATGAAATATAATTTATCATTCTCTCCTAGGTTCATCCTATATTCCGCATTGACTAAGTTCTTTTACTTGTCATTTACTTATGGTTTCGGAATCGCCGTCTCACCATAATTGTCTCAACATTCGAGGAGGGAACTCGTCACCTCCAATTCGAGTCGCGAACTCGTCGCCTACTCAGGATAGCGAAATCGTCGCCTACCCCGTCACAATACCGCCAATACATGGCATAGATAGCGAAATCGTCGCATATCCGGGATAGCAACCTTGTTGCACATCCCAACTCGACACCCGCCCACTCATGGCGAGGTAGCGAAATCGTCGCCTACCCGGGATGGCAAAAACGTCGCACATCCCGTGTCGTCACCGCCAACTCGTGGCATGGTAGCGAAATCGTCGCCTACCCGGGATAGCAAAATCGTCGCACATCCCGATATTCACATTACTTACTTGCCAACCTAAGTCTCTTGATCTTAGGTTCAAGTCAATAAGTCTCACCTATGTTTGATAACACTAGGTTTACTTTCCCGTTCTCAACCTAGGTTCCATGACTCTAGGTTCCAATTCCATGTCCAACCTATGTTCAATAACACTAGGTTAAGTTCTCACATATTCCAACCTATGTTCAATGGCACTAGGTTAAATATCACTTGTTTCAACCTATGTTAAATAACACTAGGTTTAATCATACATGTTCCAACCTATGTTCAACAACACTAGGTTAAATTCTCACATGCAACCATACAACAAGTATAGATAATTGAATTATACTTGGATGTCCATATCATGCAATAGGAGTTCATTGTTCTACCTATCATGATTTCTACCATTGCCAACATGCAAGTTCTAGGGTTCACATACATATACCATTTTGTTCTTAATGGATAATTACCCTAGACATGGAAGTGACCTAATCACTTCGGTAAACACAAACCCACCTCAAGAGCTTCCAAATCCTTGTTTTCTTCAAGCTCCTAAGTGTCCAAGCTTGGAGTTCTTGCTTCAACCCAAGCTTCTACAAGAAAAATGTTCGTTACTCATTACGAACCCTAAATCCGTCTCAACATGCGAAATCAAGTGTTCTAACATGATTTCCTATGCCTCAATTGCAATTATCGAAGGTCCAAATATTTTTAGAACCCTTCATTGCAAAAGCCCTCATTCTACCTAGGGTTTGCATGCATGCAAGCCAAACCCTAGATTTCGTGGCCAATCTTCCACCATTTGTGATCTAGATTGCCAAGGGTTCCCAAAAACCTCATTTCAAATGATTAAATCCAAGGTTTTGAACCCAAAACGTGAGGTACTAACCTTAATCACGAAATCTCCAAGCTTCTTCTTGCACCAAGAAGCCTCCTTTCTCCTTTGGAAGCCTTCTCCAAGATCAATCCACCACTTCTCCAAGCTTTTGGAGAGATCTCTAGAGAGAGAAAGTGAGAGGAGAGGGAGAGGAGTGTTGGGGAAGAGGAGCTCTGTGAAAGGGGAGTGTTCCCAGCCTTTCAAATACCCCATGGCATGTGAAAAGACCAAAATGCCCCTCTCCACATAAAACACAACACCCAGCCAACTCTGGGCATTGTATACCGGTATGCCCATTTGCATACCGGTATACGGGGGTTAATTCCGGTATACCCTCAGGGATTCCGCAGAACCCGAGAGCAGAGCTCACTGTTTCGACCATCACATACCGGTATACCATTTCACATACCGGTATACCTCGAGAAATCCCGCAAACCCGAGAGCTGGGTTTCTCGGTTTAACACAGCATTCCGGTATACTGTCTCACATACCGGTATACCAAGCTCCAATTCCGGTATTAGAATTCACATACCGGAATCCAGTGCAGACTTCACCAATTCTACAGTTTTAACTTATCGAAGTCCGTTTTCACGCCTCTTTTGCGCCGAAAACACTTCGCACAAGTCCCGAACTTGGCCAAAGCCTCACATATAGCCTCTCATGCCATTTTCTCACTAGAACTCTACAATTTGTAGAAGTTCAGTACGATGCACTGAAATTCAGTGTACTACATTCCACCCCCCTTAAAGAGAGTTTCGGCCGCGAAACTAAAATCATACCTCAGCTGAACTCAGCGAAGAGGTAAGGAAACCGCTCTTTCATTGAGCTTTCCAATTCCCATGTAGCCTCGCGCTCACCGTGATTTGTCCATTGTACTTTTACATAAGGAATTTCACGGTTCCTCAAACTTTTCACCTCGCGATCCATGATACACAAGGGAAACTCCTCATAAGTCATATCCTCATGAAGCTCCATAGGCACATACTCGAGGACGTGCGCCGGATCATATACATACTTGCGGAGGGTCGATACATGGAACACATTGTGTACCCCCGCATGTTTTGGCGGCAAAGCTAGCCGATATGCCACGGATCCCACACGCTCCAAAACCTCATAAGGTCCAATGTAACGGGGACTCAACTTACCCCGCACACCAAATCGCTTCACCCCTCTCATGGGTGAGACCTTCAAGAAGACGCGGTCTCCTACCGCGAACTCCAAATCTCGTCGGCGTCGATCCGCATAACTCTTTTGTCTAGATTGCGCCGTCGATAAGCGTTCGCGTGCCAAGCGGACCTTTTCCTCCGCTTCACGCAACACGTCCGGTCCTAAGACCCTTCTCTCGCCGACTTCACTCCAATGAATAGGAGAGCGGCATTTTCTTCCATACAAAACCTCAAAAGGTGCCATACCGATGCTAGCTTGATAACTATTATTGTAAGCAAATTCAGCCATCGGCAAATGAGTAGGCCACGCTCCTTTGAAGTCCAACACACACGCTCGTAGCATATCCTCCAAAATCTGAATTGTCCTTTCCGATTGACCGTCAGTTTGAGGATGAAATGCTGAACTGAAATCGAGCCGTGTACCCAAAGCTTCTTGCAAGCTTTTCCAAAAATGCGATGTGAAACGGGGATCTCGATCTGAAACAATCGAGGTCGGAACCCCGTGCAACCGCACAATCTCGTCGAGGTAGACTTGCGCCAACTTGTCCCCCGACCAAGTGGTGTGGATTGGCAAAAAGTGTGCCGACTTTGACAAACGATCCACCACCACCCATATCGCATCGTGGCCACCTAGCGATCGAGGTAAGCCCACGACAAAATCCATCGCGATATTTTCCCACTTCCAAACTGGAATGGGCAATCCTTGCAATTTTCCCGCCGGAAAGCGACGCTCGGCCTTTACTTGTTGGCATACTAAGCACTGTGCCACAAAGCGTCCAACATCAAGTTTCATCCCCGGCCACCAATAATGCAATTTGAGGTCCTTATACATTTTGGTGCCGCCCGGGTGAATCGCATAGGGAGAAGTGTGAGCTTCTTTCAAGATTTCCCTACGAATGTCCTCAACTTTCGGCACGCACAATCGGTTTCGAAACCGAATTGCGTCCCTCGAGTCCACATGAAAATCACCGGCGCGTCCGCTCTCGATAGCATCCCGCACCTTTTGGAGCTCCGGATCACCGGATTGCTTTTCCTTTATTCTCTCCAACAAGGTCGGCCACACCTCGAGACTCATAAGTTTAGCGGGAACGCCCGGGGCCACGATCTCCAAATCGAATCGGCCCATTTCCTTGATCAACGGCATTTGTCCCGTCATCTCGATTGCAAAGTTCTCCACGGATTTCCTACTGAGCGCATCGGCCACCACATTGGCTCTACCGGGGTGGTACAAGATGGTTAAGTCGTAGTCTTTTATCAACTCCAACCACCTCCGCTGCCTCAAGTTCAACTCCTTCTGAGTGAATAAATACTTTAAACTTTTGTGATCC
This sequence comes from Puya raimondii, assembly GCA_016920855.1. Classification (NCBI taxonomy): domain Eukaryota; kingdom Viridiplantae; phylum Streptophyta; class Magnoliopsida; order Poales; family Bromeliaceae; genus Puya; species Puya raimondii. The sequence goes on from JABWPP010000050.1 coordinate 143,497,884, forward strand.
GTGTAGACCTCACAATGCTCACCGTATAAATAGTGTCTCCACAACTTAAGTGCGAAGACCACCGCCGCGAGCTCTAAGTCGTGGGTGGGATAATTCTGCTCATAGCTCTTCAGCTGTCGAGAGGCGTATGCTATTACTTGTCCTCTTTGCATAAGCACACACCCAAGACCACGACGTGATGCATCACTATACACCACATAACCCTCCCCCGCAATCGGCAAGGCGAGTACCGGAGCCGAAGTCAACCTTTCCTTTAGCTCCTTAAAGCTTTGGTCGCATTCCTCGCTCCAAATATATTTGGCTCCCTTGCGGGTAAGACGCGTTAGTGGACCGGAGATTTTTGAAAATCCCTCCACGAACCGCCGATAGTACCCCGCAAGACCCAAAAAGCTTCGTACTTCCGTGACATTGGTCGGGCGAGGCCAATCCTTGACTGCCTCTACTTTCATAGGGTCCACAGCTACTCCTCCTGCGGAAATTACGTGACCCAAGAAAGCGACCTCACGGATCCAAAATTCGCACTTTTTCAATTTGGCGAACAACTTGTTCTCTCGAAGGACTTGAAGCACAATCCTCAAGTGCTCTTTATGTTCCTCTTCACTCCGAGAGTAGACAAGAATATCATCTATGAACACAACCACAAATTGATCCAATAGTGGTTTGAACACACGGTTCATTAAATCCATGAACGCTGCCGGGGCATTGGTAAGCCCAAAAGGCATAACCGTGAATTCATAATGTCCATACCGCGTCCTAAACGCGGTCTTATGCACATCCTCCGGTTTGATCTTCAATTGGTGATAACCGGATTGTAAATCAATCTTTGAATATACCCGAGACCCTTGCAACTGATCGAACAAGTCATCAATTCGTGGTAACGGGTACTTATTCTTGACGGTCACTTTGTTCAACTCGCGGTAATCCACACACACAACCGCAGCGAACCGTCCTTTTTCCTCACAAATAGAACAGGGGCTCCCCAAGGTGACACACTTGGCTTTACGAAACCCTTGTCCATCAAATCTTGCAATTGTGCTTTCAATTCCTTCAGTTCCGCGGGTGCCATCCTGTACGGGGCCTTAGAGATCGGCGCCGTACCCGGGAGCAAATCTACCACAAATTCTATTTCCCGATCCGGTGGCATTCCGGGCAACTCCGTCGGAAACACATCCGGGAACTCTTGGACTATAGGAATGTCCTCGAGCCCCAACACTTCCTTACGGTCATCCACTACCGTCGCCAAGTAGGCAATGCAACCACTAGCAATGAGCTTTCTTGCTTGCGACGTGGACACCATTGAAGCAAAGAGCGAACTCTTACACCCACGATACACAAACTCTTTGTGCCCGGGTTCTTTAAACTTCACTATCCGGCTCTCACAATCGATAGTAGCGTGATACTTAGAGAGCCAATCCATTCCTAGGATCAAATCGTATTCGTTCATTCGATTTAATACCAGCAAATCGGCTGGCATGATCCAGTTTTCAACCCTCACGGGGCAATCTACACACGCGTGATGTACGCAAAAAGTGTGTTCAGGTACTTGTACCGTTCTTGCATGTGTGGCATCTATGATTTCTATTCCATGTGCTATAGCAAATGATCGAGCAATGAATGAATGCGATGCACCAGTATCAAACAAAGCTCTACATCGAATGCCTTTAATTAACACAATACCTGCCACGACGTCTTCCTGAGTAGCAGGCTCCTCCACCTGCGAGGCAAATACCCGTCCACTGGGTGCCGGCCGCTGGCCCTCCACTGGTCTCGGCGGCTGGGTACGGCCCGCCGACATCGCCGCGGGTGGGATGCCCGCAAGCTGCCTCGGCGGCGCAAACGCCGACGCCGACGACGGTGCTCGGCTATCATCCGTCGGGCAGTTGTACCGCATGTGCCCCTGCTGTCCGCACTTGTAGCATCGGCCCTCACGATAGTCGCACTGCTGAGGGGCGTGGGGGCCGCTACAAATCGGGCACGAGGTCGAGGGTCGGTTCCGTCGGGACCCTCGAGACTGATTTTGCGATTGCGAGTGCTTCGGGGGCCGCTTAGAGTTAGACTGCCCGCCCGAGCCACCCGCCGGTCGCTTCTTTCCTTTCTCGTTATCCTTCTCTTTCTCCCAAGAATCGCGCTCCTCGCGCGCACATGCATTCCCGTGCTCCACCCAAAGAGCACGGTCCAAGACCTCCGCAAAGGTCCGCAGCTTAAGGGCGTGCACCGCCCGAAAGATATCCGGTCGAAGTCCGCGCACGAAGCAATCAACCTTGTCTAGCTCCCCGCGAACAACGTGCGGCACGCAATTGATGATGTACGAGAACTCCCTCTCGTACTCGCGTACCGAGCGGTTCCCCTGCTTTAACTTGCGGAACCTCTCCTGAAGCTTTCTTTTCTCGCTATCGGGGAAGTAGGTGGCGAACACCATGCCCCGAAACTCCTCCCACGACGGTGGTGGAAGGCTAGGGAGTCGATCACGCCGCGCCCCCTTCCACCACACCTTTGCCGACCGCTCTAGACAATGAACGGCGAGGTGCACCTTGTCCCTCTCCAAGGTATAAAGGTCCTCGAAGAGCGTCTCGATAGCGTCGATCCATGTTTCTACGTCCCACGGATCCACGTTCTCCCCGCTAAAGATAGGCGGGTTGAACTTTTTGAACCTCATGAGAGCCGCAAGCGCGCGCTCTCGCTCCGCATCCTCCATGTCGGAGTCGGGCATAGGGGCACCCGACCCCTCGGCTACAACCGGTGGCGCAGGTGGCACCACGGCCGGCGCCGGTGTCACCTCCTCGGCCGGTGCCGAAGCAGAGGCCGGAGGTACTCCCGATCTCTCCTCCCTAGTCGCAGCCGTCTGCCGCGCCATCTCGTCTTGGAGCCTTTTAATTTGCTCCTCCTGTCGCTGCATGGCTTCGGCCTGTTGCCGAACCACGCCCATTAGCTCGGTCAACTCATTGCGAAGAGCCGAGTTCTCGCCCTCCCCGAGTTGTTCGGGAGCCGCGCCCGATCCTCCGGGCCCAGCCCTCTTAGGAGGCCGTCCACGTACCATTATCCTGAAAACACAATGACTTTGGTCATTTCATGACATTCAAAGTCATTTGCGACATAACATTTCACGAAAATAAACGTGAACCCAATCTAGGCGAAAGTCACACAAGGGTCCTTATTCCCCTCACTTGGTTTTCATGTTGTCGGCCGCCAACATGAACACACTTTGTGAAGAATAAGACACACCTCGAATCTACCTCTATTTCCAACTAGAGGCATAAGGACATAACCCAATCACTTATCTTTCGCCACATCAAAGATCTCGTCACTCACGAGCCTACACTCCTAGGGTCATTTCCATCCTAGGGTTCTTAGGTCAACCTAGACCGTTTCTACTCTCTGATACCACCTCAGTCTGTCACGCCGCGCCGGCCCTTTAACACCAACTAGGTGGAAAGGATAACCGCGCGGGCACATGCCCCAGACCCGCCGAACGGATAGAGTCCTTCCTACCCGCCCAAGGCGTCACAACACAAGCTTATCCACAATGTTCCAACTAGGAACGGAGTACAAGAGTTGCACAAGGAAAGCATCAACATAAAGAAGTTCTACTTCTATTACATCACAAGGCACAATATACATGTCCAAATTTTTCTTTTCTTTCACTTTCATTCCATACATCATGTTCCAAAACTATGGAATATACAACATTCATACAAGAATGAAAATCCCCTATGCTATCATAGTCCAAAATAGGGGTACAACTCTATGCATCACCAAAATGGAAGGGCCGCTATCTAAAGAGCCAAACCCTTGCCTCGCTCCGCCGCCTCACTCGCGGAAGGACCTGGAAAATGTGGGGTGAGAACTATAAACATAGTTCCCAGTGGGTAAGGCCACCCAAGAGAGAAGCTCGACCCACCAGGTCCAAAGAAACACCACATTTGCATAAGTTAGATCATATATAACTATGCAACAATATTTACATGCTTAGTAAATAAACATAAAGGATGCAACCAAATGAAATATAATTTATCATTCTCTCCTAGGTTCATCCTATATTCCGCATTGACTAAGTTCTTTTACTTGTCATTTACTTATGGTTTCGGAATCGCCGTCTCACCATAATTGTCTCAACATTCGAGGAGGGAACTCGTCACCTCCAATTCGAGTCGCGAACTCGTCGCCTACTCAGGATAGCGAAATCGTCGCCTACCCCGTCACAATACCGCCAATACATGGCATAGATAGCGAAATCGTCGCATATCCGGGATAGCAACCTTGTTGCACATCCCAACTCGACACCGCCCACTCATGGCGAGGTAGCGAAATCGTCGCCTACCCGGGATGGCAAAAACGTCGCACATCCCGTGTCGTCACCGCCAACTCGTGGCATGGTAGCGAAATCGTCGCCTACCCGGGATAGCAAAATCGTCGCACATCCCGATATTCACATTACTTACTTGCCAACCTAAGTCTCTTGATCTTAGGTTCAAGTCAATAAGTCTCACCTATGTTTGATAACACTAGGTTTACTTTCCCGTTCTCAACCTAGGTTCCATGACTCTAGGTTCCAATTCCATGTCCAACCTATGTTCAATAACACTAGGTTAAGTTCTCACATATTCCAACCTATGTTCAATGGCACTAGGTTAATATCACTTGTTTCAACCTATGTTAAATAACACTAGGTTTAATCATACATGTTCCAACCTATGTTCAACAACACTAGGTTAAATTCTCACATGCAACCATACAACAAGTATAGATAATTGAATTATACTTGGATGTCCATATCATGCAATAGGAGTTCATTGTTCTACCTATCATGATTTCTACCATTGCCAACATGCAAGTTCTAGGGTTCACATACATATACCATTTTGTTCTTAATGGATAATTACCCTAGACATGGAAGTGACCTAATCACTTCGGTAAACACAAACCCACCTCAAGAGCTTCCAAATCCTTGTTTTCTTCAAGCTCCTAAGTGTCCAAGCTTGGAGTTCTTGCTTCAACCCAAGCTTCTACAAGAAAAATGTTCGTTACTCATTACGAACCCTAAATCCGTCTCAACATGCGAAATCAAGTGTTCTAACATGATTTCCTATGCCTCAATTGCAATTATCGAAGGTCCAAATATTTTTAGAACCCTTCATTGCAAAAGCCCTCATTCTACCTAGGGTTTGCATGCATGCAAGCCAAACCCTAGATTTCGTGGCCAATCTTCCACCATTTGTGATCTAGATTGCCAAGGGTTCCCAAAAACCTCATTTCAAATGATTAAATCTAAGGTTTGAACCCAAAACGTGAGGTACTAACCTTAATCACGAAATCTCCAAGCTTCTTCTTGCACCAAGAAGCCTCCTTTCTCCTTTGGAAGCCTTCTCCAAGATCAATCCACCACTTCTCCAAGCTTTTGGAGAGATCTCTAGAGAGAGAAAGTGAGAGGAAAGGGAGAGGAGTGTTGGGGAAGAGGAGCTCTGTGAAAGGGGAGTGTTCCCAGCCTTTCAAATACCCCATGGCATGTGAAAAGACCAAAATGCCCCTCTCCACATAAAACACAACACCCAGCCAACTCTGGGCATTGTATACCGGTATGCCCATTTGCATACCGGTATACGGGGGTTAATTCCGGTATACCCTCAGGGATTCGCAGAACCCGAGAGCAGAGCTCACTGTTTCGACCATCACATACCGGTATACCATTTCACATACCGGTATACCTCGAGAAATCCCGCAAACCCGAGAGCTGGGTTTCTCGGTTTAACACAGCATTCCGGTATACTGTCTCACATACCGGTATACCAAGCTCCAATTCCGGTATTAGAATTCACATACCGGAATCCAGTGCAGACTTCACCAATTCTACAGTTTTAACTTATCGAAGTCCGTTTTCACGCCTCTTTTGCGCCGAAAACACTTCGCACAAGTCCCGAACTTGGCCAAAGCCTCACATATAGCCTCTCATGCCATTTTCTCACTAGAACTCTACAATTTGTAGAAGTTCAGTACGATGCACTGAAATTCAGTGTACTACACACAGAGCCATTAGGCTCGGCACAAGTGAACATCCCTTTATGGTATTCTTTTATGACTACATATTTATGGTTATATGCGAAAGTGGACATTCATATTGTAAGAGGTGAAACATTGCATATTCACACATGTACATGAGTAGAATGGTTTCATATTTATAATATTACATCTTGAGGCATAGTAGCATTGAGTTTCTATTATAATTATGCTTATTTGTATCTAACTTTACTTTGCCTCAGTTGACCTAGTGGTGTATTCCGCTCCTCTCGGCGGCTTACCCACTGGGAACTATTGAATAATAGTTCTCATCCCCCCTGGGGTTTGTTGTTTTATTTCAGAGCCTTCCACTGCGGGAGAGGCTAGGGATCGCGGCAAGGGCATTGCGACTAGCTAGGACGCGAGGGAGCTAGTGACTAGGTGGAGCACCTTTCTTTTATCGTATGTTGAGAGGTGTTTTTGTATCGACCACATTTTGTAGAGACTACCCTATGTCCCTTTTTGGGTGTATTGATGTACTAAACTTATGATTGTGGCATCACTCTCTTTATTGTATTCTGTATTTTCTCCTTGAGACTCTACTTGGTTAGTATGTATGCTCTGATTATCATGATAGGATTACTTGCTTTATTCCTTTCTTTCATGTTTGTTGTAGACGCCTTGTGTGCATTGGGTTACTTGTGTACACGGCGGGTCTGTGCATGCGCCCGGGTAGGCTTCCGCTGGGGCCCCGGGGCGTGACAGAAAATGAAAGCAATAATGGGGCACGAGAATTATATAAAGTAGTTTCCAATAAGTATGATCACCGTAAGAAATGCTCTACCCACTTGGTCTACTAGAGGTATAACAATAAAATAAGAGATAGTAGATGTGGAATAATAAATGCTGATAATAAGAAAAGTCTACTATCATACTTCTGCAATAACGGGGATGTCAACCAAGTCCATACAAGCTTGCATCTTATCTAGTGAGACGTTGAATGATCGCACACAGACCCACATCGGCACTCAGTAGCTTGGCGAGGCGAACAATCACATCTTCGCTTGGCTATACCTTCGGAGGGCTATTGCTTGTAAGGGACAACCCTCACAAGCTAAAGTGCTCATCGAGCTCTTTTTTGGCTCTTGCATACTATAATCACATAATCCCACTTATTATGCCACAATAGAAACACATATAAAGGTTTTCTAGCTATATTGGCATTTCGTCGAACACTTAATGTGCTTTTCCATGATTCAAGCTCTAGATGTCATATCTCTTGTCCAATTGCTATTACACTACTATGGCATGTTCTTTAAGTGTGTTTCATCAAAGAGAATAAATAAACAATAAATACAAAGCATGCAAGTATAGGCTTCCATCATGTTCAACCTTGAAAACTAGTATTTTCTACTTCTGTCCATGAATCATCAAATAATAAAAAAATTCTACCTTAATTAAGATTTCTCATACAATATAGAGTAGAAAAATAACTATAAACAAGGTGGAAGAGACATAGAGAGAGATCACCAATTTCAGATACTTTAATCCACCGATTCCAAAGAAAAGATCAACGTAAACCTAAATAAAGTTGTTGAGTCCAGTAAACGACCCTACAAGATGGTTTCTAACCTATCAATTTTATCTAAAAGTCTCCCAAATAAAAAAAATCTAAAACTCTAAAATCCACATTCTACAAATTCCCCCAAAATCTTCCAAAATTACACTATTCAAAGTGTAAGAAAATAAGATCTCACTTCTTCCGAGCTCTATCTTCTACATTCAAACCATTAGATCTAGGGTTGGGCTGTCCAAGAATTCTTCTACCACTTCTCTTGCTCCAACTCCAAGCTTGAGGTGAGCTTCCAAAGAGAGAATAGAAGGGAAAGTAGTAGAGAGGGAGAGGAAGAAAAAGAAGATGGAGGACAGGGAGAGGATGTTCTCTTTTGTGTCTAAGAGAAATGAGGGAGGGAGAGAGAGGTACTTATAGTTACAACAACTTATAGTTACAACATTATCCCTCAAAACATAGGATGCGCACAGGTGAGTACAAGTACTCGAACTTGAGTACTGGCACTCTTTCACTTAGTAAGGAGGAGTTTGACAATTTCTTGTTTGATAATTTCGTGTGGAGCATAAGGAGAATTAAAAATGGTGACTTTATTTGATGTATGTTTGTGGGAAATAGGGTGAAACTCTATTTTAAATATCATTATCTCGTTGTAGAGTTCAAAAGTGCATGTGACTAAATGGTTTTAGTTGTTGTTGTTATGCTTAAATATGGCTCTGATTGTTTTGCATTCTAATGTCATACATGTACAAAAGAGACTCAGTCCATGTGGACAAAAAATCTTTTTTACATATGGCGGGTCTATTCACGCCCTCGTTAGCTTTCGCATACTTTGATTTTAAGAAATAAAATTACAGGGTCTTTCAATGTAATATATCGGATCTTGACAAATAGGCAAGGTCACAGTAGGACCGGATGGTCAGCACGTCTATAGAGTGCCGGACTGAGTTGGAGCCATTTTGGCGCAAAATAGATGCAAAAGCGGACTTGGGATCAAAATTCTTGCTGAAACTGAAGTTTCAATGTATTTCGAATTCTAGAACTGGATGATCGATACTACTGTAACAACTCGGATGTGAATTGGTGTTGATTTGACTGTAGCGATGACATATGTGTAGTGACTCTCAAGAGGTTCGGGCGGAGGGGTCCGGGTGCCCGAATGTGACAGAGCACAGCTACGATGATTTTGGGCTTCTACCCCAGTGCCCGAAAGTGAAGTGGACTCATCTCCGATGGATTTAGACGTCCAAAGGTTTGGTTCCATGTGCCCCAAAAGTTGTTTTTGTGTTGAGATGAGTTATTTTTGTTTTTCTGAGGGCTGTATTGCAATTGTTATTCATTGATATATAGTTTAGTTGAGCTGTTCCTTTACTTTCTTTCACTCCCCATCCGCTGAAGCCCTAAACTGGTGTTCGTACTTTTTATTCTTCCTCCTTCTTCCTCCCAGGTTACTCCATTAGAGGTGAACTAACGTGAGATCTTCTTGCTATTGGCTCTGTTGGAGGTCTTGGGTGATGCGCAATTGAAGGAAGTAATCTTGCAGGGTGAGGAGGAGGATAGCTGGCAGAGTTGACTCCGTTACCTGATAATTAAGGTAGGTAATTTTTGAATTACTGATGGAGTTGGATTTTCTTGGGATTTTGGTTCTGAGGTTAGCAGCGGGTTTTTCTTTTCTTACTATTGGTTTTAGGAGTGGAAATTTTGGAAGTTTTCTGTGGACTTCATGGTACTGTGAGGAGGAGGTTTTGCTCATTCTGTTGCTTCTTCTTTCATTTTTTGGACTAGCTGTTACAGGTGGGTGCCCTCTTACCAAAAGTGATGATTAATCTCTGTGTCTAATTATTTTCTCGCATGCTTGATTGGTCTAGTCTCTCTAATGATCATGTTCTAATAGTGACAATAAGAGATCACTGGTATTGTCACACCCCGAGCCCACAACAGAAGTACTCATCAGGCACGTGCACCAGACCCGCTGAATGGATAGAATTTTTCCTATCCGCCCAAGGCGTCACAACTTGTATACATCTCACATTCCAAACAGGAATAAAATACAAGGATTGCAAAAGGAGAATATCAATTGACATAAAGTAAACTATGCTATTACATCCATTCTCATTCATCACATTTATATTACATTGTTTTTCATCCAAATACAACCCAAAATACTGATTACATTTTTCTTTTACATACACAAGTTTTCCAAAATCTCACTTCTAACATGAACACCAATTCGGAAGGGCCTCTAACTATTGTTCTATGCCCTTTCCTCACACCGTCACGTCGCCTGCGGACGGACCTGAAAAACATGGGGTGAGAACTATAAACATAGTTCCCAGTGGGTCGGCCACCCAAGAGAAGAGCTCGACCCACCAAGTCCAAAAGAGGCGACATAAGCATAATAGATCTACGACAAGTAATTGACTGAGCATATAAACATCTCTATATGCAAAGGTATTAACTATGCTCATGTCTCAATATATATGCAAAAATGGAATCTACATTGTGTAAGTTATGATACCCCAAGGATCTAATAGGTAAACACACCTAGAGGGGGGGGTGAATAGGTGTATGCAATAAAACAACTAACTCGATGCAATAAAAAATAAAAGCGCGGAAAATTAAAGCAACACACCGAGCAATTTACGTGGGAAAACTCCTAAAGGAGTAAAAAACCCACGGGACCGATCACACGAAAAATCCACTAAGAGAAATAGAGTACAAGGTGATTTACCGAATCCACGACTCAACCTTTACCCTAGACTTGAAGTAGATCTCCTTCGTTGGTCCCCAATCAAGCGCACTCCACCGGGTTGTCCACGCCCCACGTCCGAATCCACGAACGCCACGCCTCGAATCCACGAGACGCCCAACTTCGAATCCAAGAAGCCTTCATCACGCCGAATCCACGACGCCCACTCGAATCCACGAGCGCACTCCGTCCGGAGCAAGAACAATAAATTTGATGATGGTTTATTGCTTAGAATATCATTGAAGATCTGTGGGAATAATCTCTAAGCAATCCTCAAATTGATTCTAAAAGAATATTAGAATTTAGGGCACCATGAATCAATTTTAGAGAAGCTTGATGTAGAATATGAGGAAAACGGTCACCTACAAGCTTCTAGGGTTTCTAAAAGATAATCTATACTTCACCGCGTTTTAGAGACACCCCCACATCTTATTTATAGGTTAGAAGCAATCCGAAAAAGATTAGGATTAAAAAACAGTTTTTAGAAATGTTTGAAAGCAAACCGATTTCGACTAGGATTGCAAAACTGATTTTAGAAAGGTTTGGAACCATATTAGGATTACAAAGATATTTTAAGGAATATACCATCTTATTTACATATTTGGGAGACATTAGAATCAAAGTAGGATTGAAAAATAACTTTCCAAAACTTCGCAACGGGTCGGGGTCCGGACCGCGGGTATGGGGTCCGGACCTTGACACTCTCCAGGCGTTTCATTGTCCGGACCTCAGCCATCAGGGTCCGGACCTCAGCCATCAGGGTCCGGACCCGGTCTGCGAAACAGCCTGGGGTCCGGACCTCAGCCCTCAGGGTCCGGACCTCCGCCCTCAGGGTCCGGACCTCATCCTCAGGGTCCGGACCCTCCCTGCGTGACAGCCAGGGAGGCGTACGGGTTCCGGACCTCATGTTCCAGGGTCCCGACCGGGTCTGCGAACCAGCATAACCTGCTTACGGGTTCCGGACCTCATCCTCAGGGTCCGGACCTCGGAAGTTGGAAAACTCATTTTTTATATTTTAAAATATTTTTTATCCATTCTAATGTCTTCCAAACACTAGTAAATGTTTCTAAATCATCATCAAGATTATTTAAACTTACCAAGCATCGTGAATTCAATCGGTGAGTCTTCGTGTCTTCAATCTTCATCTTTTCTTCTTCGAACCTTCAAGACTCCGACTCACTTCACGAAATATGCCAATATAAAATCCGTAACAATCTCCCCCTTTGGCAATTTCGTGACAAAACCGAAAATTACATAAAACACTCACGATGCTCATCTCTCCAAAAATGAAATTCATTGCCATCACCAAAACAATGAACTTCTCGCGTGAAAGATCCAAATAGAATTCAAAATTACAATTTTGTAACTCCTAAAAACAAACTCTATGACTTAGACAAACATGGAGTCTTGAAGTCTTGAAAGACCTGCAAAAATTTGTATTCTCCACGAATAAAGTTTGTAGAAAAAATATATCAAAATCGCAAATCGCTCCCCCTTTGTTCATGCAATATCTCCCCCTATGTTTATGCGTCTAAGCCATTACCTCTCTCCCCCTTTTTGTCAAAAATTGCCAAAAGAAAAACACCAAAAATAGAGAGAAGTTCGAGAGAAATCAATCAAAATACAAGTTTAAAGCTTTTTCAATTTTGAAACAACTTGTGATAAAAACAACGTGAAACATTGTTAGTGCATGAAGAGTATAAGTTCACATTGACTTCTTTCAATCCCTATTTTATATATCATACATAAGCTCCTCCCTCGCTTATGACAAATCACCTTATTTGACACAGCAACATTGATTCGACAAATTCTTACGTCTCCATAAGAGAATAGAACTATTCATCAAATTCAACACACACAACCCGAGATAGGTTTAAGCTCCTAGCGATCTACACTATCTGATTGCCCTGAGACATTTGATGAATATAAGTATTTCCAAGAAACTTCTTCATAACTAAGATTATCCCTTCAAAATGATAATGCAAATTAAAGTAACAACTCGATAATTGATAATGATGAGATTTAATTAAAGAGTGAATGAACAGTGAACCTTATTGACTATTCACACTGTCAACAATTTAATGTTCTAATGCATTCAGATTCCCTAAAAATCGTACAATAAAAGGACCAAAAAGTGTAAGCCACTGGATAAGGCGAACAAGAGACTATGCACATACAAAAACCATACAACGCGCCCAAGCAATACACTAAGCTCAAAACAAACTTAAAGACTTGAGAGAAGAACGACTATCACCTTTACCCGAACCCAACTTGTAGGATTGTTGGTTGTCTTGGTTTGTTGACGTTAGGCACGATTGTTGTGACTTTTGATCAACCTTTGGTCTCTCTCCATCGCATTCGCTTCGGAGTAGTATTTATTGTTGTGGCTTTTGACTTTCGGTTGACCTGGGTACTGACTTTTGGATATGTTGCTTTTGAAAACGGAGAAGGATTCGATGTGTTGGAAATGCCGATTAGATGCTTAGAAGATGCCTCTTGAGTTTTCTTTTATGGCATGTCTTCTTGATTATGTCCTTTCTTTCGCATCTATGACATTCTTTATCCTTCAATTTGGTTGAGACTATAATGTGCTGATTGTTTAACCTTTCATCATGTTGTCGCTATATCCATAGTTCCAAGTTTACTTGTTTGACCCAATCCGAGCATTACTATCGAGCTTTTCGATCCGGGGAGAATTTTAGTATGTCGGACTTGAGTTTCATGGAACTTGTTAGTCATGACTTATTAGAAGTATGAATTTCCTGACTTGATGTTCTAGAAAACCAATCTTTTCTTGATGTGATTTAATCGTCGTCTTCGATTGGTCTAGCTTCTATTGGAGGATCTTATTGTTCTTTCTCAAAATATGTTCCCTTTCCTCCACAAGAGCTTCTAGATGAACCTTCAAGTTATTATTTTCACTTTCAAGCTCCAACATTCGCTCCTTAGCTTCTTGTTAAGCTTAGCCATCTGTTTCGTTTCAATAAGTAGTTGTTGTATGCAACGGCTAAAGTCCTATCATCCGACTCCCCCTCACTCGCGCCATTCATCGCGCGATGTTCCATGCAAAGATGTAGATGTAAAAGAGTTAGCAATAGTAGATGATAAGAAAGCAAAAGGGAGAAGTGGAAACGTTTGTGAAGATATTAAGCAATAGCATCATTGGTTTCCTCTTCACTAGAACTGATTCATTGGAAGTAGAATCATTTCCCAAGTTCGTAGCTTGTTAAGGCCTTTCTTGAGTGTAGGATTTTTTTTGAAGGACTATCCGTGCGATTTGGGCCATATCCTCGGCATTTGTCGCATCGGATTTCACCTACAAACTCATCCGTTTATTTAGAAGACTTTCAAGCTTTCTTTCTTTAGAGATTTGATTGAGAAGTCGTTTAAAAGAAGGCTTTCGATTTTGAGATGAAGCTTGATGGTGTTGATTCTTCTAAACTTCCGACGAATTAACTTCTTAGTAAGAAGTGCCATTTGCGTGCGAAAATTTTCAAGAGAATACTTCATTCGTCGGATTCGGTATCTCTCATCTTCCTCCTTTGTCGTTATTGCGTGCAGCACTGTACTTTTAGAGAAAGACTTGGTAGAAGATGATTAGTAGGAAACGTTCATTTTCATAAGTTTGTAATGCGCCTACTAATTATCAACTTTCATATCTTCCGGTTGATTGATCGTTTCGCTGGCCGCTTTGCCCTAAAGCGCCTCCGGAGTGTGTCGAAGGATTTTTCTCACGACTTTAGATTCCGGATTTTTTCTCTCCATGTTAGCACCTGTATTAATGATGTCTTGGAGTCTAGTAAATAATCATATAAAAAAAATACGAGTCATTGCTCCTCATGCGTTATAGAATCAATTTGACTCGTAAGCATTTGAAGCTTTTGTATTTTTTCTAGATTGTACCCTCTAGTGTATCTCGTAGGAGTATCCCAATTTCTTTAGCCGTTTTCACTCGCCGAGAAATCAGGTGTAAAATTCTGTTTGAGATATAGGCATTAAATAGCGCATTAATACCCTACCATTAAATGAAGATAAATCTAATTTATCCTTCCAGACCCTCTTATTCCGTGTGGCTTTAGTACAGTCGCGGTATCAACCACTTGGTGGAGGTGTCCCACCGACGTCAATGGTTTGCCTTACACGCTCATCATTTGCGAGGAGAAGGCTCTCATCCGGTCGTGCCAATTGCGTATTGGGGTCCATCATATTATGGTGGCCTAAAGATGTTACCTCCTTCACCATTAAGTTAGATATAGGTCTAGATCCGCTCTGTTACCAATTGTTGGATGGGGGTGCCCTAGGTTATGTTATTTCTAATATGAAGTATTTCTAGCTCGTAGGAGGGGGTGAATAGGTTGTTATAAACAACTAAAAACACCCAAATCTAATGCAATTAAAAATAATGCGGAAAATAAAATAGCACACTGAGATTTTCGTGGGAAACCACTTTGGAGAATACCCACGGGAAACACAGCGAAAAACAATCCACTAAGATTAAAGGATTACAAGGTGATTACCGATCCACGGTCTTATCTATCGTTGTCTTCGGGATATCGCGCTACTCACGGCCGTCCTACGCCTCACGTCTGAATCCACAGACGCCACGTCTCGAAATCCACGAGTTCGCCTCGCTCCGAAGACCGAAGCCTTCACGTTCCGACGAATAATCCACGATACCGCTTTTTTAAACGTCGAATCCACGACGCACTCGGATCCACGAGCAAGAAACAAATAACGTTGATATGTAACGTTGGTGATGGTTTATTGTTTGAAAAACTGATTAGAAAGTTTGGAAACACCATAATCAGGATTGCTAAGAAATTATATTCATAAAAGGGAAATATACCATCTTAATTACAGTTCTAATTGCAGCCATTAGAATCAAAGTAGGATTTGAAAACTATCTTTCCAAAACTTTGCGAACGAGTCTCGAGTTCCGACCGAGCGGTAGTTATGATGTGCCGGCAACACTTGACACTCTCCAGGCGTTTTCATTGTCCGGACCATAAGGCCATCAGGGTCCAGACCGGTCTGCGAAACAAGCCCTGGGTCGGACTCAGCCCTCAGGGTCCGGACCTCCGCCCTCAGGGTCCGGATATCCTCCCAGGAGTCCGGACCTCCCTGCGTGACAGCTAGGTGAGGGTACGGGTTCGGAACCTCAGCTTCCCAGGGTCCGGACCGGGTCTGCGAACCAGCATAACCTGCTACGGGTTCGGACCTCATGTTCCAGGGTTGGACCTCGTAGTTGGAAAACTTATTTTTACAATTTAAAAAACCTTTGTATCCATTCTCCAAGTCTTCCAAACACTTGTAAATAATATAAATCATCATCAAGATTAGGTAAACT
Organism: Puya raimondii; assembly: GCA_016920855.1. Taxonomy (NCBI): domain Eukaryota; kingdom Viridiplantae; phylum Streptophyta; class Magnoliopsida; order Poales; family Bromeliaceae; genus Puya; species Puya raimondii. The sequence continues at coordinate 143,513,541 of JABWPP010000050.1, forward strand.
TACCAAGCATCGTGATTCATACGGTGGAGTCTTCGAGTCTTTGCTTCTTCGTCTTTTCTTCTTCGAAACCTCAAGACTCCGACTCACTTCAGAAAAATATGCAAATAAAATCCGTAACACGCTGGTCCCTGCCTCTCCCGCAGTGGTTGGCTTGTAATAAAACAACAAACACTAGGGGGATGAGAACTATTATTCATAGTTCCCAGTGGGTAAGCCGCCGAGAGGAGCGGAGTCACCACTGGCCAACTGAGGGCAACGTAGGGTTAGACAACAAAAGCATAATTATAGTTGAAAAAATACTACATACTTGCCTCAAGATGTTTTCATAACCATGAATTATTCTATCCAAGCTCATGTGTAAGCATGCATTGTTTCACCTTTTCTTACATTATGAATGTGCACTTTGAGTTAAACTAAAATATGTAGTCATAAAGAGGCACAATTAAAGGGGTTGTTTCACTTGTGCGAGCCTAATGGCTCCGTGGTAGTCAACACCTCACGCTTTGGGAGCCTTACCACGGCGGTTCCATTTCGGGCGCTCTCTCTAAACTCGGGCGAGAAATAACTGTCGCCTAGGCCACTACGGAGTGCCGGCTTGTAGGGAGCGCCCTCACAAGCATGTTAAACGAGCATAGTGGCTTACAAAGTAACAATCAACCATATAATAATCATTCATCCTGTCTATAAACATGGAAAACCAAACTAATGTCAATGCATAGGTCATTAATGTCCATATTGTTATTCCTCTAAGTGATTGTCTTATGTTTTGCTTCACATTTTGATTCTAACATGTCTTTGTCATATATACTCTATAACTAGTTACAAGCTAAGTGTCAAGTGTGTTTTCAATAATCCATGTCCTATCTACCATTACATATGTCTCTCACCTTCAAGTAAGCAATTTAAAACAAGTACATGAATAAAATATTCAATTCCCATAGCCAACCATGGTGCGCTATGCTTAATAAAACTATGCAAAACTCCATTCATAGGATTTATTATTTGCATCTATATAGTATATGAATTTCTTGTATTCTAAAATTCTACCATGTCATAATAGCATGGAATATGCTTTAATTTTAGCTCTTAAGCTAAAACGAGACATAGGGGGAATTCACCCATGTCGGTGAGGTCAAACCCACCCGATGCCTTCGGAAATCCTCGCAGTATCCGAAAACAAAGTTGCCCCCTCGATTTCTAGCGCCCTAAAGGAGATCTCTATGGGTGTTGAAACATTCGAACGAACGTTTTCGGAAAAAACGACATAACAAAAGGGGAAAAAGGGATGGAATTACCTTGGATCAAGATTTCCTTGTCCAATTTCCAAAATAGAGTTAGGAAAAGCTTCAAATCCAACCTAACATAACATTCTAGCCCATTCATATCCCATTCAAAAACTAGAATCAAGAAACCCTAAAAAGTAAAACCTAGGTTTACCATAATAGGATTCACCAACAAAACCTCAATTAATCTTCAAAGGTGGATCATAAAACAAGAGGGAAAATACTCACCTCTTTAAAGCCTCCAAAACAAGGTCAAGGGAGTAGGTTTGGAGATAACCTCGTACAGCTCTCTCCTCCTCCACAACGTTCCTCCAAAAGCAAGCGAGCAAGCTTGAGAGCAAAGGAGAGGGGGTGATGGGATCAAACCTAGGTTCCAACACAAAGAGACAAGAAAATCTAGAGAGAGAAAGGGAGAAAACCTACCTTTCTTTATTCTAAGTCCTCAGCATAATGGCTGAGAGGGGTCGCCTGTGGAAGGTGGTTTTTTTTAAGTTGTATGATGCTACATTGCCCTAACACCCTCCAAAAGCAACAATAGCGAAAAGAAAAAATATTACAATATTAAATGCAAATAAATAAACTCACAAATTTTTATATAAATAATACAATTCATACATAATCAAAAAGTATAACAATAAAAAAAACAAAACAGTAAAAACACAAACCTCAAAAAAAACAAATATAGAAATAAAAATATAAAATAAAGAAAAATACACAACAATGAAACCATAACTTAAATACACTGAAACAATAAAATAAACAAGACAAAAAAAAAGAACACAATTTTCAACAGGTAACAAACAAAAATAAAATTAATCTATAATCATCTTGTCATCTACGAGCCGGATAAACGCCTTAAAAAAACAATTTACACACAAAAAGATAACACATAAACATAAAAAAACATTAGAAGTTTACCTAGACCGTTACTAATTCTGAAAAAAATACAATAAATCCACGCCCCCGCCGGCCCTTTAACAACGAACTAGGTGGATAGGCTTGAGAGACGTGCGGCCACGGGCGCATGTCCCCAGACCCGCCGAAACGGTAATAGCAGTCTTCTCTATACCGCGCCAAGGCGGTCACAACACAAGCTTTATCCACAATTGTAAAAACGCACAATAGGCGAACGGAAAGTAATAAAGAGTTGCCCACATAGGAACAGCCATCAACATAAAGAACGTTCTACTATCTATTACATCACATGGCACAATATACATGTCCAAACATTTTGCTTTTCCTTTTCTACATTAGGATCCATTCATCATGTTCCAAACACTATGGAAATACAAAAATACAACATATCATACATAGAATACGTATAAATCCCACCTAATATCATAGTGCCAAAAAAAAGGTGGGTAGGGGTACAACTCTATGTTACATCACCAAAATGCGAAAAGGGCCGCTCTCTCTAAAAGAGCACAAAAACAGCAACATTGGCATCTCGAATCATGTCGCCGACCTCAATACGCAGGCCAAGGACCTGAAAAATGTGAGAGTAAGTGAGAATCTATAAACATAGTTCCCAGTGGGTACGGCCAAGCATCACAAGATGAGCTCGAACAGAGAGAAAGCTCGACCCACCACGGTCCAAAGAAACATATTCCATATGCATAAGTTAGATCACATATAACTATGCAACAATTATTTTACATGCTTGTAAATAAACATAAGGATGCAATTTCCAAAATGCAACATATAATATTTATCATTCTCTCTCTAGGTTCATTTCCTATGTCTCATACACAAATGGACTAAGTTCATTTACTTGTCATTTACTTCTATGGTTTCGAAAATCGCCGTCTCACCATAATTATTCCAAACATTCGAGGAGTGAACTAAACGTGTGCACTCTCCGAAAGTTCCAACCCCCCCCCCCCCTCCCCTTGAGTTCGAGAGTAGCGATCTAGAACTGATCGTATCGCATACTCCGGGCGATAGCAAAATCGTCGCCTACCCCCGTCTCATAGCACCGCCATCCGACATGGCATGGATCCATAGCGAAAACTCGTCGCACTATATCCGGGATAGCAACCTCGTCGACCAAATCCTCTCGGTACACCGCCAACTCCAAGGCGAGGTCTAAAAACGGTAAATAAAATCGTCGCCACCTAAACGCGGGATTGCAAACTCGTCGCACACCTCATCCCCGTGTCGGTACGGCCAAACTCATGGCCATGGTTTAGCGAAACGCGGCGGCCCCCCCCATAACTACGGGGATAGTAAAATAAAATCGTCGCACTGTAATCCGTCACGTCTAATTACGGCCCAAATCATGGTCACAAATGCGTACGCGCCTAAATTCGTCGCCCCTACCGGCTCCGCGCCAACTGTAATACACTGAACTTTAGCGAATTGCAACGGTTCTCGTGCTCCGAGATGTAGCTACCCCGTACTCCATCTGGAGGTTTTTAGTTTTGTTTCGAAGCCCTACACAATAATAAAAAAATAAAAAAGAATAAGAGCTAAAATCAACAAAATAATTTCATACACAGATATTAAAAACAACAAAATCAAACGAAAAAATAAAATAAAAACAACATATAATAAATAAGTTAATAAAAACAGCAACAAAAAAACTAGAAGAATTAATCAAAAAATATAAAAATAAAGATTTCAACTCGAATCAAAAAAATAAAAATAATCATGATATTATTTAAAAGCTCACAATTAACAATATAACAAAAGAAAACACAACAACAATTAAAATAGCATACAAACATTAAACAAAATAAATTATACACTTAAACAAAAAATATCTTCATATTTCAAAAATTACACAAATTCCATTCACATTTCCAAACAATCATCATCTCTTACAAAAGACCATCATATAAATATTTCATACAATTAACACATTAATCGAATAACCGTCTGAAAAAATGTCAATCTGATCTTCTTTCCCTATCTTTATCATTAATGATCCTGTCTCATACTACAATTAACACCTCCTTCTTTAAAGCAATTGATCTCTTCTTCTTCCCTGGGGCTATGGGATAAAAACAACAATGCCATTTAAAAATATAAAAATACATATACAAACTATAAAACACATCGTAAAAAATAGCCCTCCATCTTCATATGCTGCATATAGAACAATACAAACATCTTGCTACAAAACTGTGGACATTCATCTCCAAAAAAATCATACTATCTACACTCTTAACTTCATAAAATGAAAAGGATCTTCCTCATAGACATTTTCTTGCTTTGAGAGAAAAATAAAGCATGAGAATTCAACTTTAGTTACTCCATATAGAGTAAAATACAATCAAAAGATCTTAAATTCTTCTTTCTGTGGTCGAAAAATTGATATGTTTTAGGTTTGAATTTTCAAAATTGAGCGCCTCTAGATAATTTACACAATACCAAACCACCCACCTCTCTTAATAGTATCATAGTAACTCTGCTAAACTACCATAAAAATATACTAAGTCTAAAATATCCTAAAATGGGCCTTCATGAACACACTTTCAAAAATATTCTCACATAATAGAAACCAACTGGACTTATAACTTCACTTTAGATGCGTGATTAAAACTTTACTCGCTCAGTATAACACATTAACTATAAAAATAAAAAACAAAAAAAAGCTTCAGATAAAAAAAAAAATTCTAAAAAATAAAAACTAACATGCGGTGGAGTTAAATCTGGGGCTCTTCCAAATCTAAAGAATAAAAAAAACAAATTAACAAAAATACTGAATTGCGGTGGGCTCTTCTTCCCTCCTGGTCAAAGAAACTAATCTTGTTTTTAAAAAAGGGGCACTTATCCTGGCCCCTATTATATCTTATAAATAGGACTACATAGGGTCTCACAATAGGTTATGTTACCTTAGTGTATTGGATCCCCACTCTTGTGTTATTTAGCATATACTAGATTAGGCTGGGAGGGGCCGCTGGATATCATATGCATTGTTGTAAGATATTTAGTGTTCGTTTGCATTATACATGCTATGGTTCATATGATAAAGTTGGATATTAGTAAAGAGATGGAAATTATGGTGGTTGCATGTGAGAATTAATTTATATTAAATTATACTAACAATAGGTCACATTTATCTTAGCATGTGTACTTCTACTATTGTTTCATATTGTATGGATTAGATTAGGTTGAGTTGCATCATTGGACTAGGGATGCAAAGATTGTGAGTTATACATTGAGTATTTACATTGTACATATTATAGTATATGTGATAGATGCCGTGGGTAGCGTGACGGTAGTGGATAGATTTTGGACATTGAGAGGTATATGATTGTACTACTGTGATCTATGAATTAGTTGACACTCTATGATTATGCTGAGGGCACTAGATTGGTTACTTGTGATCTTTTTTATCATTGCATAGATTATAGCCTGCAGAGTCACATTGAATTTGATAGAGTTATGCGCTATTAGACTCGGTAGGGGTCGCTTCCCTTTGAGTGCCGCTCCGGAGGCTGGCCAACAATAATAGAGGTAGTAGCCTAGGTGTTAACGGCGCACTTACGGAAGTGTAGTTCGGGCAAAGGCTTGATCGGACCTATGAGTCGGTCGTTGCGATTGGGTACTATTACACTATTTATTTATTAGCACTATAATTGATGCATGGATTAGTCATCTTCTTTTCTGCTCATTACATGTGTAGATGCATGATAGTTTAGTGGATATATATCAGTTTATATCATACTCTATTACTCGTTTTATAATATTCCTTAATATTCATTATCTATTCTTGCCTCTAGTAGACTTAGTGGGAAGGCCATGGTTGTCGCCAACCTTACCCATTAGGAACTACTATTTAGTAGTTCTCATGCCCTCTTGGTTGATTTTTCAGAGACGTCTACACCGACAGTTGATCGAGGTAACGGGATCGCGTCGTATATAGCATCTCCTACCCGTATACATGAGCTATAGAAGAGCACCCAGCTAGATAGCTTTTGGATAGTGATACTATACATCAGGGCTAGCGAGGCTAGGGTCTTTTATGTGTATATTCATATTTGAGAGTTGTGATTATTTGTAAAGTGTTGTTTAGTAGTTTTAGTTTTTATATTGCTCTAATACATGGTTGTATGTTAGTTGTGGACTCTATGAATTGTTAGTTGTGGACTCTAGGGCTGCTTTGCTAATATTTTTGTTGGATGCTTTGTATGTGCAGTATTCGTTCTTGTACATATGGCAGTCTGTTGCCACACCAGGAGGTTTCCGCTGTCGGCCCGGGGCGCACCCGGTCTATTGGCGCACCCGAAAGTTTTCACTATGGGTCAAGGCCTTTTATGTGTATCTTCATATTTGGGAGTTGTGATTATATATACAGTGCTATTTAGTAGTTTTAGTTTTTATATTGCTCTGATATATGGTTGTATGTTAGTTGTAGACTCTAGGAATTGTTAGTTGTGTATTCTACGGTTGCTTTGCTATTGTTTTTGTTGAATGCTTCGTGTGTGTGGGATGCGTTTTTGTACATACAACGGTCTGTTGGCGTACTCAGGGGCTTCCGCCGTGGGCCCGGGACGTGACACTAGATCGAGGTCACCGATGTCAGATCATGCAAAAAAATTTGCGATGATGGGTACGTTGTTTGACGGACCTAATAGCGGAGGGGCAGAAGAGAACGAAGGCGGAAAATGAGTAAAGGAAGAAGATAATGAGGAATAAAGAAGAAAGAAAAAAAAATATGAAAAAATATGCTGCACTATTTGCGCCACACTGTTTGTGTAAAGTTGCACTGTTATGCTTGGATTGTACTATTTAAAAAGAGATTACTGTAGTACACTGAATTTCAGTGCGTCGTACCGAACTTCTACAAATTGTGGAGTTCCGATAGAAAAATAGCATGTGAAGCTATGTGTGAGGCTTCGGCCCTGTTTGAGACTTGTGCGAAGTGTTTTCGGCGCAAAAGAGGCGTGAAAACGGACTTCGATAAGTTAAAACTGCAGATGTTGTAAATTCTGCATTTGGATTCCGGTATTCGAAGCTCATACCGGTACTGAAGTGATTAGTACCGGTATGTGATGAGTATACCGGAATGCCATGTTGAAACCGAAAACCCAGCTCTCGGGTTCTGCGGAACTTTCCGGAGTATACCGGTATGTGAAGAGGGATACCGGTATGTGATGGTCGAAACAGTAAATCCAGCTCTCGGGTTTTTGCGGAATTTTCCGGAGTATACCGGTATGCATATGCACATACCGGTATACAGTGCCCAGTTTGGGCTGGTTGATAGTGTTAAGTGTGGAGAAGGGCAATTTGGTCTTTTCACACTCAAAGGAGGGTTTGAAAGGCAGGGAACACCCCCCTTTCTCAGTCACCTTCTTCTCCACTTCTCCTCTTCATCTTCTCCACTTTCTCTCTCTAGAGGTTTCTCCAAAACTTGGAGAAAAGGGTGGATTGATCTTGGAAAAAGCTTCCAAAGGAGAAAAGAAGCTTCTTGGTGCAAGAAGGAGCTTGGGGATTTCGTGATTAAGGTTAGTACCTCACGTTTTGGGTTCAAACCTTGGATTTAATCCTTTGTTATGAGGTTTTTGGGAACCCTTGGCAATCTAAACCACAAATGGTGGGAGATTGGCCATGAAATCTAGGGTTTGGCTTGCATGCATGCAAACCCTAGGTAGAATGAGGATTTTTGCAATGTGAAGTTCTAAAAATATTTGGACCTTCGATAATTGCAATTGAGGCATAGGAAATCATGTTGGAACACTTGATTTCATGTATTGAGTTGATTTAGGGGTTCGTAACGAGTAACGAACCGTTTTCTTGTAGAAGCTTGGGTTGAAGCAAGAACTCAAGGCTTGGACACTTAGGAGCTTGAAGAATACAAGGATTTGAAAGCTCTTGAGGTGGGTTTGTGTTTACCGAAGTGATTAGGTCACTTCCATGTCTAGGGTAAATATCCATTTAAAGATAAAATGGTATGTGTTGTGAACCCTAAAACTTGCATGTTGGCAAAGGTAATATCATGATAGGTAGAGCAATGAGCTCCTATTGCATGATATAGAATTCAAGTATATTTTAATTATCTATACTTGTTGCATGGTTGCATGTGAGAATAGAACCTAGTGTTATTGAACATAGGTTGGAACATGTGAGATTGAAACCTAGTGTCATTGAACATAGGTTGGAACATGTGAGATTGAAACCTAGTGTCATTGAACATAGGTTGGAACATGTGAGATTGAAACCTAGTGTCATTGAACATAGGTTGGACATGAGGTTGGAACCTAGAGTCATGGAACCTAGGTTGAGAAAGAGAAAGTAAGCCTAGTGTTATTGAACATAGGCGAGACTTAGTGACTTGAACCTAAGGTCATGAGACTTAGGTTAGCAAGTGAAAAATGTGAACAACGGGATGTGCGACGATTTTGCTAACCCGGGTAGGCGATGATTTCGCTACCATGCCACGAGTTGGCGGTGTCGACACGGGATGTGCGACGATTTTGCTATCCCGGGTATGTGACGATTTCGCTACCACGCCATGAGTTGGCGGTGTCGAGGTGGGATGTGCGACGAGGTTGCTATCCCAGATATGCGACGAGTTCGCTATCCATGCCATGTGATGGCGGTGTTGAGACGGGGTATGCGACGATTTTGCTATCCCGAGTATGCGACGAGTTCGCTACTCGAACTAGGAGGTGACGAGTTCACTCCTCGAATGTTTGGATAATTATGGTGAGACGGCGATTCCGAAACCATAAGTAAATGACTAGTAATTGAACTTAGTCAATGCGGAATATAGGATGAACCTAGGAGAGAATGATAAATTATATTTTATTTGGTTGCATCCTTTATGTTTATTTACAAGCATGTAAATAATTGTTGCATAGTTATATGTGATCTAACTTATGCGTATGGTGTTTCTTTGGACCTGGTGGGTCGAGCTTCTCTCTTGGGTGGCCTTACCCACTGGGAACTATGTTTATAATTCTCACCCCACATTTTTCAGGTCCTTCCGCGAGTGAGGCGGCGGAGCGAGGCAAGGGTTTAGCTCTCTAGATAGCGGCCCTTCTATTTTGGGGATACTTAGAGTGTACCCCTAGTTTTGGATTATGATGGCATAGGGGGATTTTCATTTTATGTATGAAAATTATATATTCCATCGTTTTGGAATATAGTGTATGGAATTAAAGTGAAAGAAAAGAAAATTTTGGACATGTATATTGTGCCATGTGATGTAATAGAAGTAGAACTTCTTTATGATAATGCTTTCCTTGTGCAACTCTTGTGCTCCGTTCCTAGTTGGAACATTGTGGATAAGCTTGTGTTGTGACGCCTTGGACGGGTAGAAAAGACTCTATCCGTTCGGCGGGTCTGGGGCATGCGCCCGTGCGGTTATCCTTTCCACCTAGTCGGTGTAAAAGGGCCGGCGGGGCGTGACAGACTGAGGTGGTATCAGAGCGTAGAAACGGTCTAGGTGGACCTAAGAAACCCTAGGATGGAAAAGACCCTAGGAGTGTAGGCTCGTGAGTGACGAGATCTTTGATTGTGGCGAAAGATAAGTGATTGGGTTATATCCTTATACCTCTAGTTGGAAATAGAGGTAGATTCGAGGTGTGTCTTATTCTTCGCCAAGTGTGCTCGTGTTGGCGGCCGACAACATGAAACCAAGTGAGGGGAATAAGGACCCTTGTGTGACTTTCGCCTAGATTGGGTTCACGTTTATTTTCGTAAAATATAGTGTTGCGAATGACTTGGAAGGTCACGAAATGACCAAAGTCGTTGTGTTTTCAGGATAATGGTACGTGGACGGCCTCCTTTGAGGGCTGGGCTCGGGAGAGCGAGCGCGGCTCCCGGACAACTCGGGGAGGGTGAGAACTCGGGTCTTCGTAATGAGTTGACCGAGTTGATGGGCGTGGTTCGGCGACAGGCTGAAGCCATGCAACGACAGGAGGAGCAAATTAAAAAGCTCCAAGACGAGATGGCGGAGCAAGTGGCTGCGGTTCGGGAGGAGAGGTCGGGAGTACCTCCGGCCTCTGTTTCGATACCGGCCGAGGGGGTGGCACCGGCGCCGGCCGTGGCGCCACCTGCACCACCGACTGTGGCCAAGGGATCGGGTGCTCCTATGCCCGATTCCGAGATGGGGGACGCGGAACGAGAGCGCGCACTTGCGGCTCTCATGAGGTTCAAAAAGTTCAACCCGCCTATTTTTAGCGGGGAGAATGTGGATCCGTGGGATGTAGAAACATGGATCGACGCAATCGAGACACTCTTCGAGGATCTCTATACCTTGGAGAGGGACAAAGTACATCTCGCCGCTCATTGCTTGGAGCGATCGACGAAGGTGTGGTGGAAGGGAGTCCGACGGGATAAACTCTCTAGCCTTCCGCCACCGTCATGGGAAGAATTTGGAGTATGGTATTTGCTGCCCACTTCCCCGATAGCGAGAAGAGAAAGCTTCAAGAAAGGTTCCGCAAGTTGAAACGAGGGAACCGTACCGTGCGCGAGTACGAGAGGGAGTTCTCGTACATTATAAATTGCGTACCGCGCGTTGTCCGCGGAGAATTGGACAAGGTCGACTGTTTCGTGCGCGGACTTCGACCGAAAATCTTTAGGGCGGTGCACGCCCTCAAGCTACAGACCTTTGCGGAGGTCTTGGACCGTGCTCTTTGGGGAGCACGGGAATGCATGTGCGCGCGAGGAGCGCGAGTCTTGGGAAAGAGAGAAAGATAAGGAAAAAAGGAAAGAAACGACCGGCGAGTGGCTCGGGTGGGCAGTCTAGCTCAAAGCGACCCCCGAAGCACTCGCAGTCGCAAAATCAGTCCCGAGGGTCCCGGCGGAATCGACCCTCGACCCAATGCCCGATTTGTAGCGGCCCCCACCACCCTCAGCAGTGTGACTATCGTGAGGGCCGGTGCTACAAGTGCGGACAGCCGGGCCACATGCGGTACAACTGTCCGATGGATGATAGCCGAGCACCGTCGTCGGCGTCGGCGTTTGCACCACCGAGGCAGCTTGCGGGCATCCCACCCGCGGCAATGTCGGCAGGCCGTGCACAGCCGCCGAGACAAGTGGAGGGCCAGCGACCAGCGCCCAGTGGGCGAGTATTCGCCTCTCAGGTGGAGGAGCCTTCTGCCCAGGATGACGTCGTGGCAGGTATTGTGTTAATTAAAAGCATTCGATGTAGAACTTTGTTTGATACCGGTGCATCGCATTCATTCATTGCTCGATCATTTGCTATTGCACATGGAATAGAAATCATAGAAGCCACGCATGCAAGAACTGTGCAAGTACCTGAACATACTTTTTGTATACATCATGCGTGTATGGATTGCCCTGTGAGGGTTGAGAACTGGATTATGCCAGCTGATTTGCTGGTGTTAAATCGAATGAATGAGTATGATTTGATCCTAGGAATGGATTGGCTCTCGAAGTATCACGCCACTATTGATTGTGAGAGCCGGATAGTGAAGTTTAAAGAACCCGGGCACAAGGAGTTTGTGTACCGTGGGTGTAGAAGTTCGCTTTTTGCGTCGATGGTGTCCACGTCGCAAGCAAGGAAGCTTATTGCTAGGGGATGCATTGCCTACTTGGCGACGGTAGTGGATGACCGGAAGGAAGTGCTGGGACTTGAGGACATGGTTGCATGTGAGAATATAACCTAGTGTTATTGAACATAGGTTGGAACATGTGAGATTGAAACCTAGTGTCATTGAACATAGGTTGGAACATGTGAGATTGAAACCTAGTGTCATTGAACATAGGTTGGAACATGTGAGATTGAAATCTAGTGTCATTGAACATAGGTTGGACATGAGGTTGGAACCTAGAGTCATGGAACCTAGGTTGAGAAAGAGAAAGTAAGCCTAGTGTTATTGAACATAGGCGAGACTTAGTGACTTGAACCTAAGGTCATGAGACTTAGGTTAGCAAGTGAAAAATGTGAACAACGGGATGTGCGACGATTTTGCTAACCCGGGTAGGCGATGATTTCGCTACCATGCCACGAGTTGGCGGTGTCGACACGGGATGTGCGACGATTTTGCTATCCCGGGTATGTGACGATTTCGCTACCACGCCATGAGATGGCGGTGTCGAGGTGGGATGTGCGACGAGGTTGCTATCCCGGATATGCGACGAGTTCGCTATCCATGCCATGTGATGGCGGTGTTGAGACGGGGTATGCGACGATTTTGCTATCCCGAGTATGCGACGAGTTCGCTACTCGAACTAGGAGGTGACGAGTTCACTCCTCGAATGTTGGGATAATTATGGTGAGACGGCGATTCCGAAACCATAAGTAAATGACTAGTAATTGAACTTAGTCAATGCGGAATATAGGATGAACCTAGGAGAGAATGATAAATTATATTTCATTTGGTTGCATCATTTATGTTTATTTACAAGCATGTAAATAATTGTTGCATAGTTATCTGCGATCTAACTTATGCGTATGGTGTTTCTTTGGACCTGGTGGGTCGAGCTTCTCTCTTGGGTGGCCTTACCCACTGGGAACTATGTTTATAGTTCTCACCCCACGTTTTTCAGGTCCTTCCGCGAGTGAGGCGGCGGAGCGAGGCAAGGGTTTAGCTCTCTAGATAGTGGCCCTTCCATTTTGGTGATACTTAGAGTGTACCCCTAATTTTGGATTATGATGGCATAGGGGGATTTTTATTTTATGTATGAAAATTATATATTCCATCGTTTTGGAACATAGTGTATGAAATTAAAGTGAAAGAAAAGAAAAATTTGGACATGTATATTGTGCCATGTGATGTAATAGAAGTAGAACTTCTTTATGATAATGCTTTCCTTGTGCAACTCTTGTGCTCCGTTCCTAGTTGGAACATTGTGGATAAGCTTGTGTTGTGACGCCTTGGACGGGTAGAAAAGACTCTATCCGTTCGGCGGGTCTGGAGCATGCGCCCGTGCGGTTATCCTTTCCACCTAGTCGGTGTAAAATGGCCGGCGGGGCGTGACAATTACACTCTTTAGTTTTTGCTACTTTTTTTTTCATTTTTGTGCATGATGAAAGTTCTCATCTTTTGGAAAAGAAAGTCTACGTAATTATATTTGTTTGTTGCACTTCCCAAGAAATAGAGAAGCTAATATGGTAATAGAAAGAGAGAAAGGAGAGAGAAAGGAGAGGGGTGGGTATTTTGGTTCTTTTTTTAATTCGTCCTTAATATGCAAAATAGAAAAATGTGGCATGTTTCGCAAAAATGCAAAACTTGTGGATTTTTTATACAAAAGGCCATTTTATAATCATAGTAATCTTCAATGAAATAACCGTGCGAACTAAATACAGGAATTACGAATGAAATTTTTCTTAATCTTTCAATACCTAGGAATCTTTAATAACACAATCCAAATGCCTCAGTTCCACATTATAATTATTAGTTTTAGTATTGCGGCAATTTGCAGGTATATCACTAGATTTGAATAATGTAGAATAATTAGTAGGTGACTTGGCCTGGTCAGTAGCACCCCCCTTAGATTCCTAACCAGACATCAAAAAAATCAGAAGAACGCACATGGCCACATGTGAATATCTTAAAATATATAGTTAGACATGTGAGAAACATATAAGCAAAGCAATTACACAGTAAGGGTATAGTTGAAATTGTTCGTAATCTGATACTTGCTATAATACCAGATTTTGAGAATCTACAACTCGCTTTGATATCGTCGTTGGACGGGTACTCGCTCCAGTACCGATTGTTGAGACTACGCAATGGAAGCATTAAATTAAATTTTTACCGTAAACCTATCTCCTCAACAAAAGTTGGCATAACCATAAAAAAGAGAAAACCCGAACCCTCTTTCTGAACCTCTCTTACCCTTTTCTCATCTTCTATAAACTCAAAAGGCTTCTGCTATTCTCTCTATGCACCTGTGCACAAAGTGCATGGAACACATCCAAGCTTATCTATTTAGTATGACTCCCCCACCTCAGCTGTACTACATGAGCATTCACACCTCAACCGGTCTACACGAGAGAAGCTTCTACTTGGTCGTACAGTGCACACAAATAATAGCACCTATGCTATATTTATGGCTTAAATCAAAAGCTACTCCAATCCTAATCTAATTAAATTCGTACCCTAATTAGTATTTAAATTCTACTCGATTATCTCCAGCAAATTTAAATCTTAATTTTAATCCAACTAGGATTTAACTACAAATATAACCAAATCCTAACAATCTCCACTTTGTTTTGATTTATAGTTTTCAACCGTTGCGTCAAGCTCAAGATGCAAGCTCAACCTTGAGCTTGTCTCCTCCGCGCAATGTCGCCGCATTCGCCGCTCCATCTAGAGCGACCACACCTCCACAAACTTTTGGAACCCAAACTATTTTCGCTCTTCTGGCTATGCCCCCCTCTAGAACGTATAAGTTCTTGCACTTGTTCGCCTCACACACGACCTGGTCTCGTTTTCGAACCCTCAAGGCTCCACTTGAAGCCGAAAAATCGCAACCTTTCAAGTCCAATCTGTCTAACAAGATCAAATTCTGCTTCAAACCTGGAATGTGCGACACATCTATTAGCATTCTCACGACCCATCGTGCATCTGGATCTTCACCGTACTAACTCCCAAAACTTTGCATACTGTTCTATTCTCCATAAAAGCTTTTTTCACCTCTGATCTCCTTATAGGTAGTAAAAAAACTCTTTCTCTGGGCAAACATGAAAAGAACATGCCGAATCGAGCACCCACGCATCATCCAAAATTTTAGCACCGCTAGTCGCTGCATGCACATCAGAATCGATCACCTCCAATTTTGCCACCTGCGCCAACGCTGATGTCTCCTCATATTGGTCCACGATAGTTTTTTCCTTTATCGCTTTATCCCCGTTACATCATTCTGAAGTTTCTGACAGTTGCGCTTATAGTAACCTTTCTTGTGATAATAGAAGCACTCCATCTCGGATAGCAGCTTTTTCTATCTATCTCATGTCGCTGATACTTTCGCCTCCTCCTTCATTTTTACTACCAGAGCCGTATCACGGCTTTGCATGCTAGACTCCTTAGTCATCTTCCGCATCTCATTCAAGAGAAGCGCCAGGTGATTGCCACCACGGTTATGGTCTCCTTGCCATAAAGCAACGTGATCACTAGATGCTCATATGTCGTTAGTAGCGAAAATAGTAAAATTAGCGCCTTGTCCTCATCATCCAGATTGACTCCGATACTAGTCAACTGAGCCATTACCTTGTTGTAAATACTCGTGTAGACTCGCCGCTTCTTGTATCCGCAACATGAATAGTCGCTACTTCAATTACAGTCTATTCGTCAGGGACTTGGTCATGTACAGATCTTCCAACTTCTTCCACAACTTCGTCGATGTCGACTCACTGGCTACATTATAAAGAAGCTCATTTGCTAACAATAGATGAAGCGTACTCAATGCTTTTTGCTCTATCTTTTTCATGTCGCATCCTTGCATGTACCAGATGAAGCATACTCAATGCTCATGTAGGTTCGCCTTTTGTTGGCTTTGCCTCTTTTCCACTTCAATGTCTAATCCAAATCCTATTGTACCAGAACAGCTTGAACATTAATCTGCCATATGCCGAAATTGTTCTTACCATCGAACTTCTTGATTTTGAACTTCGTGGCCATCTATGTCGATCTCTCCCGAGAATAGGTAATATTACGCTCCGATACCAATTGTTGATAATCTGATGCTCCCTCTGCACCAAATTTTGAGAATCCGCAACTCGCTCTGATATCAACTGTTGTTGTCACGCCTTGGGGTTTAGCCCCGCCCGGGCTCGCCAACAGATCCGTCGCATACACATAAATCCTTGTGTACATGAAGCGCTAGAAGTATCTATAAAGTATATAAGAACTACTACTACAAGCAAGTAACGGAGCTGTAAAGAAACTACTAAAAGTAAAACATAGTCCATTGTACATATATCGAAAAAAAAGAGTACATAAACACCTCACCCAACTCTCAAAAATAAAACATATACATCTGTATGTTCAATGACCATACACAAAAGCTGTCTCCAAAAGGGTACTCCACTAGCTCAACAACTGGGGTAGGTAGGGTTCTAACTCTCGACTCCCTTACCTCGACCAGTAGCAGACAGTTGTTGACCTAATACTCGCTTCGAAACCAGTTGTCGAGAATCCGCAACGAAAGTGTCAAATCAAATTTTTATCATAAACCCATCCACTCTGCAAAAGTTAGCACAATTATAAAAAGATAAAAACTAACAGGAAAAATGCGGGTAAAATAACATTGACTAAACAAAAGAAAATTACGACTGACTCCTCTTCTACACAGGGTAGCTTCAATCTGAGCCCTTTTTCTGAATCTTCTCACCCTTCTCTTATCTTCTATAAATCCAAAAGACTTCTATTCTCTCTTTATGCACTCGTGCACAACGTGCATGGAACACGTTCAAGCTTATCTATTTCGTACGGCTCCTCCACCTCAACCGTACTACACGAGCATTCACACCTCAGCCCATCTACATGAGATAATCTTCTACTTACTTGGTCATATAATGCATCCAAAATAGTAGCACAAATGCTATATTTATAGCTTACATCAAAAGCTACCCCGGTCCTAGTCTAATTAAATTTTTACTCTAAATAATATTTAAATTTTACAAGATTATCTCCAACAAATTTAAATATTTATTCTAAGATTCAACTAAAAATCTAATCAAATCCTAAAAATTATATTTAAATAATAATAATAATAATAATGCAGCCTATACACTCCAAAAGAAGTATATATCTTATACCCTATCCATTCTAGGGTAAGAATAAGTTCACTAGTCACTTGATGCAACTAGTGGAAAGCAGTCCACCCTAAAATGAGTAGGGTGCAAGACATTGGGGGTGCGTTTGGTTCGAAATCGAAATCGGTATCGAAATCTGAATGAGAATAAGCTGGAAATGGAATCGGAATGATTCATTACCTCATTCTATTTGGTGCGGCACCTGAATCGGAATCGGAATGAATCATATTCATTGTCAGTGTTTGGTTCAGATAGATATCAGAAACGTAATCAAATTAATATACCAATTTTATCTTTATAATATATTAGTTTAAATTCAAACTGAAAATTAAATATTAAAAATTTACATCAAAATTTTAAAATGATGTCAAAATTTTAAATATATTTTTTAAAAAATTAAAATTTGAAATTGAACGGATAGTTCAAAATATAAAATTAAATTTTGATTTATTTAAATTCAAACTTAAAATTATAATTTCAATTTCAATTTGAATCCATAAATTTAATTTAAATTTTAAATAAAATTTGAAAAAAAAAACTTTAGATTTTAAATTAAAATTTATGTAGCACTCTGAATTTCGGTGCGCTGTATCGAACTTTACCAAATTTGATGAAGTTCGGAGAAAGCCGATAATGGCTGGTGTGGAACAGGGTTCCGAGGGTTTCGGAATGGTTGGGTGCGAGTTAGGACCCCGGAAACCAAAAACTGGAATTTTTTGAAAAGCCCGAACTAGAGCTAAATTGCTCACGGGGTCCGGACCCGAGATCTGGGGTTCGGACAATGAAGTTCGTGGAGCAGCTAGGGTCCGGACCCGGACGCCAAGGTCCGGACCCGACCTGTTTTTCGAGCTGAGGTGCTCACGGGTTCCGAACCCGGCTGTGGGGTCCGGACCCGACCTGCGCTGAGAGCTTATGTGCGTACGGGGTCCGGACCCTATTTGCAAGGTCCGGACCCGGCTGAAGCAGAATGCCCAGTGAGGGGCAGTTTGGTAATTTCATGGGAGGGGGGGTTATGTATAGGGGCTGAGGTCTCTCCTCTCATTTCTTCTCCACTTTCCTCATATTCCCTCTCTCTCTCCCTCACTTTCTCTCTCTAGAGATCTCTCCAAAGCTTGGAGAAGTGAAGGATTTGACCTTGGGAAAAGCTTCTAAGGTGGATTTGGAGCTTCTTGGTGCAAGAAGAGGTTAGGGAGCTTGCGTGTGGAGGTGAGTTCTTGTGATTTAGGGTTTAAACCTTGGATTTAATCCTTTGATATGAAGTTTTTGGAAACCCTAAGCAATCTTGACCACAAATGGTGGAATATTAGCCATGCAAACCCTAGGTAGATTTGGGGCATTTGCCATGAGAGGTTCTAAAAATATTTGGACCTTCGGGAATTACAATTAAGGCATAGAAAATCATGTTAGAACCATTGATTTCTAGCATCGAGTTGATTTATGGGTTCGTAATGAGTAACGAGCCATTTTCTTGTAGAAGCTTGGGTTGAAACAAGAACTCAAGGCTTGGTGACTTAGAAGCTCAAAGAATTCAAGAATTTAAAAGCTCTTGAGGTAGGTTTGTGTTTACCGAAGTGATTAGATCACTTTCATGTCTAGGGTAAATAATTATTTGAAAATAAAATGGTGTGAAAGTGTGTAACCCTAGAATTTGCATGTTGGCAAAATGAGAATCATGATAAATTGAGCCATAGGCTCATCTTGCATGTTAATGAATTCAAGTATATCCTTATTATCTATACTTGTTATGTGATTGCGTGTATGAATTAGAACCTAGTGTTGAGGAACATAGGTTGAAAAGTGTAAATGGAACCTAGTGTCATTGAATATAGGTTGGAACATGAGATTGGTACCTAGTGTCATTAAACATAGGTTGGAACATGCGATTGGAACCTAGTGTCATTGAACATAGGTTGGAACATGAAATTGGAACCTAGTGTCATGGAACCTAGGTTGAGAATGTAAAGTAAACCTAGTGTCATTGAATATAGGTGAGACTTGGTGACTTGAACCTAGGGCCATTGGACTTAGGTTGGCAAGTGTGAAATGTGAATATTGGGGTACGCGACGATTTCGCTATCCCGGGTATGCGACGATTTCGCTACCCGTGCCACGTGATGGCAGTGATGGATTGGGGTACGTGACGATTTCGCTATACCGGGTACGCGACGATTTCGCTACCCGTGCCACGTGTTGGCGGTGATGGATTGGGGTACGCGACGATTTCGCTATCCCGAGTACGCGACGATTTCGCTACCCGTGCCACGTGATGGCGGTGATGGAATGGGGTACGCGACGATTTCGCTATCCCGGGTATGCGACGATTTCGCTATCCGAACAAGGAGATGACGATTTCACTCCTTAGAGGTTGGGACCATGATGGGGATGGCGATCCATTGCCCGGTGCCCAACATTTGCGGCGATTTCGCTTTGGTTGAGAACCATTATGGTGATGCGGCGACTCCGACACCATAAATAAATGACAAGTAGTTGAACTTGGTCAATGTGAGATATAGGATGAACCTAGGAGAAATTGAAAGTTGACATTTTATTTGGTTGCATCCTTTATGTTTATTTACAAGCATGTAAATATTTGTATGCATAGTTATTTGAGATCTAACTTATGCTTATGGTGTTTCTTTGGACCTGGTGGGTCGAGCTTCTCTCTTGGGTGGCCTTACCCATTGGAAACTATGTTTATAGTTCTCACCCCACGTTTTCAGGTCCTTCCGCGAGTGAGGCGGCGGAGCAAGACAAGGGTTTGGCTCTGTAGATAGCGGCCCTTCCATTTTGGTGTTACATAGAGTTATACCCCTAGTTTTGGACAATGATCGCATAGGGGTTTTTATTAAATGTGTGCAACTTGTAAATTCTATAGTTTTGGAACTTGATATATGGAATAGAAATGAAAGGAAAAAAAAAAAATTGGACATGTATAAATGTGCAAATGTGATGTAATAGAAGTAGAACTTCTTTATGTTGATGTTTTTCTTGTGCAATTCTTGTACTCCGTTCCTAGTTGGAACATCGTGGATATGCTTGTGTTGTGGCGCCTTGGGCGGGTAGAGGAGACTCTATCCGTTCGGCGGGTCTGGGGCATGCGCCCGTGCGGTTTATCCTTTTCACCTAGTTGGTGTTAAAGGCCCGACGGGGCGTGACAATTTAAATTTAAATTCAAATTTATAAATTAGATTCGAAATGTTTGATTGAATTTTAATTTTTAATTTAAGTTCAAATTAAAATATAAATTTATAAATGTAATTTTTAAACTTAAAGTTATGTTTTAATTAAAAAATAAGCTTAAAAATAAAGAATTTAATCATTTGTATGGAAGTCTAGCATGTCCTTGTTAATATTTTCTCCTTCTTGTCTTATTTTTCAAAAATAGATTCTTGATGATTTTTTATTTCTTTCCACTTCACAATGTTTCTTAATCTTTGCAAGAATGATTCAATCGTGCATCTTTGCAGCGAAAGCGTGAGTCCCGCATTACTTTCTTGATCTGGTGTTTTTGGAGCCTCGTAGAGATCCTTGTTGGCGCCCTCTTTACAGTGGTTGTGGGAGAGGGAATTTGGGGAAGGCTAGCGGTTCTAGATATTACAACAAATTTCTTTCAGGATTTGACTTCTTGTCCGCGTGTTTTTCAAGGTAAAAATTAATTATTCTTTGACTTTCGATATTAGCATTCGTATCTAATAATGTTTGGTACCTTCAAAGCTAGCATTGTTGTAGGATTTCCTCAATCTATACTTTTTATTTTAGCTTCAAATAATGATATGTCCTAATCTGAAAATCATATGAAAATGTTAAGTAAATATTATTATTCAATCTTCTTTTTTGCTTTGTAAGTCTATTTACATGTGAAACTACTTCATAGCTGTACTTAGTAATTTTTTATCACATTTGGTGTACTATATGATTGTGACTTGCCGATTTCTTTTTTAGACTCAGTGATGTATAAAATAGTCATGAGATCTTGTATTCAAAAGTACAACTAAGCTTCAATAAAAAATAGTTGAATGTAAAACAAACCTGAAAAATCTCAAAAGACATTTGTTGTGTACTTTATTTGATTTTTAGAAATGTCTATGAAGCAAAGCAACTTACACTATGATCTCTTGATAATTTCAAAAAGTTCATTACACAGAGTCTCTTGTGGAATGTCATAGCTTACATAAAAAGTAATATAAGTTGTTAGTAGTAATATAAGTTTCACGGTTTCTTTAGTTTGATGGCTCTTGATTAGCCATTAGGTTCATTATTGTTATACCTAACCCAGATTTCATGTTGCTGATTCAGATTCGAACAATATAATTTCTAGCACCTTGTGGTCTTTTGTTTCCCTAGGTGGCCGGAGCATTATTCAACTTCGTAATCGGATAGACGTTTTTGTTTGCCCCTTTGCTCTTCACGGATCGTCGGAGAGACAGATACAAAGGATCATTAGATCTCTTGTGGGGATGCCAGATGTTTCTCACCAATGGTAACCTCATCAATTTCCTAGTTTTTTTATTTTACTATTTTTTCTTATTTTTTCCTCAAATTTTTTAGAAAGGCACCTTGCGATGAACAGATCTAGTCCTGTTATTGTTGCTTAATTTGCAAACGCCTATTTAAGGGAATCATAGGTTACTAGTTTATTCTTTTATCAAAAACAGGGGGAAAAAAATCAAAAAAACTTGCATTAAGCTATTTTACTTGCTGGAATTGCTTGCCCAGTCTTCTTAATACCGTACATGGCGATCCGACTTAATGACATGGGCTCGAACCGCTTTCCTGTGAAATTGTCTCAATTGGGTTCGGTGATGGTCAGAGGTGCGCCCGTCGTGGGTTTAATTGGTGGATTGGTCTGCGTTGTCTCGACCCTACCTCTTTTCCATTATCATGTTTCATCTGCTCTATCGTGATGGCCTGTGCATATATTTCCAGTTACATGAACTGAATTAATGTGATAGGTTTCTATTTGTTATATAGTTCATAGCCAACATTGTTATCTATGTACTTTGGCCTTTTTATTCTTATATTATTTCTATCATGGATTCAGGGGTCAACAAATGTTGAAAAGCTAATTTTTCTTCATTTTTATTTGTAGATTTATAAGAGGTGTGACGACAAATATTTTGGCAATTTTTTGGCAGCATTTTGGCAGTATTTTGGCGACGTATTACATCAAGTTTAGAACTTAGACATATCTTGATAAATTTACATTTGATATCATGTGGAAATGACAAAAGCATTATTATTGCATTTTATTTTTTGGGTGTGTTGGATGATTGTAAGGTGATAGTGATACTCTAATATGGTTCTTGTGAGACAATCTAAGTTACTTATTTACTTTATATGATTATTTGTGCTCTTCTTAATATTTAAAATTAGATTCAGTCTTGTTTATTTGTGTGAATTTTATGATCAAATACTTTAAAGAAATTTACCTAGATTTAATATGTATTGGTTCTAAGCTGTTTCAGCCATAGTGCTGGGGTTTAATTCGGTTTTGAGAGGACTAAATTGAAAATTAAAAGTTAAAATTTAAGAAGAGTAATTGAAATTTTTATTACTACCAATTATTTAAAAAAAATTAATTTAGTTCAGAAAATTGGCGGCGACAATAGTCGCCACCATAAAAACTAGACATACGCTAATTATCCGTCACCGCTAATTATCTAAACTTTTAGCGGCGGCGATAAGTCGCCGCTAATTATCTAAACTTTTAGCGGTGACAGAATGTCGCCACCAAATAGTTTTACCGACGGGCTTTTAGGCGGCGGCATGCGGCGACAGAATGTCGCCGCCAAAAGACCTTTAGTGGCGACAATTTTGGCTATGGTGGCGATATTTGTTGCCACTATATCTTGTATCTGTAGTAGTGAATATATAATTACAAATCCATTCTGCCCGGATTCAATTCCCAATCCGGCCTCCTAGGTCGGATTAGAAAAAGAGGTAATTGGGGGATTCTCATTCACCCGGAAATCAGAATCGAATGGAAATCCCGCATACCAAACGCCGACAAACGGATTCGTCAATTTCGATTTCGATTCCAGGATGAAAAATGGGCGAACCAAACACGCCCTGGGTGTATAGATAGCATTTACCATAAATAAAGAGAGCAATACTAGTAACAGAGGGTGTAAATCTTAAACCCTCTTCATCTAAGCGCGAAAAGTTGGTCCTTGTCTTGGTTTTTTTTATTTTTATAAATACTAAAAACCTATAGGGGTTTGTGAATCTTTGAATGTAAGGGTATAAATCATAGACATCCTTTTGGAATGTAGAACTAACATCTCCAAACAGTAGGCCCTCTTGAAATAGGGCCCGTAACATTATGTTTCCTATCGAAAGCCCCTTCCAGAATTCATTTATTTGATTTAAATACTGAATCAGATGTTTTGTTAACGAACTAGTTATTCTATTAAATTTCACAATTCCAAAAACCTGTTAGCTGAAGAAAATTTGGATTTGGTCAGTTCGTATTTTTAACTAGTTAAATTCCTCATGATCGGTTCAAATTACTTAAATAGCTCAACTTAAAACTGTTAAATATAAAAGCTATGTCAATTAAAAAAGAAAAAAGAAAAAAAAAGAGGCCTATTTAAAACTGCACTTGTGAGTTGAGAAGATCTTCACGCCCAAATACAAATATAGAAGAAAAAAGAAAGAGAAACTTGGGGCCCTTGTTTGATTTTGATGCTACCTCTTTTTTGCTTGTTGTTATAGAAATATTGAGAAATTAAATACCGAGTGACTCTATTTGTACAATCTAAACGAGGGTACAGAATTTCCAAGCCATCTCATCATAGGTTACTTTGCAATTAATGGCACTTGATTGTACGCCGGAAAGGTCCACCTTCTTCGATACAAACGGAGGAGCCAAAAGGGTTAATTACTGTACTAAATTTTTATCACCATTTCTTGCCAAACAGAGTCCTTGTTGCACGAACTGCAAGCACTCACCATCCACCCGTAGGCTCTATTGTACAGAATTTTTGTTCAAAAGGAAAAGGTAAAAGAAAAAAAAAATAACAAAGATAAGAAAACGATCCAGGCCTAATTAAACTTGTGGCATGTTCGTGGGTTCAGGCGATGCGTGTGCATAAAGCCGATACGAGGAGTACAGAGGCTTGGCTAAGAAAGTGGCCTCTTTGTTGCCGGCCATGATCACAATCCGCGGTTCCATCTCCAGCGGAAGAAGGGAGGGCCGTCCCTTCACGCTAGACGAGTCCGACGAATCCTTGTTGGACGAGGACGACGACGACGAGGACGAGGACCGCCGGTGCGAGCACGCGAGCACTACGAGCGAAACTGCTATTGTAGCCAGCACCAAGAAGATGCCTCCGTAGAGAAAAGGATTTGGAAAGTCCCAGGTGTGAGACCCTCCCCCCGAGCTTGGTAGAGCTCCAGGTCTCATTAATTGATCTGTTCTTTTCTTTTTGGTCTTTTACTTAGGAATTAATGTTGGTGTTGAGAGCAAGAGATGAGTTATATGCGGTTATATATAGATACAGAGAAATGAATGTGGTGGTAATAGTGGGAGTGTAGTCAGCATTCACTCTGAAAATCCTTTATTAGTTCTTGGGTGCCCTTGAAAAGCTGATGTAGTAGCTGTCGCGAATGGATTATTATGGACTCTGATTCAGTGTCCACTCATAATGGTACTCTTATTATTTGAGTTGCCACTCTTGCATATTTGAGGCGTTACGTAAGCATATATATATATATATATGTGGGACCTACAAAGCTACCCCTTTCCACTGTAACTAACTTGGCCCACTCATTAGAGCTTTTTCGAGTTAACTGCATCTATCCGTACCGACCGTCCCTAGCGCAAGTGGCAAAGGGCTTAGTGATTGGTACCCGAGGTTTCGAGTTCGAATTCTAGTTGATTCACATTTTTAGAATGTTCCCTCCGTCCTTTTTTTTTTTTTCCTTTTTTTTTTTTGGATTTTGGGGTTGGAGGGTAAATTGCTTTTTAATGCACCCATATTTTTCTAGCCTGAAGGCATGGCTTCGGATTCGTGGCATGACGTACCAAACCAGACCAATTTGGATCGGGCCGCTTACTGGCTTTTATATTTACTAGTTGACGTTAGGAGTGTCAACGAGCCGAACACGAGCGAGTTGGGCCAGCTCGTATTCGGCTCGTTTCATAAACGAGCCGAACACGAGCCGACTCATTTAAGTATCGAGTCAAAAAATTCAGCTCGTGTTCGGCTCGTTTATTAACGAGCTGAACACCAGCCGAATACGAGCTGGCTCACAAACAACAAGTTAAAAAAATTAGGAATGATATATATATATATATATATATAAAATAAATTTATGAAATCTTACCCATTAAACTTTAATCTAATGATTAAAATTTTACATATAAATTTGCTTTTTATAATTGAGTTAAGCTTTATATTTAGGTTATGCTAAAAATCAAATAATTAAAATTTATATTTATATATATAATTATTTATTTATATATATAAATATATGTATTTGAGCTGTTATCGAGCCAAACACGAGCGAGCTAACCCCGGCTCGTGTTCGGCTCGTTTATTAAACGAGCTGAAAAATTCAGCTCGTGTTCGGCTCGTTAACCAAACGAGAGATTCGATCTCGAGCTCATTTCGAGCCGAACACGAGCTGGCTCGCGAACAGTGATGAGCTGGATTGCCACTTCTAGTTGACGTATCAATCAATTAACATGCTAAATTTAAAAATAAAAATTATAGCACATTAAATTATTTTAAATAAATAATATTTAAATTTGTGTATATACAGTATAATTTTAAAATTTCTATAATGATCGAGCTAAGCTAATTTTTTTTCTCAACTTTATTTCATAGTTAAGAATGATATTAGGTTATTAACGGCAATAGCTAATTGAATCATTTATTTGATAAATTTTTAACTTTACTATTTATGAAAATTTAAATTAAAAAAAAATGAAAGAATGTCAATCTAAGAAACAAATTAGTTGAGAGACTATTTCGGAATGGAAGAATGAGTCGCATAAGCTGTTGTTTATAGTTACAATTAAAACACCATTAATTATAAAAATAAAATCAGATGAGAAAGAAGCAATTTTAATTCTAAAATTAAACATTTCCCACTAGCACATAACGGGATCGATACCATCGTAACCACTTCCTCAACATGACACCACTACTGACTCCATTCATACAGGAAAACGAACAGTGCGACCGCTGAGTCAACCTGTATTTTGAGAGCTCTAAACTAGAAACCGCATAAGGCCAGTATAGATACATCCACCCTCAAAAATATTAGACTCATAATGTCCTAGACCATTAGATTACATTAGGTTCAACATCTCTAATCCCTCGAAGAGCCATACTAATCTCTGTTGTGCACATTATGACACTATACACATGATCATCTCATTATGCTGAAGCGACACAACCTGTCGACAATGAGTTAAAGTATCTCAATGTAATCCAACTTGTCTTTCTTGAGCCCTCATACTACTAAGTTGAAAACTGATTGCTTTTCAGCAATGCCCCATAAAACCGCATCATTCATAGCCATAGGAAAGATGCCAAAATAGTAACATCAATTCTTTCACCTCATGGCATAGTCAAAAGTCACTAAGGGCATCTAACATATGTGGGACGTAACCTCAAAATGATGTCCATAAGAACTCACACGATGAGGAAGCAGGGATCCATTCACTCATCTACTTCATTTGGTCGCCTAAGTATATGTAGTATGAAATACTTGCTATGACATAGAATCTCAATGATTATATGTCTTTCACAATGCCATACGGATTTTAACTCAATCACTCCCAAACTGTCTAGCATGAGTTCTCCATTTGCTCGCTATCTCAAACGCCAAAAAGTGAGCTAATATCCGACTCTAAATATACAGGCCATACGAATCATGAGACTATTCGTATGCGATCTCGCTTATGACCTCATCTTGGTGCCAACCAAGGCGGCTTCCTTTAATACCTCAATTTTCACTCGCTCTCTACTGTGCTGAAAAAAATGATTGCCTGTGTGAGAGGGCCAATTAGCCTGCGACATGCTATCAATATGTTCTTCAACAAGATAGGATATATATGTACGTGTACTAATCTTAATGAATATCTTTACCAAAAAATAATTTGAATTTAAATAAACAAAGAATATTACGAAAAGGCTAAACAATCAACTGGCTATACAATCAAGTCCAAGAGATTTAACATGAGCCAAAAATAATTCTCTAACAATGGGCTTAGTCAGAAGATCAGCAACTATGCGACTCGTAGAAATGTGTTTCAGGATTATTTCCTTCTGCGCCACTGCCTCACGAACAAAGTGATTCTTCATGTCGATATGTTTTGTCTTGCCATAATATTTAGGGTCTTTCGAGTATGCAATTGTTGTCATACTGTCACAATATATCGTTACAAGAACGAAAGCACAAGTGACAACCCCAAGATCTTGAAGGAACCTCCTCAACCAAATAGCCTCTTGAGCTGCTGCAAAGCATACCACGAACTCTGTCTCCATGATAGATAGAGCCACACAGGTCAGCTTCGTACTACTCCAAGATATGGCGCCATTATCAAGCAAGAAGGCATATCCTGAGGTCAACTTATGCTCATCAAGGTCACCAACCCAATCAGCATCGCTATAACCGGCGAAACACAAATCCGTATCCTAATAGCATAGCACATATTCCAAAATTCCTCTAAGGTAGCAAAGCATCCTCTTAACAGCCTTCAAGTGGTCTAATCCCAGATTGAACTGAAAATAGCTGACCAGACCCACGGCGTAGCATATATCAGGCCGAGTACACTTCATAGCATACATCAGGCTCCCGACTGCACTAGTATATGGAAGCAAATTCATCTTATCTTTCTCTTCAAAAGATTTAGGACACTGTTTAAGGTTCAGGCTTTCACCTTTAGCAACGGGAGTGTCAATGAGTTTGCAATTGCGATCTGAAATTGTTCTAAAACCTTTCTTAAGTACGTCTCTTGAGACAAATCTAAAAGTTTCTTTGAACGATCTCACGGAATCTTGACTCCGAACACATAATTTGTTTCACCCATGTCCTTCATCTGGAAATTAGATGACAGCCATGTCTGAGTGCCGACAATCATATCCTTATCATTTTCAGCCAACAAAATGTCGTCAATATATAAGAAAAGAATTAGAAAATTTTCTTTGGACCGTTTAACATATATGTAGTGATCTTCCTCAATCATCGTAGATCCATTTTAAGTGATGACTGGATGAAATAGAATGTTCCACTATCTGGATGACTGCTTTAATCCATAGATGGATCGTCGAAGCTTGCAAACTTTATGCTCCTCACCCTCTACAGAGAAGCCAGCAGGCTGATCCCTATAAATCTCCACATCCAGCTTTTTATTGAGAAATGCAGTCTTAACATTCATTTGGTAAAGTTCCAAATCCAAATGTGCAACAATGGCTAAGATCATGCAGGTTGAAGCAAACATTACAATAGGAGAGAAGGTTTCCTCGTAATCAACGCCTTCTCGTTGGATAAAACCCTTTGCTAGCAGGCGAGCCTTATACCTATCGATTGAACAGTCCGCCTTGCGCTTAACCTTCAGAACCTATTTATTTCCAATGGTCTTGCACCCTGGCGATGAGCCAACCAAGTCCCAAATATGATTTGATTTTATCGATTTCATTTCCTCTGCCATTGTATCCAACCATTCCTTATATGAGAGAGCCTCCTGGAAAGACTTAGGCTCATCATCATCATATACAGTAACCATGAAAGTTTCCCCCTCAATCTCAAAACGACGACAGAATACTCGCATGCGTGCAAGTTGAGGCTCCTGTTCTAAAGGTAAGTCGCTCCTACTATCCCCAGAAGATATTGGAGTTACCTCCTCCACCTCGATTGAACAAATAGAAGCACCAATATTGGAGTCATCCATCTCATGGAACTTAATTTCATTTCGAACCTCACTTCTATAAGGAAAATCATTCTCGATGAATTCAACATCTCGTGACTCAATCTCAATCAAACTTTCATTTGGCTGCTTTCTGATGAACACATATCCCTTAGAGTGTTCAGAGTATCTTACGAAGACACACTTCTTCCCTTTAGGGCCTAACTTTTCATATTTGTGAGAAGTGTCATGTACATAAGCCGCCAAACCCCAAGGACGCAGGTGCTCCAGATTTGATTTCCTGCCTATTCGCAACTCATAAAGGATGGAAGGTACTGATTTGGAGGGTACACGATTAAGAATATAGGCAGCAGTTAATAATGTGTCTCCCTAAAAGGAGACAGGCAATTTTGCTTGTGCTATCATTGACTTAATCATGTCAAATAAGGTGCGATTTCTTCTCTCCGGTACGTCATTTTGCTGCGGAGTTTCAGAAATTGTCAGCTGTCTGATTATTCCCTTTTCATCACATAATTTTTTGAATTGTTCAGACAGATACTCGCGGCCTCAGATAATTCTTAAGATTTTAATTTTCATATCTAGTTGATTCTCAACTTCATTAATAAACATCTAAAACAATCTAATGTTTGAGACCTATGGTAGATCAAATAGACATGACCGAAGCGCGTATGGTCACCTATAAATGTGATGAAATAAGAAGCACCGTGTCTTGCCCTCACATTCATTGGGCCACAAATGTTGGAGTAGATCAATTGTAAAGAAAATTTTGTCTTAGAAGCTTTATTAAATAGTTTTTGGATCGCTTTTCTTGCTAGACAATATTCACAAGTGGGCAGATCGACTTAATTGACCGAGCTCAATAGTTCGTCTCTAACTAATCTAGTCATTCTTTTCTACCCAATATGGCCAAAATGAGCATGCTATTTAATAGAACACATTGTATTCATTCTTAACAGAAAATAGCCAGAAAAACAAACTACTATCATTATTATTATAATCAATGTCCAAAACTATAAAACCATCTAAAATAAAACCTCTATTATAATAAATAGTTTCAAAATAAATCTCAACTACATCATTCTTAAAACTAAAAGAATAGCCTAACTGGAGCATAGCAAGAATAGAAAATAAGTTTCGCCAGATTTTTGGAGCATAAAGTACATCATGAAGGTACAACGTGCGACCACCTCGCATGATCAACTTGTACATGCCAATGGCTAATACATCGACACTGGAATCATTCCCCATGTATACTCTTCTGCTCCCAGCAGGTACACGACGGTACTCGACGAATCCTATCCAATCTCTGGCTACGTTGTCTGTTGCTCCTGAGTCTACAATCCACGCAGGGAGAGACTCAACAACAAACATGCTAAAAGAAACAAAAGAGCGAGAATCAGGATAAAGGGGTATATTCTTCGGCTCAATGCAATAACGAGCGAAGTGTTCTAGTTGGTTACAGTTAAAACAGGCCATATTTGACTTGTTCTTCTTGCCACCTCATTTGCTTCTCTTTCTTTTGGTATTCTTCGCCTTCTTAGGCACAGGTCCACTATAGCTTTGAGCCCTAGTAGTCCTCTTTCGTTTGAACCTGAATGTTCCGCAAAAGTTTGACTTAGCAGCATTAGCCGTCGAGGTTTTAACAGCTTCAAAGCACTCCTCCTCCAACTCCAAATGTCGTGCAACGTTCTCAAAAGTTTTAACACTTTCATTATGTATCAAATTGACTTGCATATGTTCCCACAAATTGGGAAGGAAGCGAATCATCGCTTGGACTTACTACTCATCAGTCGAAGTGCTGCCAACCGACTGAAAAGAATATACATGTCAAGGCTAGTTATGCGCGACTTCCCACTTTTCAAAAATATTACGTCGACCGACAAATGTCACCATCCAATGGAAATGAATGCGCACAAGACAACTTTGTGACAACGAAAGGATTAGTAACTGCGGCCCCAGTACGTCCACTTCTTTGCAGGCTTTCCGGAGGCAAAGCAAGAAGTACCTGCATCAATTGAAGAATACCTACAATCAATGCATTCTTATAATGAAAGGAAATTATAGCAGGCAAGAAGGCGATGTTTCATCGAACTACACAAAATTATAAGCAGCTATCAGATGAGTATATTTCATTGCAAAGAAATTGCTGCATGAAACTAGCCTCTGTGTGGATCTCATGCGCTGCACCCTAAACCTTTACCATGAAGGCCTCAAAATCAGAATTTAATTTACTGAACACCTATTTCTTATAGAGTCAAACAATATTACTTTCTATACCATTGGTTTTTGGAATTAGTTGATGCCTAGGGAACAAGTCTTCAAAACTAGTGATACTCATTTAGATATTGTTGATCACATCTATTGGAGTAGATTTTTATTTTAAGATATCGACCATCAAATACTGAGCATGGTCGTTCAGATATACTGATACACAGGGTGCAGGCCATAATTTCTCTCAATTGCTGAAAAGGAAAAGGGAAAAAAAAATACAGACAATACCTTCTGGAAGTCTTGGCTGGTCAAATGGTGTACACAATTAGGGGTGCAAATGAGCCGAACACGAACGAAAGCGGCCTTGCTCGTTTTCGGCTCGTATTAGATTCGTGCAGAATTCGAGCTAGCTCGAATTAATTTCGAGCTAAAATTTGGCATGTTCGAGT
Source organism: Puya raimondii (assembly GCA_016920855.1). Classification (NCBI taxonomy): domain Eukaryota; kingdom Viridiplantae; phylum Streptophyta; class Magnoliopsida; order Poales; family Bromeliaceae; genus Puya; species Puya raimondii. The sequence goes on from JABWPP010000050.1 coordinate 143,545,044, forward strand.
TCGATCGGCTCGAAATAAATTTCGAGCCGAATTTCAGCCGGCTCGAAATAGCTTTTTTTTCTTGTTTTTCCCTTTTTCGAGCTAGTTACGAGCCATGTTCGAATTTAGCTCGAAATTGTTTTATTCCGAGCCGGCTCGTTTATAGCTCGAAATTCTTTTTTTTCTTTACTTTTATTTTTAATTTCAAAATGTTCATGAATATTTGTTAATATTACACTATATAATTTAACCACAACTATCATTATAACTACAATCCAAATAAAACACCAATCCTCAAAATTACAATCAATATACAAATAAAACTACAATTAACATAATTATAATTTATAAGCAACACACTTGCTCGAAATAACATTCTTAATTATGTAATAGATTTTTCTTAAAGTACTCTCTTCTCTTTGACTTAGTGCTCCACATGCCACATATTTTGTATTTTATATTTTTCATTAACTATATATATATATATATATATATATATATATATATATATATATATAGGGATAGAAGCTTTTGTCCTATCAAATTTTTGACCGTTAGATTTAACTTTTAATTATTTTCAACCGTTAGATTATACTATTCAATCAACCACCCACTCAACCCTAGGAGGCCCACTATCAACCTAACCGTAACCACTCTCATCCTAGCCGCACATCTTTTCATCCGAACGGTAGAAAATTTAGGAGGACGAAGGCTCCCATCCTCCTAAAAGGATAGTAGCTGGATTCTATATATATATATATATATATATATATATATATATATATATATATATATATATATATATATATATATATATATATATATATATATATATATATTCGAACTATTTCAAGCCGAACACGAACGAGCGGAGGCTTGCTCGTGTTCGGTTTAAAATTATTTTCGAGCGAAAAAATTTAGCTCGTTTTATATTTGAAATTAATTTCGAACGAACTATTTTTGAGCCTATTTCGAATCGAACACGAGCTGGCTCCCGAGCGGCGAGCCAGACTTGCAGCCCTATACACAATGTCTTAGCAGCACCAAGTTCTCCTTTCGTTCAGGCTTTCACATCTTTCTCGACTTCCTAGACAACATAAATGGGAAATATCATTGAGCATATAAATGACAGCATCAAATGAACCCTTGGATTCAATAAACCGTAGTACGTAGAAAAAAAAAATTACTTTAAAATAAAGCTGAAAAGACTATGTAAACATGAGGTATTTATAATCAGATATGCAATAGTTTCAGAAAGGTTACAAGCAATAAAATATAAGTTAGGCCAACTGAATAGAATATGACAAGTATATATTCCAGAAAAGAAGTGTTGGAAAGCCGCAAACAATGCTAGGCCTGGAACAAATTATAATTAAAAAAAGGGGCATAAAAGTTACTTTGCTGAGAACCCAAGTGCTGATTCGGAGCAGGGATTACCAGATAGAATAACTTTCTTCCTTCTGTTCAGTAACCACAGCACATAATTTATTTCATTTTCTATTTTCTTTTGATACAGTTTATTATAGTTTTCGCGCTCGCATTCCTGGTGGTTAGATTGGATTGCTGGATGACATGTAGCAGCTAAAGTATTATTGTTTGAGATTAAAAAAAAATTTTAATTTCAAATTAAAATTATAGAAGGCAATAAAGAAAATGAGGAAGGATTAGCATTTATCTTAGATGATCAACCATCAAAAAGAAAAAGAAAATAAACATTGTCACGCCCCGCCGGCCCTTTAACACCAACTAGGTGGAAAGGATAACCGCACGGGCGCATGCCCCAGACCCGCCGAACGGATAGAGTCATTTCTACCCGCCCAAGGCGTCACAACACAAGCTTATCCACAATGTTCCAACTAGGAACGGAGTACAAGAGTTGCACAAGGAAAGCATCAACATAAAGAAGTTCTACTTCTATTACATCACAAGGCACAATATACATGTCCAAATTTTTCTTTTCTGTCACTTTCATTCCATACATCATGTTCCAAAACTATGGAATATACAACATTCATACAAGAATGAAAATCTCCTATGCTATCATAGTCCAAAATAGGGGTACAACTCTATGCATCACCAAAATGGAAGGGCCGCTATCTAAAGAGCCAAACCCTTGCCTCGCTCCGCCGCCTCACTAGCGGAAGGACCTGGAAAATGGGGGGGTGAGAACTATAAACATAGTTCCCAGTGGGTAAGGCCACCCAAGAGAGAAGCTCGACCCACCAGGTCCAAAGAAACACCATATGCATAAGTTAGATCATATATAACTATGCAACAATTATTTACATGCTTAGTAAATAAACATAAAGGATGCAACCAAATGAAATATAATCTATCATTCTCTCCTAGGTTCATCCTATGTCTCACAATGACCAAGTTCTTTTACTTGTCGTTTACTTATGGTTTCGGAATCGCCGTCTCACCATATTTGTTCCAACATTCAAGGAGTGAGCTTGTCACCTCCTAGTTCGAGTAGCGAAATCGTCGCATACTCGGGATAGCGAAATCGTCGCATACCCCGTCTCAACACCGCCATCATATGGCATGGTAGCGAAATCGTCGCATACCCGGGATGGCAAAATCGTCGCACATCCCCCTCGACACCGCCAATACGTGGCGCGGTAGCGAAATCGTCGCATACCCGGGATCGCGAAATCGTCGCCTATCCCATGTCGGCACCGCCAACTCGTGGCATGGTAGCGAAATCGTCGCATACCCGGGATAGCAAAATCGTCGCATACCCGGGATAGCAAAATCGTCGCATACCCGGGATAGCAAAATCGTCGCACATCCCATTCTTCACATTACTTGCCAACCTAAATCTCATGATCTTAGGTTCAAGTCACTAAGTCTCGCCTATGTTTGATAACACTAGGCTTACTTTCTCATTGCCAACCTAGGTTCCATGACTCTAGGTTCCAATCACATGTCCAACCTATGTTCAATGACACTAGGTTTCAATCTCACATGTTCAACATATGTTCAATGACACTAGGTTTAAATCTCACACGTTCCAACCTATGTTCAATGACACTAGGTTTAAATCTCACATGCAACCATGCAACAAGTATCAATAATCGAATTGTACTTGAAATATCCATCATGCAATAGGAGTTCATTGTTCTACCTATCATGATTTTACCTTTGCCAACATGCAAAATGCTAGGGTTCTCAACACATACCATTTTATTTTTAAATGGATAATTACCCTAGACATGGAAGTGACCTAATCACTTCGGTAAACACAAACCCACCTCAAGAGCTTTCAAATCCTTGTATTCTTCAAGCTCCTAAGTGTCCAAGCCTAGAGTTCTTGCTTCAACCCAAGCTTCTACAAGAAAACGGTTCGTTACTCGTTACGAACCCTAAAATCAACTCAATATATGAAATCAAGTGCTCCAACATGATTTCCTAAGCCTCAATTGCAATTATCGAAGGTCCAAATATTTTTAGAACCTCACATTGCAAAAGCCCTCATTCTACCTAGGGTTTGCATGCATGCAAGCCAAACCCTAGATTTCATGGTCAAACACCCACCATTTGTGGTTTAGGTTGCCAAGGGTTCCCAAAAACCTCATTTCAAAGGATTAAATCTAAGGTTTGAACCCAAAACGTGAGGTACTAACCTTAATCACGAAATCCCCAAGCTCCTTCTTGCACCAAGAAGCTTCTTTTCTCCTTTGGAAGCTTTTTCCAAGATCAATCCACCTTTTCTCCAAGTTTTGGAGAGATCTCTAGAGAGAGAAAGTGGGAGAGATGGAGAGGAGAAGTGGAGAAGATGATCTCTGTGAAAGGGGAGTGTTCCCAGCCTTTCTAATACCCCCACGCATGTGAAAAGACCAAAATGCCCCTCTCCACAAACAACACAACAATCAGCCAAAATCTGGACATTGTATACCGGTATGTGTATTTGCATACCGGTATACGGGTGCTGATTCCGGTATACCTCAGGGATTCCGCAGAACCCGAGAGCTAGGTTCACTGTTTAGACCATCGTATACCGGTATACCATTTCACATACCGGTATACCCCGAAAAAATCCCTCAAACCCGAGAGCTGGGTTTCTCGGTTTCAACACAGCATTCCGGTATACCATTTCACATACCGGTATACCAAGCTCCAATTCCGGTATTGGAGTTCACATACCGGAATCCAGTGCAGACTTCCCAAGTTCGCAGTTTTTAACTTCTCGAAGTACATTTTCGCGCCTCAATTGCGCCGAAAACACTTCGCACAGTCCCGAACTTGGCCAAAGCCTCACATATAGCCTCTCATGCCATTCTCTCACTAGAACTCTACAATTTGTAGAAGTTCAGTACGATGCACTGAAATTCAGTGTACTACAAACATATATTATTGCCTTATTTTTTAAAAAAAAATTGAATTATTTTCCAAAGCGAAAAGGTCCTAGAATCACTATAAATTGGACCATTAGATTCAAAAATTAATCTTTTAGGGAGAGAGAGAAAAAAAAAAGGAAGCAAAAAAAGAGTGGAAGAAAAGAAAAAAAAAAAAAAAGGAGAGAGAGGGCATCAAGAGGGGCCCCGCCTCTCCCTTTCTCTCTGGTTCGTACAGAGAGAGAGAGGGAGTTGGGCCCCCTTTCTCAGACCAGACTACAAAAAAAAAAAAAAAAGCAAAGAAAAAAATGAAAGAGAAAAAAAAAAAGATTGAAGGCACGACGACGATGGCGGCGGCCGCAACGACTCCAACAACAACAAGGACATGCGAGGAGGCCTTATGGCTACTCTTCTTCTTTCTTCTTCTCTAACGACGAAGGGTGACGCATGCATACAAACGGTGTAAATTCCGATTATTTTGTTGGTTTGATCAACCCGACCATCTTCGTGATAGGCTCGAACCGATCAAACTTGACATCAAATCGTCACTTTCGCCGTGCGTATGTATCGCTAATCCCTATACCGAGCGGCCATCTTCGCGATAGGCTCGACACGGTCAAAGGGTTGATCGAGCGGCCATCTTCGTGATAGGCTCGACACGATCAAACCCACCTATTTCACTATTCTCTATACCGAGCGGCCATCTTTGTGATAGGCTCGACACGGTCAAAGTGTTGATCGAGCGGCCATCTTCGTGATAGGCTCGACACGATCAAACCCGCGTACTTGGACAAAATATGATTACAAAAAATAATAATAATAAATAAATGAATGAGCATTATTTTTTATTCGCCATCTTCGTGATAGGCATTATTCGAACCATTCGCCATCTTCGTGATAGGCACGGTTCGACTCGATCAATTCGTCATCTTCGTGATAGGCACTAATCAAACCATATGCCATCTTCGTGATAGGCACGGTTCGATTCAATCGTTTTGTCATCTTCGTGATAGGCACATATTTAATCGAAATGTCATTTTCGTGATAGGCATAACTCGATTCAATCGAACTTTATTTTTTCTTTTGGGTCGAATTCTTTAAGCGATGCCCTATGAGTGCAAGATAAAATGGTTCATGAATTTGACATAAATTTTGACCCAAACCGAACCAAATTAATTTAAAAAAAAGGGTTTGGAGTTAATTAATTTATGTAATGGTGGATTTGATTATAATCTGGCCTGCAAATAATTAGCTCCAAAGCCAAATTCAGCCCACATGCCGGAAAGGTCCAAAATCAGATCCTGAATCCAGCCCGTATACAATGCAGGCCCAGTCTACTCGTGGGCCCTGAACTCAGCCCATCTACCAATCAAGCCCAGTTTGCTCGCGGGCCCTGAATCCAGCCCGTATACAAATGCAGGTCCAGTCTACATGCGGGCCTGAATCCAGCCTATGTACAAATGCAGGCCCAGTCTACATACGGGCCATGAATGCAGCCCATAAATAAATGCAGGTCCAGTTTACTTATGGGCTCAAAATCAGCCCACATGCAAATACAAACCCAGTATTCACACAGGCCCTGAATTCAGCCAATCTGTCAATATAAATCCAGTCCACATACGGGCTTCAATTTCAGGCCACATGCATATTCAGGTCTAGAATCAATAAGATTCAAAATCCAATCCCATATGAATAAATTCCTTGATCCAGCCCACATGCAGATTCGAACCCAAAGTCTACAAATAAAATCCAAAACCCAAAGTCCACAAGTAAAACCCATGAAACCCAAAGTCTACAAATAAAATCCATGAAATCTAAAGTCCACAAATAAAACCCAAAATCCAAAGTCCACAAATGAAACCCAAAATCCAAAGTCCACAAATAAAATCCAAAATCCAAGCCAATGAGACCTAAAGTCCACAAATAAAAATCCAAAATTCAAGGTCCATAAATGAAACCCAAAACCCAAAATCCACAAATAAAATCTAACTCAATCTATTTCATAAATAAGCCCACCAAAGCCCAAAAGCCCAAAACTACCAAACCCACATCATCTAGTGCCTCCAACCCAAATCAAATTTAGCCCAAATAAAAATGGGCTTCTCATGAATTAATTTCATGAGCCAAAATTGATTTTTTTCAAATGGGCTTTCCCAATGGGCTATTCTCATGAATTAATTTCATGAGTCAAAATGAGCTTTCCCAATGGGCTTGTAGAATACCGCTTTTGTCATTTAGACGTTGCGTGGATTGCCGATTATTGTGTGAGTGTGAAATTGGAGTAAAGTGGATTTGTTTTGGCGCGAAATTGACGCGAAAACGAATTAATTAGGCCAAATGATGCATGTGAGGGACTTAAATACAATTACAAGGATCAATGGACTAAGTTGCAAAATTGCAAGCTTAGTGGAATTCCACTACCTCTTTTCTCTTTGTCTCTTTCTCAGATTTTTTTTCTTTTTCATTTCATTTCCTGCAGATATTCCTGCAGAAAAGAGAAAAGAAAGAGAAAGAAAAGAAGAAAAGAAAAGAGGAGAAAGAGAAGAGAAGAAGTAGAAGTAGTAGAAGAAGGTAATTTTCTTTTTTTTCAGTTTTTGCTTTTCTTTTCTTTCCTTCTTTCCTTTTCCTCTCCTTTCCTTCTCCTTCCCTTCCTCTTCCTCTTTTTCCCCTCCCTGCTGCTGCTGAAGCTGCAGGAATCCTGCAGCTTCAGCAGCAGCAGCAGCAGCAGCAGCAGCTTATTGCTGCTGCAGTTTCAGCAGCAGCAGCAGCATGCTGCTGCTGTACCCTGCGCAGCAGCAGCAGCAGCAGCAAGTTGCTGCTGCTGAAGCAGTAGCAGCTGCTGCTGCAAGCTGCTGCAGGGCAGCTTGCACAAAAAAAAAAAGAAAAAAAGAGGGGAAAGAAGAGAAAGAGAAAAGAAAGATAGAAAAAGAACGAAGAAAGAGAGGAAGAAGGAGAAGGAGAAAAAAAGAGAAATTAGAGTGAGAATGAAAGAAAGAAAAAGAAAGGAGAAGAAAAGAAAGCAAAAAATTTGAGAGAAATCGTGGAGAGGAGAGAAAGTGATTTTGTAAGTCGGCTTGTAAAATCGGCAAAATTCGCAACTCTAAATTCGAAATTAGTGCTTGCAGGGTGTCTAGGAACACGAATTAGTACTCCCCGCATGTCAGGTTAGTCGCTAATTAAGGTATTTAGCGTTCAATTCGCGTAAATCGTGCGTAATTAGAAAAGTAGACTTTTGATCGCCAAATCGTCGTTTTTGCTTTATTTAGTGATTTCGGGCAATTGTGAGCCGACGGAGAGCCCGTGAGCGACGGATTTCTTGTTTTAGCTGCCATACTACGTTGAGATGGGTTCCGAGTCGTCGAAAACGTCGAATTTTCCTTTATGTCTATTTTAGCAAATGTATATTATTTCCATAAACTCTTGCATTGGACCCTTCTATGTAAATGTGATTGTACTATAGCAAGCCTCAAACCATGAATTGAAGCTAGAACATGACATTTTGTATTTGGATCATAATATATCAACTTATTCTTGATGACCCTTTCTTACTTGCCTTGATCATGCTATGTTATACTAGAACCTTTGGATATGGCTGTTGAGTTGTGACAATGTGAGATTAATTCCTTGGACATCTTTATTGTGTTGAGCATAGTAGTAGCTTCTCGTGATTATGGATTATAGCCTGCAGATGCCACATGAGCTTGATTGTGTATGTGCTATGTGCTATGTTACTCGGTAGGGGTCGCTCCCCTCGAGTGCCACTCCGGATTGCTGGCTGGTGTTAGTTGAGACAGTAGCCTAGTTTTGAGGGTGCTGTCACACTCATGAGAGTGTGACCTCATACTAGGCGGGCGCAGGCTTGACCGGACCTACGAGTCGGTTGTGGTGATTGGGTATTTAGACTGCTGTACATTACTAGTGTATATGAGAATTTTTGGACATGAACAAACTAATGCATAGTTTTGGATTTTCTTCTGTGAGTTCGCACTAGTGGCACCTCTTTTCATTCATTGAATGTTCACACTAGTAGCTTGCCCTGTTACTTTTATTCATGGAGCTACTATAGTCTTGTATTGTTTCTTTTTACTCCTTGCATGGAATATTTAGTAGTTTTCTTTCGTTATATTGCTCCAGTTACTTTTGCTCATTTAGACCTAGTGGGAAGGTCATTGTAGTCGCCGACCGTACCCACTGGGAACTGCTTTCAGTAGTTCTCATTCCCTCTTGTGGTTTTCTTTTTTTTCAGAGACAGGTACTGCTGATCGAGGTAAGGGACCCGCACCATAGATAGGCATATTGTGAGACCCCAGATTAGTCCTATATATGAGATATAATAGGGCTAACCTCTCAACCCAGCTTAAGCATTTTCGGCGGTGGCTAGGCCGAAGAGGTTGAGAGAGTTAAGCGTGCTAGGGCGGGAGTAGTCCTAGGATGGGTGACCCCCTGGGAAGTTGGGGCGTCACAGTTGGTATCAGAGCCAATTACCAGCCGGAAGTGTGAGATGGGTCTCGGCTGAGCCGGGTCTGAATGACAGGCTAGCGAGACGTCTCACATCGCCTGGTACTTGTGAGTCTGAGCCTGACGAGGACGTCAGGGCTTAAAGGGGGGGAGATTGTGAGACCCCAGATTAGTCCTATATATGAGATATAATAGGGCTAACCTCTCAACCCGGCTTAAGCATTTTCGGCGGTGGCTAGGCCGAAGAGGTTGAGAGAGTTAAGCGTGCTAGGGCGGGAGTAGTCCTAGGATGGGTGACCCCCTGGGAAGTTGGGGCGTCACACATATCCACTAGCATGCTTGGCTACAGCGGACTATCCGATAGAGAGCTACCCTATACCACCTTTTGGACTGGCGGGGGCCAGGGCCACGTTTTGTATATAGTTTTGGACTTAGCATTTCTATGTTATTTGGATTTAGTATTTTCTTGATACTAGTGGTTGGTGTTCGGTGGTTCAGTTTGTATTTCATAGTGCTCTGATACTCGTCTTTTATTTAGTGGCTTTTCTTCATCTTTGTATGTGTTATGTGGAAAATAGTCGTAAGCTTTTTTGTATCTCTTGAAATTTGTTTGCTTCTTTTGCCGCTTCGTTCGGACAGAAAAAACTCTGTCCGTTCGGCGGATCTGTTAGCGTCCCGTAATCTTCCGCTGCTAGCTCGGGGCGTGACAGATTGGGTGGTATCAGAGCCATTTACCAGCCAGAAGTGTGAGATGAGTCTCGGCTGAGCCAGGTGTAGTTATGGGTTGAGCGCGGCTCCCCCGGTTTAGGCTAGCGAGATGAATCTCACACCGCCTGGTACTTGTGAGTCTGAGCCTGACGAGGATGTCAGGGCTTAAAGGGGGGGAGATTGTGACACCCCAGTTAGTCCTATATAAATGATATAATAGGGCTAAACTCTCAACCCGGCTTAAACAGTTTGAGTGGTGGCAAGGCCCAAGAGGTTGAGAGAGTTAAGCGTGCTAGGACGGGAGTAGTCCTAGGGTGGGTGACCCCCTGGGAAGTTGGGGCGTCACAGGGCTCTTCTCATGAATGGACCTAAGTCAAAATGAGTTTTCCAAATGGGCTCTTCTCATGAATAAATTTCATGAGTCAAAATGGGCTTTCCAAATGGACATCTATTCATGAATTAATTTCATGAACCACCAAGATGGACCTCTTCTCATAAATTAATTTTATGAATCAGCTTCATGGGCTTTCCAAATGGGCCTCTATTCATGAATTAATTTTATGAACCATAAAAATTGACCTCTATCATAAAATAATTTCATGAACCAATTTCACGGGCTTCAAATTCAAAATGACCGTCAAGTCGTTAAACTAAACAAGTGACCGTCAAGTCGTTAAACTGAACAAGTGACCGTCAAGTCGTTAAATTGAACAAATGACCGTCAAGTCGTTAAATTGAACAAATGACCGTCAAGTCGTTAAACTGCACAAATGACCGTCAAGTAGTTAAACTGAACATTCGACCGCCAATTCGTTAAACTAAGCAAACGAAATTCGAATTCCAAATGACCTTCAAGTCGTTAAACTGAACATTTGACCGCCAAGTCGTTAAACTGAGCAAACCAAATTTGAATTCAATTAACCGTCAAGTCGTTAAACTGAACAATTGACCGTCAAGTCGTTAAACTGAACAATTGACCGTCAAGTCGTTAAACTGAACAATTGACCGCCAAGTCGTTAAACTGAGCAAATTGATCTTAATTTGACCGCCAAGTCGTTAAACTGAGCAAACCAAATTCAAATTCAAATGATCGTCAAGTCGTTAAACTGAACAATTGACCGTCAAGTTGTTAAACTGAACAATTGACCGTCAAGTCGTTAAACTGAACAATTGACCGCCAAGTCATTAAACTGAGCAAATTGATCTTAATTTGACCGCCAAGTCGTTAAACTGAGCAAACCAAATTCAAATTCAAATGACCGTCAAGTCGTTAAACTGAACAATTGACCGTCAAGTCGTTAAACTGAACAAATGACCGTCAAGTCGTTAAACTGACCATCTGACCGCCAAGTCGTTAAACTGAGCAACTCAAATTGACCGTCAAGTCGTTAAACTGAACATTTGACTGCCAAGTCGTAAAACTAAGCAAACAAAATTCAAATTCAAATTCAAATCGACCGCCAAGTCATTAAACTGAGCAAGCCAAAATTCAAATCCATTCTGACCGCCAAGTCTTTAAACTGAGCAAATTAAATTCAAACTCAATTTGACCGCCAAGTCTTTAAACTAAGCAAATTAAATTTGGACTCACTTCAATTTGACCGCCAAGTCGTTAAACTGAGTAAATTAAAATTTCAACTCAACTTGACCGCCAAGTCGTTAAACTGAGCAAATTAAAATTTCAACTCAACTTGACCGCAAACTATATCCATGTACAGTGGGGGTATATGCCCCTGCTTAAGCCATGTATACAGCAAACTATATCAATAAAGCTTCATAATTATGCTTTAGTCTTTTATTATTAACATTTATATCCGGTCTCTTAATCGAGGGTTCCTTAACATTAAAAGTGTGGGGTAATTAACAGTAGATTTTTGAGTCTGCTGGAAGCCATGAACCTATTAACCTAATTTCAAATTAAAACTTAAACAAATCTAATATGTACCATGAATGACCACTTGCCGGAGATAGACCTGCGGCGGGGCCGGTTCGTTCGCGGCAGACAATTATATTCACAAAATCATGCAAATACATTCGGATTGGAATATAAGACCAATAATTCATTCAAACAAATACAATCAACTAAGAGTGCTCATATCTAAGGCAGAAAAGAAGACAAATATACCCTTCAACGCATTTGATAATGTGTATGTAACTATGTACGTATAGGTATCTATATTAAATCAATAGAAAAATAGATGTTATCACATCACTCTTGGAGCAGCCGATAATAAGAGCCTGGTTTAGATGTCACCTGACTTCATTTCATACTACAACAACAGAAAATTTTGTGGAACCAAAAGCAAGCAACAAAGTACTTATACTTCTGAATGATAAGGCAAGACAATAGCAAGAAGGATTTATACCTCTTCATCACACCAAGGAGCCAGGATCAATTTTTTGTCATTAAGTGCTGCAATGAATTCGTCCCATGTATGAACCACCTTGATGCACGCATCTCTTTTATCTTTTGCGGCATTAAACAAGCTTTCTTGGATGCTTCCTAGTAGTTCCTTTACCTTCTCAACCAAGTCATTCATAGGAACATCGATTTTTGCACCATTGTCACGCCTAACAACACGAACCTGAAGGCAAAGAAGGAAAAGTAAGATTTTCAAGTTCAACATATACTTTGATGCTCATAAACAAATGAATTTATGTTGTTTCTATTGTTTAGAATACTAGATCCATGAATTTTCCAAAGATATCAAGCAAGACTACTTAATCCAAGGAATTTTACAATAAACTGCTTATATGTACCAAATGAAACAGCCATACTTTCAAAGGATACTTCTTTCAATTAAAACTACTATGTAACTTCAACTATAGAGTGATGAGAATCACTTGCAGTCATTTCAACTGCAACTGGATATAAATTATGTATTAAGCAGCTATATTAACTGTCAGATACCATGAAATCAGATAATAAGGCAGTTCATATAAATGAGTAAATAAGTAGGACAAAATAATTTGCCGAGACGCACAGCATCTGTCACGCCCCGTCGGGCCTTTAACACCAACTAGGTGGAAAGGATAACCGCACGGGCACATACCCCAGACCCGCCGAACAGATAGAGTCTCTTCTACCCGCCCAAGGCGTCACAACACAAGCATATCCACAATGTTCCAACTAGGAACGGAGTACAAGAGTTGCACAAGGAAAGCATCAATATAAAGAAGTTCTACTTCTATTACATCACATTTGCATATTTATACATGTCCAAACTTTTTCTTTTCTTTCATTCCTATTCCATACAACAAGTTCCAAAACTATGGAATTTACAAATTGCATACATTTAATAAAAATTCCTATGCTATCATTGTCCAAAACTAGGGGTACAACTCTATGTAACTCCAAAATGGAAGGGCCGCTATCTACAGAGCCAAACCCTTGCCTCGCTCCGCCGCCTCACTCGCGGAAGGACCTGAAAAACGTGGGGTGAGAACTATAAACATAGTTTTCAGTGGGTAAGACCACCCAAGAGAGAAGCTCGACCCACCAGGTCCAAAGAAACACCATAAGCATAAGTTAAATCACAAATAACTATGCATACAAATATTTACATGCTTGTAAATAAACATAAAGGATGCAACCAATTAAAATGTCAACTTTCATTCTCTCCTAGGTTCATCCTATATCTCACATTGACCAAATTCAACTACTTGTCATTTATTTATGGTATCGGAGTCGCCGCATCACCATAATGGTTCTCAACCAAAGCGGAATCGCCGCAAGTGTTGGGCACCGGGCAGTGAAATCGTCGCGTATCCGGGATAGCGAAATCGTCGCATACCCCATTCCATCACCGCCAACACGTGGCACGGGTAGCGAAATCGTCGCGTATCCCAATCCGTCACCGCCAACACGTGGCACGGGTAGCGAAATCGTCGCGTACCCGGGATAGCGAAATCGTCGCATATCCCAATGTTCACATTTCACACTTGCCAACCTAAGTCCAATGGCTCTAGGTTTAAGTCACCAAGTCTCACCTATGTTCAATGACACTAGGTTTACTTTACATTCCCAACCTAGGTTCCATGACACTAGGTTCCAATCTCATGTTCCAACCTATGTTCAATGACACTAGGTTCCATTTGAAGTTTTCAACCTATGTTCCTCAACACTAGGTTCTAATTCATACATGTAATCACATAACAAGTATAGATAATAAGGATATACTTGAATTCTTTAACATGCAAGAGGAGCCCATGGCTCTATCTATCATGATTCTCATTTTGCCAACATGCAAGTTCTAGGGTTACACATTTACACACCATTTTATTTTTCAAATGGTCATTTATCCTAGACATGAAAGTGACCTAATCACTTCGGTAAACACAAACCCACCTCAAGAGCTTCCAATTCCTTGAATTCTTTGAGCTCCTAAGTCTCCAAGCCTTGAGTTCTTGCTTCAACCCAAGCTTCTACAAGAAAATGGTTCGTTACTCATTACGAACCCATAAATCAACTCAATGCTAGAAATCAATTGTTCTAACATGAATTCCTATGCCTCAATTGCAATTCCCGAAGGTCCAAATATTTTTAGAACCTCCCAAGGCAAAAACCCTCGTTTCACCTAGGTTTCACATGCATGCATGTAGAACCCCGAAATTTCTTGGCCAATCTCCACGTTTTGTGGTTTAGATTGCCTAGGGTTTCCAAAAACCTCATATTAAAGGATTAAATCCAAGGTTTAAACCCTAAATCACAAGAACTCACCTCTACACCCAAGCTCCCTAATCTCTTCTTGCACCAAGAAGCTCCAAATCCACCTTAGAAGCTTTTCCCAATGTCAAATCCTTCACTTCTCCAAGCTTTGGAGAGATCTCTAGAGAGAGAAAGTGAGGGAGAGGGAGAGGAGAAGTAGAGGAGGAAGAAAATGAGAAGGGGAGGGTGTCCCTGCCTTTCTAACACCCCCTCGAGTGTGAAAAGACCATTTTGCCCCTCTCTCAAAACAACACTCACAGCCAGCCAAAGCTGGCATTTCTGAACACTACATTCCGGTATTCACACTGGCATACCGGTATACGGGTGTTAGTTCCGGTATGCCACGAGGAATTCCGCAAAATTCGAGAGCTGAATTCCCAGATTCTGCCCTCACATTCCGGTATGCCACACTCCATACCGGTACTAATCACTTCAGTACCGGTATGGACACATCCATACCGGAATCCACTGCAGACTTCACAAGTTCAGCAGTTTTGACTTTTTGAAGTCCGTTTTCGCGCCTCATTTGCGCCGAAAACACACGCACAAGCCCCAGACTTGGCCGAAGCCATTCACATAGCCTCTCATGCTACTTTCCCACCAGAACTCCACAATTGTAGAAGTTCGGTACGACACACTAAAGTTCAGTGTACTACAGCATCGGTCCAAATTGATGATAGGAAAGTAAACTCACCTATGATTTAAGTACCTGAAACAATAAAAGTATAGATGAAATCTTTGGACAACAAATTTAAGATGAAATAAATGGCTAATGAAAATCACCATTACCGAGTCAAAGATTTTCATATAAATTATTCTAAGCAAATATTTTAATAAAAAAAATCAAAACCAATCATATCATAAACCCTAATCAGCTAACAATAGCATAATTTTCCATGCATTAACTGCCACACTTCCAAATAACTAACATATGTGCTGTATGTAGCTGCTACCGTGCAAAACATGCCGACAATTAAAATTCATGCAAACAAGTTTTAAAAAAAACATACTGGTAAGCAATAACATATTTATATCCACCGTAATTATAAGACTCTAATTTATTACCTGATTTTTTTCTAAATCCTTCGGTCCGATTTCGATTCTCAATGGGACACCTTTCATTTCCCAATGGGAATACTTCCAACCAGGTGAATAGTTTTCCCTTGTGTCTAGTTCGGCTCTTAAACCCGTGTTAGACAATGTTTGAACTGTTGTCTCACAGGCTGCTTTGATTGCTGTTATATCTGCATCTTTGTATGGAACAGGAATCACAATAACTTGAACAGATGCCACTCTAGGCGGCAGAACCAAGCCTTTATCATCTCCATGAACCATTACCAGCACCCCTATCTGCTAGAAAAGCTTGAATATTAGTTATAGCATAATGTTGCATATATTCTAAATGTGACACCCCAACTTCCCAGGGGGTCACCCATCCTAGGACTACTCCCGTCCTAGCACGCTTAACTTTCTTAACCTCTTGGGCCTAGCCACCACCCAAAATGCTTAAGCCGGGTTAAGAGTTCTAGCCCTATTATATCTTATATATAGAACTATTTGGGGTCTCACAATCTCCCCTCTTTAAGTCCTGACGTCCTCGTCAGTCTCATACTCACAAGTACCAAGCGATGTGAGACGTCTTGCTAGCCTTGTCATTCCGACCCTGGCTCAGCCAAAATTCATCTCACACTTTCGGTTGGTAATTGGCTCTGATACCAACTGTGACATCCCAACTTTCCAGGGGATCACCCATCATAGGACTACTCCCGTCCTAGCACGCTTAACTCTCTTAACCTCTTGGGCCTAGCCACCATCCAAAATGTTTAAGCCGGGTTAAGAGTTCTAGCCCTATTATATCTTATATATAGGACTATCTGGGATTTCACACTAAAATTCCAGCAAAGGACTGTGCCAATTAATACCCTTAATTATTATTTATTAACAGTTGCGTCCATCTAATCTTTGTTACAAAACCAATGTGAGCTTTTCCATTCTATAAAACGAATGCAATTAATAGAAGTGAGCTTTTCCATTCTATAAAACGAATTATGTACACACTATCATAAACTCAATGTGAGACCCCAATATTTGAAATAGTCCTATACATAAGGTATAATAGGACTAAATTTTTTAATCCGGCTATAGCATGTTGGATGGTGGATTCGCTCAAAATATTAAGAGAGTTAAGCATATTAGGGCTAGAGTAGACCTAAGTTGGGTGACCTTCTGGGAAGTGGGGCATCACAGTTGGTATCAGAGCCAATCACCAGCCGAAAATATAAGATGAGTCTCGGCTGAGTCAGGATTATACAGCAGGCAGAGCGCGGCTCCCGCAGCTGATAAACCTCAAATTCAAATTCGAATTTGAATTCTCTACCACTGGTAGGTACCCGAACCATCACCTACCCTTCTCCAGGACACGCACGGAGCACGAGAAGTTATACAACGCAAGAATAGCAAAGAACACGAACCCTCTTTGCGATAAAAATCTAATTTTCTTGGAAACCGTGCGTCAAAACCATAATCCGTCAGCGCCAATGTGTCCATGACAGTTGGACCGTTGAAAACGAGCTATTGGATCACTATGAACAGAGTCCGATACTCACCAGAAGCCATCACTACTCATTGGCCTCACCGGAAAATCTGAGTTACTATTCACTTTAAGTGATTAGTAAAGATCGCGTAACTTTTTCATCCTAACTCGTTTTCTCCTGAAACTTGACGAGTGCTTATATAATTGAGTTACACACAATAACATCGTCAACAAAGAGTTTAGCTACACAGCCAAAATCTCAGTCCTCACATTATCCTCCCCTTAAAAGAAGTTTCGTCCCCGAAACTTGACTACGCACCGAAACTTGACTACGAGCAGTGGCGATCGATGCAAATATGATCAATAGCCGTCGGCAAGTAGCCAACAATAACCCTCTCAGGGTGAACCGACCGAATAGGTCTTCAATCAAAGTCTCAAACCGACCAACTAGGTCACATCGATGTCATGTCATGAACTGAGATAATCATCAACCATTAGGAAACACAAGTACCGACCACTCAGATCAACTAGGATGGAACAACTCAACATCCTCTGAAAGGTATGAAAGTACCGACCACTCAATATCAACTGAAAGATATGAGGTCAATAACGACAAGAGTATAGGAGACCCGACCACTCTGGTCAACAACGACTCATCCGAGAGAACCGACCACTCAGGTCGACAACAGCATGTATGAACAAGAACCGACCAAAAGATCACAAGAATGTCAAGTTATGTATCAGTATAATCTATAATTATTCGTCGGCAACTAGCCGACAATCCCACCCCTCAGGGTATTCTGACCGAACAGGTCATCAAACACAAGAGTCACAGAACCGACCGAATAGGTCACAACAAACAATCCGCTCTACTTCTAAGTCATGATGATAAATACGGAAGGTAACCAAGTAGAGCAATAAGCAAAGAAGTCAAAGGGTGCTAGGCTCACAAGCATAATATGCAAGGAATATAAAAAGAGAGTGGAGAGAACGTCACCGAGCGTGCACCACTAGACCGACTTCGGGTCGTAGTACCCACCTGTACGAATATCGCGTCTGTCTCCCGACTGTGGAGGATCGTCAACCGGACCTATGGAGGGTCCACCGGGTTAGTATCTAACCCACATATAAGAAACACTAAACTCACAACCCCACAACAAATCCCACGGGAATCAATTTCCCAAAACCGATTACCGTGACTCGCCAAAAGTCTCGAAAATCGCACCGGGACTCCGCCGGGACCCACAGAGTGTCCCGGAACTCACCGACTCGTAACACGAGTCACCCGCTGCCACAGAGCACCATGATAAAGATTTCCTGGCAGCAAACACCTATACTCACACCGAAATGATTATCGTCGGATAACCGTTCCGATCCGGGTTCCCAAAAGTGTCAATTTCGACACCGGAACCAACCGTCGCTCACCCGTCGTCTCCGAACCTCCGAAACGATGTAAGTGACCAGCCAACAAGGCTCAGTGACAAAGTATAGAATACTCTAGCCTCGTCGAAAGAAATCCAAACCGAAACCGCGTTCCGTCGGTGAATTTCGCCGAATAACGCACCGGATATCGATATTCGATTTCCGCGAAGGCATCGGACCTTGGACAATCAGTCCAGAGATTACCCGCCTCCTATACTTACTGTACACAACAGCCACAAAATGCACATTTGCATAAAAGCCCCAAACAATGCATAAAATCACATTATTTTATGTGAATAATAGGGCTTTATGGCTCGATACCGCAAACCGATGGTTTTCGCCGTCAGCCGAGACACGAACTGACAGGTCTCGACATGCCGGAGACCATGCTCCAGGTCCGGAGCACAGTGGCTCACTGTGGGAGGCGCGGGAGCGACTCGAAATTCAGCGAACTACGAGCAACATGAGTAAACCACACCGAATCTACAGATTCGGAACCCGCTGACCATAAATGAGGTGAGCATCGTGGTCAGCACTGACCGACGATCACCGTACTCACCTCTGGAGGCATCGGAACAGCCTCGGGTCGCCGAAACAGTGATCCAAAACCGAACCAATGCACAACAGCATTAAATAAAGCTCACCAGGCAAGGGGTGCTAGGGCACAGCCGGCGGCGGCCCGGCGGCGGGCGCACCGGCGGCAGGCGGGTGCGGGCGACGGAGGTAGACCGGGGCGCGCGTCAACCGGCGACGGGAGGCGGCGACGGCGGGCAGTGATGCCCTAGCCCGCAAGCACATGGGAGGAGCTCGGCCCTAGTCCGGCCGGTAGGGAGCTCCAGCAGCGGGGGCGCCGGCGGCAGCCGGGTGCGGCCGACCAGGGGAAGCCGGCGCTCACGCTGGCCGATGGCGGAAGGCGGCGGTGGCGGCGCTGGAGCAACCCGAGCCCGCACGACTCAGCTCGAGTTCAAGCTTTCACGACGGCCTCGGCGGCGGTCGGAGCGGCCAGGGGAGGGGTGCGGACCTCCTCTGGGACCGAGAGGAAAGGACGGGGGTAGTCGCCGGCTGCAGGGAAGGCGGCGCGGCAGAGCTCGGCCGCACCAACCCAAACCTGGCCGCAAGTTGGCAGCAACCGTGCGGCGGGGCTCGAGGACGGCTGCAAACGGCGGGGAGGGTCGCCGAGGATCCGGAATGTCGCCGGAGAGGGAGCCCGAGGGTGGAAGCTTACCCTGCCAGGCTCACGAGCTTAGATGGAGAGGGGTGGTGGAGGATGTGAAGGAAAAAGAGAAGAAGGTGGCTGTGGTGACTGCTGGCCGGCCGGAGCTCGGTTGGCGACGGCTGAGGGGCGCGCGGTGCACACGGGGGAAGGAGATGAGGCAGCTGGGAGGTCGGCTGAAGAAGGAGGAAGGCTAGGGTTAGGGTTTCATCCGTGAAACCCTAAGTGGCCAATATATGCAAAGTTGCCAAATTGCAAATAAGTCCTCCAACACTCAGTATTTTCAATTGGGTCCCTCACAGCGCGAGTAAATCGCGCAAATGTACCTCCACGTCCGATCTCGCACGATTCGGTACATGAAATATAGGGGGTTTCACGCGAGATATAAAAATGCCATTTTGACCTCTCCTCGATAATCCTGCAATATCCGCCGATCCGTCCATCGGATTTTCGAACGGATAGCGCCAACGCGTTCAGCACTGCCGAAACATCGAACTCACAATTTTGTTTCTTTCGATTAGGTCGCCGATTTGCGGCGAAAGTCATCCTCTCTCCAATATTCCAAAAACCACACATATATGTGTATATGAATCAAATAAACCTCAAATTCAAATTCGAATTTGAATTCCCTACCACTGGTAGGTACCCGAACCATCACCTACCCTTCTCCAGGACACACGCACGGAGCACGAGAAGTTATACAATGCAAGAATAGCAAAGAACATGAACCCTCTTTGCGATAAAAATCCAATTTTCTTGGAAATCGTGCGTCAAAACCAAAATCCGTCAGCAGCAATGTGCCCAGGACAGTTGGACCGTTGAAAACGAGCTATTGGATCACTATGAACAGAGTTCGATACTCACCAGAAGCCATCACTACTCATTGGCCTCACCGAAAAATCCGAGTTACTATTCACTTTAAGTGATTAGTAAAGATCGCATAACTTTTCCATCCTAACTCGTTTTCTCCTGAAACTTGACGAGTGCTTATATAATTGAGTTACACACAATAACATCGTCAACAAAGAGTTTAGCTACACAGCCAAAATCTCAGTCCTCACATTATCCCCCCCTTAAAAGATGTTTCGTCCCCGAAACTTGACTACGCACCGACCATAATCAAATTCGGATACCAAATCGCTATTGGTCTCTTCTTCGAGTATTAATGCTACCCCCGATTCAAATTTCTAGCCTTGAATCAGGATAGATCAATCTCCGAAGTAGAGGAGAATAAACTACGGTCCCACTCGGAACGAGACGAGGGGAAACATACCAACCCAAAATCTATGGACCAAAACCACCGGGATCACCACCATCCAATAACCTGCGGACAAAAATAGTACCGCGACCTGGTTTATCCGATCCCATATCTGCCAGAACTGGGATAATAATTCCCCACTCAGAAACTCTAGGTCCATCCAACCTTTGTCCGCGTAGCAGTAACCGACTCAACTACATCGAAAGTTCACGCAGAAAAGTCGCGGGACAACACCACAAGTCTGGAGTATATTTTCGTAGGCCGAAACGACACACTCCGACTAGCCAACTACGTCAACCAGCTCACCACGAGCGAATCTGTATCGTTGTCCTTAAACCTGCATCAATAACACTCACCTCGGAGACCACAGTCTCCCACCAGTCTGAAATACAAACAGCCGAAGTCAAACCCTTGGCATCGAAAACCCACTTGCGGTATTCGACACTCCTAGGTCCAAGACCTCACCTTCCGTCTGGGCCCAAAGGTCCAAGACTGCCATTACCAATTGAGCTTGACAATTTTGTTCGCTCAATATTTCAATCAAACCAACATAGGTTCCTTGCAAGTCCATCACTTGGTGCACAGGGTTGCCAATCGCAATATGCGATAATAACCACCAGTGATGCTCAACACCTGTCTCCACGAGACCCTATCGCTGTCGTCCCAAAAGGAACCCTAGCGATCGATGTTCCTAGCAACACCAAACACCAGTCTCAGTGAGACCAAGGCAAACCTGTCACTAAGTGACTGGACAAGCATTCTACTCCAAGGTTGTACGATAAGCCGCGTCGTAAACCTTGTACGCCATCACACACAGCGACCTCGGAGCCAACAACCAGGCTCACGACACTCATCAATCGCGATTCCAAACCTCCCGGCAAAAGACCGAGATTACCAACCAAAGAAAACCTTTTAGTTGTGAAAGGCACAATTACAGAGCTAATAAGCATCAGACTTAAACCAGAGTCCAGACCAACTGCAGTGACGATAAATCGACTGCGCAAAACCTGCCAGGGGATAACCCAAGGCTTACCACGTGATCAGAGATGATCACCACTCAAGCTTTCCCACAAGACAATCTTTATAGTTCGTCTTGCAAGAGACCACACCGACCCAATCCAGATACCCCCCCGCGGGGAAAGGTATTTCGTCCCAACTTTTGAAACTACGTTGTCTGCAGCCAACGTACTTACCAAAAGAAAAGCGAAATACCTGAAGATCCACTACCAACAACAAGTTGGAAGCACGACAAATCGAAGTATCAAGCCACCTGATACATCTTTACTGGACCAAAAGTTCACAACCAAAACTGTCGAAACATCGACTTCGCAAGTCAACATTCAAAATCAGATCAACCTTGAGCCGACTCACTAAGAGTCCTTTAGCTCTCAACATCTAATAGCTGCTAGTGACACTAGGCCGCGAACCGCACAAACTAAGGCTTTAGGAAATGGTTTCTTTAACTGATTTCCGCACCACACCCGAACAATACTCAAAGCTCCGAGAACTCCATCAACACCCTGGAATATCTAACGACAAGACAAAAGTCAACAATGACCACCTACTATCCCATAACACACAAATTTGGATGTTAGGATATCCGCATACGATGTATGCACGAATAGAGACCCGACACCAAAACTGTGTCGAACTAGTTCCAACAGACGTCAGTTCAACGTAGGAACTAGCTGAAGGTCGAAAGGCCCACACCAATGATTCCACAATCAAAAGAAAGAAGGCGTAGGCATCACCGCCATACCCACAAGGCCAAAGGGAGAAACACTAACATCGCAGCCGCCCAAGCGGCCGTTACCAAACCCTGGGCTATACTCAAGCAGCCCCCACTATAGTCACGACCGTGACTGATCTTAGTGTCGTCTCCGTATAGACACTCGCAGTGGCTCTCGTGCACTACATAGGAAGTGGGACCTAGCCAAAAGCAGTCGAATCAACTGCGCAGACCCAATCAGTGCCGTCACCTGGCCTGTTAAGGCCACCACCAGCCAACGAGTGGCAATGCCCGGGAATCTCACCCTGCCACCTGTTATCAGCCTGGTAAACCGTCACCACTCCTAGTAGAAGCACGAGCCTACGCCAATGTCGCAAAACCTCCACAAGGTAAGAAGTGAACAAAAGCCTGTAGCACAAAACACGGGGTGATAATAGAAAAACATACACCTTGGGATTATTAAATCTCGACCCAAACACCGGGACTTAATCCCAACAACCCCGCGCTCTCACGTGTCTGCATACCTTAGGTCATCCTATGGGTCAACCTAACCAATGGTTTAGTTTATTTTTTTCAAAACAATCCATGAATGAAGCCGTGGTTGTAACTTGGCTCTGATACCACTTTAATCTGGCACGCCCCGGGGTCCCTTTAGACTTTGTAAATCAGTGGAAAATGCCCAATATTTTTTTCATTGTTGAAACCTTGACCCAAGGGATGACAGACCCGCCACAAACACAGAAAACCCACTGTTCACACGGACAGAGCCTCCCCTGTATTTGCACGGCGTCGCACGAGTACAAGCACAAGCACAAACACATCCAATCACGAACATATATGCATTCACATTTCCAACAGAAAACCTTTTAAAAGCCGTTTCCCACTCGGAAATCTTTTCTTTTAAAAGAACGCTACCACGAGGGGTAGAAAATTATTTTCACAAACTATATGATAGTCATAAAATAACTTTATTAAATAACACAGATCCACATGAAGTAAAGAAACTGAACCATAAAAGTCTAAGTCATTTATTCTTAAATAAAGCAAAGGGAGAAGCTAAACCAATGAACTGGGTCGGAAACTCTATCGACCGCTAATAACGTGCCTCACGCCTCGTCCCGACTCGGACCAGCAAGATCACCTGTAAACAACAGTGGGGGAGTGAGAATATGTAAACATGTCTCCTCCTCCCAGTGGGTACCGCAAGCCGACGAGGGCGAGTGTACTCACTGGTAACCAGGAGAATAGCTAGGAAAAGTAATACAATAGCCACGTAAAAGAGGAATAAGGTACATGTACAACTACCGCTATTGTAAATGAAATGCATCAACCAGACGATCAGTCCCAAATATACCCAATCTCTAAACCGCCATGTCGGTCCATAGACCTCAGGCATGTGCCACTGTACCGCTCTAACCTGCATATAACCGCTCAGTTTATGCCGCTGAGCTCATGGGTCGGATGTGCGACCACTTTTTCAGAAAAGTACACCCTCCTGCGGTGGCCAGACCGCTGGTGTACGTGAAATGCGTACGAGCAGTGGCGATCAATGTAATATGATCAATAGCCGTCGGCAAGTAGCCAACAATAACCCTCTCAGGGTGAACCGACCGAATAGGTCTTCAATCAAAGTCTCAAACCGACCAACTAGGTCACACCGATGTCATGTCATGAACTGAGATAATCATCAACCATAAGGAAACACAAGTACCGACCACTCAGGTCAACTAGGATGGAACAACTCAACATCCTCTCAAAGGTATGAAAGTACCGACCACTCAATGTCAACTGAAAGATATGAAGTCAATAACGACAAGAGTATAGGAGACCCGACCACTCTGGTCAACAACGACTCGTCCGAGAGAACCGACCACTCAGGTCGACAACAGCATGTATGAACAAGAACCGACCAATAGGTCACAAGAATGTCAAGTTATGTATCAGTCTAATCTATAATTATCCGTCGGCAACTAGCCGACAATCCTACCCCTCAGGGTATTCCGACCGAACAGGTCATCAAACACAAGAGTCACAGAACCGACCGAATAGGTCACAACAGACAATCCGCTCTACTTCTAAGTCATGATGATAAATACATAAGGTAACCAAGTAGAGCAATAAGCAAAGAAGTCAAAGGCTCACAAGCATAATATGCAAGGAATATAAAAAGAGAGTGGAGAGAACGTCACCGAGCGTGCACCACTAGACCGACTTCGGGTCGAAGTACCCACCTGTACGAATATCGCGTCTGTCTCTCGACTGTGGAGGATCGTCAACCGAACCTATGGAGGGTCCACCGGGTTAGTATCTAACCCACATATAAGAAACACTAAACTCACAACCCCACAACAAATCCCACGGGAATCGATTTCCCAAAACCGATTACCGTGACTCGCCGGAAGTCTCGAAAATCGCACCGGGACTCTGCCGGGACCCACGGAGTGTCCCGGAACTCACCGACTCGTAACACGAGTCACCCGCTGCCACAGAGCACCATGATAAAGATGTCCTGGCAGCAAACACCTATACTCACACCGAAACAATTATCGTCGGATAACCGTTCCGATCCGTGTTCCCGAAAGTGTCAATTTCGACACCGGAACCAACCGTCGCTCACCCGTCGTCTCCGAACCTCCGAAACGACGTAAGAAGTGACCAGCCAACAAGGCTCAGCGACAAAGTATAGAATACTCTAGCCTCGTCGAAAGAAATCCAAACCGAAATCGCGTTCCGTCGGTGAATTTCGCCGAATAACGCACCAGATATCAATATTAGATTTCCGCGAAGGCATCGGACCTTGGACAATCAGTCCAGAGATTACCCGCCACCTATACTTACTGTACACAGCAGCCACAAAATGCACAATTGCATAAAAGCTCCAAACAATGCATAAAATCACATTATTTTATGTGAATAATAGGGCTTTATGGCCCGATACCACAAACCGATGGTTTTCGCGGTCAGCCGAGACACGAACTGACAGGTCTCGACATGCCGGAGACCGTGCTCCAGGTCCGGAGCACAGTGGCTCACTGTGGGAGGCGCGGGAGCGACTCGAAATTCAGCGAACTACGCGCAACAGGAGTAAACCACACCGAATCTACAGATTCGAAACCCGCTGACCATAAATGAGGTGAGCATCGTGGTCAGCACTGATCGACGATCACCGTGCTCACCTCCGGAGGCATCGAAATAGCCCCGGGTCGCCGGAACAGTGATCCCAAACCGAACCAATGCACAACAGCATTAAATAAAGCTCACCGGGCAAGGGTTGCTAGGGCACGGCCGGCGGCGGCCCAGCAGCGGGCGCACCGGCGGCAGGAGGGTGTGGGCGACGGAGGTAGGCCGGGGCGCGCGTCGACTGTAAGAATTCGAATTTTTTTTTTGAATTTGAATTTGTTTTGTTTTCTCTCTCTATACATATATATATATATATATATATATATATATATATATATATATATATATATATATATATGTATATACATATGTATATACATATATATATGTATATACATATAGATATGTATATACATGTATATACATATATATATATGTATATACATATAGATATATACATGTATATACATATACATGTATATATCTATATGTATATACATATATATATCTATATGTATATACATATATATATATATGTATATTCATGTATATATCTATATGTATATACATACATATATGTATATACATATATATATATATACATGTACATACATATAGATATATACACATGTATATACATATAGATATGTATATACATACATATATATATGTATATATACATATATATATGTATATACATATATATATGTATGTATGTATATGTATGTATATACATATAGATATCTATATGTATATACATATAGATATATACATGTATATACATGTATATATATATATATGTATATACATACATATCTATATGTATATACATATATATATATATACATGTATATACATGTATATATCTATATGTATATACATATATATATATATATATATATGTATATACATGTATATATATATATATATATGTATATACATACATATAGATATGTATGTATATACATATATATATGTATATACATGTATATATCTATATGTATATACATATAGATATCTATATGTATATACATACATATACATACATACATATAGATATCTATATGTATATACATACATGTATGTATATACATACATATATATATATATGTATATACATATATATATGTATATACATATAGATATATATATGTATATACATATAGATATATACATGTATAATACATATATATGTATATATACATATATGTATGTATGTATATACATATATGTATATATACATATATATATGTATATGTATATATGTATGTACATATATATATGTATGTACATACATACATATATGTATGTACATATATATATGTATGTACATATATATATGTATGTACATATATATATGTATATATTTTATGTTGTGTTTGTTGTTGGAGGTGAAAGGGGATGACTTGTTTCGCGAATCGGCGACCGTTTCCGGAGATCCAAAATCGTAGGTTCGATGTCTCGGCAGTGCTGATCGCGATGGCGCGATCCGTTCGTGCATGCGACCGTCGGATCGTGAGATATCGCGAGATCATCGCCGAGAAGTCGTAATTCGTGTTTTGATCTCTTCGCGAAATAGGTCCTTTTTCATGCACCGTTTTGCATGAAATCGTGTGTGGAGGGGTGTCCGTGCGTTTTACACATGCTGTGGGTGACTCGGGATGAATTTGCTCGGTTTCGGGGTTTTATTTGCATTTTTGCACTTAGTATATTTTGTGTGGTGGTGGGATTAAATCCTAGATCTATTGTTTAGGTACCCTTGTGTCACGCCCCGGATTACTCGTTTCCCCGGGCTCGCCAACAGATCCGCCGTATACATAGATTTTTCTATGTATACGAAGCGATAGCTAACCTATAAACAAACATACAAGCCACTACAAGAGATATATAGAGCTGCAATAAAACATACTAATAACAAAAGCCACCTGTACATATAGAGTCCAAAATACAACAGGTCCACCACAACCAAAATAGGTACAAATCCACACTATATGTACATGGCGCAACCCAAAAAGAAACTATCTCCAGTAGGGTCCTCCTCTAGGAACAACAGGGGCATGTAGGGATCTAGCTCGCGACTCCCTTACCTCGATCTGCGGAAACAGACACAGCAGCCGCAACAGAAGAAGGCTCTGCAAAAAGGTAGCAACAAAGGGTGTGAGAACTACTATCAAAAGAAGTAGTCCTCAGTGGGTACCGATACCGACCTCAACGGTCCACCCACTAAGTCTACGAGACTAACAGTATAGCTGGTAGGTAAAGAACAACAAAGTAAGCTGGAATAAACTCTACAGCTATCATGCCACTACCCTACCACTATCCAAGTCAACTCTCAAGTAAGCATCACCAAAGTGAGAAATCATCCCTGACCCAATCTATCGGAACCGCCCAAACGGGCTCGTCCAGCCAACTGCCTAGCCACACCGCACACTACCAAAAAGGGTAGCCGGTCCAAAACAGATCCACAATCTGTAGCGACAACAATGCAAAAGAGGTCTCACTCCGGAGCGGCACTCGGGGGAGCTACCCAGCCGAGTTAGTACGCGTATCTCTGTCGAGCACAAACAGGCTCCGGCAGGCTATAGTCAAAGAACAAAGGGGTCAAAAGGGGTCAAAGACTCTAAGCTCACGTGCCCTCAGCACAACCAGAAGCTAAAACAAGAGTCTGGGTCCACCGTCAACCCCGACGGCACCCGGTAATACAGAACAGTCTAACCCTGCTGTAAATACAAGCTCGGCATCCCAGCACGAGCGTAAACTCGTCCTATAACGAACTAAGTATCCACCTCGCACTAACAGCGGTGATACAAGAACAGAAACGGCTCCTAGAGCTAAATCTGATAACAGTTCGAAAAGTGACGGTTGTATGTTCGCGAGTTTTCTCCTAAGTCAATTCCCAGTTCAGCATGTAAAGTCATGTCGATAAATTATCAATTTATGCTCCAAATTCAGATTTCATATAAACACATGCAAATTCACGAATTCGAGCTACTAACATGATTTAAACAGATAATAAAACAGCATGCTGCACTCTCTACACTTAGGAGGAAATCCGGCGATTTCGGTAACATCAACCCACCTCGAAAGCTATCCAACAACGGCTAGGAGTCGAGTGGAAGGCCTCCAAGCAACACCGGCCGAAATCGAGCTCAAATCGGCAACCACGAGATTCGGACCCACCTGCTCACTGTTCTGGGCGCCCAGAACATCAGCCCAGAACTGCAGCCTGGCAGCACAACCCACATGTGATCAACATGCGATAAAATCCAAATCCTAAGTCCAAATGCAGTAAAATTTGGCTCAACTCACCAGCAGAGGTTCAAGAACAAACCCTCCAAATTTCAGCCAAATCGGAGTTCGACTCGATGTCCAAAAAGCCTAAACACTGAATCAGGTCAACATCTGGACCCTCCTGCACATGGATCCAGAAGTTTCAGCACTTAAGCAAAACTCAAAAACAGCAAGATTTCAAGGATTCCAACGATTCTAGCTCATAGAAAGGGATCACAAACCTCTCAAAAACAGTGATGGAACAATCCAAAACCTCTCCAAAGGTCCTCACAAAGATCTGGATCTAAAAATCCAAGAATTTCCATCAATGACCCAAAAATTCAGCACTTAAGCAATTACTCAAAATCTGAGCTAGAACTCACCTTTGAATCCTCAATTCAAGTGGGAAGGACCTCCAAACCAGCAAGGGAAGTGGAAGGATCAATCTTCACTTCGTAATTCCAGCTCCCGAGAGATTGGATCCAAAAGATCAAAGGAAAAACCCAAGTTTCAGCTCAAGAACACAAGGGGTCCAGTAAAACATCAACTGTAGCTTACATACCTGTCCAAATCGCGATTGGAAAGATTCCACTTCTTCCTCTGCGAGTCCTCTATCCAACAAACCAAGTTTCGTTGGATTTGGATACTCCTACACTGCACACGAGCACGAACACTCCAGGTCGACGTTGCAGTTTCAGCAGGAAACCAAGATCATCAATGGAGGAAGATGAAATTGTGAGAGAAGAGAGGGTTTCCCCTTGCAAGCTCCGAGTTCACCTTGAAGAGGGGAGAAAAGAGCCTCAGGGGAGGTCATCCATTGCTTATATAGACAAGGGATAAAGGTGCAGTGAGCCTCAAGAACAGAATACATCTAACCTGTACTCAGCAGGAAATTCCCAGATTCGGGCGCCCGAAACTCATGAAGTGGGCGCCCAGTTCTTCAGCCTGCATCAACTCGACCATCGGACTCTCCGCCGCGGTCCGGTGCGCCCAAACCTGGTCCGGCGGATCTCACCAACCGATCAACACGTGTCGAGCCGTTCGATACTCACGAGGTAGGATTTCCGGACTCACTTTCCGGGCGCCCGAAACATGGATCCGAAATGACTTAGTAATTTTCAGAAATGAGCGCTGCACAACTGGACGCCCAAAACAAGGCTTCTGGGCGCCCTAAAGTTCAAAAGCCCAAAACTTCAATTTTGGCTTGCTTCGGCGCTCCGAGTCCGTTTTCGCGTCTATTTGACGCCGAAACGACTCCGACTTGTCTCGACCTTCTCCAGAAGCGTCGGACAGTCTAGAATACTACAGTCATTCCGTCAGTTAGGCCCCAGGGGTACTACACTTTGCCCCCCCCAGCTGACTCCCACTTCTCATCCTCTTCTTCCAGCTCCTCCCCGTGCGCCGCCGCCGACCTCCCCTGGCCGGCGGGGAGCTTCGGCCATGCTTCTCTCTCTCTTCTCCCTCTTGTTCTTGTTCTTCTTCCTCTTTGCTATGCGCATCCGGGGTGAACCCACGCCTGGGGTCTCTCCCTGACGGTGCCCGACGTCTGGTGACGTTGCCCCGCCGACTGGAGCCGCCGCCGAGCGCCGCCGCATGCTGCTGCTGGAGGAGTGCGGGCAGTGGATCTTCAGTTCGAGCCGCCGCCGCCTCCCGCCGACTAGAGTTTCGTCGACTAGAGTTGAAGATCCTACCTTCTGGAGCTACCGCACAGCTGTTGACCTTGGTGGTGCAGCCCACCTTGTCAGATAGGATTTCCAGTGGACAGCTGACGGACCCGCACTTGCAGAAAGTGCGAGCAGAGGCCGAGCAGGGTAAAGATGGAGACTTCACTATTCACGCTGATGGTTCCCTCCGTTTTCGAGGACGGAGGTGTGTGCCCAGTGATCGGGACTTGAGACGGGAGATCTTGACTGAGGCACATCGGTCGCCGTACACCGTTCATCCTGGAGGGACGAAGATGTACCGCGACCTGAAACAGTGTTTCTGGTGGCCTGGCATGAAGATGGACGTAGCTCAGCACGTGGCACAGTGTCTGATTTGTCAGCAAGTGAAGGCTGAGCATCAACGACTAGCAGGGAAGCTCTAACCGTTACCTGTACCTGTATGGAAGTGGGAGCAGATCACCTTGGATTTCATCACCGGGTTGCCTTGTTCTCAGCGAGGTCATGATGCGATCTGGGTTTTTGTGGATCGACTGACGAAAGCAGCTCACTTCCTGCCGGTACACACGACTTGGTCTCGGAATCGACTGGCACAGCTCTATTTGGATGAGATCGTCAGGCTGCATGGAGTGCCAGTGTCGATCGTTTCGGATCGGGATACTCGCTTCGTATCTCAATTTTGGAGGAGCTTGCAACAGGCTCTGTAAACGAAGCTCAACTTCAGCACAGCTTTCCACCCTCAGAGTGATGGGCAGTCAGAGCGAGTCATTCAGACTCTCGATGATATGCTCCGAGCATGCGTTTTGGACTTTGGAGAGGGGTGGTTCAAGTACCTTTCTTTGGTGGAGTTCGCCTACAACAACAGCTTCTAGGCGAGCATTGGGATGGCACCGTACGAGGCTCTGTATGGACGTCATTGTCGATCTCCGATTTGTTGGGATGACGTGGGTGAGCGTCGAGTGATCGGGCCTGACCTGTTGGAGGACGCAGAGGCCAGGATTCGCAGTGCGAGGCAGCGGCTGCTTACTGCGCAGAGCCGGCAGAAAAGCTACGCGGACCAGCGACGACGTGACCTAGAGTTTCAGGTCGGTGAGCATGTGCTGCTCAAGGTGTCGCCGTCTCGAGGGATCAAGCGGTTCAGATTGCGGAACAAGCTTAGTACGCGATTCGTGAGACCGTTTGAGATCCTTGAGCGTGTGGGTCCGGTGGCTTATCGGTTGGCTCTTCCTCCTAGTCTTGCTCGAGTGCACAACGTCTTCCACGTGTCCATGCTTCGGAAGTACATCCTGACCCTTCTCACGTGATCAGCCCGACGACGGTTCAGCTGAGGGAGGACCTCAGCTACGACGAGGTGCCTTTGAGGATTTTGGCTTGCGAGGTGAAGCAGTTGAGGAACCGGAGCCTTCAGTATGTGAAGGTTCAGTGGGCGAATCATGAGGAGCGTGAAGTTACTTGGGAGCTGGAGTCTATTATGCGTGAGAGGTACCCGCAGTTGTTTGCGGATGGTGTGTGAGTAAGTTTCAGGGACGAAACTTCTTGTATGGTGGGAGTGATGTAAGAATTTGAATTTTTTTTTTTGAATTTGTTTTGTTTTCTCTCTCTCTCTACTGGTATATATATATATGTATATATATATATATATAAGTATATACGTATATATATATGTATTTTATGTTGTGTTTGTTGTTGGAGGTGAAAGGGGATGACTTGTGTCGCGAATCGGCGACCGTTTTCGGAGATCCAAAATTGTAGGTTCGATGTCTCGGCAGTGCTGATCGCGATGGCGCGATCCGTTCGTGCATGCGACCGTCGGATCGTGAGATATCGCGAGATCATCGCCGAGAGGTCGTAATTCGTGTTTTGATCTCTTCGCAAAATGGGTCCTTTTTCATGCACCGTTTTGCGTGAAATCGTGTGTGGAGGGGTGTCCGTGCGTTTTACACATGTTGTGGGAGACTCGGGATGAATTTGCTCGGTTTTGGGGTTTTATTTGCATTTTTGCACTCAGTATATTTTGTGTGGTGGTGGGATTAAATCCTAGATCTAGTGTTTAGGTACCCTTGCCCCCCCCCAAGCTGACTCCCACTTCTCCTCCTCTTCTTCCAGCTCCTCCCCCTGCGCCGCCGCCGCCGCCGACCTCCCCTGGCCGGCGGGGAGCTCCGGCCATGCTTCTCTCTCTCTTCTCCCTCTTGTTCTTCTTCTTCTTCCTCCTTGCTGTGCGCATCCGGGGTGAACCCATGCCTGGGGTCTCTCGACGGTGCCCGACGTCTGGTGACGTTGCCCCGCCGACTGGAGCCGCCGCGCCGCCGCGTGCTGCTGCTGGAGGAGTGCAGGCAGTGGATTTTCGGTTCGAGCCGCCGCCGCCTCCCGCCGTCGCAGCGGCCTCCCGCCGGCCTCGGGAGAACCGCCGCCGCCGTCGCCTCCTTTCCCGGCCGCCCCCCCGCCGCCGCAGCCGCCGCTGTCGCCGCTAGGGCTGCTAGGGGCAGCCGCGGCCGAGGGCCTCGAGCCGCCGCCGCCTTTTTTCCTGTCGCGGTCGCCCCCTACCCGACGTCCGGCGAGCCCCTCTTGTCGGTGCTCGCCGTCCCGACCGCCGCCGCCGCCGCCGCCGTTCGTTGCCGGAGCAGGCGTGCCCTAGCCGCCCGAGAGCTGTGGCTCTCCCCGCGCCGCCGCCGCCGCTTCCTGCCGCCGGTTGAGGTGAGCCCCCTCTTCTCCACCTGCCACGCGTCCAACCTGAGCCGCCGCGCGCGCTGCATATCAGCCGACAGCCGGCCGGAGCTTGCTTGCTCTGGCCGAGCTTAGTCCCTGCTTGTTTGGGGCTGCATGCGTGGCCCCGAGCCTCTGGCTACCTCCCGAACCTCGGGAAGGTGAGCACGATGATCGCGGCGATGTGCTGATCACCGTGCTCACCTCGATTTGCTGTTTCGGCGCGCCGCTTTGCTGCTTAGCCTTTGTCGAGCCTTAATATTCCATGTTTTGGACGTTTTGTGTCACGCCCCGGGTTACCTCTTCCCAGGCGCATGACCAGATCCGCCGCATACACAGTATCTCTACCATGTACACGAAGCGAAACAACATCCACAATAATCACACAGAGCTAAAGGTATCAACAGAGCTGCTATATAAATATATCAAAAGATCACTGTACATACATCATCCATAATTCTCATATACAACTCTCATATACAACACTGATATCACAATCTATCTCACTGTATGTACAGACTCAACCATCTATTAAAATGGGGTATACCTCTAGCCAAGTATCCGGGGAATAGCTCTACCCGACGGTCTCCTTTCCGCGCTCAGTATGCACAACTGGGGAAGAAGACTCTGCAAAAAGATGTCACCAATGGGTGTGAGAACTACTATCAATCAAGTAGTCCTCAGTGGGTACCGCCACCAGCCTCAGCGGTCTGCCCACTAAGTCCTCAATCTCAAGAGATATGTATAGAGCAATAAAAGAGTAGGAGATATACTACCACTACTATGCACAAAGCTCAACTGTCAGTATGAATACCAATAAACTGAATATGAGGACTATCAAACAAGTAATACCAGCGAACCGGCTAGTACAGGAAACCCCGTCTGTACCTAGCTCAATCCATAATACCATACAATACCTCCAATTACGATACCTGCGGCCTGATCAAGCTCAACACAAAAGGGAGCCCAACTAGTACAGGAAGCCCGTCTGTTACTAGTTCCTCGTACAATCCTTCTGTACGGAATATGCCAACTCTAGAGTGGTACTCGTGGGAGCGACCCAACCGAGTAAAGTAAACCCAAGTATACGCCAAGCACCCGCAGGTATATGATCGACACGACTGGGTCAACAAAGAATCACATGCCCTCGGCATCTCAAAGAATAATCAACAAGTATGACCCAATCCATGATCTCACAAAGAATCACGTGCCCTTGGCACAATCAATGCTCCAGTGCTCACAATCCATCTCAACTCTATCACAAGAGGAGGCTCTCAACTCTACCACAAAGAGGAGTTACAATAACATAGCACGAGCCACAACATGATCACCTACACTAACATGTACAACAACTGGTACAAAGGATATCAACAGGATAGGTGTAGGTCCAAATCATGCAACAAGGGTACAAAGAAAATGCATGCTCATATATATATCATTAGCATATCTAAGATCATAACATGCCCATGCAGTATATAGATCAGTCTCAACCTAACATGGCATCTCTAACATAATCTTAGCATGGCATACTATTATAATCCCCATATCATAATCCAATATTCACATATCATAATCCAATCATCACATCATGCTAACATAATCCAAACAATATCATATCATATTATGCTAACATGAGATAAAACACG
This sequence comes from Puya raimondii, assembly GCA_016920855.1. Classification (NCBI taxonomy): domain Eukaryota; kingdom Viridiplantae; phylum Streptophyta; class Magnoliopsida; order Poales; family Bromeliaceae; genus Puya; species Puya raimondii. The sequence goes on from JABWPP010000050.1 coordinate 143,579,789, forward strand.
TAGGAGGAAGTCCACTGAATCTGGCAAACATCAACCCACCTGAAGAGCTAATCCAACCACGGTGGGGAAAACAGTATCCTCAGATCCAATCCTCCAAGATAACGAACTCCGGCAGCACTCTGATCTGTCTAAACCTCCAAGGAACTGCTAACTCCAGCAGAATAACAGCTCGGCACCAGATCAGATCAGCAGAGTAGAAGAGAGCAAGCAGGGTTACAAACTAATGCCAACACATGGCCCTAAACCCACTTTCTCTCTCTAAAAACAGGGATCACGAAGTGGAAATGAGCCTAAAAACCATCAGGGCTCACCTATTTATAGGCTGCCAAAAGTCCACTTTCGGGCGTCCACTTCACAAGTTCCGGGCGCCCGAAATGTCTCAAGCCCGAAACCCTCAAAGTGCCCAAAATCGAAGTACTACATTATCCCCTCCTTAAAATAGTTTCGTCCTCGAAACTAAAGCAAAGTACTCACCTCAAGATGTAAACAGGTGGGGATAAGATCTCAACATAACAGTCTCCAACTCCCATGTCGCCTCTCTATCATCATGAAAATCCCACTGTACCTTGACGTAAGGTATGACCCGATTACGCAATTCCCTCGTCTCACGAGCAAGAATTCGTATCGGTCGCTCCTCGTACTGCAAATCCTCGGTAAGCTCCAGTGGGGAAAAGTCTATCACATGGGAAGGATCATGCATGTATCTCCTCAGAACAGATACATGGAAGACATCGTGCACTCCTGCAAGTCGAGGCGGAAGGGCTAACCGATATGCCACGGGTCCAACTCTCTCTAAAACCTCAAAAGGACCAATAAATCGCGGACTAAGCTTTCCGCGAATCCCAAATCTCCGTATGCCCTTCGATGGTGAGACCTTCAAGAAAACATGATCACCAACATGAAACTCTAGATCTCGCCTCCGAGTATCAGAATAACTCTTTTGCCTACTCTGAGCCGTCTCAATATGCCGTCGTATCAACTTAACTTTCTCTTCGGCTTCAAGCAAAAGGTCTGGTCCCAACGTCTTCCTTTCACCAACATCATCCCAATACAGAGGTGATCGACATTTGCGTCCATACAATGCTTCAAACGGAGCCATCTTAATGCTCGCTTGATAGCTATTGTTGTACGCAAACTCTACCAATATCCCGCTTCATACCATTCCACCAGAAGTGAGTCTTTAGATCCTGATATATCTTAGTCCCTCCAGGATGTACAGAATAAGGAGAGTAGTGTGCTTCCTTCAGTATCTCCTCTCGAATCTCCTGATTCACCGGTACACACAAACGTCCTCTAAAACGGAGAACTCCAGAATCATCACAAGAAAAACCTTCAAGATTACCACTCTTCAGTTGATCTCGAATTTTCACCAAGTAAGGATCCACACTCTGTTTCTCTCGAATCATATCCAACAGAGTGGGCTGAATGACTAGGGTCATCAACCTCGCCGTCGTCCCAGAAGTAACCACCTCAAGGGACAACCTTCGCATCTCCTCCACTAGGACAGGCTGTTGAGTAATACACAAACTCAAAGTTGCCACAGCCTTCCTACTCATAGCATCGGCAACGACGTTCGCCTTACCGGGATGGTATAATATAGAGACGTCATAATCCTTCAATAATTCTAACAATCTCCGTTGCCGTAGATTCAACTATTTCTGTGTAAACAGATACTTAAGACTCTTATGATCTGTATACACTTCACAATGTTCGCCATAGAGATAGTGGCGCCATAGCTTCAGAGCAAAGACTACCGCCGCCAACTCCAGATCATGAGTAGGGTAGTTCTTCTCATATTCCTTTAGTTGTCTTGAGGCATATACAATCACTTTACCATGTTGCATCAACACGCAACCCAAGCCACTATGCGAAGCATCACTATATATCACAAATCCTTCGCCCATCACTGGCAGCGCAAGAATAGGGGCTGTCATCAATCTCTGCTTAAGCTCATCAAAGCATTCTTGGCACTCATCACTCCAAACATACTTAATTCCTTTCCTGGTTAACCGAGTAAGTGGCGTAGAGAGTTTCGCAAAACTCTCCACGAATCGTCGATAATATCCGGCTAGACCAAGAAAACTTCGCACTTCAGAAATGGTCGTCGGTCTAGGCCAATCACGAATCGCCTCAATCTTCTTAGGGTCAACAGCTACTCCCGAAGCTGAAATCACGTGGCCTAAAAAAGCAACCTCACTCAACCAAACCTCACACTTCTTCAGCTTTGCATACAACTTCTTTTCTCGCAAGAGTTGTAGCACTAAGCTCAGATGCTCCTCATGCTCCGCATCATCACGGGAGTAAATCAGAATATCATCAATAAAGACTACCACGAACTTGTCTAAGAAAGACTTAAAGACTCGGTTCATCATATCCATAAATGCAGCAGGGGCATTAGTCAACCCAAACGGCATGACTGTGAACTCATAATGCCCATACCGAGTTCTAAAAGCGGTCTTAGAAATATCCTCGGCCTTCACCTTCAACTGGTGGTAACCGGACTGAAGATCAATCTTAGAAAAGACACACGCTCCCTGCAATTGATCGAACAGATCATCGATACGTGGGAGGGGGTATCTATTCTTGATGGTCACTTTGTTCAATTCCCGATAATCCACACACAACCTAAGTGAACCATCCTTCTTCTTTACAAACAACACAGGCGCTCCCCAAGGCGACACACTTGGTCTGATAAAACCTTTATCCATAAGATCCTGCAGTTGCGCCTTCAACTCTCTCAACTCAGCTGGTGCCATTCTATAGGGTGTCTTCGAGATTGGCGCGGTTCCTGGTACCACATCAATCACGAATTCAATCTCCCTATCAGGAGGCATCGAGGATAACTCAGAAGGAAATACGTCCGAAAACTCACGGACAATAGGAATATCCTCGAGTCCTGGTACAACAGTGGGCACCTCAATCACTGTTCCAAAATAGGCCATACAACCACTACTCAACATCTGTCTAGCCTTAGCAGAAGAAATCGTCACTGCGAACAGTGAACTCTTACAACCTTTATAAATGAACTTCTCCTGTCCAGGCTCACAAAAGGTCACCGTCTTAGATCCACAATCGATTATAGCATAATATCGAGATAACCAATCCATGTTTAGGATTACATCAAAATCTTGCAACTGTCTCAATACCAATAAATCGGCAGGCATGATCCAAGGTCCAACTTGCACAGGACATCCTAAACAACCATGCGTTACTTGCAAATTATGGTCAGGTACCCGGACCTCCTGTGCCTGGGGTAACGACCCTATCTCAAGACCATGATGCAATGCAAATGTGCTACTAACAAAGGAATGCGATGCACCAGTATCGAATAAAGTACGCGATCTAATGTCACAAATCAAAATAATACCTGCCACCACTCGATCAGCTATCGAGGCATCCTCAATCTGAGCGGCATAAACTCGTCCGCTCGCTGGTGGTTGGCGTCGATCCGGCTGTCGTGGCATAGAAGATCGCTCCTGAGAAAATACCGGGGAGGCTCCAGAATACTGCGGTGGAGTAAAAGGCACAGACGCCATAGATGGAGCTGCTACAAATCTGGGACAAGCCTTTCTCATATGTCCTCGCTGTCCACACTCATAACATCGTCCCTCTCGTCGATCACAAAGATAAGCAAAATGAGGTCCTCCACAAATCACACATCGGGGAGATCCTCTCGACTGCTGTTGCTGTGGTCGCTGCTGGCGATATCCTCCAGACTGCTGGCGACTATAAGATCCACGTCTCTGAAAACGTGATTGCTGAGGAGGTCTAGGTGGGCGTCTACTACTCGACTGTCCTCCATCATCAGGTGCCGGGCGCTTCCTCTCCTGACCTTGAGCCGGGTCCGCATGCTGCCCTCTCGTCACAAACGCCCCTCGCTCTACCCACAGAGACTGCTCGATAGTAGCATCCAAAGTCTGAAGTCTCTGCGAGTGGACAAATGGAAAGATCTCGGGTCTCAAACCCTTCTCATATAGATAGACCTTCTGTATCTCGTCCCTTGCCGCTGAAGGAACACAGTTGAGTAGTCTCGTAAACTCCCTTGCATACTCCTGTACTGAGCGATTCCCTTGCTTCAAATTCTTCAAGTCTTCTTCTATCTTCATCTTCACACTGCTGGGAAAATACGCACCATACATAATCCTCCGAAACTCGCTCCAAGACATCTGTAGAGGATTCAAGGACCTATGATCACGGGTCCTCCTCCACCAGACATGAGCATCACCAGATAAACAATGCACTGCCATATGCACCTGCTCCCATGCTGGCACAAAGAGATCCTCAAACAACTTCTCCATCTCACATATCCAGGCTTCTACCACCCACGGTTCTATGCTACTTCCATTGAATCGCGGTGGATCAAACCTACAGAAGCGAGCCAATCTATCCGCCATCCGCTCCTGCTCCTCTTCAGAAAGCATTTGACTAGGCTGAGTACTTCCTTCTCTGGGTTGAGATGTAGTTGGAGTAGTCGCCGCTTAAGGTTCCATAGCTCGAGGCGTAGAGAAAGCATCACACATCTTCTGCAACAAGGCACTCTGCTGCCTTCCAACTGCAGCTATGTCTGCTAGCTGCTCCTGTAGATCGGGCCGTTCACTAGGACCCGTCTGCTCAGGTATATCCGAAGGCGTCGGATGCGCTCGCGTCGATGGTCGTCGAGGAGGCATAGTAATAACCTGCAACAGAATACCCGATTAGGACCACAAACAACTCACGACCCAATCTAGCGAAAGTCTAGAATGACACTTCTTTTCTTCTCAGATTATTATGTCGTCTGCAGCCAACATAATTCATCCGATAAGAGAAGGCATAATCCCTCAATCACTCTTCCTACACAAGGAAGGATTCAAAACCAAATCTATGACTTTCGCGATCAATCACGTCTCTCTCGTCATTCTTAGGTCTGTTTATCTTAGGTTTCCTAGGCCCTCATGACCTATTCCTAAGCTCTGATACTAACTTAATCTGTCACGCCCCGGGTTACCTCTTCCCAGGCGCATGACCAGATCCGCCGCATACACAGTATCTCTACCATGTACACGAAGCGAAACAACATCCACAATAATCACACAGAGCTAAAGGTATCAACAGAGCTGCTATATAAATATATCAAAAGATCACTGTACATACATCATCCATAATTCTCATATACAACTCTCATATACAACACTGATATCACAATCTATCTCACTGTATGTACAGACTCAACCATCTATTAAAATGGGGTATACCTCTAGCCAAGTATCCGGGGAATAGCTCTACCCGACGGTCTCCTTTCCGCGCTCAGTATGCACAACTGGGGAAGAAGACTCTGCAAAAAGATGTCACCAATGGGTGTGAGAACTACTATCAATCAAGTAGTCCTCAGTGGGTACCGCCACCAGCCTCAGCGGTCTGCCCACTAAGTCCTCAATCTCAAGAGATATGTATAGAGCAATAAAAGAGTAGGAGATATACTACCACTACTATGCACAAAGCTCAACTGTCAGTATGAATACCAATAAACTGAATATGAGGACTATCAAACAAGTAATACCAGCGAACCGGCTAGTACAGGAAACCCCGTCTGTACCTAGCTCAATCCATAATACCATACAATACCTCCAATTACGATACCTGCGGCCTGATCAAGCTCAACACAAAAGGGAGCCCAACTAGTACAGGAAGCCCGTCTGTTACTAGTTCCTCGTACAATCCTTCTGTACGGAATATGCCAACTCTAGAGTGGTACTCGTGGGAGCGACCCAACCGAGTAAAGTAAATCCAAGTATACGCCAAGCACCCGCAGGTATATGATCGACACGACTGGGTCAACAAAGAATCACATGCCCTCGGCATCTCAAAGAATAATCAACAAGTATGACCCAATCCATGATCTCACAAAGAATCACGTGCCCTTGGCACAATCAATGCTCCAGTGCTCACAATCCATCTCAACTCTATCACAAGAGGAGGCTCTCAACTCTACCACAAAGAGGAGGTACAATAATATAGCACGAGCCACAACATGATCACCTACACTAACATGTACAACAACTGGTACAAAGGATATCAACAGGATAGGTGTAGGTCCAAATCATGCAACAAGGGTACAAAGTAAATGCATGCTCATATATATATCATTAGCATATCTAAGATCATAACATGCCCATGCAGTATATAGATCAGTCTCAACCTAACATGGCATCTCTAACATAATCTTAGCATGGCATACTATTATAATCCCCATATCATAATCCAATATCCACATATCATAATCCAATCATCACATCATGCTAACATAATCCAAACAACATCATATCATATTATGCTAACATGAGATAAAACACGTAGGAGGAAGTCCACTGAATCTGGCAAACATCAACCCACCTGAAGAGCTAATCCAACCACGGTGGGGAAAACAGTATCCTCAGATCCAATCCTCCAAGATAACGAACTCCGGCAGCACTCCGATCTGTCTAAACCTCCAAGAAACTGCTAACTCCAGCAGAATAACAGCTCGGCACCATATCAGATCAGCAGAGTAGAAGAGAGCAAGCAGGGTTACAAACTAATGCCAACACATGGCCCTAAACCCACTTTCTCTCTCTAAAAATAGGGATCACGAAGTGGAAATGAGCCTAAAAACCATCAGGGCTCACCTATTTATAGGCTGCCAAAAGTCCACTTTCGGGCGCCCACTTCCCAACTTCCGGGCGTCCGGAAACCCTGCAGTCCAGGTGTCGTCGTGCGGTCAAGCGGTCGGTGGTCAGCAGGCGGTGGGGCGGCGTGTCTCCGGCGATCGACACGTGTCCCGTGTCGCGACACGTGGCTCTCCACGTCACAACACAATTCGGATCCTCAATCCGGGCGTCCGAATCATGCGTCCAGATCCGATCTCCGTCGGCCACAACCGGATCGTCCGAAATATACACTGGCTCCGGTACATTCGGCGTCCACTTCACAAGTTCCGGGCGCCCGAAATGTCTCAAGCCCGAAACCCTCAAAGTCCCCAAAATCGAAGTACTACATTTTGTGGGCCGTTTGAGCCCGCGACTGTTCCTGTCGCAGAGGGGCTGTGAGCACGATCTCCGCTGCGTCGTTCCCTTTCCGCTGGTGCTTGCGGAGGGTTGTGCGGACAGGCGGATTGCTCCAACTTTACTTTTAATGCCTTATTATGTGGTTTAGTTGCATATTTTAGGGCTTGTTGTGTTTGTGGCAGCGTTGTGACGCTGCGGGCAGCAAGGGCATGACCCTTGGGACCCTGTGGACTGGTTGTCCAGGCTTGTAGCCCCTTCGCGGAGATCGGGTTCGTTTTTCGGCGCGTTTTCCGACGAAATAGTCGGCGGAACGCGTGTTTCGGTCGTGCGACTCACTTGCTGGTTTTGTGAGCGACCTGGCTTCGTCGAATAGCCTTGTTGGCTGTTCTCCTTCGCTGTCCCGAGGTTTCGTGGGCAGCGGATGAGTAACGGAGGATTCCGGTGCCAAATCGGCATTTTTCGGGAACCCGGAAAGCCGTTTCGGATGCGTTGGTGTTCGTAGCATCCCGGCCTTGTGCCCGCTGTCCAACCACCTCGTTTGGTGTGGTTGTGGACAGCGGAGCACTCGCGTGGTTTGTTGGTACCCCTTTGGGGCTTGGTTTGGGTTCGGGATCGTCCCGGCGGGTTTTCCGGACGATCCGACGGTTTCGGGTTGTGTGCTTTCGTTCGTTAGTGTCGACTCGGTGAACCTTGACCCTGTTAGTACCTCGTAGGTCCTGTCGACATTCCCGTGAGCCGTCGGTGTTAGGCTCTCTCGTTTCTGTAGGTGGGTACTTCGATCCGGAGTCGGTTCAGTAGACTAACGGTGATACCCTTCTATCCCTTTCTCTTGCATGTTGATTATTAGTTCACTAGGCTCCCTTAACCTCTACTTTGTGAGCTTGCCATTAGTAGAGTAGTGTGATTGCATGGTTTATTGAGACGACCTAGTTGGTCAGTGGTGATCGCCTGTTGTTCCGAGCGATCCTTGGACTTGGTCCCGTTGCTATTCTCGGCTTGTTGTCGTTCTGTAGATTGAGCATATTGCATCGATCGTCACAGCTCTTCTAGCACTTCACGTACGCCCGCGATCTGATCCACCGTTTAGGGTGTTCTTTTTCGAAAAAAGGGTTGTGCGCTTCCAACCCGTGAGCCTCTTGTCATGTGCATCTGCGGAGGTTATGTGCATGTGAGTGAGCAGTTGTGACAGTGCCAGGGATCCATCCATGTGGCCTGGTGGTGATTGGGTTTCATTATCTATCTACAGTTGATGCATATACTATTTGCTTACAGTAGCGTAGTCGTTCATGTATGGTTCATTCTCATGCTTACTTATGCTACTATTTTACTTACCTATCTATCTGTTGACCCTCGCGCCGGTGTGTAAGCCTTCGTCGGCTTGCGGTACCCACTAGAAGGGGAGACATGTTTATCATGTTTTCACCACCGCCATCGCTGTTTTTTTTCAGGTGAGCCGGGTGGTGGGAGTCGGGACGTTGTGAGACGCGACTAGATAGCTGCATTAGAGGTCCCGACCTGTGTTACCACCGTTTTGGTTGCTACCCTGACACTCTCCCCTTGCTTAGTAGACTTATGGATATGGTTCAGTATTTTTTGTTGATTGCATGCGTAGATATTGTGGATGACTATACTTAGTATATCGTTCTTATGGTTTAGTTATTGCCGAGTTATGTGATCTTCTGTGAATCGTGGATTTCTACCCCTCGTGGCAGCGGTTTTCAAAGTGAAGGTTTTTGTGTGGGAAACAATTTTCAAACAGCTTTTAATCGATCGATTTTTGGATTTCAAAAGAGAGTTCTCGTGTGGAGAACGGTTTTCAAATCATCTTTAAATGGTTGAGATTAGGATTTCAAATAAAGCTTCTGGGTAAGAAGCATTTTTATAGAATGATCTGTTGTTTGTGCATCGCATCATCCTTCGCCTAAGGACTTGTTTAGATACATGCAATTGTTAAGGACGGTTAGCTGTATGCTTTGGACATTATGATTGTTGTTTGTGTGATGAATGAATGGTGGTTGTGATCCTGTTTGTATCGTGTGTACGCCGTGCAAATACAGGGGAGACTCCGTCCGTGTAGACAGTGGGACCTGTATTTGTGGCGGGTCTGTACGTGGCGCGGGCTAGGCTTTCAAAAAAAAATATGGCACGTTCTTCCGCTTCTAAAACTAGCCCGGGGCGTGACAGATTAAGACCGGCGACGGGAGGCGGCGGCGGCGGCTGGCAGTGATGCCCTAGCCCGCATGCACAAGGGAGGAGCTCGGCCCTAGTCCGGCCGGCAGGGAGCTCCGGCGGCGGGGGCGCCGGCGGCAGCCGGGTGCGGCCGACCAGGGGAAGCCGGCGCTCACGCTGACCGGCGGCAGAAGGCGGCGGTGGCGGCGCTGGAGCAACCCCAGCCCGGACGGCTCAGCTCGAGTTCAAGCTTTCACGACGGCCTCGGCGGCGGTCGGAGCGGCCAGGGGAGGGGTGCGGACCTCCTCTGGGACCGAAGGGAAAGGACGGGGGTAGTCGCCGGCCGCAGGGAAGGCGGCGCGGCAGAGCTCGGCCGCACCAACCCAAACCTGGCCGCAGGTTGGAAGCAACCGTGCGGCGGCGCTCGGGGACGGCTGCAAACGACGGGGAGGGTCGCCGAGGATCCGAAACGTCGCCGGAGAGGGAGCCTGAGGGTGGAGGCTCACCCTGCCAGGCTCACGAGCTTAGATGGAGAGGGGTGGTGGAGGATATGAAGGAAAACGAGAAGAAGGTGGCTGTGGTGACTGCTGGCCGGCTGGAGCTCGGTCGGCGGCGGCTGAGGGGCACGCGGTGCACACGGGGGAAGGAGATGAGGTGGCTGGGAGGTCGGCTGAAGAAGGAGGAAGGCTAGGGTTAGGGTTTCATCCATGAAACCCTAAGTGGCCAATATATGCAAAGTTGCCAAATTGCAAATAAGTCCTCCAACACTCAGTATTTTCAACTGGGTCCTTCACAGCGCGAGTAAATCGCGCGAATGTACCTCCACGTCCGATCTCGCGCGATTCGGTACATGAAATATAAGGGGTTTCGCGCGAGATATAAAAATGCCATTTTGACCTCTCCTCGATAATCCTGCGATATCCGCCGATCCGTCCATCGGATTTCCGAACGGATAGTGCCAACAAGTTCAGCACTGCCGAAACATCGAACTCACAATTTTGTTTCTTTCGATTAGGTCGCCGATTTGCGACGAAAGCCATCCTCTCTCCAATATTCCAAAAACCACACATATATGTGTATATGAATCAAATAAACCTCAAATTCAAATTCGAATTTGAATTCCCTACCACTGGTAGGTACCCGAACCATCACCTACCCTTCTCCAGGACACACGCACGGAGCACGAGAAGTTATACAACGCAAGAATAGCAAAGAACATGAACCCTCTTTGCGATAAAAATCCAATTTTCTTGAAAATCGTGCGTCAAAACCAAAATCCGTCAGCGCCAATGTGTCCAGGACAGTTGGACGTTGAAAACGAGCTATTGGATCACTATGAACAGAGTCCGATACTCACCAGAAGCCATCACTACTCATTGGCCTCACCGAAAAATCTGAGTTACTATTCACTTTAGGTGATTAGTAAAGATCGCGTAACTTTTCCATCCTAACTCGTTTTCTCCTGAAACTTGTCGAGTGCTTATATAATTGAGTTACACACAATAACATCGTCAACAAAGAGTTTAGCTACACAGCCAAAATCTCAGTCCTCACAAAACCTCTTAACCTGGCTATATAGCATGTTAGGTGATGGATAGGCCTAAGAGGTTAAAATAGTTAAGCGTGCTAGGGCTAGAGTAGTCCTAAGATGGGTGACCCTTAGGAAGTGGGGCATCACACTCAACTAACTAACATAGTCCTTATGAGTTCAATTCAAAAATAATAAAAGCCTGCAGACCAAATTCCGAATAACCAATAGTTGAAGGCTTTCTGTACATTTCTCCAAAAGAGCTATCCAAAAATTTGGCACCCACTGGCAAATGCTAAAGAAAAAAAATTTCAACATAATTTATCCACAAGTTTTAGTCGTATTGTTAACTACACGCAGTGCAATAGTACATATTTATGCATTTATCTCTTTATCTCAGAAGTTACATCTCTACCGAGTAGAACATATAACTTACAAGCATAGCAACTAGAAACAAATTTTTCACAAAAATGACAGTTATAACAATATATACCGTGCGAGTGCTATAGGCCCACGAATTCTGCCAGACCATAGCCTTTTCGCCCTTATCATTCTCGAAATTTATTTGGAACATCTTTGCAAAATTTTGACCAAGACAATGCGAGGTGGCACCTTGTATTCCTCGACCTGTATTTGGAATGAATGTCTAGCAAGCAATTGCTGTAAGCAAGAAGAAAAGCAAGGGAATGTCTTCATCTATTCCGTTCACAAAATCATATTTCTTCGAATATTTCATTACCTCGACGCTAGTAGTATAAAGACCACCAGCAAATTGTTCTATTTCACTTTTCCGTCCCTTAATAACAGGAATTGCAAGAAATTCTTCATATATTCTTCGATAAAGTTCCAATATTTCAAGAACCTGAAAATATTTAAGATGTATTAAAAAAAACAATACAAAAGGGGGGGGGGGGGGGGGGGGGGGGGGGGGGGGGGGGGGGGGGGGGGGGGGGGGGGGGGGGGGGGGTGGGGTGGCGGGTGGGATGGAGAAGACATCTTCTATATAGTGGAAAATATGGAGATTGCTTAAACAACAAAGCATACTGAAGGTGCTAGAAAATCTCCAAACGGTAATAACTAAATCACATTTGAGGTGTGAACATATATGTGAATAACAGCTACTAAAAGAGAAAATCAGAAATTTCTAATACCCATTTCCTTTATCTTCTAATTTATCACACAAAAATGCAGAAGTTGCTTTCACCTACACCCATCATTAAATTCGTTAATAAACAGGTCATTCCACCTCACTTTCAGATTCACTGCATTAGTAGTTTCTTGAATCATTGGATCAAAATAGAAAATGATATACAATAAGCATCAAAATACCTCTTTATCTGCTTCAACTTTGGTTGCAAAGGCTGTATGACCTTCTTGCCGAAGAAACTCCCGACTCCTAAGGATATTATTAAAGAGAATAAGTATAAGATATTAGAGCATCATAAACATATTATCTTGAAACTGTCTTGTATGCGAACAGTACTAATGCCAAGAGACGCATGCATTTATGCCAAAAGGTTATCAACAATGAACTCGGTAGTCAACTATTAGTTACCAGCTCTGATAGTTACGATAAAAAATGCAAATATAACAACAGACGAGCCACATAACTGAGATCTTACAAAACATAATTCATACGTATAATTGTTCATATTTTACCGCTTCCTCTTCTCCATTAGCAGAGTTCAAACTTGAATAGGTAACTGAAATATTATCATTCACAGAGTTAAAAAAATACCACAACATATTGCGACACAGTGTAAATTTGAAACTTCCAATCTATAGTCACAGTTTGTGTTTACATCCTGAACAACGACTAACTCCATGACCCACAGCTTGCTATGCCTAAAAAATTCGAAGGGAAAAAAAAACAAAAAGAAGAAAACTTGGCTACAACAGTTCCAATAATTACACAAAAAGATAGATGTTGCATAGAGAAGGCATAATGGCCCCCAAAGGAACAACCTCATTGTAGTTGTACAAAAAAGGACGGAGGTGGTTATGCATATGTAGCTAGCGCCGATAATTGCAAATTAATCATCTATAATTTGTTATTGAAGTTAAATTTGCAGCCAAAAGCCAGATGACATTTCTTCAATTGCATGCATCCACTTCTCTGTGTATTCAGAAGACGTAAACCCCACTTGGACGGTCTTCTTGCAATAAATTAATTTGGAAAGTACTTCAAAAAACTGAGGGCAAAGGCTATACTGTCTTAATATCTGCCAATGGGGGGACTAAGTTTTAAAGTAGAACTTTTAATGACCAATTAATTAAACTAGCTGACGTATTTGAATATGCTCACAAAAGTGTAAGTTATCAACATATAAACAAAACATTCACTATGTATACAGAAAGCAATAATAAATTTTCTTGACCAGCATAACACTTTGTAAATTATAAATATTGAATATAAGCACTGTATGCAGTCAATATATAAAAACGATAATAAACAGAAAAAGGCATTTCTATATCCCAACGATGTTACACGGATGAGAGAAAGGGGTTAAAAACTATTGAATAAATGGAGTAGGATGGCTGAACTCCCATCTAACAACATTGCACCATTGGTTAACCTTCAAAGGCAAGTCACGATGGCCTCTTATCCATTTAGAAAAATATGGGTACATGACGGTCTCACTTGTTGGACAGATTGCAATAGGGACTTCTAAATCAGACTGCCCGGAATTAGTGACCCAAGCGACCTGCAATATACACGAGATAAATTGTGAAGCATTATAATTATTACATTACATTCCCAATTTGAAAAGAAGAAACAAGTTGTTAAGAAAAAAGGGATCTACTAAGTAGTGATGCAAATCCTAGTGTAGCTGTAGTGTACTGAACCTTGGCAAATGGGCAAGATTGCAATGTGAGTTGATGGTCAGCGCGTCTATAAAGTGCTGGACTAAGTTGGAGTTATTTGGGCACGAAATGAGCACGAAAAATAACTCCGGAGATTGAAATCAGCTGAACATGTAATTTTGGTACATTTCCGGACGTCGGGAAGTGGATTAGGGCGCTCGAAAGTGGTGAGCTGAGAAACTGGAGTTTTGGATCCTAATTGCGAATGCCCGATTGTATTGCAGCAGCCCGGAGAGTAGGTGAGATTGATTTGACAGAGGCGGTGCACACGTGACTCTGCCGAAGTGACTAAGCAGGAGTATCGGACGCAGGACAGGGCGCTCGAATGTTTTCGAGCGCAGTTACAATGGATTCGGACGCTGGTCCGAGCACCAAAAATCTTTTCGGGCTTATTTACAACGGGTTCGGGTGTACCATTGCAGGAAAGAGCGCCCAAAAGTCTTCGACTGCGA